>JARQOD010000003.1:336758508-336884310 GCA_033576555.1 Oophaga sylvatica | reverse complement strand
GCTGGTGGTGGGTGAGAAGGCAATGGTAGAGGTTGTGGAATGGGCAATGATGGGGTGGTGAAGGAGAAGAGAATGATGGAGGTGGTGGTAAGGGCAATTATGGGGTGGTGGAGAAGGCAATGATGGAGGTGGTGGAAAGGGCAATGATGGAGTGGTGGAGGAGAACAATAATGGGGTGGAGAGAGGATGATGGTGGGGAGAACAATGATTGAGGTGTTAGAGGGGCAATGATGGAGGTGGTGGGGGAGAACAATGATTGAGGTAGTGGAGAGGGTAATGATGGAGGTGATGGAAAGGGCAATGATGGGATGGTGGGGAGAAGGCAATGATGGATGTGGTGGAAAGGGCAATGATGAGGGTGGTGGAGAGAAGGCAATGATGGAGGTGGTGTAAAGGACAAAGATGGGGGTGATAGGGAGAACAATGATGGGCGTGGGGGGAGAGGACAATGATGGGAGTGATGGGGAGAACAATTGTGTGTTGGAGAGGGCAATAATAGAGGTGGTGGGGGAGAACAATGATTGGAATGGTGGAGAGGACAATGATGGATGTGGGCGATTGGGATGGGAATAAGGGAGACTTATAATGGACTTATGAACAGGAGGAAGGGGAGGAGGACATTAGATATGGATGTGAAATGAATTTGGTGGTGGAGAAGGGTGCTAAGCCCCTGATAGCATCCTCCCCCATCTCACAATTCATTGTGATGTTATCGGGCACTTAAGGTGCATAGGACCTTTTATAATGAATTGAAAGGTGGGAGAAAACGCTGTCAGGGACTTGTAATGTAGGTGGCGAAGGATGCTCAGTACCTGATGGCACCTTCTCCCACCCCCAAATTCATTATGATGCTATCAAGGACTTATCCTGATTGGAGGGACACAGGACAGGGACTAAGACTGTGCACTCGTTCAGGATTTGTAGGATAAAATTCATATCCTAATGTGTTGGCAGGAAGGACGCTGTGTAACATGCATTTATTTTTTGACAACGTGTTTGCCATGCTTTTGTGACGCATTTGCCCCCATTGAACTACGTTGCAAGAATTGACATTATGCAGATTTAAATTTGCTGCAAATCTTCAAAGAAAAAATAAGCAGCATGTGCATGAGGCTTCAGAGATCTCATTCACTTTTCCTGTACTGTAAAACCTTGCATATAATCCGTGTGCACATAGCCTTACTGGTAATTGGGGAGATTCACAGACTGAATAATTTATATTATTGGGAGTCAGAGAATATACACACGTGGTCAAAATTGTTGTTACCCCTCGTTTAATGACAGAAAAAGCCACAAAGGTGACAGAAATAATTTTAATCTGACAAAAGTAATAATAAATCAAAAATGTATGAAAATGAACAAATGAAAGTCAGACTTTTCAACCATGCTTCTACAGAATTAAAAAAATAATAAAACTCATGAAATAGGCCTGGACAGAAATGATGGTACCCTTCAAAATAATGTGACAGATGGGACATGTTAAATCAAGGTGTGTCCACTAATTAGCATCACAGGTGTCTACAATCTTGGAATCAGTGAGTGGCCTGTATAGAGGGCTACAGATACTCACAGTGCTGTTTGGTGACATGGTGTGTATCACACTCAACATGGACCAGAGGAAGCGAAGGAAATAGTTGTCTCAGGAGATTAGAAAGAAAGTTATAGACAAACATGTTAAAGGTAAAAGTTATAAAAACATCTCCAAGCAGCTTGATGTTACTGTGACTGACTAGATTTGCACATATTATTCAGAAATTTAAGCTCCATGGGACTGCAGCCAACCTCCCTGGACGTGGCTGCAGGAGGAAAATTGATGACAAGTCAAAGAACCGGCTAATACGAATGGTAACAAAAGAGCTCAAAAAAACTTCTAAACAGATTAACCCCTTAACGACCGCCGATACTCCTTTTAACGGCGGTAGTTAAGGGTACTTAAACCACAGCTCCGTTAATTAACGGCGCTGTGGAGAAAGTGTATAGCGCCCCCCAGAGTCGGATTTTCTCTGAGGTCTCAGCTACCAGGGGTAGTTGAGACCCCAGACAATATGATTCGGGTTGGTTTTTACCGACTGCGCTTTTGCGATCGCTGTTATTAACCCTATAACGGCGATCGCAAAATAAAAAGCCGTGATTCTCCATTTAATTTCTCTCTCCTCTGATGTGATCGCACATCAGAGGGGAGAGAAATAGGGTCCCCGGGACCCCCGATCTGTCCCCCGTGCCTCCCGGTTTCCCCCCTGTCCTCCGATGTCTCCCGGAGCCGCCTTCTCCGGCAAAGAAAATGGCGGGCGCATGCGCAGTGCGCCCGCCGAGTCGGATTTTCTCTAGGGTCTCGGCTAACAAGGGGTAGCCGAGACCCCAGAGAACATAATTCGGGCCCCCCGCAGTCCACCGCTTTTGCGATCGCCGTTATTAACCATATAACGGCGATCGCAAAAGAAAAAAAAAACGATCCTGCATGTAATTTTTCTCCCCTCTAATGTGATCGCACATCAGAGGGGAGAGAAATAGGGTCCCCGGGTCCCCCGATGTGCCCCCCATACCTCCCGGAGACCCCCTGTCCTCCCGCAGCTCCCAGCCTCCCAGCGTCTTCTTCTTGTAAAAGAAAATGGCGGGCGCATGTGCAGTGCGCCTGCCGAATCTGCCGGCCGGCAAATTCATTCATTCAGCGAAAGTACATTTTGATCACTGTGATAAACGCTGTCACAGTGATCAAAATAAAAATGAAATGGGCAATAAAAATGAAAAAAGCATATACAAAATGGGAGGAATAGGGCTAAGTAACAGCACATGTGAAAAAGACTTGGGTATACTAATTGATCACAGACTTAACATGAGTCAACAGTGTGATGCAGCAGCAAAAAAGGCAAATGCAATTCTAGGATGTATCAACAGAAGCATACAGTCTAGATCACGTGAGGTCATTATTGCCCTCTACTCCTCTTAGGTCAGACCTCATCTGGAATACTGTGTCCAGTTTTGGGCACCACATTTTAAAAAAGACATCAACAAACTGGAGCAAGTTCAGAGAAGAGCCACCAGAATGGTGACCGGTCTGCAAACCATGTTCTATGAGGAACGGTTGCAGGATTTGGGAATGTTTAGCTTGCAAAAAAGAAGACTGAGAGGAGACTTAATAGCTGTCTACAAATATCTCAAGGGCTGTCACATTGTAGAAGGATCATCTTTATTCTCATTTGCACAAGGAAAGACTAGAAGCAATGGGATGAAACTGAATGGGAGGAGACACAGATTAGATATTAGAAAAAACTTTTTGACAGTTAGGGTGATCAATGAGTGGAACAGGCTGCCACAAGAGGTGGTGAGTTCTCCTTCAATGGAAGTCTTCAAACAGAGGCTGGATAGACATCTGTCTGGGATGATTTAGAGAATCCTGCTTTGAGCAGGGGTTGGACCAGATGACCCAGGAGGTCCCTTCAAACTCTACCATTCTATGATTCTATGATTCTATGAAAAAAAAAGTAAATAAACCCCCCCTTTATCACCCCTGTTGTGAATGGGTTTGAGATGAGTTCTGAGCAGAGGCTCCCTCTGGTGGTTACAAGCGGTACTAGTGAGAATTGGGAATCAGGTGTTACTGATTGGTCTTATTTAAGGGAATCATTTTCCCATCAGGGTTGCCGGTGATCAATTGTTCTGGTCTGAATCCTTCTTTCCAGTTTCCCTTGTAGCCTGCTGTGTCGTGTCTGCATCTCCTGCTATCAGATAAGACAATTTCTTATTTTGTGTTTTTGCTATATTTTTGCATTTGGTCCTGCACTTCTGTGGGGGCCTTCTGGGTCCCCTCCGGGGGCTTCTGCCCTCTCAGTTTAGTCCAGCCACTGTGTTTTGTACTTTTGCTTTTTCCAGTTTTTTCAGTGGCTGCTGTTTTTGTTACACCAGAGAACTAATTTAGGTGGTAGAGGTCGTGTGATCTCAGGTGATTTTGAAATTAGTAGAGTTGGTGTTTTTCAGGGTTTTCTGGGATTGCAGTAAGTACCCTTCCTGTCCTTTTCTGTTTAGATAGTTTGGGCCCCAGCGTTTGCTCATACTATTTTCTTTCTGTGTCAGTATTTCCTCTTGTCTAACCGCCATTACATGTTTGGGGGCTTTCTATTATCTTTGGGGTTCTGCTCCGGGGCAGATAGCTTTCCTATTTCTATCTTTAGGTGTAGTTAGTTTCTCAGGCTGTGACGAGGCGTCTAGGACCATCGTAGGAACGCTCCACGGCTGCCTCTAGTTGTGGTGGTTAGTCAGGGTACTGCAATCTCATAGATTCCAACTGCTCTGGTGTATTTCCTTTTTTACCTGCACTCCTCAGCTACCGAAACATAACAGTATCACCGGCCTGAAAAATTGTATGGTACTCACAGAAGGGAAAAAATATTTTGAAGGAAGAAAAGTTGTCAGAGATATTTTTCTGTTTGTTGCATTTTTTTTTTTCCTCTGTATCTCTGGGTGCTGGGGAGGATCTTTTCTCCCAATGGAGTTTGCACAGTTGTCTGGCCGTGTGGATCAGCTTGCCACTGAGGTTCAGAGTATTGCTGCATATCTTGCTGGGTTGCCTGTTGTGGAACCTAGGATCCCCATGCCAGATTTGTTTTTAGGGGATCGAGCTAAGTTTCAGAATTTCAAAAATAACTGTAAATTGTTTTTTGCCTTAAAATCTAAGTCCTCAGGAAACGCAGCGCAGCAGGTTCAAATTGTCATCTCTCTCCTGCGCGGCGATCCTCAGGATTGGGCTTTTTCCCTGACACCTGGGGATCCTGTTTTGAGTGATGTTGATGCATTTTTTCAGGCTTTGGGGTTATTGTACGATGAGCCTAATGTCACTGATCAAGCTGAAAAAGCCTTGTTGGCATTAAATCAGGGGCTTGATGACGCTGAGTTATACTGTCAGAGATTCCGTAGGTGGGCAGTCCTGACCAAATGGAATGACGACGCTTTGGCAGCTCTTTTTCGGAAGGGTCTGTCGGATAATGTAAAGGATGTTATGGTGGGATTCCCTGTCCCCTCTGGTCTCAATGATTCTATGTCATTAGCGATTCAAATTGACAGACGTTTGCGTGAGCGGAGAAGTATGCGTGGAGTGGTGTTGCCTTGTGAGCCAGCTGCTGAGCCCATGCAGTGTGATGGAGTGGTGTCTGGGGCACAGCGTCATGAGTTTCGAAAGCGCAATGGGTTATGTTTCTACTGTGGTGATGCCTCTCATGCTATTTCAGTCTGCCCTAAGCGGGGAAGACGTTTTGCACGCTCAGTTGTCTTGGGTAGTGTTCAGACTAAGTTTTTATTAACTGTCACTCTGATATGCTCTCTGTCCTCATTTTCTGCTCAGGCTTTCGTTGATTCTGGAGCAGCTATTAACCTGATGGATTATGATTTTGCTAAACGTTGTGGATTTCCCTTGATACCCCTACAGAAGTCTATTCCCCTACTGGGGATCGATTCTACCCCTTTGGCTGAGAATAAACCCCAGTTTTCTACTCAGGTGATAATGAGGGTTGAACCTGATCACCAGGAGTGCTGCAAATTTTTGGTTCTATATAATCTGCATGACATTATCGTGCTGGGTTTCCCTTGGTTACAGTCTCATAATCCTGTTTTGGATTGGAAATCTGTGTCTGTAACCAGTTGGGGCTGCCAATGTGTTAATACCAACACTCCTGTTTTTTCTGCCTCCCCCCAGGCTGAGGATGTTCCTGACTTTTTGTTTGATTTTTCTGATGTGTTTAGCGAAAGTAAATCTGCATCCTTACCTCCCCATAGGAGCTATGACTGCGCTATTGAATTAGTGCCAGGTAGTAAATTCCCTAAGGGTCGCCTTTTTAACTTGTCTGTACCTGAACATGACGCTATGCGGTCTTATATCAAGGAATCATTGGAGAAGGGTCATATCAGACCATCCTCTTCACCCTTAGGTGCCGGTTTTTTCTTTGTGGCCAAAAAAGATGGTTCATTAAGGCCGTGTATTGATTATCGTCTCTTGAACAATATTACTGTGAAATATCAATACCCGTTACCCTTGATTTCTGACCTGTTTTCCAGGGTGAAAAACGCTACTTGGTTTACCAAGCTTGACCTCAGGGGGGCGTATAACCTTATTCGCATTAAGCACGGGGATGAATGGAAGACGGCATTTAACACCCCTGAAGGGCATTTTGAGTACCTTGTGATGCCCTTTGGGCTCACTAATGCTCCTTCCGTCTTCCAGTCCTTCATGAATGACATTTTCAGGGATTTTGTGGACAAGTTTCTGATTGTTTATTTGGATGATATCTTGATTTTTTCTAATGACTGGGACTCTCATGTGAAACATGTTCGAACTGTATTCCAGATTTTGAGAGAGAATGCTCTGTATGTGAAGGGATCAAAGTGTCTTTTTGGCGTACAGAAGATCTCATTTCTGGGATTCATTTTGTCCCCATCTGTTATTGAAATGGACCCGGTCAAGGTTCAGGCCATCTGTGATTGGGTCCAACCTACTTCATTAAAGGCTCTTCAGAGATTTTTGGGTTTTGCCAATTTTTATCGTAAATTTATTGGTAATTTCTCTGTTATTGTTAAACCATTAACTGATTTGACCAGAAAGGGTTCTGATGTGGTGAATTGGCCTCCTGAGGCAGTCTCTGCGTTTCAGGAACTTAAGCAGAGATTCACTTCTGCTCCTGTTCTACGGCAGCCTGATGTTTCTCTGCCATTTCAGGTGGAGGTTGATGCCTCTGAAATTGGGGCAGGTGCCGTTTTGTCCCAAAAAGATCCAGAGACCTCTAAAAGTAACCCTTGTGCCTTTTTCTCTCGAAAATTTTCTCCTACTGAACGTAATTATGACGTGGGTAATCGGGAGTTATTGGCCATGAAGTGGGCTTTTGAAGAGTGGAGACATTGGCTGGAGGGAGCCAAACATCAGGTGGTGGTCCTTACGGACCATAAGAATCTGGTCTATCTGGAATCTGCCAAGCGACTCAATCCTAGACAGGCCAGGTGGGCCTTGTTTTTCACACGTTTTAATTTTGTGGTTTCCTTTCTTCCTGGCACTAAGAATGTTAAGGCGGATGCCCTCTCGAGGAGTTTCCTTGCGGACTCTCCTGAGCTATCTGATCCCTCTGTTATTTTGAAGGAGGGTGTAGTTCTTTCCGCCATCTCGCCCAATTTGAGACTTGCTCTGGAGGGGTGTCAGGAGGATAGGCCCGAGCGCTGCCCTGTTGGAAAATTGTTTGTCCCGGACCAATGGAAAAAGAGTGTGATGTCTGAGATTCATTGTTCCGCATTGGCTGGGCATCCCGGAATTTTTGGTACCAGAGACTTGGTTAGTCGGTCCTTTTGGTGGCCTACCTTGTCTCGCGATGTCAGGGAATTTGTGCAGTCCTGCGGGACTTGCTCTCGCTCCAAGCCTTGCTCTCGCTCTAGTGGTTTGTTGATGCCATTGCCTGTGCCCAAGAGACCATGGACCCATATCTCTATGGATTTCATTTCCGATCTTCCTGTTTCTCAGAGAATGACCACCATCTGGGTAATTTGTGATAGGTTTTCCAAAATGATACATCTTGTGCCATTACCTAGTTGCCTTCCTCCTCTGAATTGGTGCCGTTGTTCCTTCAGCACGTGGTTCGTTTACACGGCATTCCTGAGAACATTGTGTCTGACAGAGGAGTCCAGTTTGTTTCCAGATTTTGGAGGACTTTTTGTTCTAAACTGGGTGTTCAATTGTCTTTCTCCTCGACATTTCATCCTCAGACCAATGGTCAAACTGAGAGAACAAACCAGACATTGGAGACTTATCTAAGATGCTTTGTGTCTGCTGATCAGGATGACTGGGTCTCTTTTTTGCCTTTGGCTGAGTTTGCTCTTAATAATAGGGCTAGCTCTGCCACTTTGATGTCTCCGTTTTTCTGTAATTCTGGGTTTCACCCTCGATTTTCTTCAGGACAGACGGAGGCTTCTGTCTGTCCAGGTGTTGACTCTGTTGTTGAGCGTATGCAGCAGATTTGGGACCAGGTAGTGGAGAGGTTGTCCCTCTCTCAGGAGAAGGCCCAGCGGTTTGCTAACCGGCATAGGACTGGTGGTCCTCGGTTTAAAGTGGGGGACTTGGTCTGGTTGTCCTCAAAGAATATTCCTATGAGAGTAGCATCTCCTAAATTTAAGCCTAGGTTCATTGGACCTTATAAGATCATGGAGATTATTAATCCTGTTTCTTTTCGTTTGCTTCTTCCAGGGACATTTAAGATCCATAACGTGTTCCACAAGTCCTTGTTGAAGAGGTTTGTTGAGCCAGTGGTTCCTGCTGCTGTGCCTCCTGACCCTGTTTTGGTTGAGGGCAATCTGGAGTATGTGGTTGAGAAAATATTGGATTCTCGTTTTTCTAGACGAAGACTCCAGTATTTGGTTAAATGGAGAGGTTATGGTCAGGAAGATAATTCTTGGGTGTTTGCTTCGGACATCCATGCTAGGAGACTTATCCGTGCGTATCATAGAACTCATCCTGACCGACCTGGTTGCTCAAATGAGGGTTCGGTGACCCCTCCTCAAGGGGGGGGTACTGTTGTGAATGGGTTTGAGATGAGTTCTGAGCAGAGGCTCCCTCTGGTGGTTACAAGCGGTACTAGTGAGAATTGGGAATCAGGTGTTACTGATTGGTCTTATTTAAGGGAATCATTTTCCCATCAGGGTTGCCGGTGATCAATTGTTCTGGTCTGAATCCTTCTTTCCAGTTTCCCTTGTAGCCTGCTGTGTCGTGTCTGCATCTCCTGCTATCAGATAAGACAATTTCTTATTTTGTGTTTTTGCTATATTTTTGCATTTGGTCCTGCACTTCTGTGGGGGCCTTCTGGGTCCCCTCCGGGGGCTTCTGCCCTCTCAGTTTAGTCCAGCCACTGTGTTTTGTACTTTTGCTTTTTCCAGTTTTTTCAGTGGCTGCTGTTTTTGTTACACCAGAGAACTAATTTAGGTGGTAGAGGTCGTGTGATCTCAGGTGATTTTGAAATTAGTAGAGTTGGTGTTTTTCAGGGTTTTCTGGGATTGCAGTAAGTACCCTTCCTGTCCTTTTCTGTTTAGATAGTTTGGGCCCCAGCGTTTGCTCATACTATTTTCTTTCTGTGTCAGTATTTCCTCTTGTCTAACCGCCATTACATGTTTGGGGGCTTTCTATTATCTTTGGGGTTCTGCTCCGGGGCAGATAGCTTTTCTATTTCTATCTTTAGGTGTAGTTAGTTTCTCAGGCTGTGACGAGGCGTCTAGGACCATCGTAGGAACGCTCCACGGCTGCCTCTAGTTGTGGTGGTTAGTCAGGGTACTGCAATCTCATAGATTCCAACTGCTCTGGTGTATTTCCTTTTTTACCTGCACTCCTCAGCTACCGAAACATAACACACCCCCTTAGTTAGGGACGTATAATAAAATAAAGAAATTGTATCTATTTTCAGTTTTCCATTAGGGTTAGGGTTATAATTAGGGTTAGGATTAGGGTTGGAATTAGGGTTAGGGTTACAATTAGGGTTAGGGTTACAATGAGGGTTAGGTATGCAATTAGGGTTAGGTATACAATTAGGGTTAGGGATACAATTAGGGTTGGAATTAGGGTTAGGATTAGGGTTAGGGTTAGGATTAGGGTTAGGGGTGTGTTGGGGTTATGGTTGGAACTAGAATTGAGGGGTTTCCACTATTTAGGCACATCAGGGGGTCTCCAAACACGATGTGGCGTTCAAAAAGTCAAATGGCGCTCCCTCCCTTCCGAGCCCTGCCGTGTGCCCAAACAGTGGTTTACCCAAACATTTGGGGTATCAGTGTACACAGGAAAAATTGCACAAAAATTTTTGGGGTCCAATTTCTCCTTTTACCCTTGGGAAAATAAAAAATAGCAGGCTAAAAAATGATTTTTGAGGAAAAAAATGATTTTTTATTTTCACGGCTCTGCGTTATAAACTTCTGTGAAGCACTTGGAGGTTCAAAGTGCTCACAACACATCTAGATAAGTCCATTGAGGCCGGCATCACACTACAGAGGAATACGGACGAGTGAGAGGCGTGAAAATCACGCATTACACTCGGACCAATATTTCTCTATGGGGCAGCTCTGATCATGCGTCTATTTCTCGGTCGTATGTTACGGTGCGAGACACTTGCAGCATGCTGCGATTGTCATCGTATTACGCCCGTTGTACGCCAATGAAAGTCTATGGGTGCGAGAAAAAAACGGATTACACACGGACCACGTGTGTGACTTGCGAGAAATGCGCAAGACTTCTGCAGCTCACAGGAAATAGTGCAAAACATGAATCAGGAAGCTGACACATGCAAATTAGCTCAAAAAGAGCACCAGACATCCCAGAAGAACGCCTCCATGGAGTCGGCCATAATGTCTACGCACATAAATGTGGAGATGTTGATTGTGTTGGTCCAGGAGCGGCCCGAAAATTTGGGACCAACAGGATGCACACTATGCAGACCACACAAGAAAAGAGGAGGCATGGAGGCGCATCTGTGGGCAGATGTTTCCCCACTTTGGGAACAGCCCACGCAAGGAGCAGCAGCGAATGAGTAAGTTACCTAATTTTTTAGCAAACATCTTCACGGGCAGAACATCATAATTGCAATGAGTTTCCCTAAAATTGACTTTAGTATGTTAAATTTTTTTTTTTTGCGCCAAAATGTTAGGATACTCACATCCGACTAGGCCCCCATGACTATGTGAAGTGTACAGTTAGGTCCATATATATTTGGACATAGCCAACTAGTGTTGAGTATTCCGATACCGCAAATATCGGGTATCGGCCGATATTCGCAGTATCGGAATTCCGATACCGAGTTCCGATACTTTTGCAATATCGAATACCTGAATCGTAAGTTCCCATCATGCTATGAGAGCCAGTGTGATTTGATTCAGCCAATTAGGAATCCTAAGAAGTGTGGGCACATCCTGTTAGGCTGCGGGCATGTTAACTAATGGCATGGCTGTGATTGGCTGCTGAAATGATGTCATGATGCACTATAAAAGGCGCCGCCGCCATTTTGGGTTCACTCTGCTGTGAATTCAGTTAGGGACAGAACGCTGCTCTTCTGACTCTAAGGGACAGTTAGAGATAGCAATTTGCTGTATTGTGACTATTGTGCTTTACCCAGGCTAGTTTATCAACCGCTGTGTAAAGCTTTCTTTTGCCTTGCAGTGCTGTTTTCACAGCTGTCTGCAAGGTCTGTGTGTGAGTGCGGCTCACGCTGTTGTGTGTTGTGCAGCCATCTTAGGTTATAGTCAGCTCAGCGTGCGTCACTGCCTCATACTTTTTTGTTTTGTTTAATTGCTGCTGCTCAATTCCTTTTTACTGATCTTTCCTATTAGTGTGCTGTGCTTCCATCCGTATCCATCTACATTGGTTGCAAACACTATAGGAGTAGATAGCGGAGCCTTTCATTGCTAGTGCACAGTTCTCTGCACTGTTCACGGCTGTCTGTGAGGTCTCTGTGTGTGAGTGCAGCTCAAGCTGTAGTGTGTTCTGCATCCACCTCTGGTTGTAGTCCGCTCAGCGTGCGTCACGGCCTCATACATTGTCCTTTTTTTCTGTAGTGCAGCTTATTTTTCCTGAATTTCTCCTATTAGTGTGCTTCCATCCGTATCCAGCTAGATTGGTTGCACACACTATAGGAGTAGATAGAGGAGAGGAGCCTTTCTGCTAGCTTGTGCCCTGCAGGCCCAGCCAGATTAGTATTAGCCTATTTTTTGTAGCCTCATCTATTGTATTGTAGGTTACCATCCTGCATTGTAATAGCTACAAAAAGTTTGTGAATCGTGATACTATCGATTGTACATCTTTTGTCACAATCACAACAACCTTTTTTTTTGTGAAAAACACAAAAAAGTTAATAAAGTTCACCAAACACTCCACTTTCCACTTGTGTAGGCCACATTAGCTCATATTAAAGTGTAGTCCACACTTAATAAAATTTGTGTTTCTTATACCTGTTAGCAGCTGTTCAGGAATAAGCACACTAAGCCCTTAGTACTTTTCTGCCTATCTTTATCAGTCTACCAAGATGAAGAAGGCAGGGAGTAAGGCACGTGGTCGTGGGCGTGGAGTTTCAGCAGGGAGAGGACGTGGGGATTCTGTGCCTGCTGCGGGCACCAGTGACACAGCATCCCCCAGCTTTCCCCGGGAGCGGTCCTTTATGCGCAGCTTTGAAGGAGCTCGCCGTACCCCACTGCTGTGGGAAGAACAAATTGAAGCCGTTGTCGGATAGATGGCAGCTAACGCATCGACTTCAATTACTTCCACATCCTCTCAGGCCCAGAGCACTGAAGAGCAACCATCTGTCTCTTCACCACCTGCCAAATTGCCCAGGCAGTCAGAGAGCTCTGTTCAGGAGCCATCTCATTCTCTACTTCTGTTCTCTGAATCTCTTGGCTTGGAAATAGGGGGCCAGCCAAGCAGCATTCTAGAATGTGAAGAAGAGGTAGTATGCAGTGATGCGCAACTGCTTTGTCTCTCTGAATCTGAAGAGGCGGGTGGGCCAGTGCCTTTGGTCAGTACACCTCAGTACGCATCTGATGATGATGAGACTCAGGTGCCACTTTCTGCTGTGCACTGTGCTGGTAAGACTACCCAGGAGAAGCAGGTGTTTGAAGAGGGTAGTGTAGATGATGAGGTCCTTGACCCATCATGTCGTGAGGAACAGGAAGGTGGTGGGAGCAGCTCTGAGGAAGAGATTCCCCAAACGGCCAAAACAGGATGGAGAGGTAGGGGGCAGACTCGGTTGCCTGTAGCCTCCACTTCGCCACCCAATCGGAGCATTTCTCTTCCAAAACCCAAAACGGGCGCTCCCAGGACTTGCAGTGCGAGGTCCTTTTTTGACACAGTTGCAGGTGACATTTGCTTTGTCAAATGCAAGCTGTGTAATCAAAAAGTCAAAAGAGGTAAAAGTGTCAGCAACCTCAATACCACAAATATGTGGAAACATGTGCGGACCACGCACGTGGTGGAGTTACAAAGACACACTGAAGACGTAGGCCAACCTACAGCACCACCTACCACCTCTTCAGCTCGTGTTGTAGCCTCTTCCTCCAGCTCACACACAGCTGGTTCAGCTTCCTCACAGGATCGCCATGGAAGAACTTCTGGCACTGGTGTACAGAGACCCAGTGTAATTCCACCCACAGCACCACGTTCCCTGTCATCCTCACACTCCCAGGCCACTCTACAGCCATCGGTAGCACAGGCATGGGAGAAAAGGCGGCCATACTCGGCAAACCATCCCCGAGCACAGGCTCTGAATGCTGGCATTGCAAAACTACTGTCCCTTGAAATGCTCTCATTCAGGCTGGTGGAGACTGACACCTTCTGTAACTTGATGGCATTGGCAGTCCCACAATAAAACGTGCCCAGCCGCTTTTATTTCAGCAGGCAAGCAGTCCCTGCCCTGCAAAAGCATGTGGAGGGAAAAATTAAACATGCACTACTAAACGCCGTCAGTAGCAAGGTCCACCTGACCACCGATGCGTGGACCAGTAACCATGGACAGGGACGATACCTTTCCCTCACTGCCCATTGGGTAAATGTTGTGGAGCCGGGTACAGATCTTGAGAGTGGCGCTGTACGTGTTCTGCCAACTCCAAGGATTGCAGGAATCCAGTCTGTACACATTGACTCCTCCTCATACTCCAGTTCCTCTGAATCAGTGCTGCAGGAGCCGTCACGGTCTACCTCCACATGGACCCGTGAATGCTTAACTGTTACGACCGATATGAGCACAGCCGTGGCCAAACGTCAACAGGCCGCATTGAAATTAATTTCTATGGGGAATCAAAGCCACACAGCGCAGGAGCTCTGGAATGCCATCAAGCAGGAGAGCGACGTGTGGTTTGTGCCAGCGAATCTCCAGTCAGGCTTGGTAGTGTGTGACAATAGCCGAAATCTGGTGGCAGCTCTGGGCCTAGGCAACCTCACTCACATCCCATGTCTGGCACATGTGCTCAACTTGGTTGTGCAGAGTTTTTTGAGGGACTATCCTGATCTTGATGCACTGCTGCACAAGGTCCGCATAGAGTGCACTCACTTGCGTCATTCCAGCATGGCAAGATCGCGCATTGCAGCTCTGCAGCGCCGATTCCGCCTTCCGGAACATCGCACCATATGTGACCTACCCACCAGGTGGAATTCCACGTTACATATGTTGGAGCGGTTGTGTGAGCAGCAGGCAGCAGTAATGGAGTACCAGCTGCATCAGGCGCAAACCAGTCGCACTGCGCGCCGTTCACACTTCACCACTAGTGTTGAGCGATACGATACCGCAAGTATCGGGTATCGGCCGATATTAGCTGTATCGGACTTTCGATACTTAGTTCCGATATTTTCCATATATCGTATACCGGAATCGGAAGTTCCCATAATTCTTTGAGAGGCAATGTGATTTTAGTCAGCCAATGAGGAATCCTAAGAAGTGTGGGCACATCCTGTACTGCTGCGGTCATGTTAACTAATGGCATGGCTGTGATTGGATGCTGAAATGATGTCAGAATGCACTATAAAAGGCGCCGCCGCCATTTTAGCGTCACTGTGCTGTGAATTCAGTAAGGGACAGAACGCTGCTGTGCTGACTCTGAGGGACAGTTAGAGATTGCGATTTAGTGTACTGTGCTTTAGGCAGGCTAGCACCAACCGCTGTGTAAAGCTTCCTTTTGCCTGCAGTGTTGTTTTAACAGCTCTGCAAGGTGTGTGTGAGTGCAGGTGACGCTGCAGTTTGCTCTGCATGCAACGCTGTCTGTAGGCATCTGCACGTGTCACTCACAGACTCTTTTTTTTTTCTTCAGTGTAATTCTTGCTGCTCCATGCAATTTAAATTTTAGTGTGACGCGCTTCCATCCGTATCCAATACATTGGTTGCAAACACTATAGAAGTAGACAAAGGAGTAGCCTTTCACAGATTGTGAACAGTTCTGTTTCAGTGTTCACTTCAGTCTGTGTTTTTTATTTTTTGAGTGCACATCACGCTCCAGTTACTTGTTCAAGCACTGCTGCTTGTACTCTGCTGAGCGTGTCTCAGTGCCTCATCCTTGTCATTTCTCTCCAATTGGTTCTGCTCCATTCCATTTAAAATAAATATAATCTATTAGTGTGACGCGCTTCCATCTGTATCCAATACATTGGTTGCAAACACTATAGAAGTAGACAAAGGAGTAGCCTTTCACAGATTGTGAACAGTTGTGTTTCAGTGTTCACTTCAGTCTGTGTTTTTTATTTTTTGAGTGCACATCACGCTCCAGTTACTTGTTCAAGCACTGCTGCTTGTACTCTGCTGAGCGTGTCTCAGTGCCTCATCCTTGTCATTTCTCTCCAATTGGTTCTGCTCCATTCCATTTAAAATAAATATAATCTATTAGTGTGACGCGCTTCCATCCGTATCCAATACATTGGTTGCAAACACTATAGAAGTAGACAAAGGAGTAGCCTTTCACAGATTGTGAACAGTTCTGTTTCAGTGTTCACTTCAGTCTGTGTTTTTTATTTTTTGAGTGCACATCACGCTCCAGTTACTTGTTCAAGCACTGCTGCTTGTACTCTGCTGAGCGTGTCTCAGTGCCTCATCCTTGTCATTTCTCCCAATTGGTTCTGCTCCATTCCATTTAAAATAAATATAATCTATTAGTGTGACGCGCTTCCATCCGTATCCAATACATTGGTTGCAAACACTATAGAAGTAGACAAAGGAGTAGCCTTTCACAGATTGTGAACAGTTGTGTTTCAGTGTTCACTTCAGTCTCTGCGTAATAACCACACTTAGGTCTTATAACTTTTCTGACTTTCTTTATCAATCTACCAAGATGAAGAAGTCAGTGAGTAAGGCACGTGGTCGTGGCCGTGGAGTTTCAGCAGGGAGAGGACGTGGGGATTCTGTGGCTGCTGCCGCCCTCAGTGACACAGCATCCACCAGTTTTCCCCATGAGCGTTCCTTTATGCGCACTTTGGTAGGAGCTCGGCGTGCCCCCCTGCTGCGGGAAGAACAAATTGAAGCCGTTGTTGGTTGGATGGCAGCCAATGCATCGACTTCAATTCCTTCCACCTCCTCTCAGGAACACAACACTGTTGAGCAACCATCTGTCTGTTCACCGCCTGTCAAATTGCCCAGGCAGTCAGAGAGTTCTGTACAGGAGCCAGCTGAGTCTCTGCTTCTGTTCTCAGAATCTGTTGGCTCGCAAACACGGGCACAGGCAAGCAGCATTCTGCAATTTGAAGAAGAGGGAGTATGCAGTGATGCGCAACAGCTGTCTTTCTCTCAATCTGAAGAGGCGGGTGAACCAGTGCCGATGGACAGCACACCGCAGAACGCATCTCATGATGATGATGAGACTCAGGTGCCAGGTTTTGTGGAGCATGGTGCTGCCCAGACCATCCAACAGCAGCAGGTGTTGGAAGAGGGTAGTGGAGATGATGAAGTCCGAGGCCCAACATGGCGTGAGCAACAGGAAGGTGGTGGGAGCAGCTCTAAGGAAGAGATTGGCCCAACGGTACAAAGTGGAGGGAGAGGTAGGCTGCAGACTCGCTTGCCTGTAGCCTCCAGTTTGGCACCTGTTGGGAGCAGTTCTCTTACAAATGTCAAAATTGGCGCTCCCATGACTTGCACTGCGTGGTCCTTTTTTGACAGACTTGTAGATGATATTTGCTATGTTAAATGCAAGCTGTGTAAGCAAAAAGTTAAAAGAGGTAAAAATATCAGTAACCTGAATACCACAAATATGTGGAAACATGTACAGACAAAGCACGTAGCTGAGTTACAAATACACACTGGAGATGTAGGCCAACCTACAGCAGCACCTACATCTTCAGGTCGTGTTGGAGCCTCTACCTCCAGCTCACACACACCTGGTTCGGCTTCCTCACAGGATCTCCATGGAAGAACCTCGGTCACTGTTGTCCATAGACAAACTGTTATTCCACCCACAGCAGCAAGTTCACAGTCATCGTCACACTCCCAGGCCGCAAAACAGCCATCGGTACCACAGGCATGGGATAAAAGACGGCCATACTCGGCAAACCATCCACGAGCACAGGCTCTGAATGCTGGCATTGCAAAACTCCTGTCCCTTGAAATGCTGTCATTCAGGCTGGTGGAGACTGACAGTTTCAGGAACTTAATGGCATTGGCAGTCCCACAATATAATGTGCCAAGCCGATTTTATTTCAGCAGGCAAGCCGTCCCTGCTCTGCAAAAACATGTCGAGGGAAACATTAAACATGCGCTACTAAACGCCGTCAGTAGCAGGGTCCACCTGACCACCGATGCGTGGACCAGTACCCATGGCCAGGGACATACCTTTCCCTCACTGCCCATTGGGTCAATGTTGTGGAGCCGGGTACAGATCTTGCCAGTGGCGCTGTACGTGTTCTGCCAACTCCAAGGATTAAAGGAATCCAGTCTGTACACATTGATTCCTCCTCCTACTCCAGTTCCTCAGAATCATCGCTGCACGAGCCATCACGGTATACCTCCACATGGACCCGTGAACGCTTACCTGTTGCAACCGATATGAGCACAGCCGTGGCCAAACGTCAACAGGCCGTCCTGAAAATGATTTCAATGGGGAATCTAAGTCACACAGCGCAGGAAGTCTGGAATGCCATCAAGCAGGAGAGCGACGTGTGGTTTTTGCCTGCGAATCTCCAGCCAGGCTTGGTAGTGTGTGACAATGGCCGAAATCTGGTGGCAGCTCTGGGCCTTGGCAACCTTACTCACATACCATGTCTGGCACATGTGCTCAACTTGGTCATGCAGAGTTTTTTGAGGGACTATCCGGATCTTGCTGGACTGCTGCAGAAGGTCCGCCTAGAGTGCGCTCACTTGCAACGTTCCAGCATAGCCAGATCGCGCATTGCTGCTCTGCAACGCCGATTTCGCCTTCCTGAACATCGCATCATATGTGACGTACCCACCAGGTGGAATTCCACGTTACATATGTTGGAGCGGTTGTGTGAGCAGCAGACAGCAGTAATGGAGTATCAGCTGCATCAGGCGCAATCAAGTCGCTCTTTGCGCCGTCCACACTTCATCACTACTGAGTGGGCCTCTATGAAGGACATCTGCGACGTTTTGCGTGCGTTTGATGTCTCAACGCGGATGGCAAGTGCAGATGATGCACTAGTCAGCATGACTGTCCCCCTTATCTGCCTGCTTCAGAAATCACTGAAAGCACTAAAGGAAGAGGTTTTGGAAGAGGTGGAGGATGAGGAGTCACAAATTCAATTACCTTCAGGACAGTCAGCGCAACGTGGTTCCTCACAAAGGGCTGGGCAGGGCTCACTTTGTGAGGAGGATGAGGAGGAGGAGGAGTCAATGGAGGAGGAAGAAATCCCTACAGAGGGAGGTACACAACGCTCTAGTCAGTATGTAGAGCGAGGGTGGGGTGATGCAGAGGAGGCAGAGATGACGCCTCTTCCAGAGGACAGCTTTTGTTGGCCAGTTGGGAGTCTGCAGCACATGGTTGATTTCATGCTTCAGTGCCTGAGAAACGACCGCCGCATCGCCCACATTCTCACCACGTCAGATTATTGGGTGTACACCCTCCTAGACCCTCGCTACCGGACAACTTACAAACCCTTATCACACTGGTGAACCGGGACCGTAAAATGCGGGAGTACCAAGACACACTGGTGCAATCCATACTGTTGTACATTCCAGCCGAGAGAGCTGCTGCTGCTACTGCTTTACACAGCAGCTCTGTGCGTCGAGGCAGTGTAGACACCTCTACAACAAGAGGGAGCACAAGCAGCGCCTCTGCACAGGGCAAGAGCTGTATGTTACAAATGTGGCGAAGTTTTGTGACAGCGCCAGCAAGGTCTACACCATCCGAGACGGCTCCAGTCACCAGGAAGCAACGTTTCCGTAAGATGGTGACAGACTACTTGTCTTTCCCTCTAAGTGTACTCCCAGATGCCTCTTCCCCTTTCAAATTTTGGGTCTCTAAGTTGGATACATGGCCAGAGCTTAGCCAGTATGCATTGGAGGTGCTGGCTTGCCCTGCTGCCAGTGTATTATCTGAGCGCGTCTTTAGTGCTGCAGGTGGTGTACTAACAGACCGTCGCATGCGACTATCCTCAGAGAATGTAGACCGGCTTACTTTTCTGAAAATGAACAAGGCATGGATCTCACCTGAATTTGCCTGTCCGTTTTCAGATTAAATAACTGTTTGGCAACGTTTTCCATGTCTCCTGTTATGTTCATCTTTCTACCACCTGAACTCTACTCCCTGGGCTACAACACCGCCATTTGTTGCTCGTAAGTAATTGGCAGGGGTACTGACTCCTGGCCAGCCTGGTTACAGCACGACAGCTGTTTCCTAGCAGTGTGAACGTCAATTATCCTCCAATAAGTTGTGCTGTCGTGTTGCATTCGGGTTAGCCAACTCTATGGTGCCTGCAGTTTAGGTGATTCCTATGTGTGCTGTGGGATATGTAAATAAAGGCTGTTGTCATGTATAGTGTACAGTTCCTATAGCGTCTTGTGCTTGGGTGCGAGGAAAACACAGAAGACATAGGTTGAAATGAAATGACTTGTATTACTTCATACAAGCATGCTGAAAAGTTCACACAGTTTGCAGGAACAGAGTCAGGAGACACAGCAGGCCAGAGTAATTTCAAGCACTACAATAAATCTCCAAAGCAGGTTCAGGATCTCTTCTCTGTACCGTATTTCCTCTGCAAACATGGATTCACCAAACAGCAGGTTTCCAGAGTCCAAAAGTGTTCAAAGGTTCCTCAGTAGGGAATAGCTGGAGTACAAGTTCAAGGTTTCCAGGAGTCAGGTCACAGACTGACTGAGGCTTGATTCAGGAGCACTGATTGTTCAGCTGAGGCTGCTTAAGAAGCAAGAGGGAAGAATCAGGGCGGGAACATGAAAACTGGAACTCCATATTAACTGAGGGCAAGAGCTGCAGAAAGACAGAAAGCAAAATGGCCGACGGAAAACTGAGTTTCAAGGAACATGTCAACAGAGACAAAGAACCTTACATTACTCCCCCCTTAGGGACAACCTCCGGATGACCTCATACCAGGCTTGTCAGGGTACCTCTGATGAAACTGGCGGAGCAGGCGAGGAGCATTTACATTGTTGACTGGTTCCCATGAGTTGTCCTCCACTGGGTGGCCCTGCCATTTAATCAAATATTGCAACTGATTTCTGTACAACCTGGAATCTAGAATCCTTTCCACCATAAATTCTTCCCTGACCATCGACCAGCACTGGGTCAGGGCAAGGAGAAGAACGTCCAGGAAACGTATTGGGTGTTGCAGCCTTTAGTAGGGATACATGAAAGACAGGGTGGATTCTCATAGTTCTGGGCAGTTGAAGACGACAAGCAACAGCACTTATAATCTTACTGATCTTATAAGGTCCAATGTACTTATGTCCCAATTTAGACGATGGAATCTTTAATTTAAGATTTCTGGTTGACAGCCAGACCAAATCTCCTACCTTGAAAGCTGGTGCAGGTTTACGAAATTTATCTGCTGCTTTCTTGTACCTTTCCTGAGCCAATTCTAGATTTTCCTTTAGAAGATCCATATTCTTTTGTAAAGAAGTGATTCTTTCAGCCACTGCCGGCAAGGGCGTATCTATGGGAAATCGAGGAAGAATGTTAGGATGATAACCTAGATTGGAGTAAAAAGGAGACTGCTTAGTGGAGGCGCTCTGAGAGTTGTTATAAGAGAACTCAGCCAGTGGAAGTAGATCCACCCAATCATCTTGTAGGTGGCAGATAAAGCAGCGGAGATACTGCTCCAGGGTCTGATTGGTTCGTTCTGTCTGTCCATTAGTCTGAGGATGAAAAGCAGAAGAAAGGTTTACTTTAATGTCCAATGCTGCACAGAAATTTTGCCAAAACCTTGAAGTGAATTGCACCCCTCGATCTGAAATGACCTCATCCGGTACTCCATGTAAGCGAAACACATTCTTAATCATCAAGTCTGATGTCTGTTTTGCAGTGGGTAAGCCGACACAAGGGATAAAATGAGCTGCCTTTGTTAGACGGTCAACCACCACTAGAATGGTGTTCTTCCCTTGAGAGGTTGGTAACTCCACAATGAAGTCCATAGAAATGGATCCCCACGGGCGGGACGGGGTGGAAAGAGGTTGCAACAGACCAGTTGGTGAGGAGCGAGGTGTTTTGCATCTTGCACAGACTTCACATGAAGTGACATAGTTTAAGACATCTTTCCTGTAAGTGGGCCACCAAAAGAAACGAGAAAGAAATTCTTGTGTCTTTAGAATTCCCTATGCCGGCTATCTTGGAATCGTGGATGAGTTGCAATACCCTCAATCTGACTGTTTCAGGCATATACAGACGTTGTCCCTGAATCCACACACCATTCTTAAAGACAAGACTTACGTCCCTTGGGGTTGAGCCAACAAAGAATCCGCATGGTATGCTTCCTTGATGTCTTTAAGTAGGTCTTGATTATGAATCACTCCAGGAATCTAGAGTCAGGAAGAATAGTCTTAGGAGGAGTAAGTGGACGTGTCTCTGCTGCATGAATCCTAGAGAGTGCATCAGCCTTTCCATTGCGCGATCCTGGTCTATAAGAAATGACAAAATTAAATTGGTTTAGCAAAAGATTCCAGCGAGCCTGGCGAGGAGTCAGGCACTTAGCCGACCTGATAAATTCAAGGTTACGATGGTCTGTCAGGACGACTATTTGCTGTGCAGCTCCCTGAAGAAGGTGTCTCCATTCCTTGAAGGCGGCAATAATGGCCAACAATTCTCTATTGCCCACATCGTAGTTCCTCTCAGCCGAAGACAACTGCTGGGAAAAGAAGGCACAGGGATGCAAGACATTCTTCTCACCTGTTCTCTGAGAGAGTATAGCTCCAACGGCACAGTCTGAAGCATCCACCTCTATTATGAAGGCAAGCTCGGGGTTGGGATGTACTAAGATAGGTGCGGTGGTAAATTTATCCTTTAAACAGGAAAATGCTTCCTGAGCTTGCGGGGTCCAGGAGAACCTAGACTGTTTCCGGGTAAGTTGGGTGATAGGTGACACTACCTCTGAAAAATTTTTAATGAAACGTCTATAGAAGTTGGCAAACCCGATGAAGCGCTGCACCTCCTTCACATTTCTAGGAATTGGCCAATCCTTGATGGCTTGGGTCTTGCTTCCATCCATACTAATCCCTTGCGTAGATAGTACATACCCTAGAAATTGAATTTCGGTCCTATGGAATTCACACTTTTCAAGTTTGATGTAGAGATGGTTTTGTCTTAGGCGTTCTAAGACCATTCTCACATGTCCATGATGTTCCTCTGTGGAGTTAGAAAAAATTAGAATATCATCCAGATAAATCACCACAAATGTATCTAGGAGATCCCTGAAGATATCATTCACGAAGTGTTGGAAAGTGGCTGGGGCGGTACTCAGACCAAAAGGCATAACTAGATATTCAAAGTGTCCATAGCGTGACCTGAAAGCAGTCTTCCATTCATCCCCAGGTCTAATACGGACCAAGTTATAGGCCCCACGGAGATCCAGTTTAGAGAAAATTTTGGCATGCCGCACTCTCTCCAACAACTCAGGGATTAAAGGCAATGGATAACGGTTTCTAATAGTAACCTTATTGAGTTCCCTATAGTCTATGCAGGGTCTCAGAGATCATCTTTCTTCTTCACAAAGAAGATGGGTGCACCTGCGGGAGATGAAGAGGGGCGTATGAAGCCCTTGGCTAAATTTTCGTCTATATAATCCTTCAAAGCTTTTAGCTCGGGCCCCGCTAGGGGGTAGATCTTACCAAAAGGTATCTCGGCTCCAGGCAATAATTCAATTGGACAATCATATGGACGGTGAGGAGGAAGCTGATCAGCGTTCTTCTTGTCACATAAATCCACATAGTCCTGGTATACAGCTGGTAGTTCAGGGACTGACATGGTTCCTTTAGGAACAGAGCAAGCTGAAACTCCTTGACTCATCTGTTTCTCCGGAAAGTGTAATTCCTTGGTCTCCCAGTTAATCGTAGGATTCTGCGCCTGCAGCCATGGTAGCCCTAGAATAATGGGAAAGTGGGGAGAAGAGATAAGCATAAAAGACATTTTCTCCTGATGATCTTTACCCATAAGGACCCTCAAAGGCTCTGTTTCTTGATCCACTGGTCCAGAAGTCAGTAGAGAGCCATCCACAGTCTCCATCTGTACTGGAGTAGCCTTCTTCACTGAACGTATCCCCTGTTTCAGAGCAAAGGAGATATCCATAAAATTTCCACTTGCTCCTGAGTCGATCATAGCAGAGCTAGACACCCAGACTGAGTTAACCCAGAGTTTGATGGAAAGGAAGCAATGAGAATTGTTTCTTTTACAACTCAGCTGGGACATCGCTGAGGAAACTTGAAAAATTGCAGCGTTTATACCGTCACCGTCCCCAGAACTAACAGAGTTTAAGTCAGAGAAATCAAGATCTCTTGCAGCAGATCTCTCTGGAGCCTGAGGCTCGGACATGACAGAGCTCCTCTCGCAACACTCACAGTGAATGACTGCTGCAGTAGTCTTACGAGAACGGCTGGGGCAGTTTATAATGAAGTGCCCTGACTTACCACAGTAGAAACATAGATTTTCCTTTATACGATGTTCTTTGCGTGCATCACTAACCCGTCTTTGTAAAGAGTCCACCTGCATGGGTTCAGGTTCTGGTTCCCTTGTGATCCTACTCAAAGGTTCCTTAGCTGAGGAGGGAGGTAGTAAAAGGTTAGTGCGATTATTTTCGAACCATCTCTCTTGTCTGCGTTCAGTCAGACGAGCATCAATACGAATACAATAGTTAATAAAGTCACCTAACGCAGTGGGAGGGTCGGCACGAGCAAGTTCATCCTTAATCAGTGGAGACAACCCTTTCCGAAAAATAGATTTCTTAGCGGAAGTGTCCCAAGTGGTATCAAGAGCCCATCTCCTGAAATCCAGGGCATATTCGGCTACTGAACGCTTACCTTGGCGCAAAGTTAACATGGCTGCTTCAGCTGTTGCACCTCGATTGGGGTCATCAAACACCTGCCCCATGGCTGAAATAAAAGCATCAAGGTGATTCAAACAATCATCCTCAGTCTCAATCAGAGGGTTTGCCCACATCAAAGCCTTATTGGTAAGCAACATGATTATAGTAAGCACTTTGGATCGTTCAGTGGGAAATTGTGAAGCATGTGCAGAGAAAAATAAATTGCATTGATTAATAAATCCCCTGAATTTCTCACGTTCACCGCCAAAACGAAAAGGAGTTAATTTGGGGATCCCAGAACTTGGGGTTATGGCTAGAGTTGAGCGATACTTTCCGATATCCTAAAGTATCGGAATCGGAATGGTATCGCCGATATCACTAAAATATCGGCGATACCCGATACCGATACCGGAAGTCCCATGTAAGTCTATGGGAACAAAATATCGCAACTAAAAAAAACCCATTCTTTCCTTGTAAACACTAAATATACACACATAGAATACATATATATATATATACATGTCATTGTGACATATATATATACATATATGTATAGTTTATACACTTCTACATAGTAAAATATCCTCTCATTCAATTGCCGGGTAAAGCCGGCTTCAGTGAAAAGACAGAAGCACCCGACATGAAATGACACTTGGTGTACATAGGGTTAACCATGTCTTTTCATGTCGTTTGCTATCTGATTTGCACAAACAATTAAATCAGACTATGTGTGCAAAATTTCACACCTGTAGGGGTTAATTAAAGGTGTAAATTCATTGTAAAAAAAACGGACTTTTTTTGCTACGAATTTACACCTTTAATTAACCCCTACAGGTGTGAAATTTTGCACACATAGTCTGATTTAATTGTTTGTGCAAATTAGGCTGGAGTCACACACAACCACAAAAAATCGGTCCGTTTTAGACGGTCGACAATCGGATCAAAATAAAAACATCACACATCCTTCTGGCATCCGATTTTCCTTCAAAGATGCGATTTAATCGCATGTGTGTGTACCTTGTAACATCCGATTTTCATCCGACTTGCGAGATTTTCTCGCAGGCTTGCAAAACTGACATATAATGGATCCAAAAGAATAGTATTTAAATGCCAAAAGAAAGAATAGATATATACACATATATATATATATATATATATATATATATATATATATATATGTCATTGTGACATATATATATATACATATATTTATAGTTCTTACACTTCTACATACTGTTATAGCCGCTAATTCAATTGCCGGCTTCAGTGAAATCACAGAAGCCGACATGAAATGATACATTGTTTCCACACATTTAACCATGTAATTTCATGTATTTTTATATATGTTTGAAACATACAATTACATGAGTATATGTGTGCTAAATTTCAGACATGTAGGGGTTAATTAAAGGTGTAAATTCGTTAAAAAAAAATGCGTGGGCTCCCGCTGTATTTTCTCCACCAGACAGACAAAGCAAGCGAGTGGGGGCAGATAATAATAGCCTAGGGAGGGTACATTTTGTTTGTGCCCCCCCTGGCTACTAACATCTGCCCCCAGACACCCCAGAAAGGGCAAATCTATAATTAGATTCGCCCTTTCTGGCACTTTGCCCGTCTATTCCCATTGCCCTGTAGCGGTGGCGAATGGGTTAATAAGGGGTTAAAATGACCTTGCAATTGAAAGGTCACTTTAAGCCAGGTTAATAATTGATAGCTGTCAATTAGGCAACTATCAATTATTAATCCTATTGTATGAAAGAAAAATCAAACACACACACTTTAATAAAAAATAAGTTTAATTAAATAATCACACAGTTTTTGACCATATTTTATTTTCCTGCTAAAACCATTTCCTGTAATAAAAATAAAATAAAAAAGCAAAATTATACTTACCAATCCGATGTACAGTCAGGTCCCACGGTGTAATCCATCAGAAAGGGTTAACAGGTTACAGGTCGCAGAGAGCTAATAATGCTGTCTCAGACCTGTATTCCCCTGAATGAATAACTTCCTCTCCCAGCGAAAGTAGAGGAATAGATTCATGAATGGAGCTTAATTGATTTCTTGCCAATTTAACTGTAGTGACCTGACCTAAAGGGAAAGTGGACACAATCAATTAAGCTTCATTCATGAAACACATCCTCTCCTGTCGCCAGGAGAGGAACTTATTCATTCATGAGCTTTGAGCTGAGCATGCAGGATTACTTGCACTGCTTGGCTCAAAGCTAGTTAACCCTTTGTGAAGGATTACAGCGTGGGACGTGACAGATCGGCGGAATAGGTAAGAATAATGTTGTTTTATTTCTTTTTCTTTATTTTAGGAGATCAATGGCTTCGCACGGATTTAGTGTAAAATAAAATATGGTCAAAAAAATGTGTTTTTATTTCATTAAAATTATTTATTCTTAAAGTGTGTGTGTTTTTTTATTTACTTCAATAGGATTAATAATTGATAGTTGTCTAATTGACAGCTATCAATCATTAACCTGCCTTAAGGTCACCTTTCAATTGCAAGGTGACAGTAAGGTGAGATTAACCCATTCGCCACCGCTACAGGGCAATGGGAATAGACGGGCAAAGTGCCAGAAAGGGCGAATCTAATTATAGATTTGCCCTTTCTGGGGTGTCTGGGGGCAGATGTTAGTAGCCAGGGGGGGCACAAAAAAATGCACCCTCCCTGGGCTATTATTATCTGCCCCCACTCGCTTTGCTTTGTCTGTCTGGTGGAGAAAATACAGCGGGAGCCAACGCATTTTTTTCAACGAAATTACACCTTTAATTAACCCCTACATGTCTGAAATTTTGCACAAATACACTCATGTAATTGTATGTTTCAAACATATATAAAAATACATGAAATTACATGGTTAAATGTGTGGAAACAATGTATCATTTCATGTCGGCTTCTGTGATTTCACAAAACCCGGCAATTGAATTAGCGGCTATTACAGTATGTAGAAGTCTAGGAACTATAAATATATGTATATATACATGTCACAATGACATGTATATATATATGTATGTGTTCTATGTGTATATATCTATTCTTTCTAGTCTTTATTAAAGCTGTCAGTGTGATTTTACAGTATAGGCGGGGATGAATTGCCGGCTTTTCTAAAGGACACCGATGCGATTTCATCGCAAGTCACACAATGTGGTCCGTTTGTAATCAGATTTTTCATCGCTCCCATAGACTTGCATTGGCGATTGTCGACCGACAATCGGTGACAATCGCAGCATGCTGCGATTGTACACGGACGTTTAAAACGGACCACAAAAAATCTGATACTGGGAGCTGCTCCATAGATTAACATAGGTCCGACTGCAATGCGATATTTCATCGCATTGCAGTCGTCCGATTTTGTCGCCAGTGTGACTCCGGCCTTAGATAGCAAAGGACATGAAAAGACATGGTTAACCCTATGTACACCAAGTGTCATTTCATGTCACCCGACATGAAATGACACTTGGTGTACATAGGGTTAACCATGTCTTTTCATGTCCATTGCTATCTAATTTGCACAAACAATTAAATCAGACTATGTGTGCAAAATTTCACACCTGTAGGGGTTAATTAAAGGTGTAAATTCGTTGTAAAAAAAACGGACTTTTTTGCTACGAATTTACACCTTTAATTAACCCCTACAGGTGTGAAATTTTGCACACATAGTCTGATTTAATTGTTTGTGCAAATTAGATAGCAAAGGACATGAAAAGACATGGTTAACCCTATGTACACCAAGTGTCATTTCATGTCGGGTTCTGCATTTTCACAAAAGCCGGCAATTGAATTAGCGGCTATTATACTATGTAGAAGTGTATGAACTACAAATATAAATATATATATATATATGTGTCACAAATTCAATGACATGTATATATATATATGAGGTGTAAAATTGCTGAAAAAAAATGCGTGGGCTCCCGCCCTATTTTCGCAACCAGACAGACAAAGCCAGTGAGTGGGGGCAGATAATAATAGCCCAGAGAGGGACCATTATTTTTGCCCCCCCCGGCTACTAACATCTGCCCCCAGACACCCCAGGAAAGACAAATCTATAATTAGATTCGCCCTTTCTGGCACTTTGCCCGTCTATTCCCATTGCCCTGTAGCGGTGGCGAATGGGTTAATATGGGGTTAAAGCCACCTTGCTATTGAAAGGTGACCTTAAGCCAGGTTAATAATTGAGAGCTGTCAATTAGACAACTATCAATTATTAATCCTATTGCATGAAATAAAAAAAAACACACACACTTTAATTAAAAATCATTTGAATGAAATAAAGACACATGTTTTTGACCATCTTTATTTTACTGCAAAAACCATTTCCTGTAATAAAAATAAAATAAAAAAGCAAAATTATTCTTACCTATCCCATGCACAGTCAGGTCCCACGGTGTAATCCTTCAGAAAGGTTAATGTTTACTGCAGGGACCGCAGCTAATGCTGCAGCCTCACAGTAAACCCAAATGAATGAGTTCCTCTCCTGCCTGACAGGAGAGTAAAGGCTGGGTGTCACATAACGATACACCAGCGATCCCGACAACGATATGCACTTGTCAGGATCGCTGGTGTATCGCTACATGATCGCTGCTGAGCTGCCAAACAGGCAGCTCAGGCAGCGATCTGGACAGCGACACTGCGGGTAACATCGCTTAAGGGCCCGTCTCACATAGCGATATCGCTACCGAGATCGCTGCTGAGTCACTAGTTTTGTGACGCAGCAGCGAGCTCACCAGCGATATCGCTGTGTGTGACATTCAGCGACGATCAGCCCCCTGCCGGGTATCGCTGATCGTCGCAGAAATGTCAGGACCTTTTTTTGATCGCTGGTTTCCCTCTGACAGGCACGCATCGCTGCGTGTGACAGGCGGGAGACCAGCGATCCGCTGGTAACCAAGGTACACAGCGGGTTTCCAGGCACCGCGCAGCGCTTGGAAACCCGCTGTGTACCTTGGATACCAGCTCCCTGCATCAGGGCGCTGGTATCCAAGGTACACAGCGGGTTTCTAGGCACAGCCCCGCGCCTGGAAACCCGCTGTGTACCTTGGTTACCAGCGGATCGCTGTCTCCGCCTGTCACACGCAGCGATGTGTGCCTGTCAGCGGAAACCAGCGATCAAAGGTCCTGACATTTCAGCGACGATCAGCGATACCCGGCAGGGGGCTGATCGTCGCTGAATGTCACACACAGCGATATCGCTGGTGAGCTTGCTGCTGCTCACAAAACTAGTGACTCAGCAGCGATCTCGGTAGCGATATCGCTATGTGAGACGGCCCTTAAGTGGAAAGCTTAATTGATTGCTTTCCACTTTCACTTCAGGTCAGCCAGGGACACAATCAGTGACGTCAGAGGGAACTGATTAACAAAAATAGGGGTTCCCTTCGAAAAAAAAATGGCGTGGGGTCCCCCCTATTTTTGTTAACCAGCCAGATGAAGCAGACCGCTGAGGCCTGGATTTTCAGGCTGTTAAGGAGCCAAGATCCATGGACCTTGCCAGCCTGATAATACCAGGCCACAGCAGTCTGCATATCTTGGCTGATTAACAAAAATAGGGATCCCCTCGAAAAAAATTGGCGTGGGTCCCCCCTATTTTTGTTAACCAGCCAGATGAAGCAGAACCGCTGAGGCCTGGTTTTTCAGGCTGGTAAGGATCCAAATCCATGGACCTTGCAAGCCTGATAATACCAGCCACAGCAGTCTGCTTAGCTTGGCTGTGTTAACAAAAATAGGGATCCCCTCGAAAAAAAAACGGCGTGGGGATCCCCCCTATTTTTGTTAACCAGCCAAGTAAAATGCAGACTGCTGCGGCCTGGTTTAAAAGACTGTCAAGGCCCATGGATTTTGGCCCTCAACAGCCTGATAATACCAGCTACAGCAGCCCCACATTTGGCGCATCAAAAGATGTGCCAATTGTGGCACTTTACCCCGCTCTTCCCACTTGCCCTGAGCGGTGCAAGCGGGGTAAATATGGGTTATTGTCACCGTTGATGCACGGTGACAAAAACCCGGTTAATAAGATAGGCGTCAATAAGACACCGATCCATTATTAATCCCAAAGTTATTAAATGTATAAAAAAAAGACACAGCAAGAAAAAAGTCTTTTAATGAAATAAAAGAGACAACACAGTTTTCATTTCTTTTATTACTCTCTCATTCCTGCGACGCCATCGATCTCCTGTAAAAAAAGAAAAAAAACAAACCAACAGTATACCACCTGTCCGACGCAGTCCATAACGATAGTCCCACGACGATCCAGCTCTGCTACATCGCAATGACAGGCAGAGCCTGTCATTGCAACGCAGCACAGCTGATTACCTGCTTCCCCGGCGGTGACGTCATCGGACTGACTGCTTTACGGCCGCGATTACCCAGCAGTCACTGCAGTTATCGCGAGAAACTGCATGTGACCGCCGGGGAAAGAAGATGGCGGCCATGAAGCAGTGCAGGACGTGACCGCCGGAGATCTTCTGCCGGGTAAGTGCCGCTGACTCCTGACAGACCCGACCGACGGACACTGACAGTGACAGTGACAATCCCGATTCCGGTATCCGATAAGACGAAAATATCGGAACTCGGAATCGGAATTCCGATACAGCTAATATCGGCCGATACCCGATATTTGCAGTATCGGAATGCTCAACACTAGTTATGGCAAGAGCCTGGGCTCGTTCCTCTAGAGCCTCAATCCTGGCTCGCAATTCCTGGGTAGTCTGTCCAAACACTTGCAAATTATGATTAGTGAGGTCCTGTAGGCTTGCAAAATGGGTTTTTAAAGTCTGTACATCTGAAAGGATTGTATCAGTCACTCCGCAAAGTTCCTTTATGCGGGCCTCCATCTTCCAGATCTTTTAAGGCAGAAGTGCTGGAAGGAGAAGAGGAAAGGAAAAAAAAAAAAACAATAGTGTTTACCTGTGGTAACACTGCAGAGTAAATTTTTAAGGAATGCGCTCACCTGGAATGGTTGTGAGAAGTCACAACCACTGTCATCACATAAGGTATTTAAACGGACATCTGATATCCACAGTCACAGCAGACACGGCTTTCCCAGACCCAGCAGACACTAAACATTGGCTCCTGAATCTTGTCATGTATAGTGTACAGTTCCTATAGCGTCTTGTGCTTGGGTGTGAGGAAAACACAGGAGACATAGGTTGAAATGAAATGACTTGTATTACTTCATACAAGCATGCTGAAAAGTTCACACAGTTTGCAGGAACAGAGTCAGGAGACACAGCAGGCCAGAGTAATTTCAAGCACTACAATAAATCTCCAAAGCAGGTTCAGGATCTCTTCTCTGTACCGTAATTCCTCTGCAAACATGGATTCACCAAACAGCAGGTTTCCAGAGTCCAAAAGTGTTCAAAGGTTCCTCAGTAGGGAATAGCTGGAGTACAAGTTCAAGGTTTCCAGGAGTCAGGTCACAGACTGACTGAGGCTTGATTCAGGAGCACTGATTGTTCAGCTGAGGCTGCTTAAGAAGCAAGAGGGAAGAATCAGGGCGGGAACATGAAAACTGGAACTCCATATTAACTGAGGGCAAGAGCTGCAGAAAGACAGAAAGCAAAATGGCCGACGGAAAACTGAGTTTCAAGGAACATGTCAACAGAGACAAAGAACCTTACAGCTGTTTCCATTGTGACAATAGGACAAGCACCCACTGTAGGACTGTGTGATTCGGTAACTGCGGACGGCTTGCGTCCTGTCAACTTACATTTTCATGGGTGCGTTCTGCTACCCGTCCGGGGTCCAGTACCGTCAACTGGTTCTCCCCAGTGCCTTTGGCCTAGGTGCCTCCATCTCCGTATACGAGTTCCAGCAACGTCTGCTGGTCCTTGGTAGTGCTTTGGAGCACAGGTACCTCCTGCTTAGTAACCGTGTCACAGTAACGTCAGCTGGTACTCGGTTGTGACATTGCCTCTTTTCCTTCTGCTACCCGTCCGGGGTCCAGTACCGTCAACTGGTTCTCCCCAGTGCCTTTGGCCTAGGTGCCTCCATCTCCGTATACGAGTTCCAGCAACGTCTGCTGGTCCTTGGTAGTGCTTTGGAGCACAGGTACCTCCTGCTTAGTAACCGTGTCACAGTAACGTCAGCTGGTACTCGGTTGTGACATTGCCTCTTTTCCTTCTGCTACCCGTCCGGGGTCCAGTACCGTCAACTGGTTCTCCCCAGTGCCTTTGGCCTAGGTGCCTCCATCTCCGTATACGAGTTCCAGCAACGTCTGCTGGTCCTTGGTAGTGCTTTGGAGCACAGGTACCTCCTGCTTAGTAACCGTGTCACAGTAACGTCAGCTGGTACTCGGTTGTGACATTGCCTCTTTTCCTTCTGCTGCCCCTCCGGGTTCCAGCACAGTCAGCTGGTCCTCGTTACTTCCATTGTCTCTTGTTCCATCTGATACCCGTTCGGGTTCCAGTAACGTCAGCTGGTTCTCGGAAATTAGACGACCTTAAAGACCACCCAGAAGAAGATGACGACAACAAGGACGACGAGCATGAAGCCAACCAGCCTGAACACCATCACAAAGAAAAAATAAAAGATTACCCAGAAGAAGATCACCAACAGGACAAAGAAGGTTAAGACAAACTACAAGATACAGAACAAGAGACAGAAGAACAATAAGCAGAAGATCAAAAAGCAGAAGAACATGAAGTATAAGACCAAAATGAAGAGCAAAATATATGCTCTAAATTCTAAGCAGAAGAAGACTAAGCAGTGTATGGGGGTGAGTCCGTTCCTCCTCGTGGTGCCCCTGGAAAATGCCTGCTGCTGCAGGCTAAACTGAACACGGACAAATACTGTTGTAATTTAAATCTTTTGTGACAGCAAGAACGGAAGGATGAAAAATTCATACTTTTACAGATTACAAGTATAGGAATCTCTGTCACAAATAAGAATATGATGAAGAAGATGAAGAGGAAGAAGATGAAGAATTTGAATATGAAGAAGATTAATAGTTTAATAATAACAATATGAGTAATGTAAACAAAAACATGAATAGCAAGAAGTTTAAGAAGAAGATTAAGAACGTGAAGATGAAGAATAATTTGATGAGAAAGATGATGCTGCTGAAGATTATGAAGGAGAAAGTGTGGCACTGGCAAAAGTTAAAAAGGTGAAGAGCATGGAAGTTGTGAAACATACATATTTGCCAAAATAGAAAAAAGGTTAACAACATTGTCAATTTGTTCGTCAATCCAAACGTATTTCCAAAAAAAAAAATATTAATGCTATTCCAATGCATTGGGTTAAACATGTATGCCTTTATTGTCTCCTCAACCTCCCCAATACATTCTACATTACTCTTTGTTGTTTTCCTTCATGTACAATTAACCAACAAGGCAAGAATGGTTTTTTTTTAATGTCGATATTTGGTTCCCATAGACTTACATTGGACTTCCGGTATCGGTATCGGGTATCGCCGATATTTTAGTGATATCGGCGATACCATTCCGATCCGATATTTTTAGATATCGAGCAGTATCGCTCAACACTATTCACCACCACTGAGTGGCCCTCTGTGAAGGACATCTGCCACGTTTTGCGTGCGTTCGATGATTCCACTCGGATGGCGAGTGCAGATGATGCACTAATCAGCATGACTGTCCCCCTTATCTGCCTGCTTCAAAAAACACTGCAAGCACTAAGGGAGGAGGTTTTGGAAGAGGTGGAGGATGAGGAGTCACAAATGCCATCAGCTTCTGGACAGTCTGCACAACGTGGTTCCTCACAAAGGCCTAGGCAGGGGACACATTGCGAGGAGGATGAGGAGGAGTTAATGGAGGAGTAAGACATCTCTCCAGAGGAGGGAGGTACACAATGCTCTAGTAGTCAGTATGTACAGCGAGGGTGGGGTGATGCAAAGCAGGCAGAGATGACGCCTCAAGCAGGGGACAGCGTTTCCTGGCCAGTTGGGAGTTTGCAGCACATGGTTGATTTCATGCTGCAGTGCCTGAGAAACGACCGCCGCATCGCCCACATTCTCAACACGGCTGATTATTGGGACTACACCCTCCTAGATCCTCGCTACCGGGACAACTTACAAAGCCTCATAACACCGTTGAACCGTGAGCGTAAACTGCGGGAGTACCAAGACACACTGGTGCATTCCATCATGTTCTCCATTCCACCCAAGAGCAGTGCTGCTAGTGCTTTACAAAGCAGCTCTGTGCGTCGAGGCAGTGGAGGAAGCGCTGCACCAAGACGGAGCAGAAGAAGCGTCTCTGCACAAGGCAAGACCAGTATGGCCCAAATGTGGAAAAGTTTTGTGTCACCGCCACAAATAACTCCGAAAAGGAAAACTTCACAAACGGCAAAATACAAAAAATATACAAGTTTATTAAACAAAAACTACATACAATGATAAAAAGGCAGGTACCACAAGAATCAGGAAGACTAAAAGGCGGGTAACCCTGCATATGTGAAAGCAGCAGAAATATAAATCTCAATACGTATGTATATAATAAATACATGTCAAATGACACCATGAAAAACACATTGTCAAAAGGTAACTATATACATGAATTTCATGTCACTATGCACAACAAAAATGGCAAAATCATATAATACATGTACAGTGCCCCTATAGTTGCTGTAACTCATCACAAATAACGCCATCCAGTGGGCATAAGTAATAGTCTCTATGTGAGGCAACTAGTGATAATCCAGTAATATGACAGCAAGTATAAAGGCACTAATAAACGTCAAAATATAAGCAAGCAATATAACTACACAATGTGTGCTAAGACATAGTTACCAAGTGCTGCAGACAGGGGACCCACCACACCCGACGCGCGTTTCGCACGGAAATGCTTCGTCCAGGGGTGGTTAGGTCTTGGCCAGTAAGTATATTTATATCACTATATCACTAAGGACCAATGGTAACCTACAAATCCAGGTGGTATAATTAGAGGGCGCAGAAAAGGAGCATCAGGATTGGAGAACACAGTTAGGAGGTAGTAGACTACATGTCTTGCCCTCTCAGTGTACTCCCAGACGGCTCTTCCCCCTTCAAGTTTTGGGTCTCTAAGCTGGATACATGGCCAGAGCTTAGCCAGTATGCATTGAAGGTGCTGGCTTGCCCTGCTGCTAGTGTATTATCGGAGCGCGTCTTTAGTGCCGCAGGTGGTGTACTAACAGACCGTCGCATGCGACTATCCTCCGATAACGTTGACCGGCTTACTTTTCTGAAAATGAACAAGGCCTAGATCTCGCCTGATTTTGCCTGTCCTCTTTCAGATTAAATAATTGGTTGGCAACAGTATCCAGGTCTCCTGTTGTGTTCATGTTTCTACCACCTGAACTGGGCTCCAACACTGCCAGTTGCTGCTCAGAAGTGCTGTCTGCACAGAGAAAAACACTAGCTCCTGTGTTAGTGGGGTTCAGTAACGCCAGCTGATCCCTGCTGTGTGTCCAGCAATATGTCCTGCTCCCTCCACATTCAAGTAACACCACAGATTAAACTTGCTCACACTAGGCCTCAGCCTACACCCTCCTTGACCATGGGCTCCAACACTATCAGTTGCTGCTCTGAATTGCTGTCCGCACAGACAAAAACACTAGCTCCTGTGTTAGAGGGGATCAGTAATGTCAGCTGTTCCCCTGCTGTGTGTCCGGCAATGTCTCCTGCTGCCTCCACATTCACACATCAAACTTGCTCCAAGTAGGCCTCAGCCTACACCATGATTGATCCTGGGCTCCAACACCGCCAGTTGCTGCTCAGAAGTGCCGTCCGCAAAGAGAAAAACACTATCTCATGTGTTAGTGGGGTTCAGTAATGCCAGCTGATCCCTGCTGTGTGTCCGGCAATAAGTCCTGCTCCCTCTAAATTCAAGTTACACCAGAGATTAAACTTGCTCACACTAGGCCTCAGCCTACACCCTACTTGACCCTGGGCTCCAACACTGTCAGTTGCTGCTCAGAAGTGCTGTCCACACAGAGAAAAACACTAGCTCCTGTGTTAGTGGGGTTCAGTAACGCCAGCTGATCCCCTGCTGTGTGTCCGGCAACATGTCCTGCTCCCTCCAAATCCAAGTTAAACCAGAGATTAAACTTGCTCACACTAGGCCTCAGCCTACACCCTCCTTGACCCTGGGCTCCAACACCACCAGTTGCTGCTCAGAAGTGCTGTCCGCACAGACAAATACACTAGCTCATGTGTTAGTGGGGTTCAGTAGCGCCAGCTGTTCCCTTGCTGTGTGTCCGGCAATGTCTCCTGCTCCTCCACATTCACACTTCAAACTTGCTCCAAGTAGGCCTCAGCCTACATCATGATTGATCCTGGGCTCCAACACTGCCAGTTGCTGCACGGAAGTGTAGTCTGCACAGACAAAAACACTAGCTCATGTGTTAGTGGGGTTCAGTAACGCCAGCTGATTCCCCTGCTGTGTGTCCGGCAATGTCTCCTGCTCCCTCCACATTCACACTTCAAACTTGCTCCAAGTAGGCCTCAGCCTACACCATGATTGATCCTGGCTCCAACACTGCCAGTTGCTGCTCGAAGTGCCGTCCGCACAGACAAAAACACTAGCTCATGTGTTAGTGGGGTTCAGTAATGCCAGCTGATCCCCTGCTGTGTGTCCGGCAATGTCTCCTGCTCCCTCCACATTCACACATCAAACTTGCTCCAAGTAGGCCTCAGCCTACACCATGATTGATCCTGGGCTCCAACACTGCCAGTTGCTGATCGAAAGTGCCGTATGCACAGACAAAAACACTATCTCATGTGTTAGTGGGGTTCAGTAACGCCAGCTGATCCCCTGCTGTGTGTCCGGCAATGTCTCCTGCTCCCTCCACATTCACACATCAAACTTGCTCCAAGTAGGCCGCAGCCTACATCATGATTGATCCTGGGCTCCATACACTGCCAGTTGCTGCTCGGAAGTGCCGTCCGCACAGACAAAAACACTACTCATGTGTTAGTGGGGTTCAGTAACGCCAGCTGATCCCCTGCTGTGTGTCCGGCAATGTCTCCTGCTCCCTCCACATTCACACATCAAACTTGCTCCAAGTAGGCCGCAGCCTACACCATGATTGATCCTGGGCTCCAAACACTGCAGTTGCTGCTCGGAAGTGCCATCCGCACAGACAAAAACACTAGCTCATGTGTTAGTGGGGTTCAGTAATGCCAGCTGATCCCCTGCTGTGTGTCCGGCAATGTCTCCTGCTCCCTCCACATTCACACATCAAACTTGCTCCAAGTAGGCCGCAGCCTACTACCATGATTGATCCTGGGCTCCAACACTGCCAGTTGCTGATCGAAGTGCCGTCCGCACAGACAAAAACACTATCTCATGTGTTAGTGGGGTTCAGTAACGCCAGCTGATCCCCTGTTGTGTGTCCGGCAATGTCTCCTGCTCCCTCCACATTCACACATTCAAACTTGCTCCAAGTAGGCCGCAGCCTACACCATGATTGATCCTGGGCTCCAACACTGCCAGTTGCTGCTCGGAAGTGCCGTCCGCACAGACAAAAACACTAGCTCATGTGTTAGTGGGGTTCAGTAAGCCAGCTGATCCCCTGCTGTGTGTCCGGCAATGTCTCCTGCTCCCTCCACATTCACACATCAAACTTGCTCCAAGTAGGCCGCAGCCTACACCATCTTGACCTGGGCTCCAACACCCAGTTGCTGCTCGGAAGTGCTGTCCGCACAGACAAAAACACTAGCTCATGTTTAGTGGGGTTCAGTAAGCCAGCTGATCCCCTGCTGTGTGTCCGGCAATGTCTGCTGCTCCCTCCACATTCACACATCAAACTTGCTCCAAGTAGGCCGCAGCCTACACCATGATTGATCCTGGGCTCCAACACCGCCAGTTGCTGCTCAGAAGGGCCGTCCGCACAGAGAAAAACAGTAGCTCATGTGTTAGTGGGGTTCAGTAATGCCAGCTAATCCCTGTGTGTGTTCTGCAATGTCTCCTGCTCCCTCCACATTCACACTTCAAACTTGCTCCAAGTAGGCCTCAGCCTACACCATGATTGATCCTAGGCTCCAACACTGCCAGTTGCTGTCGAAGTGCGTGCACAGACAAAAACATATTCATGTGTTAGTGGGGTTCAGTAATGCAGCTGATCCCCTGCTGTGTGTCTGCAATGTCTCCTGCTCCCTCCACATTCACACATCAAACTTGCTCCAAGTAGCCGCAGCCTACACCATATTGATCCTTGGCTCAAACACTGCCAGTTGCTGTCGGAAGTGCCGTCGCACAGACAAAAACACTACTCATGTGTTAGTGGGGTTCAGTAACGCCAGCTGAACCCTGCTGTGTGTCTGCAATGTCTCCTGCTCCCTCCACATTCACACATCAAACTTGCTCAAGTAGGCCCAGCCTACACATATTGATCCTGGGCTCCAACACTGCAGTGCTGCTCGAAAGTGCCGTCCGCACAGACAAAAACATATCTCATGTGTTAGTGGGTTCAGTAAGCCAGCTGATCCCTGCTGTTGTCGGCAATGTCTCCTGCTCCCTCCACATTCACACATCAAACTTCTCCAGTAGGCCTCAGCCTACACCATTTGACCTGGCTCCAACACCAGTTGCTGCTCGAAGTGCGTCCGCACAGACAAAAAACTAGCTCATGTTTAGTGGGTTCAGTAACGCCAGCTGATCCCTGCTGTGTGTCCGGCAATGTCTGCTCTCCTCCACATTCACACATCAAACTTGCTCCAAGTAGGCCGCAGCCTACACCATGATTGATCCTGGGCTCCAACACCGCCAGTTGCTGCTCAGAAGGCGTCCGCACAGAAAAACAGTAGCTCATGTGTTAGTGGGGTTCAGTAAGCCAGCTAATCCCTGCTGTGTGTTCTGCAATGTCTCCTGCTCCCTCCACATTCACACTTCAAACTTGCTCCAAGTAGGCCTCAGCCTACACCATGATTGATCCTGGGCTCCAACACTGCCAGTTGCTGCTCGAAGTGCCGTACGCACAGACAAAAACACTATTCATGTGTTAGTGGGGTTCAGTAACGCCAGCTGATCCCCTGCTGTGTGTCCGGCAATGTCTCCTGCTCCTCCACATTCACACTTCAAACTTGCTCCAAGTAGGCCTCAGCCTACACCATGATTGATCCTGGGCTCCAACACTGCCAGTTGCTGCTCGAAGTGCCGTCCGCACAGACAAAAACACTATCTCATGTGTTAGTGGGGTTCAGTAACGCCAGCTGATCCCCTGCTGTGTGTCGGCAATGTCTCCTGCTCCCTCCACATTCACACATCAAACTTGCTCAAGTAGGCCGCAGACTACATCATGATTGATCCTGGGCTCCAACACTGCCAGTCGCTGCTCGGAAGTGCCGTCCGCACAGACAAAAACACTAGCTCATGTGTTAGTGGGGTTCAGTAACGCCAGCTGATCCCCTGCTGTGTGTCGGCAATGTCTCCTGCTCCCTCCACATTCACACATCAAACTTTGCTCCAAGTAGGCCGCAGCCTACACCATGATTGATCCTGGGCTCCAACACCCGAGTTGCTGCTCGAAGTGCCTGTCCGCACAGACAAAAACATAGCTCATGTTTAGTGGGGTTCAGTAATGCCAGCTGATCCCTGCTGTGTGTCGCAATGTCTCCTGCTCCCTCCACATTCACACTCAAACTTGCTCCAAGTAGGCCTCAGCCTACACCATGATTGATCCTGGGCTCCAACACTCGCCAGTTGCTGCTCAGAAGTGCCGTCCGCACAGAAAAACAATAGCTCATGTGTTAGTGGGGTTCAGTAATGCCAGCTAATCCCCTGCTGTGTGTTCGGCAATGTCTCCTGCTCCCTCCACTTCACACTTCAAACTTGCTCCAAGTAGGCCTCAGCCTACACCCTGATTGATCCCTGGGCTCCAACACTGCAGTTGCTGCTCAAAGTGCCGTCCGCACAGACAAAAATACTTGCTCATGTGTTAGTGGGGTTCAGTAACGCCAGCTGATCCCCTGCTGTGTGTTCCGGCAATGTCCCCTGCTCCTTCATCCAATTCACACATCAAACTTGCTACAAGAGGCCTCAGCCTACACCATATTATCCTGGGCTCCAACACTGCCAGTTGCTGCTCAGAAGTGCGTCCGCACAGACAAAAACACTAGCTCATGTGTTAGTGGGGTTCAGTAATGCCAGCTGATCCCCTGCACTGTGTCCGGCAATGTCTCCTGCTCCATCCACATTCACACTTCAAACTTGCTCCAAGCAGGCCTCAGCCTATACCATGATTGATCCTGGGCTCCAACATTGCCAGTTTCTGCTCAGAAGTGCCATCCGCACAGACAAAAACACTATGTCATGGTTAGTGGGGTTCAGTAACGCCAGCTGATCCCCTGCTGTGTGTTCCGGCAATGTCTCCTGCTCCCTCTACATTCACACTTCAAACTTGCTCCAAGTAGGCCTCAGCCTACACCATGATTGATCCTGGGCTCCAACACTGCCAGTTGCTGCTCGGAAGTGCCGTCCGCACAGACAAAAACAATAGCTCATGTGTTAGTGGGGTTCAGTAACGCCAGCTGATCCCCTGCTGTGTGTCCAGCAATGTCTCCTGCTGCATCCACATTCACACTACAAACTTGCTCCAAGTAGGCCTCAGCCTACACCATGATTGATCCTGGGCTCCAACACTGCCAGTTGCTGCTCGGAAGTGCCTCCGCACAGACAAAAACACTAGCTCATGTGTTAGTGGGGTTCAGTAATGTCGCTGCTCCCCTGCTGTATGTCCGGCAATGTCTCCTGCTCCCTCCGCATTCACACATCAAACTTGCTCCAAGTAGGCCGCAGCCTACACCCTGATTTACCCTGGGCTCCAACACCGCCAGTTGCTGCTCGGAAGTGTCTTTGGCAGGGTACTCCCTCCAGCCCAGCCTGGTTCCAGCACGCCAGCTGTGTCCGGGTAGTGTCAACGTCACTGTGCCTCCAATACATTGTCTTGTCGTGTTGCAGTCGGGTTAGCTGACTCTATGGTGCCTGCAGTTTAGGTGTTTCCTATGTGGACTGGGGATGTGGCAATAAAGGCTGTTTCCGTAGTGCTAATAGGACAAGCACCCCCTGTAGGACTGTGGTTTTTGGTAATGTGGCCGGCTCTCGGCCTGCAACTTGGTTTTCCATGGGTACCTTCTGATACCCATCCGGGTTCCAGTACCATCAACTGGTTCTCGGCAGTGCCTTTGGCTTAGGTGCCTCCTTCTCGGTATCCGAGTTCAAGCAACGTCTGCTGGTCCTTGGTAGTGTTTGTAGCACAGGTACCTCCTGCTTAGTAACCATGTCCCTGTACCGTCAGCTGGTCCTCGGTAGTGCCATTGGCTCTTGTTCCTTCTGCTACCCATCTGGGTTCCAGTACAGTCAGCTGGTTCTCGGCAGTTCCTTCTTGTACCTTCTGTTACATTTCCAAGTTTAATTTTTTTTAAATGGTTTTTGGTAATCACTCTGGATCTCCCTGACGACGAGCCTGAAGACCACCCCAAAGAAGACCAAAAAGATGACCCAGAAGAAGATGACCAAGAGGACAAAGAACATGAAGAGAACCACCAAGATACAGAACAACAAGCAGACAGAAGACAAGAAAACATAAAGAAAAACCATAAAAATCTGAGCAAAAGATATGATCTAAATTATAAGCAGAAGACGCTAAGCAGTGTATGGGGGTGAGTCCGTTCCTCCTCGTGGTGCCCCTGGAAAATGCCTGCTGCTGCAGGTCAAACTGAACCCGGACAAATCCTGTTGTAAATCTTTTGTGACAGGCAGAACGGAAGGTGTAATCATCAAACTTTTATAGATAACAACTACAGGAATGCCTGTCAGGCTGTACAAATAGCATATGATGAAGAAGATGAATAGGAAGAAGATGAAGAAGTAGAATATGAAGAATAATAATAGTTGAATAAGAAGAATATGAAGAATGTAAAAAACAAAGAATAATAGGAAGAAGGTGAAGAAGAAGAAGATAAATAAGGTGAAGAAGAAGTTGATGAAAAAGATGCTGCTGCTGAGGATTCATGAAGGAGAAAGTGTGGGAGAAGTAAAAAAGAAGGTGAAGAGCATGGAAGTAGAGAAACATACATATCTGACAAAATATAAAAAAGGTTAACATAGTCAATATCTTTGTAACTCCGAACGTCTTAAAAAAAAAAAATTCCTGATATTCCATTTGATTGGGCTAAACCTCTATGCCTTTAATGTCTCCTCCACCTACCCCAATACATTCTACATTATTCGTAGTTGTTTTCCTTCATGTTGAATTAACCGACAAGGAAAGAAAGGGTTTATTTTAATTCCAATATTTCTGTCCCATTGACTTGCATTGGTTTCCGGTATCGGAATTGGCGATATCCGATACTTTTTGGGTATCGGTCCGATCCAATCCGATCCGATATTTCACGATATCGGAAAGTATCGCTCAACACTAATCTTAACATAACAGATCCTCTTTATGGCGGCTGCTCCTTCACCTTGCTAAACCCTTGATATAACTTCCAGGTTCATCCCTAAATGGACTGTCACCTACATTAAGGATTCCGCTCAGTGCCCAAGGTACTGGATACTTACCTTCCCTTTGTTATGCATAGCCTGCCATGTTTTAATAATCCTGTCATTCATTGCAGCACCTGGGGAACCTATGACAGGGCTCCCTGTCTCCTCTATTTACCTTTCATTACAAATCACACGTAACCACGGTAATCTATTATGCTATTTTTGATTATCAGGCCTCTGATTATTCTATTCTGTTCTTGTCTGATCCTATTATGGACATTCCTTGTTCTATTACATGTACTCTGTTACCATCCATCTTGTGTTTATCATATCATGTTACTATACAACTTGCCATGTAATAATTAGCAACCGCTATATTATCTGGTTGCATTACTTTAACACATGGAGTATTCAATGGCGTTTATTTTATTTTTGTTTTAATTTATTTTTCTTTCTTGTAGCATTCTGTTATCCTTTATTGTGTTGTATTTATTTCTGTACCCTACATGTTGTTTTCGTGTTCCCTTAGTAACCCTGTGACTAAGACCCTGAAGGGTCAAAACGTTGGGGATTTCAGTGATATAATGCTATCATGAACCCTATGTCTTGTCACACTTCCTTCTGTTTGGATTTTTGTTAAATAAACTTACTGTATTTGTTTTTTGCAAACCATCTATTAGAGAGTGCAAAGAATTCTTATCCTTACTATTGAATGTAAATATTATTCTGTATCTGCACTGTGATGCGTGGAGTGATTATGTTATCTGCAAAATCCCTTATTCTACATTCCCACATTTGTGTGAAATGTCCATGTGCTTCCAGATTTTTTTTATCAGACAACACACGGACTTGTAGAGTTTCATAAGTCCACTCACACATACATGAGATCTGAGAATGTTTTGCTCTGATCCGATTTTGAGGATCAGCATAGGACAAGCTCAATGTGTCTGTAAAAGCGCACAGCAAACCAACATTGCACACGATTACAGGAATGTAGCCTTATTATTTATAGCACAGTCCCTTAGTATATAGTGTACTCACTTATCATTTATAGCACAGTCCCTTAGTATATATTGTACTCACTTATTATGTACAACACAATCCCTTAGTATATAGTGTACTCACTTATTATGTATAGCACAGTCCCTTAGTATATATTGTACTCACTTATTATGTACAACACAATCCCTAGTATATAGTGTACTCACTTATTATGTATAGCACAGTCCCTTAGTATATAGTGTACTCACTTAGTATATAGTGTAATCACTTATTATGTATAACACAGTCCCTTAGTATATAGTGTACTCACTTATTATGTATAGCACAGTCCTTTGGTATATAGTGTACTCATTTATTATGTATAGCAGAATCCCTTAGTATACAAATAACAAAAAAGTGACTTTCACATCAAGAACTAATCTGAACAGGTGCATACCAAAAAATAGCTACCTACATGTACAATTCACATTTTATAGATTTCACATTAACATACTTTAACAAATTGAGTGCAACCATTTTCACATATTGTACATGTAAGTAGCGGATTTTTGGTATGCACCTGTTCAGACTAGTTCTTGATGTGTATATATGTAGCTTTTTCACCATAAAAGGAGGGGGGCACAGACAAATTTCTTTCACAGGGGCCCCAAGCTGTCCTGTCAGTGTCCACCCCTGTACCCCATATAATGCTCCATACAGAATGGGCCCAATGTAATGCTCTACACAGAATGGGCCCCATATAATGTTCCATACAGAATAGACTCCATATATTGCTCCATACAGAATAATGGGCCCCATATAATGCTCCATACAGAATGGGTCCCATATAATGCTCCATACAGTATGGGTCCAATATGATACTCCATACAGAATGGACCCCATATAATGCTCCATACAGAATGGGCCCCATATAATGCTCCATACAGAATGGGCCCCATATAATACTCCATAGAGAATGGGCCCCATAGAATACTCCATACAGAATGGACCCAATATAACGCTCCATACAGAATGGGCCCCATATTTTACTCCATACAGAGTGGGCCCCATATAATGCTCCATACAGTATGGTCCCCATAGTGCTCCATACATAAAAAAAATCAAATACTCACCTCTCCTACAGGACTGCGGAGGAACAGGGCGAGGTAAGTATTGCAAATGTCGAGGCCCTGAGCAAATGGGGGGCCACTCCGGCTCTGCTCGCAACTATAAGGAGTACAGATGCAGCAGTGTTACTTCAGTGGCCATTTCCATATGAAATAAATCAAATTGTATGTTGGACAGTATAATATCTCACAAACAGGGGAGCAATGATCACAGTTGCACTTTCTACAACCGCAACCGGGCCCGTGTGAAAGGGGTGTCCTCTGACGCCAGCAGTTATTTCAGTCAGATGTGTGTCCAAGGAAGAACATTCAGCTGAAATGTATCGTGGCACAAAGACCCACCAGCTCTCTGCACAGCTGATGTCAGTGAGTAAGTCACTGATGGCACATGGCTTCCCATCTCTTGCACACTGAAGTCAGCTACCAGCTTCTTCACTGACTGTAGAAGAGGAAGCTGGGTGTCATGGAAGCGGGAAAACGTAAGTAGAATCGTTCATTTTTTATGTATTTGTTTGACAAGAGCAGCAGAAAAGTGACATGTACAGTATTACTGTAAGGGGCCCAGGATTGGGGGCATTATATCATGATGGGGACATATATTACTGTAAGGGGCCCAGAATGGGGGACATTATATCAGGAAAGGGGCACTGGATGGGGGACATTATATCAGGATGGAGGACATATATTACTATAAGGGGCTCAGGATGGGGGGCATTTTATCAGGATGGGGGACATATATTACTGGAAGGGGCCCAGGATGGGGGCATTATATCAGGCAAGGGCACAGGATGGGACACATTATACAGGAACGGGCGCAGTATGGGGGACATTATAATAGGAAGTGGTCAGGATCTTAGATATTATTACAGGATGGGGTACATTGTTACATGAGGAGCGAACACTTATTTCTTCATGTAACGAATGGAAGTGGAGGCAGAGATGGTGAAGTTCACATTCGTCTTTTATTTTTGAAGTGGAACCTCGAGACAGCAGTTGGGGGGGCTCCGAAGGGGGCGTGACTAGTGAACCCCGGGTACCCGTAGTAAGGCCCCTCGAACAGGACCAGAATGGAATACCCGGAAGACACAGGTGCTACCTCCAGTTAGACCCGGGACACGTGGCAGCTGTCCCAGAGGGACCAAAAGGGGTAACAGATAAGATAGCAGAAACCGTGGAGGGTTAAACATAGATGAGGAAGGTCCTGGTTCAGAGTGGATGGATTGCAGGCTGGCTCCAGTAACCTTGTCACAGTCCACGGACACGGATGGCTGATGTCGGAACAGGATGACACTTGCGCCAGTGATAGCCGAGATTGTCAGAGATAGTCGGATACAGGATCCCAATGATCTGTGGAGACAAATAGAATGAGCGAAGCACAGAGACTGCTAACGCAGCGCAGACAGATCAGAGTCAGAACCAGATGTAGCAATGATAGAAACACATTGCTCCGGCACTCCCCCTATAGTGGAGTGGCCAGATATAGTAATCAGTGCGTTGCCATTGGTTGATTGACATTTTCAAAAAATGCATGCTGCCCCTTTAAGAGAGAGGGTGGAGACGGCCTCGCGTCCTAAGTATTCTTTCTGGAGGCCTGCTGGCAGCGTGTCAGGAACTGGGAGAGGAAGCAGGACGCTGGGAAGCAGAGGGAGCAGAAGGTAAGTGACCAGAACGGAGAGCAGAGCCAGCACGGGGACCAAGTGTAACAGTATCCCCCTCTTTACCCCCCTCTTTTTCAAGCCTGCATGAAATTTTTTAAGAAGAAGAGGAGCTTGGATGTTCTCTTTAGGCTCCCAAGACCTATCCTCAGGACCAAAACCTTTCCAGTCCACCAGGTAATAGGTCCTACCTCTTAGTTTCTTAGTGGCCAAGATATGTTTTACCTCAAAAACATCATCCTCAGAGACCGGATCTGGAGTGGTACCCGGGTCCTTAAAGAAGGAGCTCAAAACTACTGGTTTGAGGAGGGAAACATGAAAGGAGTTAGGCACACGTAGGGACGTAGGCAATTTCAGTTTGTAAGAGACCGGGTTGATTTGTCTCAAGACTTCAAAGGGACCAATGAAACGGGGACCCAATTTGTACGAAGGTAACTTCAAACGGATGTACTTGGAGGAAAGCCAAACCTTGTCTCCAGGATGAAAGATGGGAGCATCCAAGCGTCTTTTGTCCACATGCCTTTTCATATGTTAAGAGGCTCTCTCCAAAGCAGTCTTGGTATCTTTCCAAATGTTCGCGAAATCTCTGGAAAAGGTATCGGCTGCCGGAACACCAGACGGTCCAGAGAAAGGAAGAGGAATTCCGGGTTGAGTCCAAACACAATCTGAAAGGGAGATTTTCCAGAAGATTCACTTACTTGGTTGTTGTAGGAGAATTCCGCCCAGGGCAGTAAAACACACAGTCGTCATGATGAACGTTGACGAAGTGACGCAGGTATCCAGCCAGGATTTGATTGATCCTCTCCACTTGCCCTTTGGACTGGGGATGGTATGCCGAAGAAAAATCTAGTTCTATTTTTACCATTTTACAGACTGCTTTCCAGAACTTAGAGGTGAACTGGACGCCTCTGTCGGACACGATGTGGAGAGGAAATCCATGTAGACGGAAGATGTGCTGAAGTGAGCGGCCAGTTCTGGAGCAGACGGAAGACCAGATAGCGGAACGAAGTGAGCCATTTTAGAGAAGCGGTCCACCACAACCCATACCACTGAGCAGCCAGAAGAAATGGGAAGATCCGTGATTAAATCCATCACGATGTGCTGCCAGGGAGCGGACGGAATCGGGAGAGGCAGAAGCCTGCCGGCTGGTAGACGTTTATCAGTCTTGTTACGGGCACATGAAGGACAGGCTGCGACATACTCCTGAATATCCTTACCCATGGTAGGCCACCAGTAGTAAAGGGTGATGAGTTGCTGAGTCTTTTTCTGACCGGCATGGCCAGCCAACTTAGAAGAATGACCCCACCGCAGGACCCGATTACATTCAGAAGCGGACAGGAGAGTCTTCCCTGGAGGAAGCCGGGCAAGATCAATGGAGGCAACAGAGACTAACCTTGAAGGTTCAATAATGTGCTGAGGCTCGTCCTCCAGTTCAGGAGGCAACAAGGCTCTGGAGAGTGCGTCTGCCTTGATGTCTTGTCAGCTGGGGGAAATGAAGGACAAAATTGAAACTAGCAAAAAACAACGCCCACCAGGCCTGACGGGGATTCAGCCTAAGAGCAGATTGGCGGTAGGCAAGGTTTTTATGGTCGGTGAATATGACTACCTGGTGATGAGCTCCCTCAAGCAGATGTCTCTATTCTTGCAGAGCCAACTTGATAGCCAACAGTTCCCGATCTCCAACGGAGTAGTTCCTTTCTGCAGGAGAAAAAACCTTGGAAAAAAACCACAAGAGATCATCCGACCGTAGATGCCTTCTGGGTGAGAACTGCTCCTGCACCTATGGAAGAAGTGTCTACCTCAATAAAAAATTGCTCATTAGAATTAGGACGATGAAGAACGGGTGCGGAAGCGAAGGCTTTTTTGAGAGAAACAAAGGCCTCTTCTGCCTCGGAGGACCATTCCTTGGAGTTTACACCCTTCTGGGTTAAAGCTGTGAGGGGAGCCACTCAGGTGGAGAAGTGTGGAATGAATTGCCGGTAGTAGTTGGCGAACCCCAGGAACCGTTGTATGGCTTTTAGCCCAGACGGACGAGGCCACTTGAGGACGGCAGACAACTTCTCCGGGTCCATCTTTAATCCTGTGGAAGATACAATGTACCCAAGGAAAGGCAAAGAAGATTGCTGAAAGAGGCATTTCTGTTGTGAATGTGCTAAAAATGGTTTCTGAGCAGAGGCTCCCTCTGGTGGTTACAGACAGTACTGAACCTTTCAGTGAGGAATGGCAATCTGGGATCACGGACTGGTCTGATATAAGCGAGGTTCTCTCCCATGATGGTTGCCGGTGATCAATAGTTCTTGTCTCTATTGTGGTTCCTGGTTCATTTGGAAGTTTGCTGAGTCTTGCCTGCATCTTCTGCTACCAGATAAGATATTTTCTGCTTTTATTTTTGTGCTTGCTTTTTGCATTGTTCCCTGCACTTCTGTGGAGGTCAGTCAGGTCCCCTCCGGGTGGGCTTGTGCTCCTCTCAGTTTATCTGGGGCAACTATTGTTTGTTCATTTGCTTCATTTGTTTCATTTAGCTTTCATCTTTCTGCCTTTAGGTGTAGTTATCTCTCAGACTGTGACGAGGCGTCTAGGATCAACGTAGGAACGCTCCACGGCTACCTCTAGTTGTGTGGTTAGTTCAGGTTACTGCAATCCAATAGGTTCCAGCTAGAGTTGAGCGATACTTTCCGATATCCAAAAGTATCGGAATCGGAATGGTATCGCCGATACACAAAAAATATCGGCGATACCCGATACCGATACCGGAAGTCCCATGTAAGTCTATGGGAACAAAATATCGAAATAAAAAAAAACCCCATTCTTGCCTTGTAGGTTAATTGTACATGAAGGAAAACAACAAAGAGTAATGTAGAATGTATTGGGGGAGGTTGAGGAGACATTAAAGGCATAGATGTTTAACCCAATCCAATGGAATAGCATTAATTTTTTTTTTTTAGGAAATACGTTCGGATTGACGAAGAAATTCACAATGTTGTTAACCTTTTTTCTATTTTGTCAAATATGTCTGTTTCACAACTTCCATGGTCTTCACCTTTTTAACTTTTCACACACTTTCTCCTTCATAATCTTCAGCAGCATCATCTTTCTCATCAAATTATTCTTCATCTTCACCTTCTTAATCTTCTAAAACTTCTTGCTATTCATCTTTTTGTTAACATTACTTATATTGTTCTTATTAAACAGTTATTATTCTTCATATTCTACTTCTTCATCTTCTTCCTATTCATCCTTTTCATCATATTCTTATTTGTGACAGACATTCCTGTACTTGTAATCTGTAAAACTCTGAATTTTCATCCTTCCGTTCTTGCTGTCACGAAAGATTTTAATTACAACAGTATTTGTCCGCGTTCAGTTTAGCCTGCAGCAGCATCAGGCATTTTCCAGGGGCACCACGAGGAGGAACGGACTCACCCCCATACACTGCTTAGTCTTCTTCTGCTTAGAATTTAGAGCATATATTTTGCTCTTCATTTTGGTCTTATACTTAATGTTCTTCTGCTTTTTGATCTTCTGCTTATTGTTCTTCTGTCTCTTGTTCTGTATCTTGTAGTTTGTCTTAACCTTCTTTGTCCTGTTGGTGATGGTACAAAAGCCAATGGAAGTAACGAGGACCAGCTGACTGTGCTGGAACCCGGAGGGTCAGCAGAAGGAAAAGAGCCAATGGCACAACCGAGGACCAGCTGACGTTACTGGGACACGGTTACTAAGCAGGAGGTACCTGTGCTCCAAAGCACTACCAAGGACCAGCAGACGTTGCAGGAACTCGGATACCGACATGGAGGCACCTAGGCCAAAGGCACTGCGGAGAACCAGCTGACGGTACTGGAACCCGGATGGGTAGCAGAAGGTACAAGAGCCAATGAAAGTAACGAGGACCAGCTGACTGTGCTGGAACCCGGAGGGTCAGCAGAAGGAAAAGAGCCAATGGCACAACCGAGGACCAGCTGACGTTACTGGGACACGGTTACTAAGCAGGAGGTACCTGTGCTCCAAAGCACTACCAAGGACCAGCAGACGTTGCTGGAACTCGGATACCGACATGGAGGCACCTAGGCCAAAGGCACTGCGGAGAACCAGCTGACGGTACTGGAACCCGGATGGGTAGCAGAAGGTACAAGAGCCAATGAAAGTAACGAGGACCAGCTGACTGTGCTGGAACCCGGAGGGTCAGCAGAAGGAAAAGAGCCAATGGCACAACCGAGGACCAGCTGACGTTACTGGACACGGTTACTAAGCAGGAGGTACCTGTGCTCCAAAGCACTACCAAGGACCAGCAGACGTTGCTGGAACTCGGATACCGACATGGAGGCACCTAGGCCAAAGGCACTGCGGAGAACCAGCTGACGGTACTGGAACCCGGATGGGTAGCAGAAGGTACAAGAGCCAATGAAAGTAACGAGGACCAGCTGACTGTGCTGGAACCCGGAGGGTCAGCAGAAGGAAAAGAGCCAATGGCACAACCGAGGACCAGCTGACGTTACTGGGACACGGTTACTAAGCAGGAGGTACCTGTGCTCCAAAGCACTACCAAGGACCAGCAGACGTTGCTGGAACTCGGATACCGACATGGAGGCACCTAGGCCAAAGGCACTGCGGAGAACCAGCTGACGGTACTGGAACCCGGATGGGTAGCAGAAGGTACCCATGGAAATTAAAGTTGAGGCAGCAGGACTGTTTGCCGTTCACACAGCAGGGGAACAGCTGACATTACTGAACCCAGTAACACAGGAGCAAGTGTAGACTGTGCTAACAGCACTTCCCAGAAACAACTGGCGGTGTTGTAACCCAGGGATGAGAAGAGAACAGGGTGGAGGCAGCAGGACTTTTTGCCGTTCACACAGCAGGGGAACAGCTGACATTACTGAACCCCAGTAAACACAGGAGCAAGTGTAGACTGTGCTAACAGCACTTCCGAGAAACAACTGGCGGTGTTGTAACCCAGGGATGAGAAGAGAACAGGGTGGAGGCAGCAGGACTTTTTGCCGTTCACACAGCAGGGGAACAGCTGACATTACTGAACCCCAGTAACACAGGAGCAAGTGTAGACTGTGCTAACAGCACTTCCGAGAAACAACTGGCGGTGTTGTAACCCAGGGATGAGAAGAGAACAGGGTGGAGGCAGCAGGACTTTTTGCCGTTCACACAGCAGGGGAACAGCTGACATTACTGAACCCCAGTAACACAGGAGCAAGTGTAGACTGTGCTAACAGCACTTCCGAGAAACAACTGGCGGTGTTGTAACCCAGGGATGAGAAGAGAACAGGGTGGAGGCAGCAGGACTTTTTGCCGTTCACACAGCAGGGGAACAGCTGACATTACTGAACCCCAGTAACACAGGAGCAAGTGTAGACTGTGCTAACAGCACTTCCGAGAAACAATGGCGGTGTTGTAGCCCAGGGATGAGAAGAGAACATGGTGGAGGCAGCAGGACTGTTTGCCGTTCACACAGCAGGGGAACAGCTGACATTACTGAACCCCAGTAACACAGGAGCAAGTGTAGACTGTGCTAACAGCACTTCCGAGAAACAACTGGCGGTGTTGTAACCCAGGGATGAGAAGAGAACATGGTGGAGGCAGCAGGACTGTTTGCCGTTCACACAGGAGGGGAACAGCTGACATTACTGAACCCAGTAACACAGGAGCAAGTGTAGACTGTGCTAACAGCACTTCCGAGAAACAACTGACGGTGTTGTAGCCCAGGGATGAGAAGAGAACATGGTGGAGGCAGCAGGACTGTTTGCCGTTCACACAGCAGGGGAACAGCTGACATTACTGAACCCAGTAACACAGGAGCAAGTGTAGACTGTGCTAACAGCACTTCCGAGAAACAACTGGCGGTGTTGTAACCCAGGGATGAGAAGAGAACATGGTGGAGGCAGCAGGACTGTTTGCCGTTCACACAGCAGGGGAACAGCTGACATTACTGAACCCCAGTAACACAGGAGCAAGTGTAGACTGTGCTAACAGCACTTCCGAGAAACAACTGGCGGTGTTGTAACCCAGGGATGAGAAGAGAACAGGGTGGAGGCAGCAGGACTTTTTGCCGTTCACAACAGCAGGGGAACAGCTGACATTACTGAACCCCAGTAACACAGGAGCAAGTGTAGACTGTGCTAACAGCACTTCCGAGAAACAACTGGCGGTGTTGTAACCCAGGGATGAGAAGAGAACATGGTGGAGGCAGCAGGACTGTTTGCCGTTCACACAGCAGGGGAACAGCTGACATTACTGAACCCCAGTAACACAGGAGCAAGTGTAGACTGTGCTAACAGCACTTCCGAGAAACAACTGGCGGTGTTGTAGCCCAGGGATGAGAAGAGAACATGGTGGAGGCAGCAGGACTTTTTGCCGTTCACACAGCAGGGGAACAGCTGACATTACTGAACCCAGTAACACAGGAGCAAGTGTAGACTGTGCTAACAGCACTTCCGAGAAACAACTGGCGGTGTTGTAACCCAGGGATGAGAAGAGAACAGGGTGAAGGCAGCAGGACTTTTTGCCGTTCACACAGCAGGGGAACAGCTGACATTACTGAACCCCAGTAACACAGGAGCAAGTGTAGATGTGCTAACAGCACTTCCGAGAAACAACTGGCGGTGTTGTAACCCAGGGATGAGAAGAGAACATGGTGGAGGCAGCAGGACTGTTTGCCGTTCACACAGCAGGGGAACAGCTGACATTACTGAACCCCAGTAACACAGGAGCAAGTGTAGACTGTGCTAACAGCACTTCCGAGAAACAACTGGCGGTGTTGTAGCCCAGGGATGAGAAGAGAACATGGTGGAGGCAGCAGGACTTTTTGCCGTTCACACAGCAGGGGAACAGCTGACATTACTGAACCCCAGTAACACAGGAGCAAGTGTAGACTGTGCTAACAGCACTTCCGAGAAACAACTGGCGGTGTTGTAACCCAGGGATGAGAAGAAACAGGGTGGAGGCAGCAGGACTTTTTGCCGTTCACACAGACAGGGGGAAAAGCTGACATTACTGAACCCCAGTAACACAGGAGCAAGTGTAGACTGTGCTAACAGCACTTCGAGAACAACTGGCGGTGTTGTAACCCAGGGATGAGAAGAGAACATGGTGGAGGCGCAGGACTGTTTGCCGTTCCCAGCAGGGGAACAGCTGACATTACTGAACCCCGGTAACACAGGAGCAAGTGTGACTGTGCTAACAGCACTTCCGAGAAAAACGGCGGTGTTGTACCCGGGATGAGAAAGAGAACAGGGTGGAGGACAGGACTTTTTGCCGTTCAACAGCAGGGTAAAGCTGCATTATGAACCCCAGTAAAACGGGGCAAGTGTAGCGTGCTAACAGCCTTCCAAGCAACAACTGGGCGGTGTTGGGCCCGGGTCGGAGGTTTTTAAATATTTATCAAGTTTTTCCTTGTTCGTGTCAATTAAAATGCTAATCCAACAAGGAAATATAATTTAAAACAAAAGGATAGTTTTTTTAAAAAAATTTGAAATTAATAATTACAAACATAAACGCATCATTAACATGTTGAAAAGCAAGCAACCACAATTAAAAATCGTTTAAATAATTGCTAACATTTTAAATAAAAGCAACAAGTACAAATAGAATCCCTTAATGTGGATAAGTAAACGTATTTACACCATTTTCTTTGCTGAATAATATCCTAAAAAGTTTTTAAAAAATTTCTAAAATTTCCATCATGTAAATGATAATTGGCCAATCTTTATATTTAACAAAAAAAACCTTTAAAAAAGTGCATAGTGAAAACAGCTATTATGCCTGACTGGGCTTGCGCATGACAACGGTAGATAAGGTAAATGATGAGACCATAGCCAAGATGGTGGAATGGGTTTAAATTTACCTCAATAAAGTTGGCGTTATAAAAACCTTTTTTTTTTATACTTTTAAAAGGGTACGTGATGTATGCTTGGCCTTTGTTTGGACCACAGACTGCTTCCTCTGTGACGCTTTGGGGTTTATTGGGAGGTTGTGGTCTAAGACAGACTAACATTAAGGTGGATCGCATCATCGCAATTCCGACAACCCAAAGGGGTTGTATGACGCTTTATCATAAACATGCACCTATGAAAACATAACCATGTGCCCTATTCATAAAAGTACAAGAAAATCGTTGAGGTGTGCCAGCTGTTTTTTTGGAAGTATTATACGACATTGTACAGGTGTCGCTATTCGTTGTAAATAGATATCATTCACCTATTCTACATTGTCGTTCTTTCGCACCATTAAGGTATAATTTTGCTATTTGAATGCCTATTGCTTTACCGGTAATGCATATTTTTGTTAGCGATTTCATGTTTCTGAAGGACCCTTAGAAATTGGGTGTTAATTTTAATCAAATATGTTTTTTTTAAAATGAAAAATATAAGAAAGTTGAAGAGGACTTTCCTCATGCTTGTTTTGCACAATATACAGGTGTAACATCCGTCCCTTAATCAAATTGGATTTTTTTACTTTTAGCTTTTATTTCAAGGCAAGACACTGAAGTAACCCTTCGCCTGCAGCAGTTGTCAAAGCAACCCCATTATGCCCCTTCCAACATTCCATTTTGAGTTCTCATGATGTGAGTTGGATTTTTTCTGCTATGGAGTGAAAAAGGTTGACCATCAGTATCCATGCTAAGTTGGCTTTTGTGTTTGCATTTGTTTTCACATGTGATATCTTAATAATATGTCAAATTATTTGTTAAGATTTGTGACAAGACAAATATTTTTGGTTTGAAAGTTGGTTTCAAATGTTTACAGCTTAAAAATCTGGTGTAGCCTCATTTATGTGTGCACTAGACCTTTGGATGTCATGTTTTTTTCATGATTAGGTAGCTAGCATAATTTTGCGGACACCGCAGGGAACAGCGCGTTATGAACCCCAAAAACTCAGCGATTGTTTTCATTGGCTCAACCTTCTGAGCAGCAAACTGGCGCTGTTGAAGCCCAGGGTAAGGAGGGTTAGGAGGGCCTAGTATGAGCGTTTGAATTGAAGTTGTAGTTAGCGCGTAATTTTTGCCAGCACAAGCAGGGGAAGCAGGGTTATGAACCCCACAAACACATCGGATTGTTTTCTTTGTGATCTAACATTCTGGCAGCAAATGGCGCTGTTAAGCCCGGGTCAAGGAGGGTGTAGGCAGAGGCCTAATGAAGAAAGTTTTGAAGTTGAAGTTTAGTTAGCCGGTAATTTTTGCCAGACACACGCAGGGGAACAGCAGGGGTTATGCCCACAAACCATCAGCGTTGTTTTCATCTGTGCACTAACACTTCTGAGCAGCAATGGCGCTGTTGAAGCCCGGGCAGGGGGTGTAGGCAAGGCCTTTATGAGACGTTTGAAGTTGAAGTTGTAGTTAGAGCAGTAATTTTTGCCAAACACGCAGGGGCGCAGGCTTACTGAAACCCCAAAACCATCAGCGATTGTTTTCATCTTGCATCTAACCTTTGAGCACAACTGGCGCTGTTGAAGCCCGGTCAGGAGGGTGTAGGCACAAAATATTGAGGTATTGCCTTGTTACGTGGCCATTGCAAATGTTGTACTTCAAAACAAGATTAAATGAACTTTTACTACAACAAAAAAGATAAATTTCAATTACAAAATTTAAAAAAAATTTATACTTGACAGTCCTTTGGTTGAATAAGTTTAATGGCAACTGAAAATATGGTAACAAATCAAAGCTTTCGAACTATCTGCCTTCATCAGGCTAAGAGTAAAGCCAAAATGAAGAATCAATTTTCTACACACAACAGGACACAGGGGAAAAGCTAGACAAGGGGGAGGGACAAGTGAGGGGGACCGGCAACAAAAAGGAGAAACAAGGAGAATTATCACGCCACACAATCACGATAAAATTAAATGAAATTTACCTGTGGAAAAGACTTTTGTATGCCCGGTCATGCTCATGGATATGGAATTACGGTATTAAAATTAATTCAAATTTGAAAACGTACAAAGGTTTCAGATATAAGCTCATCATACCTTTGACACTGTTATGATGGATGAATAATCACTGGTTTTGTCTTTCTATATCAATTAAGGAATTGCGTCTTTGCCCTTCCAGGGTAAGAAAACCAAAAAAATACGCCAATGAGAGGGCAATCAAATTTCTACCTTCTAGGAACTTTCCAATATTTATGTTCACCCTGTGAGATAATGACAGTTCGTACACGTCACTTACTTGTTTACCTATTGCACTATTCCTGTTCCTGTTGTGTTAGAAATATTGATGCTTAATTTTTTTTTTAGTCTTTGCCTGAAAAAGGGGAAAGTGGTAGCCTTGAAAGTTTTCAATTTGTTTCCATCTTTTCGTTACCTTTAAAAAAAGTATCAACCACTGCGTCTTGAAGTCTAAATTTTTTTCATCTATGGCTCAGGGGTACAAAGCAATGTTTTTATTTCAAGAAGGGAAAAATAAAGAAAATACAAATTAAACGCTATATGCACATGAAAATAATGGAAAACAACCAACACCCAAAAAATGGTAACAAAATTTGTGTTGTAAATTTAAGATAAAAGTCCATTTTTTTTTAGAATAATGCTTAAGGCCGCTAGTTAAACCTTAAAAGTAAGCAATGGTTTTTAAATAGTCACTCATCTTCCATCGCAAATTTTATGTGACAGGTCACACATTTCATTTATTTAAGTTCATAAAATCGTAACTTTCTAAGTTGTTGAAATGTCCACTGACTCATCAATGTGATTGATGACCAAAATGTAAATTTAAAAAATAACCATTTAAAAAAACATTAGGCTTTTGTTTGTCCAATTTAAGTGTGGCCTCGTTAGGTGAAAACAAAGGTAGGAACAAAGGTATATTCTATGTCGATCAGACTGGACAGCCTCTGATGGGTAATGCCGATGTTATACTGTGTCAATAAAGTCTGCGGCTGAAATCATGCTTTTTTGCTTTTTTAAGTGTTGAAGAGGTAAAAAAATGTTGTTGCGAAAAAGTTTATCCGTCAACACTCCTTCCTACTGTACGCGTAGGGTGGGTAGCGTGTGGCAATTTACTGACTATCAAATGGAGGTTGGCGCGTATTGGCATAGGGACCAAAAAAAAAATACAGCAGAATAATTTAATGTGTAATCTCCACCTATACAAACAAAAAATTACGTTCCCTCTTTAAAACAAGTCAAGCTAACAAGGGCTAATGGTTGCGTGATTAATGGAGGAATACAGTATTCTCAAATTGTCCTGAGTAACTATCACTGTGATTCCTATTACCAGATTAAATTTTATCTCGTGGTTGTTTCAACAGCACTTGCAGGTATAAACTCCTATTGTCAGTTTCATGTGCCTTTTGATTAATAATTTATTTTGGCATATTACCATGTTTACATGCTGGGCCATTTCATATTGGTGTTTGAAGTTCAGTTGGCATCAGTATGTGTATTTTATATGTCTGTCATAAAAAAAATCGTGATGTGAGTGAGGATTTAATATTGTCTCCATTGACGCTTACTTACAGGTACAGATAAAGTTCCTTAAAAAGTTTAAAATTCATAAGTCTGAAATTTTCTTTTTGCATTAATTTCAAAAGTTAGAGTGACTATGTTTTTTTTTGTTACCTTTTCTAATAGAATGGCAGATTGCGCTTGATGACAAATTTTTTATTTGTCCTATTTGTCCAAAAAATGATCTTCTAGGCTGCAAAACTTCACAATTTTCATGTTTTCAGCATAACAAGCAGGGTTGACGGCTTTCCCTTTTGGAGTGTTGGTCTGTGTTTTTTTCCATGTGTCGGGAACAGGGACTTCTTGCCGTTGACACAGAGGGAACAGTGGCGTTACTGCCCCACTAACAGTAGAGCTTGTTTTTGTTTGTGGACACGACATTAGGCGCAATGGCAGTGTTGGAGCCCAGGGGTAGAGTTCAGGTGGTAGAAAGATGAACATAAAGGGCATGGATAACGTTGGAACCGTTATTTAATTGAAACGGACGCAAATTCTGGCGAACCATTTTCCTTTTTCATTTTCAGAAAAGTAAGCCGGTCTACATTATCGGGGGATAGTCGATGCGCGGTCTTTAGTACACCACCTGCAGCAAAAGACGCCCGTAATACCAGCAGCAGGGCAAGCCGCACCTCCAATGCATACTGGCTAAGCTTGGCCGACCAGCTTAAGGGCCAAAATTGAATGGGGAAGAGCCATCTGGGAGTCACGGAGGAAACAAGTAAGTTTCACCATCTGCGGTACGTTGCCTCCCGCTGACTGGGCCCTCTCGGTGGTTGCTTTGTTCGCTGCCACAAAACTTTGCCATTTTTAAAAAATACTGGCTTTCCCTGTGCGAGGCACTGCGTGGTCCCTTTGTTGCAAGCTCTCTACACTGCCTCGACCACAGACTGCTTTTTAAAGCAGTACGCAGCAGTGCTTCGGCGTAAGGTAGAACATTAGGGATTGCACCAGGTGTCTTGGTACTCCCGCATTTTTTTTCGCTCCGGTTACGGTGTGTTTTGAGGCTTTTGACGTTTGTCCCGGTAGCGAGGTTAGGAGGGTGACCCCAATAACAGACGTCGTGAGAATGTGGGCGATCGGCGGTCGTTTTTAGGCCGCAGCTTAAATCAACCATGTTGCGACTCCCAATGGCAAAAAAAAGTGTTCCTCTGAAGGGGGGCGTTTTCTGCCTGCTCTGCATAACCCCCCCCCTCGCTTAATTACGACTAGAGGTTGTTACCTCCCCTGGGCGTTGTCTTCCTCCTCCATTGACTCCTCCCCTCTTTCTCCTCACAAAGTGACCCTGCCCAGCCTTTGTGAGGAACCACTTGCGTTACTTTTCCAGAAGGTGTGGAATTTGTGACTCCTCATCCCACCTTTCCAAAACCCATCCCTTATTGCTTGCAGTGTTTTTTGAAGCGGCAGATAAGGGGGACAGTCAGGTGACTAGTGCATCATCTGCCTCGCCATGGTTGACCATCAACGACGCAAAACGTGGCACATGTCCTTCTTAATGGCCCACTCATTAATGGTGAAGTGTGGACGGCGCAAATTGCGTGTTGATTGCGCCTGATGCAGCTGATACTCCATAACTGCTGGCTGCTGCTCACACAACCGCTCCAACATATGTAACGTTGAATTCCACATGGTGGATACGTCACATATGATGCGATGTTCAGGAAGGCGCAATCTGCGTTGCAGAGCTGCAATGCGCGATCTGGCCATGCTGGAACGTCGCAAGTGAGCGCACTCTAGGCGGACCTTGTGCAGCAGTGCATCAAGATCCGGATAGTCCCTCAAAAAACTCTGCACGACCAAGTTGAGCACATGTGCCAGACATGGTATGTGAGTGAGGTTGCCAAGGCCCAGAGCTGCCACCAGATTTCGGCCATTGTCACACACTACCAAGCCTGGCTGGAGATTCGCTGGCAAAAACCACACGTCGCTCTCCTGCTTGATGGCATTCCAGACCTCCTGCGCTGTGTGGCTTCGATTCCCCATGGGAATTAATTTCAGAACGGCCTGTTGCCGTTTGGCCACGGCTGTGCTCATATCGGTCGCATCAGGTAAGCGTCCACGGGTCCATGTGGAGGTAGACCGTGACGGCTCCTGCAGCGATGATTCTGAGGAACTGGAGTAGGAGGAGGAGTCAATGTGGACAGACTTGATTCCGGCAATCCTTGGAGTTGGCAGAACACGTACAGCGCCACTCGCAAGATCTGTACCCGGCTCCACAACATTCACCCAATGGGCAGTGAGTGAAAGGTATCGTCCCTGGCCATGGGTACTGGTCCACGCATCGGTGGTCAGGTGGACCTTGCTACTGACGGCGTTTAGTAGCGCATGTTTAATTTTTGCCTCAACATGCTTTTGCAGACCAGGGACGGCTTGCCTGCTGAAATAAAATCGGCTGGGCACATTGTATTGTGGGACTGCCAATGCCATTAATTCACGGAAACTGTCAGTCTCCACCAGCCTGAAAGACAGCATTTCAAGGGACAGGAGTTTTGCAATGCCAGCATTCAGAGCCTGTGCTCGTGGATGGTTTGCCGAGTATGGCCGTCTTTTATCCCATGCCTGTGCTACCGATGGCTGTTTTGTGGCCTGGGTGTGTGAGGATGACAGGGAACTTGCAGCTGTGGGTGGAATAACACTGTGTCTCTGGACAACAGTGACAGAGGTTCTTCCATGGCGATCCTTTGAGGAAGCCGAACCAGCTGTGTGTGAACTGGAGGAAGAGGCTCCAACACGAGCTGAAGATGTAGGTGCTGCTGTAGGTTGGCCTACATCTCCAGTGTGTCTTTGTAACTCAACAAAGTGCTTTGACCGCACATGTTTCCACATATTTGTTGTATTAAGGTTACTGACACTTTTACCTCTTTTAATTTTTTGATTACACAGCTTGCATTTGACATAGCAAATATCATCTGCAACTGTATCAAAAAAGGACCACGCAGAGCAAGTCCTGGGAGCGCCCGGTTTGGCTGTTGGAAGAGAACTGCTCCGAACGGGTGCCAAACTGGAGGCTACAGGCAAGCGAGTCTGCAGCCTACCTCTCCCTACTGTTTGGACCGTTGGGGCAATCTCTTCCTCAGAGCTGCTCCCACCACCTTCCTGTTCCTCACGCCATGTTGGGTCTTGGACCTCATCATCTCCACCACTACCCTCTTCCAACACCTGCTGTTGTTGGGTGGTCTGGCCAGCACCATGCTCAACAGAAACTGGCAACTGAGTCTCATCATCATCAGATGCGTTCTGCGGTGTGCTGACCATCGGCACTGGCTCACCCGCCTCTTCAGATTCAGAGAGACACAGCTGTTGCGCATCACTGCATACTGCCTCTTCTTCACATTCCAGAATGCTGCTTGGCTGGGCCCCTGTTTCCAAGCCAACAGATTCTGAGAACAGAAGCAGAGACTCAGCTGGCTCCTGTACAGAGCTCTCTGACTGCCTGGGCAATTTGGCAGGCGGTGAAGAGACTGATGGTTGTTCAACAGTGCTGTGGTCCTGAGAGGAGGTGGAAGCTATTGAAGTCGATGCATTGGCTGCCATCCAACCAACAACGGCTTCAATTTGTTCTTCACGCAGCAGGGGTGTACGCTGAGCTCCTACAAAAGTGCGCATAAAGGAACGCTCACGGGGAAAACTGGTGGATGCTGTGTCACTGGGTGCGGCAGCAGCCACAGAATCCCCACGTCCTCTCCCTGCTGCAAATCCACGGCCTCGACCACGACCACGTGCCTTACTCACTGACTTCTTCATCTTGGTAGATTGATAAAGAAAGTCAGAAAAGTTATAAGGCCTAAGTGTGGTTATTCCTCACAGACTACAGTGAACCCTGCAGACAACTGTTCAGTATCTGTGAAAGGCCCCTTTGTGTACTTCTATAGTGTTTGCAACCAATGTATTGTATACGGATGGAAGCGCGTCACACTAATAGATTAGATTTTTTTCCACTAAAATGGAGCAGCACCAATTAGAGAAAAATGTGAAGGATGAGGCAGTGACACACGCTCAGCAGACTACAACCGGCAGTGGTTGAAGAACAAACTGGAGCGTAATCTGCACTCACAAAATGAAAAGCTCACAGACTACAGTGAACACTGAAACACAACTGTTCTGTAGCTGTTAAAGGCCCCTTTGTGTACTTCTATAGTGTTTGCAACCAATGTATTGTATACGGATGGAAGCGCGTCACACTAATAGATTAGATTTTTTTCCACTAAAATGGAGCAGCACCAATTAGAGAAAAATGTGAAGGATGAGGCAGTGACACACGCTCAGCAGACTACAACCGGCAGTGGTTGAAGAACAAACTGGAGCGTAATCTGCACTCACAAAATGAAAAGCTCACAGACTACAGTGAACACTGAAACACAACTGTTCTGTAGCTGTTAAAGGCCCCTTTGTGTACTTCTATAGTGTTTGCAACCAATGTATTGTATACGGATGGAAGCGCGTCACACTAATAGATTAGATTTTTTTCCACTAAAATGGAGCAGCACCAATTAGAGAAAAATGTGAAGGATGAGGCAGTGACACACGCTCAGCAGACTACAACCGGCAGTGGTTGAAGAACAAACTGGAGCGTAATCTGCACTCACAAAATGAAAAGCTCACAGACTACAGTGAACACTGAAACACAACTGTTCTGTAGCTGTTAAAGGCCCCTTTGTGTACTTCTATAGTGTTTGCAACCAATGTATTGTATACGGATGGAAGCGCGTCACACTAATAGATTAGATTTTTTTCCACTAAAATGGAGCAGCACCAATTAGAGAAAAATGTGAAGGATGAGGCAGTGACACACGCTCAGCAGACTACAACCAGCAGTGGTTGAAGAACTAACTGGAGCGTGATCTGCACTCAAAAAATAAAAACCTCACAGACTGCAGTGAACACTGAAACACAACTATTCACTATCTGTGAAAAGCTCCTTTCTGTACTTCTATAGTGTTTGCAACCAATGTATTGTGTACGGATGGAAGCACGTCACACTAATAGATTTGATTTTTTTCTAATATAATGGAGCTGCACCAATTCCACTAAATAAAATAAAAAAAAAAAAGAGTCAGTGACACGTGCAGATGCTACAAACAGCGGTGGATGCAGAGCAAACTGCAGCGTCACCTGCACTGTCACACACACACCTTGCACAGAGCTGTTAAAACAACACTGGCAAAATGAAGCTTTACACAGCGGTTGGTAAACTAGCCTGCCTCAAGCACAGTAGTACACAAAATCGCAATATCTAACTGTCCCTCAGAGTCAGCACAGCAGCGTTCTGTCCCTTACTGAGTTCACAGCACAGTGACGCTAAAATGGCTGCGGCGCCTTTTATAGTGCATTCTGACATCATTTCAGCAGCCAATCACAGCCATGCCATTAGTTAAGATGACCGCAGCATTACAGGATGTGCCCACACTTCGTAGGATTCCTCATTGGCTGACTAAAATCACATTGCCTCTCAAAGAATTATGGGAACTTCCGATTCCGGTATACGATATTGAAAAAGTATCGGAATTAAGTATCGGAATTCCGATAACGCGAATATCGGCCGATACCCGATACTTGCGGTATCGGAATGCTCAACACTAGTTCCAGCCTCTCTGGTGTATTGCCATTTTTGCTTACTCTCCACAGCTACCAAAACATAACAGTATCACCGGCCCAAAACTGAAAATTATATGGTACTCACAGAAGGCAAAAATAGTGTGGGAAAAAAAAAAAAGTTGTCAGAGTTGTCAGAGATTTTTTTTTTTTCCTGTTTGTTGCATTTTTTCCCTCTTTCTCTCTGGGTGCTGAGGAGGATTTTTTTTTCTCTCAATGGAGCTTGCACAGTTGACTGGCAGTGTGGATCAGCTTGCCATTGAGGTTCGGAGTATTGCTACCTATCTTGCTAGGTTGCCGGTTGTGGAACCTAGGATTCCCATGCCAGATTTGTTTTTGGGGGATCGGGCTAAATTTCTGAATTTCAAAAATAATTGTAAGTTGTTTTTTGCCTTAAAGCCTAAGTCCTCAGGGAACGCAGCACAGCAGGTTCAAATTATCATCTTTCTGCTGCGCGGCAATCCTCAGGATTGGGCTTTTTCCCTGACACCTGAGGATCCTGTTTTGAATGATATTGATGCATTTTTTCTGGCTCTGGGGTTATTGTACGATGAACCTAATGTCACTGATCAAGCTGAAAAAACCTTGTTGGCATTAAATCAGGGTCTTGAAGACGCTGAGCTATACTGTCAGAAATTCCGAAAGTGGGCAGTCCTGACCAAATGGAATGATGATGCTTTGGCAGCCCTTTTTCGGAAGGGGCTGTCAGAGAATGTAAAGGATGTTATGGTGGGATTCCCTGCTCCCTCTGGTCTCAATGATTCTATGTCATTGGCTTTTCAAACTGACAGACGTTTGCGTGAGCACAGAGGTATGCCTGAGATGGTGTTGCCTTGTGAGCCAGCTTCTGAGCCCATGCAGTGTGATAGAGTGACTTCTGGGGCTCAGCGTCATGAGTTTCGAAAGTGCAGTGGGTTATGTTTCTAATGTGGTGACGCCTCTCATGCTATTTCAGTCTGCCCTAAACGGGGAAGACGTTTGCACGCTCAGTTGTCTTGGGTAGTGTTCAGACTAAATTTCTGTTGACTGTTACCCTGATTTGCTCCCTGTCCACATTTTCTGCTCAGACTTTTGTTGATTCAGGAGCAGCTATTAACCTGATGGATTTTGACTTTGCCAAACGTTGTGGGTTTCCCATGATACCCCTGCGGAAGTCTGTTCCCCTACTGGGCATTGATTCTACCCCTTTGGCGGAGAATAAACCCCAGTTTTCTACTCAGGTGATAATGAGGGTTGAACCAGATCATCAGGAGAGTTGCAAATTTCTGGTGCTGTATAATCTGCATGACATTATTGTACGAGGTTTCCCTTGGTTACAGTCTCATAATCCTGTTTTGGATTGGAAATCTGTGTTTGTGACCAGTTGGGGCTGCCAATGTGTTAATGCCGACACTCCTGTTTTTTCTGCCTCTCCCCAGTCTCAGGATGTTCCTGACTTTTTGACTGATTTTTCGGATGTATTTAGTGAAAGTAAATCTGCATCCTTGCCCCCTCACAGGAGCTATGATTGCGCTATTGAATTAGTGCCTGGTGGTAAATTTCCTACAGGTCGTCTTTTTAACTTGTCTGTACCTGAACACGATGCTATGCGATCTTATATCAAGGAGTCATTGGAGAAGGGTCATATCAGACCATCCTCTTCACCCTTGGGTGCCGGTTTTTTCTTTGTGGCCAAAAAGGATGGTTCATTGAGGCCGTGTATTGATTATCGTCTCTTGAATAAGATCACTGTGAAGTATCAATATCCGTTACCCTTGATTTCTGACCTGTTTTCCAGGGTGAAAAGTGCTAGTTGGTTTACCAAGCTTGACCTCAGGGGGGCGTATAACCTTATTCGCATTAAGCACGGGGATGAATGGAAGATGGCGTTTAATACCCCAGAGGGGCATTTTGAGTACCTAGAGATGCCCTTTGGGCTCACTAATGCTCCTTCCATCTTCCAATCCTTCATGAATGATATTTTCAGGGATTTTGTGGATACATTTCTGATTGTTTATTTGGATGATATCTTGATTTTTTCCAATGACTGGGACTCTCATGCGAAACATCTTCGGACTGTGTTCCAGATTTTGAGAGAGAATGCACTGTATGTGAAGGGATCAAAGTGTCTTTTTGGCGTACAGAAGGTCTCATTTCTGGGATTCATTTTGTCTCTGTTATTGAAATGGACCCTGTCAAGGTTCAGGCCATCTGTGATTGGGTCCAACCTACTTCATTAAAGGCTCTTCAGAGATTTTTGGGTTTTGCCAATTTTTATCGTAATTTTATTGGTAATTTCTCTGATATTGTTAAACCATTGACTGATTTGACCAAAAAGGGTACGGATGTGGTGAATTGGCCTTCTGAGGCAGTCTCTGCATTTCAGGAACTTAAGCAGAGATTCATTTCTGCTCCTGTTCTTCTATGGCAGCCTGATGTTTCTCTACCGTTTGAGGTGGAGGTTGATGCCTCTGAAATTGGGCCAGGTGTCGTTTTGTCCCAAAGAGATCCAGAGACCTCTAAGAGTAACCCTTGTGCCTTTTTCTCTCAAAAATTTTCTCCAACTGAACGTAATTATGACGTGGGTAATCGGGAGTAATGGGCCATGAAGTGGGCCTTTGAAGAGTGGAGACATTGGCTGGAAGGAGCCAAACATCAGGTGGTGGTCCTCATGGACCATAAGAATCTGGTTTATCTCGAATCAGCCAAGCGACTTAATCCTAGACAGGCCAGGTGGGCCTTGTTTTTCACACGTTTTAATTTTGTGGTTTCTTTTCTTCCTGGCACTAAGAATGTTAAGGCGGATGCCCTCTCGAGGAGTTTCTTTGCGGACTCTCTTGAGTTATCTGATCCTACTGTTATTTTGAAACGGGTGTAGTTATTTCCGCCATCTCGCCCAATTTGAGACTGGCTCTGGAAGGGTGTCAGGAGGATAAACCTGAGCGCTGCCCTATTGGGAAATTGTTTGTCCCGGACCAGTGGAAGAAGAGTGTGATGTCTGAGATTCATTGTTCCGTGTTGGCTGGTCATCCCGGGATTTTTGGTACCAGAGACTTGGTGAGTCGGTCCTTTTGGTGGCCTACTTTGTCTCGTGACGTCAGGGAATTTGTGCAGTCCTGTGGGACTTGCTCTCGCTCCAAGCCTTGCTCTCGCTCTAGTGGTTTGTTAATGCCATTACCTGTGCCCAGAGGCCATGGACCCATATCTCTATGGATTTTATTTCCAACCTCCCTGTTTCTCAGAGAATGACCATTATCTGGGTAATCTGTGATAGGTTTTCCAAGATGATACATCTTGTGCCATTACCTAAGTTGCCTTCCTCCTCCGAATAGGTGCCTTTGTTCCTTCAGCACGTGGTTCGGTTACATGGCATTCCGGAGAACATTATGTCTGACAGAGGAGTCCAGTTTGTTTCCAGATTTTGGAGGACATTTTGTTCTAAACTTGGTGTTCAATTATCTTTCTCCTCTGCTTTTCATCCTCAGACCAATGGACAAACCGAGAGAACAAACCAGACCTTGGAGACTTATTTGAGATGTTTTGTGTCTGCTGATCAAGATGACTGGGTCTCTTTTTTGCCTTTGGCTGAGTTTGCTCTTAATAATCGGGCTAGCTCTGCCACCTTGATGTCTCCATTTTCTGCAATTTTGGGTTTCACCCTCGATTTACTTCGGGACAGGCGGAGGCTTCTGTTTGTCTGTGTGTTGACTCTGTTGTGGAACGAATGCAGCAGATTTGGGACCAGGTAGTGGAGAGGTTGTTTCTCTCTCAGGAGAAGGCCCAACGGTTTGCCAACTGGCATAGGACTGATGGTCCTCGGTTTAAAGTGGGGGACTTGGTTTGGTTGTCCTCAAGAAATATCCCTATGAGGGTTGCATCTCCAAAGTTTAAGCCTAGGTTCATTGGACCTTATAAGATCATGGAGATTCTTAATCCTGTTTCCTTCCGTTTGCTTCTTCCAGGGACATTTAAGATCCATAACGTGTTCCACAAGTCCTTATTGAAGAGGTTTGTCAAGCCAGTGGTTCCTGTGGCTGCGCCTCCTGACCCTGTTTTGGTTGAGGGCAATCTGGAGTATGTGGTTGAGAAAATATTGGATTCTCGTTTTCTAGACGGAAACTCCAGTATTTGGTTAAGAGGAGAGGTTATGGTCAAGAGGACAATTCTTGGGTGTTTGCTTCGGACATACATGCTAGGAGACTGATCCGTGCCTATCACGAGCTCATCCTGATCGACCTGGTTGCACAAGTGAGGGTTCGGTGACCCCTCCTCAAGGGGGGGTACTGTTGTGAATGTGCTAAAAATGGTTTCTGAGCAGAGGCTCCCTCTGGTGGTTACAGACAGTACTGAACCTTTCAGTGAGGAACGGCAATCTGGGATCACGGACTGGTCTGATATAAGGGAGGTTCTCTCCCATGATGGCTGCCGGTGATCAATTATTCTTGTCTCTATTGTGGTTCCTGGTTCATTTGGAAGCTTGCTGAGTCTTGCCTGCATCTTCTGCTACCAGATAAGATATTTTCTGCTTTTATTTTTGTGCTTGCTTTTTGCATTGTTCCCTGCACTTCTGTGGAGGTCAGCCAGGTCCCCTCCGTGGGCGCTTGTGCTCCTCTCAGTTTATCTGGAGCCACTGTCGTTTGTTCATTTGCTTTTTCCTGTTTTTTCAGTGGCTGCGGCTTAGTTTTTGATACACCAGAGAACTGATTTAGGTGGTAGAGGTCGTGTGATCTCAGGTGTTTTTGCAATCAGTAGAGTTGGTTTTTTATAGTGTTTTTTTTGGATTGCAGTGAGCATCCTTTCCTGTACTTTTCTGTCTAGACAGATTGGGCCCCAGCATTTGCTCATTCTATTTTCTGTCTGTGTCCGTGCTTCCTCTTGTCTAACCACCATTACATGTTTGGGGCTTCCTATTTTCTTTGGGGATCTGCTCTGGGGCAGATAGCTTTCATCTTTCTGCCTTTAGGTGTAGTTATCTCTCAGGCTGTGACGAGGTGTCTAGGATCAACGTAGGAACGCTCCACGGCTACCTCTAGTTGTGTGGTTAGTTCAGGTTACTGCAATCCAATAGGTTCCAGCCTTTCTGGTGTATTGCCGTTTTTTGTTTACTCTCCTCAGCTACCAAAACATAACACATTTCTCATATTTGGCATATAGCCTGTTCTCTCTCAGTCTTTGTAAGACCAGGCGTACTTGCCTCCGGTGTGAGGCCAGGTCTGCAGAGAAAATCAAAATGTCGTCCAGGTAAACAACGACACAAGTATAGAGCAGGTCCCTGAAAATGTCATTAACAAATTCCTGAAAGACCGCAGGTGCATTGCTTAGGCCAAACAGCATTACCAGGTATTCGTAGTGGCCACCACAGGTGTTGAATGCTGTTTTCCATTCGTCTCCTTCTCTGATTCGGATCAGGTTGTAGGCCCCTCTGAGATCCAATTTAGTGAAGATCTTGGCCCCTCGGAGACAATCAAACAGCTCTGAAATAAGAGGTAATAGATACCTGTTTTTTACCGTGATCTGGTTTAGACCCCGGTAGTCGATACGGGGCCGCTAGGATCCATCCTTCTTCTTCACAAAGAAGAATCCTGCTCCTGCCGGTGAAGATAACTTCCGGATAAATCCTCTTGCCAGGTTCTCTTGGATGTAGTCCGACATAGCCTGAGTCTCTGCCTGAGAAAGAGGAAAACTCTCCCGCGAGGAGGAGATGTTCCAGGTAGAAGCTCTATCTGACAGTCATACGACCTGTGTGGAGGTAGCTTCTCAGCCTCCTTTTTTCCAAAGACGTCAGAGAAGGACCAATAGGAGGAAGGCAACCCTGGCAGGGTATCCGGCTGGACTGGAGGCTAGACAGGTTGAATCTGGATTAGGCATCGATTCATGCAGGTATCTCCCCAACGCAGAACCTCTCCAGTTCTCCAATTTAGGACTGGTTCATGCATCTGGAGCCAGGGTAAACCTATAAGCAAGGGATGAGACAAACCGGGATATACATAAAAACGGATTCTTTCAGCATGCATTAGACTTACCCGGAGTTCCACCAGCTCGGTCTGAAACTGGACGGGCTCGGTCAGTGGTTTGCCATCTACCGCGGTCACCCGTAACGGATCAGGAAGACGCTGGACTTGTAAGTGGTAATGATCCACAACCGCCTGCTGGATGAAGTTCCCTGCAGCTCCAGAATCCAGTAAACAATGTTTGGAGAATTTTATTGCTCCGCAGGACACAGAGACCGAGATTTGCAATGAGGGAGAGGACTGTTCTCTACCTAGGGTGGCCTCTCCTACAGAACCTAGGCACTGGAGTTTCCCAACTTCTTAGAACAGGAATGGATCAGATGCTCAGAACTACCGCAGTAGTAACAACTTCCCTCCTTGCGACGCGCCTCCCGGCGGCGGGTGGCCAAACTTACACGGTCTACCTCCATGGCCTCTGGAGAGGAAGGCGAGGTACCTGTTTTGAACATGCTAGAGTCCAGGTGATAGGGCCTTTTGTCCCAATTGATCTCCCAGGAACGCTCCTGAAAACTTAGGTCAATTCGGGTTGCCAAGGATATTAGCTCTTCCAAGGTGGTAGGACTGTCCCGTTCCGCCAGCTCATCCTTGATTCTTCCTGACAGGCCTTCCCAGAAGTTAGCTACCAAGGCTTCATTGTTCCAAGATAATTCAGACGAGAGGGTGCGGAACTTAACCGCATACTGAGCCACCGTGTGAGTTCCTTGGCGCAGGCGAAGCAAGGCTGAAGCGGTCGAAGTGGTGCGACCAGGTTCATCAAAGGTCCTGCGAAAAGCCTCTAGGAAAGATTGAAGATCATTAACCAGCGGGTCCCCTCTCTCCCATAGCGGGTTTAGCCAGGCTAGAGCCTCTCCTCCCAGATGTGACATGATGAAGCCCACCTTGGCTCGGTCAGAAGCAAACATATGCCCCAAGATTTCGAAGTGTAGAGTGCACTGATTGAGAAAACCCCGACACTGAGTAGGATCACCCTGGAAGCGGGTAGGAGCCGCCAGGCGAGGTCCTTTACTTGCCATGGAGACTGGTACCTGAGTGCTGATAGAAGAGTCAGGATGCAGACGAGGACACCAGGGAATCCATGCGGGTAGACAAGCTGCGTAGATAAGTCGTGATCTTGTCCTGTTGAACTCCTAAACGGGCCACCTCCTGGCACAGTTCCGTGGTCGGAGGTCTCTGGGATCCAGCGGGTTCCATGGCCGGAGCAATCTGTAACGAATGGAAGCAGAGGCAGAGATGGTGAAGTTCACATTCGTCTTTTATTTTTGAAGAGGAACCTCGAGACCGTGGTCTGGGGGGCTCCGAAGAGGGCGTGACTAGTGAGCCCCGGGTACCCGTAGTAAGGCCCCTCGAACAGGACCAGAATGGAATACCCGGAGGACACAGGTGCTACCTCCAGTTAGACCCCGGACATGTGGCAGCTGTCCCAGAGGGACCAAAAGGGGTAACAGATAAGATAGCAGAAACCGTGGAGGGTTAAATGTAGATGAGGAAGGTCCTGGTTCAGAGTGGATGGTAGCAGGCTGGCTCAGTAACCTTGTCACAGTCCACGGACACGGATGGCTGATGGCAGAACGGGATGACACTTGCGCCAGTGATAGCCGAGATTGTCAGAGATAGTCGTATACAGGATCTGTTGTGAATACTCTGGAGGCGACTTCTGAGCAGGGGCTCCCTCCGGTGGTTGCTGAGGGTAATGAACTAATTGTTGAATGGCCTTCAGCTGGCTCTGAATGGTTTGATATAAGTGACCTGAGTTCCCATCAGCCTTGGCGGTAATCGATTGTTCTTCCTGGTTTTGTTTGGAGCACAGCTTGCATTCCTGCTCTCTTTCAGATAAGTGATTTGCTGTTTTTTTTTCCTCTTGTTGGATTTTCCTTGCCTGTTTTGCTGCTTTCAGGGAACTACAGCCTGGTCCCCTTTTGGGGTCTGGCTCTGCAATTGTGCTTATTTTGTATTTGCACTTTTGCTCTGTTCCTTTGTCACTTTTTTGCTGAATTGCTGTGTGTTACACCAGAGATCTGATTTAGGTGGTAGAGATCGTGTGATCTCAGGTTTTTTTTGTTAATCAGAAGTGTTGGTATTTTTGTCAGTGTTTTTTTGGGATGCAGTCAGAATTCTTTCCTATACTTTTCTATTTAGACAGATTGGGCCCCAGCGTTTGCTCATTTATTTTCTGTCTGTGTCCGTATTTTCTTCTTGTCTAACCGCCATTACATGTTTGGGGGCTTCCTTTTTCTTTGGGGAATCTTCACCGGGGCAGATAGCTTTCATCTTTCTGCCTTTAGGTGTAGTTATCTCTCCGGCTGTGACGAGGCGTCTAGGATCACCTACGCTCCACGGCTACTTCTAGTGTGGCGGTTAGTTTAGGGTACTGCAATCCAATAGTTTCCAGCCTCTCTGGTGTATTCCTACTTTTGCTATTTTTGCAATTTCTCCTCAGCTACCGAAACATAACAAGGATCCCAATGATCTGTGGAGACAAATAGAATGAGCGAAGCACAGAGACTGCTAACGCAGCGCAGACAGATCAGAGTCAGAACCGGATGTAGCAATGATAGAAACACATTGCTCCGGCACTCCCCCTATGGTGGAGTGGCCAGATATAGTAATCAGTGCGTTGCCATTGGTTGATTGACATTTTCAAAAAATGCACGCTGCCCCTTTAAGAGAGAGGGTGGAGACGGCCTTGTGTCCTAAGTATTCTTTCTGGAGGCCTGCTGGTAGCGTGCCAGGAACTGGGAGAGGAAGCAGGACCTGGGAAGCAGAGGGAGCAGAAGGTAAGTGACCAGAACGGAGAGCAGAGCCAGCACGGAGACCAAGTGTAACACTTCACATGATCTGGAATCCTAAAAGGGCCCTACATCTGACTAACATGCATGTGATTGCCCAGGTCTAAATTTTGTATCAGGGCCCTTTGGAAACTAGTTACGTCATTGTTCACAAAGATTTCTTCTCAATATTTTTCAGTCTGTCCTAGAGCAGTTTTTTTATGAAAAGTGTTCTGCTTTTTCCGCCCACATATGTAACAAGGATTTACATTAATTCACTGTTTTTTTATAAGTACCTCCATTTTTAGTATAAACAGCACTGATAACAATGGCCGGATTTACAGTACATATAATCTATGTATTAACTCTATAACTTTCATCTTGATTTAATAAGACACCCTCTTTAGTCTGTAGAACCATAATTTGTATTATGGCTTTAACTTTAAATTTGTACTTCTAGACCTTTATTCAAGGACTTGTGAAAATCCACCTCTACAGTTCCCTACAGTAGAGCATTTACAATTAGCAGCGATCACAGCATTATAACTATCTGCTCTTACTGCTAATCTAGTGTGTAATGCATTGAAGGAACAATGAAGTGGAAAAAGGCCATCTGCGGAAGTAAGACGGACATTACTTTGCTCTAAAGTAGATGTAAGAGTAATGTAAACTTCCAAGAGGTGTTACTCTTCATATCTTTGGAACTATTTTTCTGAATTGAAAATTTCTGCAAAAAATATGTTGGTATTATAGAAAAAATATTATTATTATTATTTAGTTATAGTATTTATGTAATTTTTATTACATTTTTATTACATTTATATTTATACCCACATATCACTTTAGAGGCATTTTTTCCTGCGCTTTTTTGGCCAAAAAAGATGCAATCAGATTTTTGCTGAGTGACAATAGGCAAATATACACCATACATAAAAATATGAAACATCTTATTATTATTTATATTATATCTATATATATGTATGTATATATTATTAATAATAATAACAATAATAACAATACATATCATTATTTAGAAATAAAAACATAAATGTAACATTCATATAAACATTTAAATAATCTGTTTTGCGACTTTTATACCCCCTCCACCCAAAAAGAACAGTAATTACGCACTTGATTAATTATACTGTATCTCCTTTGTATTATGAATGTATCCTTTTCCTTTCTGAAATCCACCACAAACAGTCCTTATAATAGTTATACAAAATAAAATTTTCTTTTTTTTACTCTTAACTTGCACTTTTTATGTTTACGACTTTTTCAGAAACAGCAAGCAGTTTATGGTATTTTGCCTCCCATTGACCTTTTTTTTCCACTTAAAAAAGGCTTGTATTACTATGTCTCCTGTTTATTTGGTGTTTTTTTGTGGCGCTTTTCACATGAGAAATCCTGGAGTTACATAATCTATGATAAGACTGGTAATTGTAATTAAAATGTAAATTAATTCTAATGACTCATGTTAAAATGCAAAGTAAGAAACACAACCATAAAACAAAGATAATAAAACATTCATTTTTTTAAAGACACCAACAATGCCAAAAAATGCCCCCAAAAAACGGACATTATAATGTTGCAGATTTTTACTTAAGTTTTGTTGGTCAATAAAAGCTGACAAAAAGTGGGTGTGAATGTAGCCTTATTCATCAAGTTATAGGGGCTTTCCACTACTCAGGCAGCCCCATCTTGAATAATATATCATCCCTTATAACATTTAAACACCTTATACTCTCCTTCTGTACCGTGCTGCTCCTGTGATGTCAACACCGGATCTCCCAAAACTTTCATGACATTGTAATGCCACCACAGCCAATCAGTGATCACTAATGCGCTGCAGTGCTTACACCTTCCACGGACGTCTGAAGTTCGTCTGGAGGAAGTGAGAGCGCAACGGCCCAATAGTGGCCACTGATTGTCTGTGGTGTCGTAACGATGTCACGTGAGCCTCCGGTGCTAACATTGCTGCAACTCCTCAGGTACAGGAGGTAAGTATAGTGTATTTTTATATGGGAGAATATACTATTTAGGAAAGGTAATAGTGGACAACCCCTTTAATTTCAGTCTTGGGGCATGTATGAATGGTCCTATGCTGAAAGTATTTCCACTTACTTTGCATTTCACATTTTTAGCTTTTTTGCTACTTTCACATCCTTGTATTTTCTCCACTGTTGTTGGCAAATGTGTCTGTTATCACATTCTATTAAATATAACAGTTCTGCGTATTATTTTGGGTTCACCTTGTCCAGTGGGATGTCTTTTATGCTTTTATTAAAATCAAAATAGTATTAACTAAGTACCATATGTTATTTACATGTACTATTACTATTCATTCACCTACGACAGGGTATTTTCTCATTTTGTTTTTATCTTAGGTTTTTGTCTGCTAAATGGCACAGTGTGAACGTACTCCCACACATCGCACTTATACCAACTTATGTTCTGGCTCATTTCTTTGGTTTTGCTGAAGTTTTGTGTACTTTATACTAACAGGAACGTGCACCCCTTCCCTTTCTAAGCTAGGCATTTTATCTATATAGCTTCCCATGGACAGGTGTTTGAAGAGCCTGGCCCCGGTCCTGCTCTGCCCCATCTACATTGAGGTTGGCTGACACAAGGTGAGATTTTAGGATCGCCCCAATTGGGTACAACTTGTCGCGGTGGGATGGCTTTCATGCTTTTCTTTTCTAAATACTGTTAACTAAATTCCCTATGTTATTTATATATACTATTTAGTAATTTTATTACTAAAGGTACTTTGCTCATTTTGTTTTTATTTTAGATTTTGCCTTTTAATGGTCACAGTGTGAACGTGCTCCTACACATTGCACTTATACCAACTTATGTTCTGACTCATTTCTTTGGTTTTGCTGTGTATTATCTTGTATCCTGACTTAGTCTTTAGTACCAAATGGAAAAAAAAATCATAAATACCTAAAAATAAATTTAAATATATAAAATAATAATAATAAAAATACATATAGAAATAAAGATAAATCGATTCATGTAAGATGTATTTAAAATAAGCTGTTTTGTAGCTTTCATTTTGGAAAAAAATACCAATTACTCAATTGAATGATTATACTGTCTGTATCTCCTTTTCATAATAAATGTATCTTTTCTGACATCCACCGCAAACGATCTATACAATAGTTAAAAGAAATGTTCATTTTCTTTTCATTTTCTTTCCTACCCTAATTAGCAGACTTATTACAAGAATTGCCAATTTACCTAATCCTTGCACATTATAGGTAATAAGCCCATAGTAAGCACAAACAGGGCTACTCATTTTCTGTAATTAGTCAATCATTAGGACCCATCTCTTTATCTTGCTTGCTAATACAGTAACTCTGAACTACATGATGCCTCCAAGCTACGTGATGCACTCAAATAGCCCTCATTTTTAACACTGTAGATGCAGTATTTATCCAAACCACAATATCTATAATGGGCAATAATCTACAAATGAATCATCCAAATTTTCTTCCTTTCATGTCATGGTTGACAATAATAATCCATAACTTCCTGATTATGTCACCTCTTCTGGAGTTTGTAAATCCATGGTTTAAGCTTTGTTCCTTATTAGTTCATTATCTATGGATTATTTTCTATGAACCAATAATTGTAACAAAGGCTTTATCATCGTCTTTACTCTGGTTCATCCAGACCGATAACCCTTGAATAGACAACGTGAAGACTCTAGTCTTGTTATAAGGCCGGAAGGGCCGCTAGAATAAGACACATCCTGCATATTATCTCAATGGATGCATTAGCTAAACTGTAAGTGTCTGATGCTGGGGACTAAACATGATCACTCGCTGCCACAACTATGACCTTTTGGCCTTCAATTCAATCATAGAATGTCAGAGCTGGAAGGGACCTCAAGGGTCATCGTGTCCAACCCCCAGCCCAATGCAGGATTCACTAAACCATCTCAGACATATGTCTGTCAGGCCTCTGTTCGAAGACTTCCATTGAAGGAGAACTCACTTCCTCTCATGGCAGCCTGTTCCACTCATTGATCACCCTCACTGTCAAAACATTTATTCTGCTATCTAATCTGTATCTTCTCTCTTTCAATTTAATTTCATTGCTTCTCGTGTTTCCATGTGCAAATGAGAATAATGATAATCTCTCTACACTGTGACACCCATTCAGATATTTGTAGACAGCTAATAAGTCTCCTCTTAGACGTTTTTTTGCTAGCAACATTCTCAGATCCTTTAACTGTTCCTCGTAGGACATACTTTGCAGTCCGCTCACCATCCTGGAAGCTCTTCTTTGAATTGCTCTAGTTTTTAATGTTTTTTTTTTAAATTGTGGTGCCTAGAACTGGACACAGTATCCAGATAAGGCCTGACCAAGGAGGAGTAGAGGGGGATAATTACTTCACGTGATCTAGACTCTATGATTCTCTCAATACATCCTAGAACTGTGTTTGCCTTTTTTGCTGCAGCATCACACTGTGACTCATGTGCAGTCTGTGATCTATTAGTATATCAAAGTATTTCTCACACGTGCTGTTGCTTAGTTCCTCCCATTCTGTATATGTCATTTTTGTTTTTCTTGTCCAGATGTAGAATGTTGCATTTTTCCCTGTTAAATACCATTCTATTCCTATAATTGAAACATTTTGAAATCATCTGAATTTTTTTTAGTGCTAATTAGAGTTGAGCGAAACAGGTCGGTCAGATTCAAAAGTCGCCGACTTTTGCCAAAGTTGGGTTTCGTTGGCCGAAACCCAACCATAGCATTCAGTGGCCATGCGGTCGTCGACCCGAGCACCCAAGTCAGTTTTCCGATAATGCTTTCAGGTGCCTTTTTTCAGCCAATGAGCAAGGACATGGGTAGCGTCCACCACCATCTTAGAGAAGGGCATTGCAGTGATTGGCTTGCTTTGGGGGGCGTCATAGTGTCTATAAAAGACCTCACCGCCGACCTCCATTTTACTTCTGCCGATATTAACAGTAGGGAGAGGTTGCTGATGCTGTTTATCAGTAGGGAGAGAGTTAGGCAGGAAAGAGAAGTTCTTCTGTGCTTGTGCTGATAGCAGTTGTGCTGTACAGTTAGTGTGCAGTGACAGGGGAGGATTTTCTTGTGTGCAGTAGCGCTGGTTAATAAGCTTCCTGCTAGCTGTATTGCTGTGTGTACACTGCTGTGAAGACTGCTTTTTACACAGCACTAATACTTTGATTTTTTTTTTCTGCACACTTACCGACCGTTTTTCCCACACCGTATAGAGCTGTACGCTACTCACACACTACCGTGTACCGGCTGGTATCACGGACAAATACATGCTGACTATCTGTGTGTGACTCCGGAAATATATACGGAGATTGCAATTTTCCCCTACAACGTATACAGCTGTACGCTTCTGAGACAGGACCGTATATCTGCTCTTTGTATTACGGTCAAATCCATACTGAGTGAGCTCTGTGTGTGACTCCAGAAATATATACGAAGATTGCAATTTTACCCAACACCGTATACAGCTGTCCGCTTCTGATACAGCACTGTATATCTGCTCTTTGTATTACGGTCAAATCCATACTGAGTGAGCGTCTGTGTGTGACTCCGGAAATATATACGGAGATTTAAATTTTCCCCTACGCCATATACAGCTGTATGCTCCACATACAGTACCATATATCTGCTGGTATTTTTGGTACATTTTCCCAAAATGAGGAAGTATGCCAAAAGCCTAATAGCACCTAAAGCTGAAGGAGTTGAGCCTGCGTCATCATCTGGTTCCAGAAGGCCTGGAAGGCTCCCTTTTCTGGGAGTAGGTAAACCGCTTTTAAAGCCGGAGCATCAGGAACAGATTTTGGCTTACATTGCCGAAACAGCCTCCAACTCTATCGCCTCCTCTTCTGAAGTTTCAAAAAATGCAAGCACTGAGTCGTCAGTGCAGGCTCCTGGTCAGGAACAACACCTTTCCTTGTGTCCTTCACCCGCACCAAAAGTGAAGGATGCGGCAGGCCACTCTTCAGATTACTCCATGGAGCTCTTTTCACATACCATGCCTGGGTTATCAAGTCAAATCCTGAATTCCCAGTCCAAGATGAATATGACATGGAGTGCACTGATGCATAGCCAGTGCTATATGATTCTGCTGGTACATTCACCCAGAGCACTGTATTGCCCTCGCAGTCTACTGAGCCAGATTCTGACCCTGATAAAACTCAGGTGCCCCTTCCCACATACTCTAACACCGTACATGGTGACACAGAGGAAGGTGCAGATGAAATTGAAGAGGAGGTGATGGATGACCCAGTTGTTGACCCAGATTGGAATCCATTGGGGGAAGAGGGTGCCGCTGGCAATAGCTCAGAAGAGTAGGGGGATCCGTGGCAGGCATCAACATCGCAGCAGCGGTTATCTGGCAGGCCCGTAGCAGTCCAAAAACGTGTTAAAAAAACAAAAAGGGTTGCAGGACAGCTTGGCCAGAAGGTCAAATTAGCACAGCGTGCAAGCCCTGAAAATTTATCCCATAGTAGGAAGAGTGTAGTGTGGCACTTTTTTGTCCAAAATCCTATTGATGAGGCAAAGGTAACCTGTAAGAAGTGCGGAAGGACGTTTAGCCGAGGGAAAAATCTCCGAAAATTGAATACCAGTTGCATGCTTAGACATTTAAACACTATGCACTTGCAAGCGTGGACGAACTACAAAACCTCACTGGCTTTGAACGCCTACATTGCCAAATTGATCTTATAAGAGATGATGCCCTTCCGTTTGGTTGAAAGCGCAGCGTTCCGATAGCTCATGGCCTACGCTGTCCCACACTATGACCTGCCCAAGTTGGCACTTCTTTTCTAGAAAAGCCATACCTGCCCTGCACCTGCATGTGAAAGACCACATTGTCCATGCACTCAAACAATCATTGAGTGGAAAGGTGCACCTCACAACAGATGCATGGGCCAGTAGGCATGGCCAGGGCCGTTACATGTCCATCACTGCGCACTGGGTTAATGTGGTGGATGCAGGGTCCACAGGGGACAGCGGCAGTGGGACAGTGCTGCCTAACCCACGGTATAGGCAGCAGTTGACTGTAGGCGTTCGACCCTCCTCCTCCTCCAGAAGCAAAAGCTCTTCGACAGAGCGCAGTCGCACGAGCACTCCATCCTCAGCTGCCAGTGTTGCACACGAGGTGTCCCACTGTCGATCAGCTAGTGGTAAGCGTCAGCAGGCTGTTTTAAAGATGATGTCTTTGGGCGACAACAGACACACCGCGGAGGTACTGGCCGACTACTTGCAGCGAGAAAGTCATGGCTGGGCAGTCTACATCTTGAGCCAGGCAAGGTAGTCAGTGATAACGGCCGTAATTTTGTGGCGGCCATAGCCCTGGCAAAACTCAGACACATAACTTGCCTGGCTCACACCTTGAACCTGGTGGTGCTGTGCTTCATAAATAATTATCTGTGATAATCAGCTTACACCCGGCAGCGATCAGCTGCGCTCCCCTCGGGAGTGCAGCTGATCGCCTTGGACCTACTATCCCGTCCCTGGGAATTAAGTCCCAGGTCACATGGATGGGATAGTACGTCCGATGACAGAAAGGGGTTAATATATAAATTAGCACCTGTACTCTTTCCCCAAAATCATTACCAGGCACTTCATCCTCAACGCCCCCACTATGTACCTTCCACTCTAACCCTAACCCCGATTCTTTATATTTACATGCCCCTTTCGCCTCAATTCATTGTCATGTCTTTCTCTCCCACCCTCTATTCATTAACAACTGCTCTACCCTACATTCAATACATCTTTCACTCCCCCACCCTCAAAATTCATTATTTGTTCTCCCCATAGATCCCCAGCCCCCACCTTCAATTCATCATTTGCTCTCCTCACCCCCCACCTTCAATTAAATTGCTGTGCTCCATCACTTACACTGAATTCATAATTTGCAGTCCCTCATCCTCTCCCCCACTTCATCATTTGCAATCCGCCACTACAATTTGAAGTACCCTTACTTTATCCATTGCAGTCCCCTATCCACCCCCTCACTTCTGCACTGCCCCATTCATTTACAACCCCCTATCTCCCTTCCATTTCATTATGTGCAGTCCCCTTCCCCCACTTCATCATGTACAGTCCCCCTACCCCACTTCATGTGCAGCCCCTCTCCCCCATCATGTGCAGTCACTCTTACCCCATCATCATGTGCAGTTCCCCTTACCCATTTTATCATGTGCAGTTCCCCTTACCAATTCATCATGTGCAGTCCCACTTACCCCCCACTTCATCATGTGCAGTCCCTCTTACCCCCACTTCATCATATGCAGCCCCACTCCCCCCACTTCATCATGTGCAGCCCAACTCCCCCCACTTCATCATGTGCAATCCCCCTTACCCTCCCAGTCATCATGTGCAGCCCCACTCCCCCTTCATCATGTGCAATCCCCCTTAACCTGTTTCAAGTGCAGACCCACTCTCTCATGTACAGCCCCACTCCCCCCACTTCATCATGTGCAGCCCCTGCACCCCCCTTTATCATGTACAGCCCCACTCACCCCCCTTCATCATGTGCAGCCCCATTCACCCCCTCCATCATGTGCAGCCCCATTAACCCCCCTCCATCATGTGCAACCCCACTCCCCCCTCCATCATGTACTGCCCCATTCCCCCTCCATCATGTACAGCCCATTCACCCCCCTCCATCATGTACAGCCCCTTTCACCCCCCTCCATCATTTACAGCCCCATTCACCCCCCTCCACCATGTGCAGCCCCGTCCAAATATACAGCCCCCTCCACATACACAGCCACCGCACCCCTTCCTCATGTACAGCCCCCGCAGCCCCCTCCACCATGTGCAGCCCCCTCCACCATGTGCAGCCCCCTCCACATGTACAACCCCCTGCAGCCCCCTCCACAATGTGCAGTCCCCGCAGCCCCCCAATTCATTTTATAAACAAAAAAATTTTCCCATACTTACCTCAGACTCCTCACAGCTGCTCCCCAGCAGAGCCTCTACGCTTCCAGCGTCCCATACATATCAGGCCTGTGCGATACGTCATCGCGCGGCCCGACACAAGGAAGTAGAGGTAGGAAGAAGGAGCTGCGCAGCTGTCAAGGTGACGGCCGTGCACAGCTTCCGGGCTCCGGCTTGAACACTGTGACGCGATCGGCTGTGTCTGCTGCCGGCCGCGTCACAGTACAGCAGGCACGGCCGCACACAATTTGCTGTGTGGCCGGCCCTGTACATGTGCTAGGGCTGTGGGGCCAGTACCGGATCGCGGCTCTGAATCTCCCCGGTTGGGGGAACTGGCTACATTTTTAACAAGCGGTTCCATCGAACCGGGGAGAACCAGCTGAATCCCACCCCTGCACTGTGGGTGTGGCTGTGGCAAGTGTCAGAGAGAAAGCAGGAAGCCAGTGTTGAATTTGTCTTTTTTGTCTTTTCTATCACCGTTCATTAAAAAGTTATTCCCTGTTGGAAAACAACTGCATTCTTGAACTCTCATTGCCTGGACTACGGTGACCAGAGGAAGAGAAGGTAACCTGTGGGGGAAAAGCTGTGTCAGTCCTGTATTGCATGTACAGTCATGGCCAAAAGTTTTGAGAATGACACAAATATTAATTTTTACAAAGTCTACTGTTTCACTTTTTCTAATGGCAATTTGCATATACTCCAGAATGTTATAAAGAGTGATCAGCTTAACAGCAATTACTTGCAAAGTCAATATTTGGCTAGAAAATGAACTTTATCCCCAAAACACATTTCAACATCATTGCAGCCCTGCCTTAAAAGGACCAGCTAACCTCTTTTCAGTGATTGCTCCATTAACACAGGTTTGGGTGTTGATGAGGACATGGCTGGAGATCAATCTGTCATGATTAAGTAAGAATGACACCACTGGACACTTTAAAAGGAGGCTGGTGCTTGGCATCATTGTTTCTCTTCTGTTAACCATGGTTATCTCTAAAGAAACACGTGCAGTCATCATTGCAATGCACAAAAATGGCCTAACAGGGAAGAGTATCTCAGCTAGAAAGATTGCACCTCAGTCAACAATCTATCGCATCATCAAGAACTTCAAGGAGAGAGGTTCCATTGTTGCCAAAAAGGCTCCAGGGCACCCAAGAAAGACCAGCAAGCGCCAGGACCGTCTCTTAAAAGTGTTTCAGCTGCGGGATCAGGCTACCAGCAGTGCAGAGCTTGCTCAGGAATGGCAGCAGGCAGGTGTGAATGCATCTGCATGCAATGTGAGGCGGAGACTCTTGGAGCAAGGCCTGGTCTCAAGGAGGGCAGCAAAGAAGCCACTTCTCTCCAGAAAAAACATCATGGACAGACTGATATTCTGCAAAAGGTACAGGCAGTGGACTGCTGAGGACTGGGGTAAAGTTATTTTCTCTGATGAATCCCCTTTTCGATTGTTTGGGACATCAGGAAAACGCCTCATTCGGAGAAGACAAGGTGAGCGCTACCACCAGTCTTGTCTCATGCCAACTGTAAAGTATCCTGAAACCATTCATGTGTGGGGTTGCTTCTCAGCCAAGGGAATCGCTCTCTCACAGTCTTGCCTAAAAACACAGCCATGAATAAATAATGGTACCAGAATGTCCTCCAAGAGCAACTTCTCCCAACCCTCCAAGAGCAGTTTGGCGATCAACAATGCCTTTTTCCAGCATGATGGAGCACCTTGCCATAAAGCAAAGGTGATAACTAAATGGCTCAGGGAACAAAACATAGAGATTTTGGGTCCATGGCCTGGAAACTCCCCAGATCTTAATCCCATTGAGAACTTGTGGTCAATCATCAAGAGACTTGTGGACAAACAAAAACCTAAAAATTCTGACAAAATGAAAGCATTGATTGTGCAAGAATGGACGCTATCAGTCAGGATTTGGTCCAGAAGTTGATTGAGAGCATGCCAGGGAGAATTGCAGAGGTCCTGAAGAAGAAGGGTCAACACTAGAGTTGAGCGATACTTTCCGATATCAATAAGTATCGGATCGGAATGGGTATCGCCGATGCCCAAAAAGTATCGGCGATACCGATACCGGAAATCCAATGTAAGTCTATGGGAACAAAATATCGGAATTAAAAAAACCATTCTTGCCTTGTAGGTTAATTGTACATGAAGGAAAACAACAAAGAGTAATGTAGAATGTATTGGGGGAGGTTGAGGAGACAATAAAGGCATACATGTTTAACCCAATCAAATGAAATAGCAGTAAAACTTATTTTTTTAAAGACGTTCGGATTGACGAAGAAATTGACAATGTTGTTAACCTTTTTTCTATTTTGGCAAATATGTATGTTTCACAACTTCCATGCTCTTCACCTTTTTAACTTCTGCCACACTTTCTCCTTCATAATCTTCAGCAGCATCATCTTTTTCATCAAATTATTCTTCATCTTCACCTTATTTATCTTCTTAAACTTCTTGCTATTGATCTTTTTGTTAACATTACTCATATTCTTCTTATTAAACTATTATTCTTCTTCATATTCTACTTCTTCATCTTCTTCCTATTCATCTTCTTCATCATATTCTTATTTGTGACAGAGATTCCTGTACTTGTAATCTGTAAAAGTATGAATTTTTCATCCTTCCGTTCTTGCTGTCACCAAAGATTTAAATTACAACAGTGTTTGTCCGCGTTCAGTTTAGCCTGCAGCAGCAGCAGGCATTTTCCAGGGGCACCACGAGGAGGAACGGACTCACCCCCATACACTGCTTAGTCTTCTTCTGCTTATAATTTAGAGCATATATTTAGCTCTTAATTTTGGTCTTATACTTCATGTTCTTCTGCTTTTTGATCTTTTGCTTATTGTTCTTCTGTCTCTTGTTCTGTATCTTGTAGTTTGTCTTAACCTTCTTTTGTCCTGTTGGTGATCTTCTTCTGGGTAATCTTTTATTTCTTCTTTGTGATGGTGTTCAGGCTGGTTGGCTTGATGCTCGTCGTCCTTGTGGTCGTCGTCTTCTTCGGGGTGGTCTCCAGGGTCGTCGTCGTCATCCTCTTCAGGGTCCTCGTCTTCGGGCTTGTCGTCTTCTTCGGGGTGGTCATCAGGGTCGTCGTCTTCATTGTTGGAGATCCATAGTGATTACCCAACAAAAACATTTAAAAAATCTTCAATTTGGAAAGGTAGCTGAAGGTGCAAGAAGGCTGACTAACTTCCGAGAACCAGCTGACGTTACTGGAACCCGGACGGGTAGCAGAAGGTACAAGAGCCAATGGAAGTAACGAGGACCACCTGACTGTACTGGAACCCGGAGGGGCAGCAGAAGGAAAAGAGCCAATGGCACAACCGAGGACCAGCTGACGTTACTGGGACACGGTTATAAGCAGGAGGTACCTGTGCTCCAAAGCACTACCAAGGACCAGCAGACGTTGCTGGAACTCGGATACCGAGATGGAGGCACCTAGGCCAAAGGCACTGCGGAGAACCGGCTGACGTTACTGGAACCCGGACGGGTAGCAGAAGGTACCCATGGAAATTTAAGTTGACAGGCCGCGAGCCGGCCGCAGTTACCAAATCCCACAGTCCTACAGTTGGTGATTGTCCTATTGTCAAAACGGAAACAGCCTTATTTACATATCCCGCAGCACACATAGGAAGCACCTAAACTGCAGGCACCATAGAGTCGGCTAAACCGACCGCAACACGACAGGACAACTTATTGGAGGCTAAGTGACGTTTACACTGACAGGAAACAGCTGGCGTGCTGTAACCAGTCTGGGCAGGAGTAAGTACCCGTGCCAATTACACTTCCAAGCAACAACTGGCGGTGTTGGAGCCCAGGGATGAGAGGAGAACAGAGTGGAGGCAGCAGGACTTTTTGCCGTTCACACAGCAGGGGAACAGCTGACATTACTGAACCCCAGTAACACAGGAGCAAGTGTTGACTGTGCTAACAGCACTTCCGAGCAACAACTGGCGGTGTTGGAGCCCAGGGATGAGAGGAGAACAGGGTGGAGGCAGCAGGACTTTTTGCCGTACACACAGCAGGGGAACAGCTGACATTACTGAACCCCAGTAACACAGGAGCAAGTGTTGACTGTGCTAACAGCACTTCCGAGCAACAACTGGCGGTGTTGGAGCCCAGGGATGAGAGGAGAACAGGGTGGAGGCAGCAGGACTTTTTGCCTTCACACAGCAGGGGAACAGCTGACATTACTGAACCCCAGTAACACAGGAGCAAGTGTTGACTGTGCTAACAGCACTTCCGAGCAACAACTGGCGGTGTTGGAGCCCAGGGATGAGAGGAGAACACGGTGGAGGCAGCAGGACTTTTTGCCGTTCACACAGCAGGGGAACAGCTGACATTACTGAACCCCAGTAACACAGGAGCAAGTGTTGACTGTGTAACAGCACTTCCGAGCAACAACTGGCGGTGTTGGAGCCCAGGGATGAGAGGAGAACAGGGTGGAGGCAGCAGGACTTTTTGCCGTTCACACAGCAGGGGAACAGCTGGCGTTACTGAACCCCACTAACACTATAGCTTGTGTATTGGTCTGTGGACACGACACTTCTGAGCAGCAACTGGCAGTGTTGTAGCCCAGGGAGTAGAGTTCAGGTGGTAGAAAATGAAAATAACAGGAGACATGGATAACGTTGCCAACCAGTTATTTAATCGGAAACCGGACAGGCAAATTCAGGCGAGATCCATGCCTTGTTCATTTTCAGAAAAGTAAGCCGGTCTACATTATCGGAGGATAGTCGCATGCGACGGTCTGTTAGTACACCACCTGCAGCACTAAAGACGCGCTCCGATAATACACTGGCAGCAGGGCAAGCCAGCACCTCCAATGCATACTGGCTAAGCTCTGGCCATGTATCCAGCTTAGAGACCCAAAACTTGAATGGGGAAGAGCCATCTGGGAGTACACTGAGAGGGAAAGACATGTAGTCTGTCACCATCTTACGGAAACGTTGCCTCCTGCTGACTGGAGCCGTCTCGGATGGTGTAGACATTTGTGGCGCTGCCACAAAACTTCGCCACATTTGGAACATACTGGTCTTGCCCTGTGCAGAGGCGCTGCTTCTGCTCCCTCTTGTTGCAGAGCTGTCTCCACTGCCTCGACGCACAGAGCTGCTTGTAAAGCAGTAGCAGCAGCAGTGCTCTCGGCTGGAATGGAGAACATTATGGATTGCACCAGTGTGTCTTGGTACTCCCGCATTTTACGCTCCTGGTTCAACGGTGTGATGAGGCTTTGTAAGTTGTCCCGGTAGCGAGGGTCTAGGAGGGTGTACACCCAATAATCAGACGTGGTGAGAATGTGGGCGATGCGGCGGTCGTTTCTCAGGCACTGCAGCATGAAATCAACCATGTGCTGCAGACTCCCAACTGGCCAAGAAACGCTGTCCCCTGCAAGAGGCGTCATCTCTGCCTGCTCTGCATCACCCCACCCTCGCTCTACATACTGACTAGAGCGTTGTGTACCTCCCTCTGGAGCGATGTCTTCCTCCTCCATTGACTCCTCCTCATCCTCCTCACAAAATGAGCCCTGCCCAGCCCTTTGTGAGGAACCAAGTTGCGCTGACTGTCCAGAAGGTGATGGAATTTGTGACTCGTCATCCTCCACCTCTTCCAAAACCTCATCCCTTAGTGCTTGCAGTGTTTTTTGAAGCAGGCAGATTAGGGGGACAGTCAGGCTGACTAGTGCATCATCTGCACTCGCCATACGCGTTGACTCATCAAACGCACGCAAAACGTCGCAGATGTCCTTCATAGAGGCCCACTCAGTAGTGGTGAAGTGTGAACGGCGCAAATTGAGAGTTGATTGCGCCTGATGCAGCTGATACTCCATTACTGCTGGCTGCTGCTTACACAACCGCTCCAACATATGTAACGTGGAATTCCACCTGGTGGGTACGTCACATATGATGCGATATTCAGGAAGGCGAAATCTGCGTTGCAGAGCTGCAATGCGCGATCTTGCCATGCTGGAAAGTCGCAAGTGAGCGCACTCTAGGCGGACCTTGTGCAGCAGTGCATCAAGATCCGGATAGTCCCTCAAAAAACTCTGCACGACCAAGTTGAGCACATGTTCCAGACATGGTATGTGAGTGAGGTTGCCAAGGCCCAGAGCTGCCACCAGATTTCGGCCATTGTCACACACTACCAAGCCTGGCTGGAGATTCGCTGGCAAAAACCACACATCGCTCTCCTGCTTGATGGCATTCCAGAGCTCCTGCGCTGTGTGGCTTCGATTCCCCATGGAAATTAATTTCAGGACGGCCTGTTGACGTTTGGCCACAGCTGTGCTCATATCGGTCGCAACAGGTAAGCGTTCACGGCTCCATGTGGAGGTAGACCGTGACGGCTCCTGCAGCGATGATTCTGAGGAACTGGAGTTGGAGGAGGAGTCAATGTGTACAGACTGGATTCCTGCAATCCTTGGAGTTGGCAGAACACGTACAGCGCCACTCGCAAGATCTGTACCCGGCTCCACAACATTGACCCAATGGGCAGTGAGGGAAAGGTATCGTCCCTGGCCATGGGTACTGGTCCACGCATCGGTGGTCAGGTGGACCTTGCTACTGACGGCGTTTAGTAGCGCATGTTTAATTTTTCCCTCAACATGCTTTTGCAGACCAGGGACGGCTTGCCTGCTGAAATAAAATCGGCTTGGCACATTGTATTATGGGACTGCCAATGCCATTAAGTTACGGAAACTGTCAGTCTCCACCAGCCTGAATGACAGCATTTCAAGGGACAGGAGTTTTGCAATGCCAGCATTCAGAGCCTGTGCTCGTGGATGGTTTGCCGAGTATGGCCGTCTTTTATCCCATGCCTGTGCTACCGATGGCTGTTTTGTGGCCTGGGAGTGTGAGGATGACAGGGAACTTGCAGCTGTGGGTGGAATAACACTGGGTCTCTGGACAACAGTGACAGAGGTTCTTCCATGGCGATCCTGTGAGGAAGCCGAACCAGCTGTGTGTGAGCTGGAGGAAGAGGCTCCAACACGAGCTGAAGATGTAGGTGCTGCTGTAGGTTGGTCTACATCTCCAGTGTGTCTTTGTAACTCAACCACGTGCTTTGTCCGCACATGTTTCCACATATTTGTGGTATTGAGGTTACTGACACTTTTACCTCTTTTTACTTTTTGATTACACAGCTTGCATTTGACATAGCAAATATCAACTGCAAGTGTGTCAAAAAAGGACCACGCAGTGCAAGTCCTGGGAGCGCCCGTTTTGGCTTTTGGAAGAGAACTGCTCCGAACGGGTGCCAAACTGGAGGCTACAGGCAACCGAGTCTGCAGCCTACCTCTCCCTCCTGTTTGGACCGTTGGGGCAATCTCTTCCTCAGAGCTGCTCCCACCACCTTCCTGTTCCTCACGCCATGTTGGGTCTTGGACCTCATCATCTCCACTACCCTCTTCCAGCACCTGCTGCTGTTGGGTGGTCTGGCCAGCACCGTGCTCAACAGAAACTGGCACCTGTCATGTGTGCATTGCCACGAAGATCGTCGCGGTTGCACATTTTGACTTCTCACAGCTGAGTTGCTGTTTCTTTGTGTTTGGCAGCTAGGGAGTTAATTCTGTCTGTGCTCGGTGCTGGGACTGGGTGCAGTTTCTCCCGGCTGCAATTGATTATTTGTTGATTGGTTTCCTTTAAGTTTCTGGTTGTCTGCTTTGGGAGTTGCCAGTGAAACACTTCATGCAGACCACAGATAGGAATGAATCTGTATAGACTCTAGTTGAGAGCTCCTTAGTTGTTTTAAGCTTAACTTGCTTAGAGTTTATTTCCCAGACCATTTATGTTCCTTCGGTGTTTGAGTGTGTATGCAAGAGAGTGCTATCCTGTCTGTCTTATATGTCTAATCTGTGTATTTAGCTGAGATCAGCCCATATGCCTTTGGTGGTAATCAGGATCCTTCTTAGGACTGATTACAGGGTTCAGGGTCTGATAGGAGACAGGGTTAGGCTGGAGACTTGGACCTCTGAACCATTATCAGTACCTCCAAGGTAAGGGATTAGTTAGGACCCCAGTGTAGGGTCAGGTTAGACCCCGGTCCTCCTCTTTCCTGTTACAGCTCATCAAGTCCTCAAGATTAACCCTGAGTTCAACTGATATCGTCTCTGCACATCTAGTCTTCAAGATTAACCCTAAGTTCTGCTGATATTGTGTCAGGTAAATCTATTTTATACTTACATTCTTATGTTGCTAAACTATATGTTGTATAGAGTGTGGTTCCTGTATAAATAGTTTACTGACATTGTAGTCATATCATTAGACAGTGTGACATTTTCACTGGCCATAAAAAATTATCTCTAGTTACCATGGATCCAGTAGCCCAGCTGGCTCTGCAGTTGCAGGGATTATCCATGGAGCTGACGGACATTAAGTCCAAAGTTTTGTCTCCCCTGGAGCAAACCAGAGTTGAACCTAAGGTGCCTCTTCCAGATAGGTTCACTGGTGGGCGAGACAAATTTTTTACCTTCCGGGAGGCATGTAAATTATATTTTCGGCTTCGGCCGCGATCATCAGGGAGTGATGAGCAGAGAGTGGGAATTGTTATCTCACTTCTTCAAGGGGACCCTCAATCCTGGGCATTTTCCCTTCCTCCGGGATCCCCGGCTCTACAGTCTGTAGATCAATTTTTTACTGCTCTGGGATTGGTATATGATGACCCAGATCGGGTCTCTCTTGCTGAGACTAAATTACGTAAGATACAGCAGGGAGATCGTCCTGCGGAGGAATTTGCTTCTGAGTTTCGTAGATGGGCCACGGATACTCAGTGGAATGACCCAGCTCTTAGGAGCCAGTTTTGTCATGGGCTTTCTGACAAATTAAAAGACGTTTTGGCTCAGTATGAGTCTCCTCCTTCTCTGGAGGCTGCTATGGCCCTAGCTATCCGTACTGATAGACGGCTTCGGGAGAGGGGTGAGGTAACTCCACTCCCTATTGTTACTCCACCTACTACTAAAGTCCCTTATGTTGAGGTTCCCCTTGTCTGTTCGGATGAGCCTATGCAGTTGGGAGGGACATCTTTTCGTAGTAGGGGATTGGCGGCACGCCGCAGGACTAGAAGGTGTTTTTTCTGCGGGAAAGAGGGACATTTTGTTGGAGAATGTCCATCCCGTGTCTTGTTAAGTAAAAAGTCGCCGGAAAACTGCTAATCCCAGGTTGTGTGGTGGATGACAACCTGGGAGTATGTATTTCATCCGCCGGTTCTTCTCAGTTCCTTGTACCAGTGGAGGTGGTGGTTGGAACTAGAGTGAAGAGATTGTCTGTTCTTCTGGATAGTGGTTCCGGCGCCAATCTGGTTGACGCTCAGTTTGCTCAGGCTCAAGGTATGCATCTGAGTGTATTGGTCAAACCGATCCCTATTTTTTCCACTGACGCCAGGCCTCTCGGCCAAGGTAGTTTTGTTCATGAGGTTCATAACATTGACCTTTGGGTAGGGGCAATACATAGGGAACAATTATCTTGTTATGTGTTGGAGGGTCTACCTACTCCCATTGTGTTGGGACTTCCTTGGCTGGTTAAACATAACCCTGTAATTAATTGGCAGTCCAGAGAGATAAGCCAATGGGGTGAGTTTTGCAAAAGCAACTGCATGAACACAGTCATCAGTGCGGTCGTACCTAGTACATTGCCTCCTTTTTTGGAGGATTTTGGGGATGTTTTTTCTGAGGAGGGGTGTCGGGAGTTGCCTCCTCATCGTGTGTATGACTGCTCTATTAATCTTCTTCCTGATGCTAAGTTACCTAAAGCTAGGTTGTATATTCTTTCTGGTCCTGAAAGACAGGCTATGAAAGATTATATTTCCGAAAGTCTGGCCAAAGGGCATATTAGACCTTCATCTTCCCCTGTAGCCGCGGGGTTCTTCTTTGTGAAGAAAAAAGATGGAGGCCTACGCCCTTGCTTGGATTTCCACGAACTTAATCGGATTACTGTTCGAGATCCGTATCCACTCCCTCTTATTCCTGATCTCTTCAATCAAATTGTTGGCGCCAAATGGTTCTCTAAATTGGATCTCAGGGGGCGTATAATCTGATTAGAATAAAAGAGGGGGATGAGTGGAAAACGGCGTTTAACACGCCGGAGGACATTATGAAAACCTGGTTATGCCTTTTGGTCTGACTACTGCACCAGCAGTATTCCAACATTTTGTTAATGACATTTTTTGTCACCTTGTGGGGGTGTTTGTGGTCGTATATTTGGATGACATTTTAATTTACTCGCCAGATCTTGTGTCTCACCAGGAGCATGTGAGACAGGTGTTGCAGATCTTGCGAGACAATAAACTATACGCCAAACTGGAGAAGTGTGTTTTTGCCGTACAGGAACTTCAGTTTTTGGGTTTTTGGTGTCAGCCTCCGGTTTCCGTATTGACCCTGAAAAGGTGAGAGCAGTGCTTGAATGGGATCAGCCAGGGGATCTTAAGGCTCTGCAGCGTTTTTTGGGGTTTGCTAATTACTACCGGAAATTTATTTGTAATTTCTCGTCTGTCGTCAAACCTCTCACGGACATGACGAGAAAAGGGACGGATTTTTCTAGGTGGTCGGACAAAGCTTGCCAAGCCTTTTCCTCTTTAAAGAGATGTTTTGCTTCGGCACCCGTTCTCATCCAACCAGATGTATCTCAGCCGTTCATTGTGGAGGTGGACGCGTCTGACGTAGGGGTGGGTGCTATATTGTCCCAGGGTCCGTCCCCTGGTAAATGGCATCCGTGCGCTTTCTTTTCAAAGAAATTGTCGTCCGCCAAAAGGAATTATGATATCGGCAATAGGGAACTTTTGGCCATTAAATTGGCTTTTGAAGAATGGCGTCACTTTTTGGAGGGGGCAGTCCACCCGGTCACCGTTATTACTGATCACAAGAACCTGCTGTATTTAGAATCCGCTAAGCGTCTGAATTCCAGACAAGCTCGATGGTCGTTGTTTTTTACCAGGTTTAATTTTGTCGTCACTTATCGTCCGGGGTCTAAGAATGTAAAGGCTGATGCTTTGTCTCGCAGTTTCCCAGGGGCCGGGAAAATGGATGACCCGATTCCTATCCTTCAGGAGGGGGTGGTAGTGTCGGCTGTATGTTCTGAGCTTGAGGAGGAGGTGTTAGAGGCTCAGGGGACGCCCCTGCAGGACCTCCAGGGAGACTGTTTGTCCCGAATCAGTTGAGACAAAAGGTTATTGAGGCACATCATAATTCTGCTTTAGCAGGACATCCAGGGAGTAAGGCTACTTTAGATCTCCTTTCTCGCCGATTTTGGTGGCCTAACGCTAATAAAGATGTTATAACTTTTGTCGCGTCCTGTGGGGTTTGTGCTCGCTCTAAAACTCCTCATACCCGTCCATCTGGGACCCTTTTACCCTTGAAACTTCCGGAGCGTCCATGGACTCATTTATCTATGGACTTCATTACGGATCTTCCTCCGTCGTCAGGGAATACTGTCATACTGGTGGTTGTTGACAGGTTCAGTAAGATGGCACATTTCGTTGCTCTTCCTGCACTCCCTAATGCTAAAACTCTGGCGCAGGTGTTCATTAGGGAGATCGTGAGACTTCATGGGTTGCCTTCTGATGTGGTGTCAGATAGGGGGTCTCAGTTTGTGTCCAAATTTTGGAGGGCATTTTGTTTACGTCGGGGGATGCCATTGTCGTTTTCCTCGGCTTTTCATCCACAGACCAATGGTCAGACAGAGCGTCTGAATCAGAGTTTAGAGACATATCTCTAGTGTTTTGTCTCGGAGAACCAGGAGGACTGGTCATCTTTCTTGCCTCTGGCAGAGTTCGCTCTTAACAACAGGCGGAGCGAGTCCACTGGTAAGTCCCCGTTTTTTGGGGCATATGGTTTTCATCCCCAGTTTTGTACTTTCAATGGGGGGGGTCCTTCTGGGGTTCCTGAGGAGGAGCGTTTCTCGTCGTCACTTGCTTCTGTGTGGCGAGGTGTATTGAATAATTTGAGTACGATGGGGAACCGTTACAAACGTATGGCTGATAGGAGGAGAGTTTCTGGTCCAGATCTGAATGTGAACGATCTGGTATGGTTGTCTACCAGGAATATAAAACTTAAAGTGCCCTCCTGGAAACTGGGTCCCAGATTCATCGGGCCGTACAGGATCCGTTCCATAATTAATCCTGTGGCATTTCGTCTGGAACTCACTTCTACTTTTAAAATTCATAATGTGTTCCACAAGTCATTACTTAAAAGGTATGTGGCACCAGTCATACCGTCACCTCTACCTCCTCCTCCAGTGTTGGTCAATGGTAACTTGGAATTTCAAGTATCAAAAATCATTGACTCTCGCCTGAATCGCCGGTCCCTTCAGTACTTGGTGCATTGGAAGGGGTATGGTCCGGAGGAGAGGACGTGGGTCCCTGCGTCTGATGTTAACGCAGATCGTTTGGTTCGGACCTTCCACAGAACTCACCCGGGCAGGCCTGGCCCTGAGGGTCCGGAGGCCCCTCGTAGAAGGGGGGGTACTGTCATGTGTGCATTGCCACGAAGATCGTCGCAGTTGCACATTTTGACTTCTCACAGCTGAGTTGCTGTTTCTTTGTGTTTGGCAGCTAGGGAGTTAATTCTGTCTGTGCTCGGTGCTGGGACTGGGTGCAGTTTCTCCCGGCTGCAATTGATTATTTGTTGATTGGTTTCCTTTAAGTTTCTGGTTGTCTGCTTTGGGAGTTGCCAGTGAAACACTTCATGCAGACCACAGATAGGAATGAATCTGTATAGACTCTAGTTGAGAGCTCCTTAGTTGTTTTAAGCTTAACTTGCTTAGAGTTTATTTCCCAGACCATTTATGTTCCTTCGGTGTTTGAGTGTGTATGCAAGAGAGTGCTATCCTGTCTGTCTTATATGTCTAATCTGTGTATTTAGCTGAGATCAGCCCATATCCCTTTGGTGGTAATCAGGGTCCTTCTTAGGACTGATTACAGGGTTCAGGGTCTCATAGGAGACAGGGTTAGGCTGGAGACTTGGACCTCTGAACCATTATCAGTACCTCCAAGGTAAGGGATTAGTTAGGACCCCAGTGTAGGGTCAGGTTAGACCCCGGTCCTCCTCTTTCCTGTTACAGCTCATCAAGTCCTCAAGATTAACCCTGAGTTCAACTATATCGTTTCTGCACATCTAGTCCCAAGATTAACCCTAAGTTCTGCTGATATTGTGTCAGGTAAATCTATTTTATACTTACATTCTTATGTTGCTAAACTATATGTTGTATAGAGTGTGGTTCCTGTATAAATAGTTTACTGACATTGTAGTCATATCATTAGACAGCGTGACAGCACCTGAGTCTCATCATCATCATGAGATGCGTTCTGCGGTGTGCTGACCATCGGCACTGGCTCACCCGCCTCTTCAGATTCAGAGAGACACAGCTGTTGCGCATCACTGCATACTCCCTCTTCTTCACAGTCCAGAATGCTGCTTGGCTGGGCCCCTGTTTGCAAGCCAACAGATTCTGAGAACAGAAGTAGAGACTCAGCTGGCTCCTGTACAGAGCTCTCTGACTGCCTGGGCAATTTGGCAGGCGGTGAAGAGACAGATGGTTGTTCAACAGTGCTGTAGTCCTGAGAGGAGGTGGAAGCAATTGAAGTCGATGCATTGGCTGCCATCCAACCAACAACGGCTTCAATTTGTTCTTCCCGCAGCAGGGGGGTACGCCGAGCTCCTACTAAAGTGCGCATAAAGGAACGCTCACGGGGAAAACTGGTGGATGCTGTGTCACTGGGGCGGCAGCAGCCACAGAATCCCCACGTCCTCTCCCTGCTAAAACTCCACGACCACGTGCCTTACTCCCTGCCTTCTTCATCTTGGAATAAGTCTGCATTCTAGAGACTGCAAAGCACAGATACTGGAAAGTTATATAGGACCTAAGTGCTCCGGTTAATTGCCTCTAGAGAATTCAGGCAGTGAACACTGCAGACAACTGGTTGCAAGTAGCTGATCTGAAAGGCCAGTGAACATTTGTAAGTCGACTTGCTATATGTTTGCAACCAATGTATTGTATACGGATGGAAGCGCGTCACACTAATAGATTTGGTTTTTTGAAATAGAATGGACAGCACCAATTAGAGAAAAATGTCAAGGATGAGGCAGTGACACACGCTCAGCAGACTACAACCAGCAGTGGTTGAAGAACTAACTGTAGCGTGATCTGCACTCAAAAAATCAAAACCTCACAGGCTACAGTGAACACTGCACACAACTGTTCACTATCTGTGAAAGGCTCCTTTGTGTACTTCTATAGTGTTTGCAACCAATGTATTGTATACGGATGGAAGCGCGTCACACTAATAGATTTGAGTTTTTTGAAATAGAATGGAGCAGCACCAATTAGAGAAAAATGTCAAGGATGAGGCAGTGACACACGCTCAGCAGACTACAACCAGCAGTGGTTGAAGAACTAACTGTGGCGTGATCTGCACTCAAAAAATCAAAACCTCACAGGCTACAGTGAACACTGCACACAACTGTTCACTATCTGTGAAAGGCTCCTTTGTGTACTTCTATAGTGTTTGCAACCAATGTATTGTATACGGATGGAAGCGCGTCACACTAATAGATTTGAGTTTTTTGAAATAGAATGGAGCAGCACCAATTAGAGAAAAATGTCAAGGATGAGGCAGTGACACACGCTCAGCAGACTACAACCAGCAGTGGTTGAAGAACTAACTGTGGCGTGATCTGCACTCAAAAAATCAAAACCTCACAGGCTACAGTGAACACTGCACACAACTGTTCACTATCTGTGAAAGGCTCCTTTGTGTACTTCTATAGTGTTTGCAACCAATGTATTGTATACGGATGGAAGCGCGTCACACTAATAGATTTGAGTTTTTTTAAATAGAATGGAGCAGCACCAATTAGAGAAAAATGTCAAGGATGAGGCAGTGACACACGCTCAGCAGACTACAACCAGCAGTGGTTGAAGAACTAACTGTGGCGTGATCTGCACTCAAAAAATCAAAACCTCACAGGCTACAGTGAACACTGCACACAACTGTTCACTATCTGTGAAAGGCTCCTTTGTGTACTTCTATAGTGTTTGCACAATGTATTGTATACGATGGAAGCCGTCACACTAAGATTTGAGTTTTTAATAGAATGGAGCACACAATTAGAAAAATGTCAAGGATGAGCGTGACACACGCTCAGCAGACTACACAGCATGGTGAGACTAACTGTAGCATCTGCACTAAAAAATCAAACCTCACGCTACAGTGACACTGCACAACTGTTCACTATCTGTGAAAGGCTCTTTGTGTACTTCTATAGTGTTTGCAACCAATGTATGTATACGATGAAGCGTCACACTAATAGATTGATTTCAATGAATGGACAGACAATTAGAGAAAAATGTCAAGGATGAGGCAGTGACACACGCTCAGCAGACTACAACCAGCAGTGGTTGAAGAACTAACTGTAGCGTGATCTGCACTCAAAAAATCAAAACCTCACAGGCTACAGTGAACACTGCACACAACTGTTCACTATCTGTGAAAGGCTCCTTTGTGTACTTCTATAGTGTTTGCAACCAATGTATTGTATACGGATGGAAGCGCGTCACACTAATAGATTTGAGTTTTTTGAAATAGAATGGAGCAGCACCAATTAGAGAAAAATGTCAAGGATGAGGCAGTGACACACGCTCAGCAGACTACAACCAGCAGTGGTTGAAGAACTAACTGTGGCGTGATCTGCACTCAAAAAATCAAAACCTCACAGCTACAGTGAACACTGCACACAACTGTTCACTATCTGTGAAAGGCTCTTTTGTGTACTTCTATAGTGTTTGCAACCAATGTATTGTATACGGATGGAAGCGCGTCACACTAATAGATCACTGCTAATTTCAATTGAATGGAGCAGCACCAATTCCACAAAATAAAAAAAAAAAGAGTCAGTGAGTGACACGTGCAGATGACTACAAACAGCGTTGGATGCAGAGCAAACTGCAGCGTCACCTGCACTCACACACACACCTTGCACAGAGCTGTGAAAACAACACTGCAAGGAAAAAGGATGATTTACAAAGCAGTTTCTCAAATAGCCTGCCTACAGAACAATTCACAAAAACGCTATATGTAACTGTCCCTCAGAGTCAGCAGAGCAGCGTTCTGTCCCTAACTGAATTCACAGCACAGTGAAGCGCATTCTGACATCATTTCAGCAGCCAATCACAGTTAACCAATCAGTTAACATGACCGCAGCATTACAGGATGTGCCCACACTTCTTAGGATTCCTCATTGGCTGAATAAAATCACATTGCCTCTCAAAGAATTATGGGAACTTCCGATTCCGGTATACGATATAGGAAAAGTATCGGAACTAAGTATCGGAATTCCGATACAGCGAATATCGGCCGATACCCGATACTTGCGGTATCGGAATGCTCAACACTACTAGTCAACACTGCAAATATTGACTTGCTGCATTAACTCATTCTAACTGTCAATATAAGCTTTTGTTACTCATATGTTTCAATTATTATATTTCTGTCTGTGATAAAAACATCTGTCAAACACACATAAAAACCAGAGGGCAGCAGATCATGTGAAAATATAATATTTGTGTCATTCTCAAAACTTTTGCCCATGACTGTACAAGGGGCTGGGGTGTCTGCAGACTGTGTTTTGTGGGTGAACTCGGTCAGGACTACCACCCGGTCGCCCCTTGTTACTTGTCAAATTAACTTCAAGCCTCAGATTTTTTTTCACAAAAAGTCAACAAAGAACTGTGGTTCTCATTATAGATGAGCGAATCTGGCAAAATTAGATTTTACCAGATCACTTAGATTTTCCTGGGAAATTCAATTCGCAGTGAAGTTATTCTTTGTGAATTTAATGTCTATTATTATGTTCTGGTGCTGCAAAGACTCCAGACTATAATTAACATAATATATATATATATATATATATATGTATATATATATATATATATATATATATAAAAAAGTGATTTTAATACTCACCTTACTGGTCACCTCTTTGGCCTCTCCACTTTGAAATCTCGGGCCTCTTTGGGGTGGTCCAGTACTACGGGCTCTGATGAGGACCAGGAAATGTCTGCGCATGTGCGCATGTGTACATGCGTATGTGTAGAAGCGCTTGAGGTCTCATTAGACCTGAGAGTCCCTTTCTAGCATAAAGAGGCCTGAGATTTCAGCACTCGTGGTGGTAATAGAAGATGCAATGGGGACTAGAGGTAGGACTTGCCATCACCTTCTGCTTTACTGACAGCTCACTGGCTATGCAGTCAAGCCACTAAGCTGTCAGTCAAGCAGAGGGTGGTGATAGGTGGTGAATGGAGCCATGGAGGCTTTAAAAGTGCGAAGTGCTCCAGTCACGCCCATTGCACTTCAGCCTCATTTGTATATGGATTAAAATTTGGATTCTATAAATAAAGATATAGATTGGCTCATCTCTCAAGAAACTACATGATTATATAATCATTTTTGGAGGCTCATTGTCATTGCAGATTCCTTTTAAAATATAGATCAATGCTATGGGTCTACAACACCCATTAGTATTAATATTATAGACTATGATTGATTATGCACATTGGATTCTGGTTGGCCAGATGCTTATTTGGATGCCACCTATTCTTCCCAACCCCCAGAAACATGTATACTTGACTTGGCTGAACGTGTATGTGTTTTGCATGAGAAAAGGGAGTAAGATCCTGCCAAACACTTTTGGCAAAGGTTTATCTCCCCAAAAGGATTTGATGTTGAAATCCAACAGCCCACATTTTGTCTTACATGACATGCGCTGTAGAGGAAAAAACAGGAGGCCTCCATACACACTGGATAGTGAATCACTTTTGAAAATCTTTACCTAATATGTCACCATGGATCACCACGCTACGACTTGTCTACTTTGGACACATAATGCAAAGAGAGTACTTATTGGAGATTCACATCATGGTCGGAAGAATAGAAGGCAAAAGAAGAAGAGGAAGACCAGAAACCCAATTGCTTGATGCTATCAAGATAACGACGGAGAAGACCCTGGTGGACCTATCTAGGCTGGCACAAGATCGATCGTCCTAAAGATCGTTCATCCATCAAGTCACCATGATTCGAGATCGAGCCTAAGGCCATTAGAAAAAAAAATCTAGTGTGTATAGTTAACTTCAATGTGTATGTTAAACACCTGTCCCTGGTATCCCAGGCTCTGCTCCCTTCACCTTGGTCAGCTGCCCCCTGTTGTGTCTAGTTTTGCAGGTTACCCAGCATAAGTTATTTACATCATCTCTCTAATCCTATTTAAGGCCCAGTAACACACTCACCTGTGTTTTAGGATTGAATATCTAGACCTCTATGTTTGATGTGGTCCACCTTCTGTGCTTTAACTTGCCTTACTAGGTTCCATTTCATCCTTCTTGAGGCTTCCGTAGTGTGCCAAGTCCTCACTTCTCATGTGTCTTCCTGGTTGCTGCCCAAGCGCCTGGGGTCTGTGTGTCCACCCAGACCTAAGGCTTAGATGATCCACCTAACCAGGTTACATGTCATCGCGAAGACTCCTCTATGTAAGCAAGAGTGAGAATTCACCTCAACTTGACCGTGATTGACTTGTTGAATAAGTGGCATGTAACACTATGAAAATGTCCACATAGAGCTTCTCCCAGTCATGGCAGTTGATGCAATATTTGATATGTATTTTTTAATGTTATTTGATATGTACAATTTAGCTATATAGATAAAATTCGAATGATTATCACAATTTCAGCAAGAATTATAGCTGAGATTAGAAAATCCTTCATCAAATGTTGATATTTATGCATCAAGTCAATAGTGGCTAAAACTGATTAAACTATGGGAATAATTTGTGCATTGAGCTATAGGCTACAATAGCAACTGAGCCATGTTCCCAAATAGAGGCCAAAATCTTCTATGATTGTTGTGTCCCTATTACAGATTTTACATTGAGTCCTAGAAGTTTATGTTTTTGGCCAGCCAACATTACTTTCCAAATAATAATGTTTTAAGGGTTCACTTACTTTGCCTCAGTGACATTTTACTGATTATGGCCTTGGTGTCTATGGTCTTCCCATCTTTATAGTATTTCTTTTGGTTCATGTAGTTTAATTACCTCTCCATAGTCCATCCCGATCTTCTTTTTCACTGTATAGCATAAGGACAAAGTTTTGTTTCTTTGCTGCACATTCAGCTCCCAGTCAACTCTTGTTCTTACATATTTTTTTCTATAGAAGTTTGTAACATGCATCTTAAAACATTTTGGATTCAATCCTATTTGCATTTTCTTTAGCAATCTATCCTTGTCAGCAGTAAGATTAATTAAACTCCTTTACAATAGCCATAAGCTGAATACTTGATAAATCGCATAACATCATCAATTTATTTGCATGCCTATCCTGATAGTTTTCTGCTGTGAAAATTTCTGGATATGGTAAGAAAGTAAAAGCGTTTTTTTAAGCTCTTATATTTGTATTCTGTTTTCGTGCTATGTAGTTTGCTTTCCTCTGAGAACAGCTACTTCTATAACTTAATGTACAAAAAACAAATTCATACTTGAAAATGTTTCCAGTAGGATACTAGATATGGAAATCTGCCAGTAAATTGTATTGGGGTCTATATTAACCACATGCCGACGAAGGACTGGGAAATTGTTTGAAATACATAAATGTAGACTGGCTACAATAGTCGAGACCAGAGTAATCTTTAAACTCCGTCATTTAGACCTTTGAATGCAATGATTACGGCTGATTGTGGCATTCAATAAGAAAGTGGGGGTCCCCTTCAATTGCATATTAGCACTTGCTGTGTTGCAATCTGGCAATATTCATGCCATAAGTCATTTGAAAAAAAACCTTGAAGAGGTCTGACATATTTCTTATTTTTAGGGAATGCTTAGGTATGCTCATATGCAAATTGCCTCTTCAGAAAAAAGAGGACTTGAACTCTATAGCGCCACCTATTGGAAGTAGCGATCCTACAAGTCACAATCAACCCTTTAACGAGTCTTTGGACTTAGGATAAAAGCCAAATCAGTATCTCAATTTGCAGACACGGTGTTTCAGGCTATTGGCCCTCATCAGTGCAAAGTATGAGAACTGATTTTGCTAGGTAAGAGGCTCTAGACTAGGGTCTAAGGGTAAGGTCTCTCCCTTAGACCCTAGGTATGCTCAAACAGCTGCATGTGTACACTGGCTAATCATGTAACTGTATGGAAATACATTAAAATAAAAAAAATTAAAAATCTTTCATCGAGATTAAAAAAAATTAGAATTTAAAGAGAGGACTTGGTGAAAAATAAAAAGAATTTAAAGAGAGGTCCTCGAAAAAATTAGACAGATGAACTTTAAAATTTTATGACATGAAAGTCCACAAACATTAACCCCTTAATCTCATTGGACGTACTATTCCGTCCATGTGACCTGGTACTTAATTCCCAGGGACGGAATAGTACCTCCAAGGCGATCAGCTGCGCTCCCGGTGGGATTATCACAGCTGACACCCGGCCCTATGTGCCAGGAGCGGTCACGGACTGCTCCCGGCACATTAACCCCTGGCACACCGCGATCAAACATGATCGCGGTGTACCGGGGGCACAGGGGAGCATCGCGCAGGGAGGGGGCTCCCTGCGCGCTCCCCTGAGACCCTCAGAACAGCGCGATGTGTCGCGCTGTTCCGAGGGACTCTCCTCACTGCAGGACCCTGGATCCAAGATGGCGGCCGGGTCCTGCAGGGAGGCGTCTTCCTCAGTGCCTGCTGAGAGCAGGCACTGAGAAGCCTGCAGCAGTGCCAGAGCGATCGCTGGTGTGACAGAGTGCTGTGCACCCTGTCACACCAGCGATCTGACCCTAGACAGTGATGTCCCACCCTGGGACAAAGTAAAAATGTAAAAAAAGTAAAAATAAGAAGTGTAAAAAAAAATTCCTAAATAATGAAAAAAAAAAAAAAATTCCCCAATAAATTCACTTCTTTAATGTAAAAAAACAACAAAAGTACACATATTCAGTATCGCCGCGTCCATAACGACCCGCCCTATAAAACTGTCCCATTAGTTAACCCCTTTAGTGAACCCCTTAAAAAAAAAAAACAAGTCTAAAAAACAATGCTTTATCATCATACCGCCAAACAAAAAGTGGAATAACACGCTGTTATGGGCCTGCGGAACGCACCTAATAGATATTAAGGAGAGGTGCCCGGGGTCCACCTGCAGGCAGAGCCTGCTGCTAATAAGATGGCGTGAGTAGCGAACTCTGTTATCCCGAAGAGTCGCTAAAAATAAACGCTGTAGCGCGCTGTGGCAGTTAGTGCGAACTCTGTTAATCCACAGAGCCGCTAGCGGGAATGCCACAGCGCTATATGGCGATAAGTGCGAACTCACTTAGCTTCATGAGCCGCAAAATAAAACACTAGGGCACTGAATAGCGTTTTAAAGCGAACCCTGTTGCGTCACAAAGTCGCTGAGTAACCCTACTGGGTCCAAATACACGGTTAACTGCTGTGCGGATAGCAGTCCGTGATCATGCAGTCAGAACACAAGCAATAATCTCATTGGGCAGAAACCAGCAGGGGAGGGGGTACCGAGGCAGGAGCCTGTGGCTGGGACATCATACTCACCCTTCCCGTGCCATCGCTGAACGTCCCGGCAATCCTCCGTTGTACCCGGCTTCCTGCAGCTCTCCTGTGCTGAGCGGTGACATAATCCGTGATGGAGGAGGATGGGGGGAGGATGGAGAGCACAGAGGAGCACGGAGCAGGATGGGGGGGAGGACGGAGAGCACAGAGGAGCACTGAGCAGGACGGTGGGAGGATGGAGCGCACAGAGGAGCACGGAGCAGGACGGGGGGGAGGACGGAGAGCACAGAGAAGCACGGAGAAGGACGGGGGGGAGGACAAAGAGCACAGAGGAGCACGGAGCAGGACAGGGGGAGGATGGAGAGCACGGAGCAGGACGAGGGGGAGGATGGAAAGCACAGAGGAGCAAGGAGCAGGACGGGGGGGCACAGGAAGACGGAGCAGGAGGGGGGAGCACAGAGGAGGACGGAGCAGGAGGGGGAGCACAGAGGAGGACTGAGCAGGAGGGAGGAGCACAGAGGAGAATGTGGGAGCACAGAGCAGGATGGGAGGGAGCAACAAGCAGGACAGCGGTTTATACACCCGGCTTATACTCGAGTCAATAAGCTTATCCAGTTTTCCGTGGCAAAATTAGGTGCCTCGGCTTATACTCGGGTTGGCTTATACTCGAGTATATACGGTAATTTACAGGGCTATAGTCTGTTTAGAAATGACCGTAAAAATAAGCGAGGTGGGGGTGTGTGTTTATATGTAAAATCATCCTTAAAACCCATCCTGCGTGATATCTGTGAATCTAATGAAGATGTAGAGTCTCTGTGGGTGGAAATTAGGGGAGGGGGAAAAATAATAAATTACTGATAGGGGTTTGTTATAAGTCTCCTAAAATAATGGAAGCAACAGAGAATATCCTCGTAAAGCAAATAGATGAAGCAGCAACTCAAGGAGAAGTCATTATTATGGGGGACTTCAACTACCCTGAAATACATTGGGGAACAGAAACCTGTAGTTCCAGCAAAGGTAATAGGTTTTTGGCAACTATGAGAGACAATTACCTTTCACAACTAGTTCAGGACCCAACAAGAGGGGTGCACTGCTAGACCTAATATTAACCAACAGGCCAGATCGCATATCAAATATAAGGGTTGGGGGTCACTTGGGTAATAGTGATCACAAAATAATAAGCTTTCATATATCCTTTAATAAGATGTGTAGTCGAAGGGTTACAAGGACACTAAACTTCAGGAAGGCAAATTTCCAACGGATGAGAGATGATCTTAGTGCAATAAACTGGGACGATATCCTGAGACATAAAAATACACAAAGAAAATGGGAGACGTTTATTACCATCCTGAATAGGACCTGTGCACAGTATATACCCTATGGGAATAAACATGCTAGAAATAGGAGGAAACCACTATGGCTAAATAGAGCTGTAAGGGGCGCAATAAGTGACAAGAAGAAAGCGTTTAGGGAATTAAAGCAAGTAGGTAGTGATGAGGCATTAAATAAATACAGAAGACTGAATAAATTCTGTAAAAAGCAAATCAAGACAGCAAAGATTGAGGCAGAGAGACTCATTGCCAGAGAGAGTAAAAATAAACCCAAAATATTATTTAACTACATAAATAGTAAGAAACTAAGAAATGATAGTGTTGGTCTCCTTAAAAATAAAAATAGTCTGGGTGAAATTGGTGGATGAGGATGAGGAAAAAGCCAATATGCTAAATGACTTTTTTTCAACTGTATTTACACAAGAAAATCCCATGACAGATAACGTGATCAGTGATAAAAAAATTTCTCCTTAAATGTCACCTGCTTAACCCAGTAGGAAGTACGGTGGCGTCTAAAAATCACTAAAGTTGACAAATCCCCGGGCCCGGATGGGATACACCCCCGAGTACTGCAGGAATTAAGTGCAGTCATAGATAGACCATTATTTTTAATCTTTAAAGATTCCATAACAACGGGGTCTGTACCACAAGACTGACGGATAGCAAATGTGGTGCCAATATTCAAAAAGGGGGCAAAAACTGAACCTGGAAATTATAGGCCAGTGAGCTTAACATCTACTGTGGGTAAAATCCTGGAGGATTTTTTAAGGGATACTATATTGGAGTATCTGAGGCTGAATAACCTCATGACACTGTATCAGCATGGGTTTACGAGGGACCGTTCTTGTCAGACTAATCTGATAAGCTTTTATGAAGGGGTAAGTTTAGGACTGGACCAAGGGAATGCAGTGGACGTGGTGTTCATGGACTTCTCAAAAGCTTTTGATACAGTCCCACACAAAAGGTTGATACATAAAATGAGAACAATGGGGATAGGGGAAAATATGTGTAAGTGGGTTAAGAACTGGCTCATGGATAGAAAACAAAGGGTGGTTATTAATGAAGCACACTCGGACTGGGTCACGGTTAGCAGTGGGGTACCACAGGGGTCAGTATTGGGGCCACTTCTCTTTAAAATATTTATTAATGTCCTTGTAGGGGGCATACAGAGTAGTATTTCAATATTTGCAGATGACACTAAACTCTGCAGGGTAATAAATACAGAGGAGGACAATTTTATATTACAGGAGGATTTATGTAAACGAGAAGCTTGGGCTGATAAATGGCAAAAGAGCTTTAATGGGGATAAATGTAAGGTCATGCACTTGGGTAGAACAAACAAGATGTATAATTATGTGCTTAATTGGAAAACACTGGGCAAAACTGTCACTGAAAAAGACCTGGGTGAATGGGTGGACGACAAACTCACATTTAGTGGCCAGTGTCAGGCAGCTGCTGCCAAGGCAAATAAAATAATGGGATGCATTAAAAGAGGCATAGATGCTCATGAGGAGAACATAATTTTACCTCTATACAAGTCACTGGTGCGACCACACTTAGAATACTGTGTGAAGTTCTGGTCTCCGGTGTATAAGAAAGACATAGCTGAACTGGAGCGGGTGCAGGGAAGAGCGACCAGGGTTATTAGAGAACAGGGGAGTGTGCAATACCAAGACAGGTTATTACACTTGGGGTTATTTAGTTTGGAAAAACGAAGGCTTAGGGGTGATCTTATTACAATGTATAAATATATGAGGGGACAGTACAAAGACCTTTCTAATGATCTTTTTACTCTTAAACCTGTGACAGGAACAAGGGGGCATCTGGAGGAAAGAAGGTTTAGCCATAATCACAACAAGAAAAAAAGTAGCACCTGCAGCCCATAGCTGCAACACAATACGAAAATATGAAACATGAAATGAATTGCATCACTGCTTAGAAATATGAAAATTGAGATCTTAGGCATAAGATGCCAATTATGTGAGCCTGATAGCACGTCAAGGCTCTCTCGTATTCAGGTCCTAACTATGCCAGTCTCATTAGAAATTTGTCTGCTGGGAATATGAATCTCTCTTAGCTAAAATCTAATCTTGTGGAGGGTAATGACCTGTGTATTAAAAGCTGTGACCACAGTGATGTCAGTAAGGTAAATGAATACATATCAAAAACTGACCGCACATCCAAACATGGATCCAGTGTGAACAGTGCTAACCTAGAGTCACAACTCATATAAGTTGCTAAGATTTCATTTTTCATATTTCTAAGGCATGATGCAATTCATTTTTCATGTTTCATATTTTCGTATTTCGTGTTTGCAGCTATGCGCTGCGGTGTGCTACTTTTTCTGTATGTATATGAGTTGTGACTCTAGTTTAGCACTGTCACACTGGATCCATGTTTGGATGTGCCGTCAGTTTTTTGATATGTAGCCATAATCACAGACGCAGATTCTTTACTATAGAGCAGTGAGATAGGAACTCTCTGCCGTCTAATGTTGTAATGAGTGATTCCTTACTAAAATTTAAGAAGGGACTGGATGCCTTTCTTGAAAGTATAATATTACAGGCTATATTCACTAGTTTCCTAGATACTGCGTTGATCCAGGAGCTAGTCTGATTGCCGTATGTGGAGTCGGGAAGGAATTTTTTTCCCCAATGTGAAGCTTACTGTTTGCCACTTGGGGTTATTTTGCCTTCCTCTGGATCAACATGTTAGGGCAGTTAGGATAGGATATGGTTGAACTAGATGGACTTAAAGTCTTCCTTCAACCTTAATAACTATGTAACTATGGATTTGATACTAGCGCATGGCGGCCCAGCCATGTCACCCTTTTATAGTAGCAACTGCAGGACCTACCAGAAAAGACCAATGCAAAACCATTCCAGAGCACATGTAGTTCAGGACCTTCCTGGCGGACCAATGGGAGTCCGTGCTGTATCCGAGCATGTGACCCTGATCTCCAATGGGAGATCTTGCCCTGGCATGCTCAGATGGAGAAAGCAGGGACTTAGTTCCCGAACTGCCTGCTCAGCACTGGTTATAATAGAGGAACCAGGAAAGACCGCATCAAGCCTCTGCACAGTGTTAAACTGGGTGAGATGCTGGGACCGACGTCTTTGCTGAGCAGGCTCCACTGCGGCCGGAGATGGATGGGGGACTGCAGCGGGACTGGTTCGAAACTCCCCTTGTGCAGCAGCGCGAACTCGAACCCTAACATACGCGATCAAAAAGAAGGATGTAAACAAACATAGTACCCTGAAAACGTGTCTTGTCCTGCAAAAAAAAAAGCCACCATACAGCATCATCAGCGAAACAATAAAAAAGTTATAGCTCGCAGAATAAAGCGATGCAAAACTAATTATTTTTATATATAATTGTTTTAATTGTATAAAAGCGCCAAAACATAAAAAAATTATACAAATGATGTATCGCCGTAATTGTACTGACCAAAGAATAAAACTGCATGATCAATTTTACCACACGCGGAATGCTATAAGCGCCCCTCCCCCAAAAGAAACTCATGAATTGCTGGTTTTTGTTCATTTTGCCTCCCAAAAATCGTAATAAAAAGCGATCAAAAAATGTCATGTTCCCAAAAATGGTACCAATAAAAACATCACCTTGTCCCACAAAAATAAGACCTCACATGACTCTGTGGCCAAAATATAGAAAAATTATAGCTCTCAAAATGTGATGATGCAAAAACTACTTTTTGCAATAAAAAGTGTCTTTTAGCGTGACAGCTGCCAATCATAAAAACCCGCTATAAATAGTAAATCTAACCCCCTTTTATCACCCCCTTAGTTAGGGAAAAATAATAAAAAAAAAAATGTATTTATTTCCATTTTCCCATTAGGGTTAGGGTTGGGGCTAAAGTTAGGGTTAGGGTTGGGACTAGGGTTACGGGTGTGTTAGGGTTAGGTTTGTGGTTAGGGTTATGATTAGGTTGGGATTAGTATTAGGGTGTGTTGGGGTTAGGGTTGGAGTTTGAATTGGGGGTTTCCACTGTTTAGGCACATCAGGGGCTATCCAAATGTGACATGGCGTCTGATCTCAATTCCAGCCAATTCGGCGTTGAAAAAGTCAAACGGTGCTCCTTCCCTTCTGAGCTCTGCCATGCGCCCAAACAGTAGTTTACCCCCACATATGGGGTATCAGCATACTCAGGACAAATTGCACAATAACTCTTGGGGTCCAATTTCTTCTATTACCCTTGGGAAAATAAAAAATTTGGGGCAAAAATATCATTTTTGTAGAAAAAAATATTATTTATTATTTTTATGGCTCTACGTTATAAACTTCTGTGAAGCACTTGGGGGTTCAAAGTTCTCACCACACATCTAAGTAAGTTCCTTTGGGGGTCTAGTTTCCAAATGGGGTCACTTGTGGGGGGTTTCCACTGTTTAGGCACATCAGGGGCTCTCCAAACGCGACATGAGACCCGCAGACCATTCCATCAAAGTCTGCAATGCAAAACGTCACTACTTCACTTCCATGTGCCCATACAATAGTTTTCTCCCACATATAGGGTATCAGCGTACTCAGGACAAATTGGAAAACAACTTTTTGGGTCCAATTTCTCCTGTTACCCTTGGTAACATAAAAAACTGGTGACTAAAGATAATTTTTGTGGGAAAAAATTGGATTTTTTATTTTCATGCCCGGGAATTATAAACTTGTGTGAAGCACTTGGGGGTTCAAAGTGCTCACCACAGATCTAGATAAGTTCCTTATGGGGTCTAGTTTCCAAAATGGGGTCTACTTGTGGGGGGTTTCCACTGTTTAGGCACATCAGGGGCTCTGCAAACTGAACAAGACATCCATCAAAGTCTGCATTCCAAAATGTCATTACTTCCTTTCCGAGCTCTGCCGTGCACCCAAACAGTATTTCCCCCACACATATGGGGTATCAGCGTACTCAGGACAAATTGGACAACAAATTTTGGGGTCCGATTTCCTTGTGAAAAATCAAAAATTGGAAAATTGGGGACTAAAATATCTTTTTCTGTGGAATTTTTTTTTTTTATTTTCACACCCAGGCATTATAAACTTTAGTGAAATATTTGGGGGTTGAACATGCTCCCAACAGATCTAGATAAGTTCCTTAAGGGGTCTAGTGTTGTGAATACCTTGGAGGCGACTTCTGAGCTGGGGCTCCCTCCGGTGGTTGCTGAGGGTAATGAATGATTTACTGAATGGCCTTCAGCTGGCTCTGAATAGTATGATATAAGTGACCTGAGTCCCAGCCTTGCCGGTAATCAATTGTTCCTTCTGCTCTTGCTTGGAGCACATCTTGCTTTCCTGCTCTCATTCAGATAAGTGTTTTGCTTTTTTTTTCCTCTGTTGGATTTTCACTGCTGGTTTGCTGCTTGCAGTGGACTGCAGCCTGATCCCCTTTTGGGGTCTTGCGCTGCAATTGTGCTCATTGTGTGTTTGCATTTTTGCTTTGTTCCTTTGTCACTTTTTATTTTGCTGTGTTGCTGTGTGTTACACCAGAGATCTGATTTAGGTGGTAGAGATTGTGTGATCTCAGGTTTTTGTTAATCAGAAGTGTTGGTATTTTTGTCAGGGTTTTTTTGGGTTGCAGTCAGAATTCTTTGCTATACTTTTCTATCTAGACAGATTGGGCCCCAGCGTTTGCTCATTCTATTTTCTGTCTGTGTACATGTTTTCTTCTTGTCTAACCGCCATTACATGTTCGGGGGCTTCCTATTTCTTTGGGGATTCTGCTCCGGGGCAGATAGCATTCATCTTTCTGCCTTTAGGTGTAGCTGTCTCTCCGGCTCTGACGAGGCGTCTAGGATCACCGTAGGTACGCTCCACGGCTACTTCTAATGTGGTGGTTAGTTTAGGCTACTGCAATCCAATAGTTTCCAGCCTCTCAGGTGTATTGCTACTTTGGCTATTTTTTGCAGTTTCTCCTCAGCTACCAAAACATAACAGTATTAACGACCCGACTGAAAATTATATGGTACTCACAGAAGGGAAAAATAGTAAAGAGGAAAAAGTTTGTTATATATTTTTTTCCCTCTATTTCTCTGGGTGCTGAGGAGGAATTTTTTTCTCTCAATGGAGTTTGCACAGTTGTCTGGCCGTGTGGAGCAGCTTGCCACTGAGGTTCAGAGTATTGCTACCTATCTTGCTAGCTTGCCAGTTGTGGAACCTAAGATCCCCATGCCAGATTTATTTTTGGGGGATCGGTCTAAATTTCTGAATTTCAAAATAACTGTAAGTTGTTTTTTGCCTTAAAGCTAAGTCCTCAGGAACGCAGCACAGCAGTTCAAATTGTCATCTCTCTGCTGCGCGGCGATCTCAGGATTGGGCTTTTTCCCTGACACCTGGGATCCTGTTTTAAATGATGTTGATATTTTTTCAGGCTTGGGGTTATTGTACAATGAACCTAATGTCACTGATCAAGCTGAAAAGACCTTGTTGGCATTAAATCAGACGCTGAGCTGTACTGTCAGAAATTTCGAAAATGGGCAGTCCTGACCAAATGGAATGATGATGCTTTGCAGCACTTTTCGGAAGGGTCTGTCAAAATATAAAGCACGTTATGGTGGGATTCCCTGTTCCTTCTGTCTCAATGATTCTGTCTTTTGCTATTCAAATGACAGACGTTTGCGGGAGCGCAGAGGTAGGCGTGAGATGTTGTTGCCTTGTGAGCCAGCTCCTGAGCCCATGCAGTGTGATGGAGTGACATCTGGGGCTCAGCGTCATGAGTTTCGTAAGTGCGATGGGTTATGTTTCTACTGTGGTTACGTTTCCCATGCTATTTCCGTCTGCCCTAAGAGGGGAAGACGTTTTGCGCGCTCAGTTGTTGTCATGTGTGCATTGCCACGAAGATCGTCGCGGTTGCACATTTTGACTCTCACAGCTGAGTTTCTGTTTCTTTGTGTGTTGGCAGCTTGGGAGTTAATTCTGTCTGTGCTCGGTGCTGGGACTGGGTGCAGTTTCTCCCGGCTGCAATTGATTATTTGTTGATTGGTTTCCTTTAAATTCCTGGTTGTCTGCTTTGGGAGTTGCCAGTGAAATCTTTTCATGCAGACCACAGATAGGAATGAATCTGTATAGACTTAAGTTGAGAGCTCCTTAGTTGTTTTAAGCTCAACTTGCTTAGAGTTTATTTCCCAGCCCATTTATGTTCCTTCGTGTTTGAGTGTGTATGCAATGAGTGCTTACCTGTCTGTCTTATATGTCTAATCTGTGTATTTAGCTGAGATCAGCCATATCCCTTTGGTGGTAATCAGGATCCTTCTTAGGACTGATTACAGGGTTCAGGGTCTGACAGGGGACAGGGTTAGGCTGGAGACTTGGACCTCTGAACCATTATCAGTACCTCCAAGGTAAGGGATTAGTTAGGACCCCAGTGTAGGGTCAGGTAAGACCCCGGTCCTCCTCTTTCCTGTTACAGCTCATCAAGTCCTCAAGATTAACCCTGAGATCAACTATATCGTTCCTGCACATCTAGTCCTCAAGATTAACCCTAAAGTTCTGCAGAGTTTGTGTCAGGTAAATCTATTTTATACTTACATTCTGTTGTTGCTAAACTATATGTTGTATAGAGTGTGGTTCCTGTATAAATAGTTTACTGACATTGTATTCATATCATTAGACAGCGTGACATTTGTCTTGGGTAGTGTTCAGACTAAATTTCTGTTGACTGTTACCCTGATTTGCTCCCTGTCCACATTTTCGGCTCAGGCTTTTGTTGATTCAGGAGCAGCTATTAACCTGATGGATTTTGACTTTGCCAAACGTTGTGGGTTTCCCATGATACCCCTGCGGAAGTCAATTCCTTTACTGGGCATTGATTCTACCCCTTTGGCGGAGAATAAACCCCAGTTTTCTACTCAGGTGATAATGAGGGTTGAACAAGATCATCAGGAGAGTTACAAATTTCTGGTGTTGCATAATCTGCATGACAGTATTGTACTGGGTTTGCCTTGGTTACAGACTCATAATCCTGTTTTGGATTGGAAATCTGTGTCTGTGACCAGTTGGGGTTGCCAATGTGTTAATACTGCCACTCCTGTTTTTTATGCCTCTCCCCAGTCTCAGGATGTCCCTGCCTTTTTGACTGATTTTTCTGATGTGTTTAGTGAAAGTAAATCTGCTTCCTTACCTCCTCACAGGAGCTATGATTGCACTATTAAGTTAGTGCCTGGTGGTAAATTTCCTAAAGGTCGCCTTTTTTAATTTATCTGTACCTGAACACGATGCTATGCGATCTTACATCAAGGAGTCATTGGAGAAGGGTCATATCAGACCATTCTCCACACCCTTGGACGCCGTTTTTTTCTTTGTGGCCAAAAAGAATGATTCATTGAGGCCGTGTATTGATTATCGCCTCCTGAATAAGATCACTGTTAAATATCAATATCCGTTACCTTTGTTTTCTGACCTATTTTCCAGAGTGAAAAGTGCTAGTTGGTTTACCAAGCTTGACCTCAGGGGGCGTATAACCTTATTCGCATTAAGCAAGGGGATGAATGGAAGACGGCGTTTAATACCCCAGAAGGGCATTTTGAGTACCTAGTGATGCCTTTTGGGCTTACTAATGCCCCTTCCGTCTTCCAATCCTTCATGAATGATATTTTCAGGGATTTTGTTGATAAATTTCTGATTGTTTATTTAGATGATATCATGATTTTTTCCAACGACTGAGACTCTCATGTGAAACATGTTCGGACTGTGTTCCAGATTTTGAGAGAGAATGCACTGTATGTGAAGGCATCAAAGTGTCTTTTTGGCATACAGAAGGTCTCATTTCTGGGATTCATTTTGTCTCCGTCTGTTATTGAAATGGACCCGGTCAAGGTTTAGGCCATCTGTGATTGGGTTCAATCTACTTCATTGAAGGCTCTTCAGAGATTTTTGGGTTTTGCCAATTTTTATCGCAAATTTATTGGTAATTTCTCCGGTATTGTTAAACCATTGACTGATTTGACCAAAAAGGGTTCCGATGTGGTGAATTGGCCTCCTGAGGCAGTTTCTGTGTTTCAGGAACTTAAGCAGAGATTCATTTCTGCTCCTGTTCTACGGCAGCCAGATGTTTCTCTGCCATTTCAGGTGGAGGTTGATGCCTCTGAGATTGGGGTAGGTGCCGTTTTGTCCCAAAGGTATCCAGAGAACTCTAAGAGTAACCCTTGTGCCTTTTTCTCTCGAAAATTTTCTCCAACTGAACGTAATTATGACGTGGGTAATCGGGAGTTATTGGCCATGAAGTGGGCCTTTGAAGAGTGGAGACATTGGCTGGAAGGAGCCAAACATCAGGTGGTGGTCCTCACGGACCATAAGAACCTGGTTTATCTCGAGTCAGCCAAGCGACTTAATCCTAGACAGGCCAGGTGGGCCTTGTTTTTCACACGTTTTAATTTTGTGGTTTCTTTTCTTCCAGGCACTAAGAATGTTAAGGCGGATGCCCTCTCGAGGAGTTTCTTTGCAGATTCTCCTGAGTTATCTGATCCTGCTGTTATTTTGAAACCGGGTGTAGTTCTTTCCGCCATCTTGCCCAATTTGAGACTGGCTCTGGAGGGGTGTCAGGAGGATAAACCTGAGCGCTGCCCTGTTGGGAAATTGTTTGTCCCAGACCAGTGGAAAAAGAGTGTGATGTCTGAGATTCATTGTTCCGCGTTGGCTGGTCATCCCAGGATTTATGGTACCAGAGACTTGGTGAGTCGGTCCTTTTGGTGGCCTATGTTGTGAATGTGTTAGAAATGAATTCTGAGCAGAAGCTCCCTCTGGTGGTTACAAACAGTACTGAACCATTCAATGAGGATTGGCAATCAGGAATCACAGACTGGCTGGATATAAGGGAGGTTCCCTCCCATCATGGTTGCCGGTGATCAATTGTTCTTGTCTCAACGTTGTTTCCTGGTTCACTTTGAAGCTTTCTGAGTCTTGCCTCTTCTCCTGCTCTCAGATAAGATATTTTCTGTTTTTTGTTTTTGTGCTTACCATTTGCATATTTCTCTGAGGTTAGCCAGGTTTCCCCCCCCCGGGGGGTTTGGGCTCCTCTCAGTTCCTCTGGAGCCACTGTTATTTGTTCTTTTGCCTTTTCCAGTTTTTTCAGTGGCTGCGGCTTTGTTTTGTTACACCAGAGAACTAATTTAGGTGGTAGAGGTTGTGTGATCTCAGGAGTTTTTTCAATTGTAGCGTTGGCATTTTTTTAGGGTTTTTTTTGGATTGCAGTAAGTATCCTTCTTATCCTTTTCTGTCTAGGCAGATTGGGCCCCAACGTTTGCTCATACTATTTTCTGTCTGTGTCTGTATTTCCTCTTGTCTAACCGCCATTACATGTTTGGGGGCTTCCTATGTTCTTTGGGGATCTGCTACGGGGCAGATAGCTTTCCTCTTTCTATCTTTAGGTGTAGTTAACCTTTCAGGCTGTGACGAGGCGTCTAGGACCAACGTAGGAACGCTCCACGGCTGCCTTTAGTTGTGGTGGTTAGTCAGGGTACTGCAATCCAGTAGATTCCAACCTCTCTGGTATATTCTCGTTTTTGCGTGCTCTCCTCAGCTACCAAATCCTAACAGTATCACCGGCCAAACTGAAAATTGTATGGTACTCACAGAAGGGAAAAATAGTAAAAAGGAAAAAAAAAAAAAGAGTGTGATGTCTGAGATTCATTGTTCCGCGTTGGCCGGTCATCCCGGAATTTTTGGTACCAGAGACTTGGTTAGTCGGTCCTTTTGGTGGCCTACTTTGTCTCGTGACGTCAGGGAATTTGTGCAGTCCTGCGGGACTTGCTCTCGCTCCAAGCCTTGCTCTCGCTCTAGTGGTTTGTTGATGCCATTGCCTGTGCCCAAGAGACCATGGACCCATATCTCTATGGATTTTATTTCCGACCTCCCTGTTTCTCAGAGAATGACCGTTATCTGGGTGATTTGTGATAGGTTTTCCAAAATGATACATCTTGTGCCATTACCTAAGTTGCCTTCCTCCTCCGAATTGGTGCCTTTGTTCCTTCAGCACGTGGTTCGGTTACACGGCATTCCTGAGAACATTGTGTCTGACAGAGGAGTCCAGTTTGTTTCCAGATTTTGGAGGACTTTTTGTTCTAAACTTGGTGTTCAATTGTCTCTCTCCTCAGTTTTTCATCCTCAGACCAATGGACAAACTGAGAGAACAAACCAGACATTGGAGACTTATCTGAGATGCTTTGTGTCTGCTGATCAAGATGACTGGGTCTATTTTTTTGCCTTTGGCTGAGTTTGCTCTTAATAATAGGTCTAGCTCTGCCACTTTGATGTCTCCATTTTTCTGCAATTTTGGGTTTCACCCTCGATTTTCTTCGGGACAGACGGAGGCTTCTGTCTGTCCAGGTGTTGACTCTGTTGTGGAGCGTATGCAGCAGATTTGGGACCAGGTAGTGGAGAGGTTGTCCCTCTCTCAGGAGAGGGCCCAGCGGTTTGCCAACCGGCATAGGACTGATGGTCCTCGGTTTGAAGTGGGGGACTTGGTCTGGTTGTCCTCAAGAAATATCCCTATGAGAGTTGCATCTCCTAAGTTTAAGCCTAGGTTCATTGGACCTTATAAGATCATGGAGATTCTTATTCCTGTTTCCTTTCGTTTACTTCTCCAGGGACATTTAAGATCCATAACGTGTTCCACAAGTCCTTATTGAAGAGGTTTGTCGAGCCAGTGGTTCCTATGGCTGCGCCTCCAGACCCTGTTTTGGTTGAGGGCAATCTGGAGTATGTGGTTGAGAAAATATTGAATTCTCGTTTTTCTAGACGGAAACCCAGTATTTGGTTAAGTGGAGAGGTTATGGTCAGGAGGACAATTCTTGGGTGTTTGCTTCGGACATCCATGCTAGCAGACTGATCCGTGCGTATCACAGAGCTCATCCTGACCGACCTGGTTGCACAAATGAGGGTTCAGTGACCCCTCCTCAAGGGGGGGGTACTGTTGTGAATGTGTTAGAAATGAATTCTGAGCAGAAGCTCCCTCTGGTGGTTACAAACAGTACTGAACCATTCAATGAGGATTGGCAATCAGGAATCACAGACTGGCTGGATATAAGGGAGGTTCCCTCCCATCATGGTTGCCGGTGATCAATTGTTCTTGTCTCAGCATTGTTTCCTGGTTCACTTTGAAGCTTGCTGAGTCTTGCCTCTTCTCCTGCTCTCAGATAAGATATTTTCTGTTTTTTGTTTTTGTGCTTACCATTTGCATATTTCTCTGCATTTCTGTGAGGTAAGCCAGGTTTCCCCGCCCCCCCGGGGGCTTGGCTCCTCTCAGTTCCTCTGGAGCCACTGTTATTTGTTCTTTTGCCTTTTCCAGTTTTTTCAGTGGCTGCGGCTTTGTTTTGTTACAACAGAGAACTAATTTAGGTGGTAGAGGTCGTGTGATCTCAGGTGTTTTTGCAATTAGTAGCGTTGGCATTTTTTTAGGGTTTTTTTTGGATTGCAGTAAGTATCCTTCCTATCCTTTTCTGTCTAGGCAGATTGGGCCCCAACGTTTGCTCATACTATTTTCTGTCTGTGTCTGTATTTCCTCTTGTCTAACCGCCATTACATGTTTGGGGGCTTCCTATGTTCTTTGGGGATCTGCTCCGGGGCAGATAGCTTTCCTCTTTCTATCTTTTGGTGTAGTTAACCTTTCAGGCTGTGACGAGGCGTCTAGGACCAACGTAGGAACGCTCCACGGCTGCCTTTAGTTGTGGTGGTTAGTCAGGGTACTGCAATCCAGTAGATTCCAACCTCTCTGGTGTATTCCCGTTTTTGCCTGCTCTCCTCAGCTACCAAATCATAACAGCCTACTTTGTCTTGTGACGTCAGGGACTTTGTGCAGTCCTGTGGGACTTGCTCTCGTTCCAAGCCTTGCTCTCGTTCTAGTGGTTTGTTAATGCCATTACCTGTACCCAAGAGGCCATGGACCCATATTTATATGGATTTTATTTCTGACCTTCCTGTCTCTCAGAGAATGACCGTTATCTGGGTAATCTGTGATAGGTTTTCCAAGATGATACATCTTGTGCCATTACCTAAAGGGTATGCCACACTAAACAGCGTCGCTAACGAGATCGCTAAAATACGTCACTATTTAGCTATCTCGTTCGTGACGCTAACGTGTGTGGCACGTAGCAACGACGTGGCCCCTGCTGTGATCTCGCTGATCGTTCACTAGAGTTCTGGACCGTATTTAGATCATTGGCGTCCCGCTGGTGACGCTATATCGCTGTGTGGCACCTTTTGTGAGCGATGTGCGCTGTTTTTTACATCGCAATGACCGTTAAAGTCGTTAATGAGATCGCTAACTGCTTATGCGTCGTTAACGAGATCACTAAGTGTGGCAGCTACTAGCGACTAGTGTTGAGCATTCCGATACCGCAAGTATCGGGTATCGGCCGATATTCGCGTTATCGGAATTCCGATACTTAATTCCAATACTTTTTCCATATCGTATACCGGAATCGGAAGTTCCCATAATTCTTTGAGAGGCAATGTGATTTTAGTCAGCCAATGAGGAATCCTACGAAGTGTGGGCACATCCTGTAATGCTGCGGTCATCTTAACTAATGGCATGGCTGTGATTGGCTGCTGAAATGATGTCAGAATGCACTATAAAAGGCGCCGCCGCCATTTTAGCGTCACTGTGCTGTGAACTCAGTAAGGGACAGAACGCTACTCTGCTCACTCTGAGGGACAGTTAGATATTGCGATTTTGTGTACTACTGTGCTTGAGGCAGGCTAGTTTACCAACGCTGTGTAAAGCTTCATTTTGCCAGTGTTGTTTTAACAGCTCTGTGCAAGGTGTGTGTGTGACAGTGCAGGTGACGCTGCAGTTTGCTCTGCATCCACCGCTGTTTGTAGGCATCTGCACGTGTCACTGACTCTTTTTTTTTTTTTTTTTTTTTTATTTTGTGGAATTGGTGCAGCTCCATTATATTAGAAAAAAAAATCAAATCTATTAGTGTGACGTGCTTCCATCCGTATACAATACATTGGTTGCAAACACTATAGAAGTACAGAAAGGAGCTTTTCACAGATTGTGGACAGTTGTGTTTCAGTGTTCACTTCAGTCTGTGTTTTTTACTTTTTTGAGTGCAGATCACGCTCCAGTTACATGTTCAAGCACTGCTGCTTGTACTCTGCTGAGCGTGTCTCAGTGGCTCATCCTTTTCATTTATCTCCAATTGGTTCTGCTACATTCCATTTAAAATAAATCTAATCTATTAGTGTGACGCGCTTCCATCCGTATACAATACATTGGTTGCAAACACTATAGAAGTACAGAAAGGAGCTTTTCACAGATTGTGGACAGTTGTGTTTCAGTGTTCACTTCAGTCTGTGTTTTTTTACTTTTTTGAGTGCAGATCACGCTCCAGTTACATGTTCAAGCACTGCTGCTTGTACTCTGCTGAGCGTGTCTCAGTGGCTCATCCTTTTCATTTATCTCCAATTGGTTCTGCTACATTCCATTTAAAATAAATCTAATCTATTAGTGTGACGCGCTTCCATCCGTATACAATACATTGGTTGCAACTTGCAAACACTATAGAAGTACAGAAAGGAGCTTTTCACAGATTGTGGACAGTTGTGTTTCAGTGTTCACTTCAGTCTGTGTTTTTTACTTTTTGAGTGCAGATCACGCTCCAGTTACATGTTCAAGCACTGCTGCTTGTACTCTGCTGAGCGTGTCTCAGTGGCTCATCCTTTTCATTTATCTCCAATTGGTTCTGCTACATTCCATTTAAAATAAATCTAATCTATTAGTGTGACGCGCTTCCATCCGTATACAATACATTGGTTGCAAACACTATAGAAGTACAGAAAGGAGCTTTTCACAGATTGTGGACAGTTGTGTTTCAGTGTTCACTTCAGTCTGTGTTTTTTACTTTTTTGAGTGCAGATCACGCTCCAGTTACATGTTCAAGCACTGCTGCTTGTACTCTGCTGAGCGTGTCTCAGTGGCTCATCCTTTTCATTTATCTCCAATTGGTTCTGCTACATTCCATTTAAAATAAATCTAATCTATTAGTGTGACGCGCTTCCATCCGTATACAATACATTGGTTGCAACTTGCAAACACTATAGAAGTACAGAAAGGAGCTTTTCACAGATTGTGGACAGTTGTGTTTCAGTGTTCACTTCAGTCTGTGTTTTTTACTTTTTTGAGTGCAGATCACGCTCCAGTTACATGTTCAAGCACTGCTGCTTGTACTCTGCTGAGCGTGTCTCAGTGGCTCATCCTTTTCATTTATCTCCAATTGGTTCTGCTACATTCCATTTAAAATAAATCTAATCTATTAGTGTGACGCGCTTCCATCCGTATACAATACATTGGTTGCAAACACTATAGAAGTACAGAAAGGAGCTTTTCACAGATTGTGGACAGTTGTGTTTCAGTGTTCACTTCAGTCTGTGTTTTTTACTTTTTTGAGTGCAGATCACGCTCCAGTTACATGTTCAAGCACTGCTGCTTGTACTCTGCTGAGCGTATCTCAGTGGCTCATCCTTTTCATTTATCTCCAATTGGTTCTGCTACATTCCATTTAAAATAAATCTAATCTATTAGTGTGACGCGCTTCCATCCGTATACAATACATTGGTTGCAAACAATATAGAAGTACACAAACGGGCCTTTCACAGCTACTGAACATGGGTTTTTAATTTTTAACTAAAATATGTATTTTTTCAAATGACACAAATATAAGTAATGTTGAAGAGGAATAGTCCTACATCCATTGTTTGCACAATATTACAGGTGTACATCATGTCCCTTAATCAACAATGTATTATTATATTTACTTGTATGCTTTTATTTAAAAGCCAAGAACACAGAAGGATAACCTTCGCACTGCAGCTGTTGTCAAAGTTCAACCCACATTATGCACTTCCAACATTGCAGCATTTGAGGCATGATGTGAGTTGGATTGGTCAAAGTTATGGAGTGAGAAGGTTCACCATCAGTACCCTATAGCATAAGTATGCTTTTGTGTTAGCATTTGTGTTAGACATGTGGATATCTGCCATAATATGTCACAATTATTTAGTTACAGATTTGTTACCAACACTAATCATTGAATGGTTTTAAATTTGACGTTTCACTTGTTTACAGCTTAGAAATAAGGGTGTAGCCTGATATCTATGTGTAGCACTAGCCACTTTAACATGTCATGTTTTTTTAAACATGTGTAGGTAGGTAGCAGTAATTTTTGCCGGACACACAGCAGGGGAACAGCAGGCGTTACTGAACCCCACTATCACTATAGCTTGTGTATTGGTCTGTGGACACGACACTTCTGAGCAGCAACTGGCAGTGTTGTAGCCCAGGGAGTATAGCTCAGGTGGTAGAAAGATGAACATAACAGGAGACATGGAAAACGTTGTCAACCAGTTAGTTAATCTGAAACCGGACAGGCAAATTCAGGCGAGATCCATGCCTAGTTCATTTTCAGAAAAGTAAGCCGTTCTACATTATCGTAGGATAGTCGCATGCAACGGTCTGTTAGTACACCACCTGCAGCAGTAAAGACGCGCTCCGATAATACACTGCCAGCAGATCAAGCCAGCACCTCCAATGCATACTGGCTAAGCTCTGGCCATGTATCCAGCTTAGAGACACAAAACTTGAATGGGGAAGAGCCATCTGGGAGTACACTGAGAGGGCAAGACATGTAGTCTGTCACCATCTTACGGAAATGTTGCCTCCTGCTGACTGGAGCCGTCTCGGATGGTGTAGACATTGGTGGCGCTGCCACAAAACTTCGACACATTTGGAACATACTGTTCTTGCCCTGTGCAGAGGCGCTGCTTGTGCTCCCTCTTGTTGCAGAGCTGTCTCCACTGCCTCGACGCACAGAGCTGCTTTGTAAATCAGTAGCAGCAGCAGTGCTCTCGGCTGGAATGGAGAACATTATGGATTGCACCAGTGTGTCTTGGTACTTCCGCATTTTACGCTCCCGGTTCAACGGTGTGATGAGGCTTTGTAAGTTGTCCCGGTAGCGAGGGTCTAGGAGGGTGTACACCCAATAATCAGACGTGGTGTGAATGTGTTCGATGCGGCGGTCGTTTCTCAGCCACTGCAGCATGAAATCAACCATGTGCTGCAGACTCCCAACTGGCCAAGAAACGTTGTCCCCTGCAAGAGGCGTCATCTCCGCCTGCTGTGCATCACCCCACCCTTGGTCTACATACTGACTAGAGCATTGTCTACCTCCCTCTGGAGCGATGTCTTCCTCCTCCATTGACTCCTCCTCATCCTCCTCACAAAGTCCTTCAAATACATATAAATTTACAAAATTTAAAACTCAAAATTTAAAAACTTTGTATCATAATTCTGTAACATCAGTTTATGGAAACACAATAGCATTACAAAAGGATAGACAAAAAATGTACATTATGTGCTTTGTAAATACATTAAAAGTTTGTAATGGTTATGAAAATATAGACAGCGACTCTGGAGGTTCAATTGTTGATACAGCATGGTACTTTGAAAGTCCTCCAGCCCTTTGTGAGGAACCACGTTGCGCTGACTGTCCAGAAGGTGATGGAATTTGTGACTCCTCATCCTCCACCTCTTCCAAAACCTCATGCCTTAGTGCTTGCAGTGTTTTTTGAAGCAGGCAGATAAGGGGGACAGTCAGGCTGACTAGTGCATCATCTGCACTCGCCATCCGCGTTGACTCATCAAACGCACGCAAAACGTGGCAGATATCCTTCATAGAGTTATTCGCCACTCATTACACTGGCAGTGGCTGCCCATTCATTATAGGATCCAATTCTAATTACTGGTTCTCACCAACATAGCTCTCCACAGCGCAGCACCCCCCTACATCTCCTCCCTTATTTATATTTATCGGCCTAACCGACTGCTGCACTCTGCAAACGACCTTCGACTAACCTCTGCACTAATCCGTACCTCCCACTCCCAACTCCAAGACTTCACCCGCGCTGCGCCAATCCTCTGGAATGCTCTACCCCAAGAAATTAGGACTATCCGCAATTTGGATGGTTTCAGGCGCTCCCTCAAAACACATTTGTTCACAGTGGCCTATCACATTCACTAATCAAAGTCATTCTATGTGTAATTCTGTGTGTGTAGCCCATTCACTATCTCCATGCATCCCTCACTTCCTTAAAATGGCTGGACCATCATTGTAAAAACACCATTGTATATAAACACCTGTACTTTGTATCTCCACACCTCATTGTAGATTGTAAGCTTTCACCAGCAGGGGCGGCTGATTTTGCTTTAATTATTGTATTGTTAACGTTGTTACTTATGACTCGTGTTTTGAAACTGTTAAACTGTAAAGCACTTCGGAATATTATGGCGCTATATAAATAAATAATATTATTATTCTTATTATAGAGGCCCACTCAGTAGTGGTGAAGTGTGAACGCCGCAAATTGCGAGTTGACTGCGCCTGATGCAGCTGATACTCCATTACTGTTGGCTGCTGCTCACACAACCGCTCCAACATATGTAACGAGGAATTCCACCTGGTGGGTACGTCACATATAATGCGATGTTCATGAAGGTGAAATCTGCGTTGCAGAGCTGCAATCAGCGATCTGGCCATGCTGGAACGTCGCAAGTGAGCGCACTCTAGGCGGACCTTGTGCAGCAGTGCATCAAGATCCGGATAGTCCCTCAAAAAACTCTGCACGACCAAGTTGAGCACATATGACAGACATGGTATGTGAGTGAGGTTGCCAAGGCCCAGAGCTGACACCAGATTTCGGCCATTGTCACACACTACCAAGCCTGCCTGTAGATTCTCTTCCAAAAACCACACGTCGCTCTCCTGCTTTATGGCATTACAGAGCTCCTGCGCTGTGTGGCTAAGATTCCCCATGGAAATTAATTTCAGGATGGCCTGTTGACATTTGGACACGGCTGTGCTCATATCGGTCGCAACAGGTAAACGTTCACGGGTCCATGTGGAGGTAGACCGTGACGGCTCCTGCAGCGATGATTCTGAGGAACTGGAATAGGAGGAATCAATGTGTACAGACTTGATTCCTGCAATCCTTGGAGTTGGCAGAACACGTACAGCGCCACTCGCAAGATCAGTACCCGGCTGCACAACATTGACCCAATGGGCAGTGAGGGAAAGGTATTGTCCCTGGCCATGGGTGTTAGAACCCTCTTGTTAGGTTTTGTTTCAGTTTGCTGGTCACATGACCTTTTTTCCCTATTTAGTCTGGCTCCGCCCTTCTGGCTTTGCTTGACTTCATTGTATTATCTACTGTTAAGCTAGCCGGGTGCTTAGGTGCCTTAATCTGTGAGTTTTGCTTGATGTTAGGATCACAAAGTATTTATTTTTCTGTTTAATTATCCATGCTACAATTTATGTTAGGAGGTGTCCACCTTTTCTCCCAGTCCCTAGATCTTGTAGGGATTACTCCCTCGCAACTATAGGTCTTCGTTCACACTAGATGAGGACTTTAGCGGGTCTGGTCGCAGGATCAGGTTCCCCGTTACATCGTAGGGATTCAGCTTAGTTGTATTGTAGGGACAGAATTCCCTTCTTTCCTTACTGGTTGTAGCAGATCATAACAATGGGTACTGGTCCACGCATCGGTGGTCAGGTGGACCTTGCTACTGAGGGCTTTTAGTAGCGCATGTTTAATTTTTCCCTCAACATGCTTTTGCAGACCAGGGACGGCTTGCCTGCTGAAATGAAATCGGCTTGGCACATTGTATTGTGGGATTGACAATGATATTCAGTTACGGAAACTGTCTGTCTCCACCAGCCTGAATCACAGCATTTCAAGGGACAGGAGTTTTGCAATGCCAGCATTCAGAGCCTGTGCTCGTGCATGGTTTGCGGAGTATGGCCGTGTTTTATCCCATGCCTGTGCTACCGCTGGCTGTTTTGTGGCCTGGAGTGTGAGGATGACAGGGAACTTGCTGCTGTGTGTGGAATAACAGTTTGTCTCTGGACAACAGTGGCCGAGGTTCTTCCATGGCGATCCTGTGAGGAAGCATAACCAGCTGTGTGTGAGCTCGATGAAGAGGCTTCAACACAACCTGAAGATGTAGGTGCTGCTGTAGGTTGGCCTACATCTCCAGTGTGTCTTTGTAACTCAACTACGTGCTTTGTCCGCACATGTTTCCACATATTTGTGGTATTGAGGTGACTGACACTTTTAGCTATTTTTAATTTTTGATTACACAGCTTGCATTTCACATAGCAAATATCATGTGCAAGTGTGTGAAAAAAGGACCACGCAGTGCAAGTCCTGGAGCGCACGTTTTGACTTTTGGAAGACAACTGCTCCGAACAGGTGCCAAACTGGAGGCTACAGGCAACCGAGTCTGCAGCCTAACTCTCCCTCCTGTTTGTACCGTTGGGGCAATGTCTTCCTCTATCTTTTTCTATCACTAACCTTTTCCCTTAGGCCTCTCCCGCTTTCCCCAAATATGGTTTCCCCCCACAAAGCTCCCCACAGTGCAGAAACCCCCCCCTAATTTCTCCTCCCCTTTTCTATCTACGGAACCGACTGCGCGCTCTGCAAACGACTTTCGACTAACCCTGCACTAATACGTACCTCCCACCCCACCCAAACTTCTCCTCTCTACCCCCAACTCGGGGAAGCTGTCCCCCAAAAAATTAGGACTATCCACAAATTTTCATGGTTTCAGGCGCTCCCCCAAAAACATTTTGTTTAGAGCGGGCCCATCACATTCACTAATCAAAATCTTTTTATGTTTCGTGTAAGTGTGTGTGTGTTCAGCCCATTCACTATCTCCATCCCCATCCCCTTAAAATGGGTGGAACATCATTTTTAAATGCACCATTTTATATAAAAACCTATACTTTGTTCTCCCCCCTCTATTTTACATTTAAGCTTCCGAGCGGGGGGGGCTTATTTAGCTTAAAATTTTGTATTGTTTTAAAGTTTTTACTTATGACTTGTGTTCTAAAATGCAAACGTAAAGCGTGCGGAATAGAGGCGCATAAAATAAATATATTATTATTTTCCCCGAAACTGCTCCCCCCACCTTTCCCGTTCTTCAGCCATTTTGGTATTGGCCTCTCATCCCAAACCCTCTTCCCAAAACCTGCTGTTGGGTGGCTGGCCCCACCCTGCCAACAAAACGGCCCGGGGGTTTATCATCATCATCGAGCGTTCTGGGTGTGCTGACCTCGGCACTGTCTCACCCCCTCTTCAGTTCGAGAGACCAAACTGTTCGCACACTGCATCTCCCTCTTCTTCAATTACAGAAGCTGCTTTGGGTGGGCCCCTGTTTCAAGCCAAAGATTCAGAACAGAAGCAGAACTCCTGGGTTGTACAGAACTCCTGACGCCTGGGCAATTTCCAGGCGTAAAAGACAGATGGTTCCCAACATGCTGTGGGGGCCAGAGGAGGTGGGAAACAAATTTAAGTCGATCTTGGCTGAATCCAAACAAAAAACGGCTTTAATTTTTTCTTCCCCCAGCAGGGGGGGAAAACCCAGCTCCTCAAAAGTGCCATAAAAAAAACGCTCACGGCCCGGGGGAAAAATGGTGGATTGTTGGGCACTGGGGGCCGCAGCAGCCCAGAATCCCCACGTCCTCTCCCTGAAGAAACTCCACGCCACGGCCTTACCCCTCCCTTTTTCATCTTGTAATTTATAAAAAAGTTGAAAAGTTATAAGGCCAAGTGTGGGTTTTTCCGCAAGGGCTGCAGTGAACACGCCCAACTGTTCAGTAGGTGTGAAAGGCCCCCTTTGTGTACTTCTATAGTGTTGCAACCAAAGTTTTGTATCGGATGGAAGCGCGTCACATAATAATTTTTTTATTTGTAAAGGTGGGGCAGCAACAATTAGAGAAAAAAATTTCAAAATTGCCCTGGCACACGCTCACAGACTACAACCAGCAGTGGTTTTAAAAACTAACGGGCGTGATCTGCACTCCAAAAAGGAAAAATCAGATACAGTGAACACTGCACACAATTTCACTACCCCAAGCGTCTGCAGGAAGGATCTTTTCGTCAAAACAAAGGCCAAACATACATCCACGTACCCGTTTATAAAAACTATATAAAAAAAATTTTTTTTGTAGTGACCCCACTTTTTTTTGAGGTACGTATTACATCCCATCACCATGTGGTTGGTTTTTTTTTTTGGGGGGTTTT
>JARQOD010000003.1:336635858-336758408 GCA_033576555.1 Oophaga sylvatica | reverse complement strand
GACCTCTCCCTGCCGGATCAGGTGTCCCGGTGTGCCGCGTCCTTTCCTGGGCGCGGTACATCGATGACATATTACTGATCTGGCAGGGCTCAGCTGTGGAACTCCACAAATTTATGGCGTCTCTAAATGTGAATGATCGTAATATCTACATTACTTACAAGTGTGATACTACTTCCATTGAATTCTTGGATGTTATGCTCAAAAAAGATGAGAGAGGCGAGATACAAACAGATATATACCGTAAGCCCACATCGACAAATATGTTGCTTCATGCAACTTCATCTCATCCAGGGCATATGATTCAATCTGTCCCTACTGGACAATTTTTGCGTTTGCGACGTCTGTGCTCTACTGAGAAAGATTTTGCTAGACAATCGGATGATTTGAAATCACGTTTGATGGAGCGTGGTTATAGCAAACGCATGATCAAACGTGCATTCAATAGAGCCAAATACTCCCCTAGGGACACATTATTATATGGGACTAGACCCAATAAAGATTCTGGTAAAATCAGATTTGTTACGGATTTCCATTCACACTTCCCACGAATGAGACAAATCCTCAATAAATCATGGCATATATTAAAATCAGACCCAATTATTTCTAAATTTCTACCAGATCGGGCTACTATTGCAGCCAGGAGATCCAGAAATCTAAGAGACAGGCTAGTCCGTAGCCATTATACAGGGGAACGGACGTCAACCTTCCTTGATCAAATTACTGAACGATGTGGTAACTCCTCATGTGGACGTTGCGTCGCATGTCCCAATATGGACCGTGTCAATACTTTTACTAACCAGGATGGTAACAGCGAATATAAAATCACGAAATATATCACATGTACAAGTAAAAATGTGATTTATTACGCAGTATGCCCCTGTAGGAAAATATACGTGGGTATGACAACTAGGCAATTCAAGATCCGCATACGTGAACACGTATTGGGGATCGAGGCGGCTGCAACAACTGAGGATATGTCTATGTTAAAAACCATCCCTCGTCATTTCAGAAAATTTCACGGGAGTGATGGTTCCTTGATTAGATTTAGAGGTATTGACAAGCTAGAAATAGACATTCGTGGGGGTGGCACTACTCGGAAATTGGCGCAATTAGAATCCAGGTGGATCTGGACATTGGGCACGGTCCAGCCATCTGGATTAAATGAAAACATTAGTTATGCCCCTTTTCTATAAATCACCGCTCTGCGATTTTGAGGTTCACAACTATTGTGCTGTTACATTTTATGTTGTTTTTAATAATTTATTTTTTCTTATTTTTAGAGTTAGATCTCTCAGTGCGCAGTCGTTGTTGATGATTGGACCTTATATTCTTCCGTTTGGTGCACATATCTTTTATGTTGTGGATATTATGATGTGAGACATTTTGAATCACTGATGGCTGTTATCCCAGCATGAAGACTCCATCAAAGAAAAGTTTTCCATGAAGAAAATTATTATATATATATATGCTTTGTATGACTTTTATATATTAGAGACGGATAATGGTCTGTAACAATTAATATATCTACTGTCGGCACTGATCGTTGTATTTTAATATGTGTTTTCCGTATTTAGTATACAAATTTTGCCAGACCTGTACGCGCATGTCTCCTGGGAACCATCACCGCTGCAGGCTCTTGGCGTCTATACACTGTGGTGGAGGTCCGCCCTAGGCTCCGCCTATGGTGTGACGCCAACGCCTGGGAGCGTGGTGGTTTCCTTGGAGACAGAGCGCGTCACTTCCGGTCTGGATTACAACTTCCGGTGACGCGATTTTGCGCGCGGTCACCGGCCCCTATTTAAAGTCTAGTAAGATACTAATAGAGCAGGCCCCTTGAAAAAGGTTAGCCGAAACGCGCGTCGGGGCGGACGCGCTGGTCTGGATGTCGGATCTGCCATCTGCTCGTACCTTCTGCTCACTGGTAATTATACCGCTGGATTTTTTAATCATGGACTATGTTCCTTGTTGCAATGTTGTGAGTATGGTGGTAGCGTTGCACCTGGCAGTCTTCAATCTGTATTTCATTACACTTTAGCAGCTTGGTCTGTGTCTTTGCTTTAGATTAGATATTTACAGATTGATTATTAGCAGTATCGACAATTTTGTTATTTACTCCTGAATCGTATGGTTCATCGCAGGCAGCTATATAATACTCTGGCTAATTAGCCATTCATGTTGAAATGTTTAAATTGACTGGTTGGTACTTTGACTGAGGCCTGTTACCATATATATACATCTATGAGTTATAATAGTATCTAAACTGCTAATTTCCTATCATCCAGTCGAGTGTGTCGCTTGTGGCAGCACATATGTTGCGTGTCTCTCTATTTTTACCTTCTCATCCCATATTGTATTAGTTTTATATTGTGTTTAATAAAAATTGGAATTTTTTGATTAAAATAGTGCCATAGTATCATCTTTCTTGTTGAGTTTTACCTATGGTAAGCGATGATAGGCTCAATTATCCATTATAGACACAGGTGAAGTGTTACTAATTATCTATTTACTCACACCATGTGTCTAGGTCTAACGTGGTATGGTTGTTTAACTCTTGCTGTGTTTTGCACAGGTGTCCTGTTTGACATGGATTTTCAGGCCAAGGAGAAGGCCTGGCAGTCACACATTGATCAAGTTTTTGGGGGAGATGGTTCCAATTTACAGCAGAGTGGTGATTGTAGGTGGGACGATCGTGCCATGGTCTTACAAAATATGGTGATAAAAAGAACCAAACTATGGTGGAACCGTACGTTCCTAGATAAATATCTTACTAAAAAAATTATACCGAGGGGTCTTAGAGTCCGTGTAGTGCCTTCATTCCCAATAGAGGACAGTACATTCACAGCGAAATGGGAAGAAGCATGCAATCAATGCTCACAGATGTTTATGCAACTTTTGAGTGAACACAATAGTTCGGTCATTTTGGAACTTGACGGATCTATTAAAAATATTGAAGATGAATTAAGGGCAAGTGGTACGGCGGAAAAATTAAAAGGTTTTCAGAATCAGCTGGAAAAAACATTAGAAGGAGTGGTAAAGAAAATTCAGACCACCCAATTAAACAAGCTTAATCGTGACCGCCATGATTATGAGAATAATACGGTCTATTTTTGGAGGAAGAAAATAATAACACAAGGACAGAAGCTGGGACGTAACACTTCACAAACGTCTCTCTCTTCTATGAGCGATATGTCAGAAGCATCAGATTCATCTAATGTCGCTGGGGGTCGCATTGCGAGATATAATCAGAGAGAGCGCAACTTCCATCCCTACAGACGCTTTGATCGCTCCCCCGTGTCTACCAGATACGGAAATAAGGTAATTAATTTGAGTTCCCATAAACTGAATGATGTAGATTTAAGAATCTTGGAAAAAGGGTTTTCTTTTTCACCTCTGCACCATTCGATGCATTTTTGGCAATTAAGGATTTACAATTATTTGCCCGATCCCTGATTTTTAAAAAACATTTTTTTGACGGTAATCTTCTTGAATTATTCCCCACAGAAGAAGAACAAGTAGCTTTACGTACTTTGGAGGATCTGTCCATCGAACATTGTGCTACTGAAGGAGGTAAGATCCCTCTGTCTATACGTCCAAAATCTAAGCGTTTTCCTCCCTTTTCATCATGTCCAAGTGTTGATCTCTTTGTTCAAATTGTGAGCAAGGAATTTCAGGACATTCCACATTACATTTATAATGATAATTTGACTAAGGAGGAACGGGGGCGTCTGCGCGTCCTTCAGAATTTACCAGATGTGGTGTTCAAATCGGCGGACAAGGGGGGCAACGTAGTAATATGGCCTAAATCTCTTTATGAGACAGAGGCCCGTCGTCAACTTGACAATAAAATCTGGTATAAAAAACTTACGTTTAACCCCTTGTCCGCCTATTCCACGGAACTACTTGCCATCATCAACAGGGCTAAGAATGATGGTGTTATATCAAAGGAGTTGGCAACTGCCCTGATTGTACAGGAACCTACTATTCCTACTTTCTACCTATTGCCAAAAATTCATAAGGACGCGCAGAGGCCCCCCGGTCGTCCTATAATATCTGGACGAGGAAATTATCTTGAGCACATCAATAGATGGATAGACTCCAAATTACAGCCACTAGTGGAAGGATTGCCGTCTTTTCTAAAGGACACGGGGGAGCTTCTGAAGAGGGTAGATGGTCTACAATTGGAGGATGATATGGTGCTAGTGACGGGGGATGTGGAGTCCCTCTACACTAGCATCAGGCATGAGGATGGGATTAGGGCGACTACATTCTTTCTGGAGACATCTAACTTACCCAGCGACATTAGGATGTTGATTGTTGAATTATTGAGGTTCACACTAACGCATAATTTTTTAGTTTTTAAGGGGTCTTTTTTCCTGCAGCTCCAGGGAACAGCTATGGGGGCGTCCTTTGCACCTGCCTACGCCAACCTGTTCCTGGGGCTGTGGGAAAGAGACCTCTCCCTGCCGGATCAGGTGTCCCCGGTGTGCCGCGTCCTTTCCTGGGCGCGGTACATCGATGACATATTACTGATCTGGCAGGGCTCAGCTGTGGAACTCCACAAATTTATGGCGTCTCTAAATGTGAATGATCGTAATATCTACATTACTTACAAGTGTGATACTACTTCCATTGAATTCTTGGATGTTATGCTCAAAAAAGATGAGAGAGGCGAGATACAAACAGATATATACCGTAAGCCCACATCGACAAATATGTTGCTTCATGCAACTTCATCTCATCCAGGGCATATGATTCAATCTGTCCCTACTGGACAATTTTTGCGTTTGCGACGTCTGTGCTCTACTGAGAAAGATTTTGCTAGACAATCGGATGATTTGAAATCACGTTTGATGGAGCGTGGTTATAGCAAACGCATGATCAAACGTGCATTCAATAGAGCCAAATACTCCCCTAGGGACACATTATTATATGGGACTAGACCCAATAAAGATTCTGGTAAAATCAGATTTGTTACGGATTTCCATTCACACTTCCCACGAATGAGACAAATCCTCAATAAATCATGGCATATATTAAAATCAGACCCAATTATTTCTAAATTTCTACCAGATCGGGCTACTATTGCAGCCAGGAGATCCAGAAATCTAAGAGACAGGCTAGTCCGTAGCCATTATACAGGGGAACGGACGTCAACCTTCCTTGATCAAATTACTGAACATGTGGTAACTCCTCATGTGGACGTTGCGTCGCATGTCCCAATATGGACCGTGTCAATACTTTTACTAACCAGGATGGTAACAGCGAATATAAAATCACGAAATATATCACATGTACAAGTAAAAATGTGATTTATTACGCAGTATGCCCCTGTAGGAAAATATACGTGGGTATGACAACTAGGCAATTCAAGATCCGCATACGTGAACACGTATTGGGGATCGAGGCGGCTGCAACAACTGAGGATATGTCTATGTTAAAACCATCCCTCGTCATTTCAGAAAATTTCACGGGAGTGATGGTTCCTTGATTAGATTTAGAGGTATTGACAAGCTAGAAATAGACATTCGTGGGGGTGGCACTACTCGGAAATTGGCGCAATTAGAATCCAGGTGGATCTGGACATTGGGCACGGTCCAGCCATCTGGATTAAATGAAAACATTAGTTATGCCCCTTTTCTATAAATCACCGCTCTGCGATTTTGAGGTTCACAACTATTGTGCTGTTACATTTTATGTTGTTTTTAATAATTTATTTTTTCTTATTTTTAGAGTTAGATCTCTCAGTGCGCAGTCGTTGTTGATGATTGGACCTTATATTCTTCCGTTTGGTGCACATATCTTTTATGTTGTGGATATTATGATGTGAGACATTTTGAATCACTGATGGCTGTTATCCCAGCATGAAGACTCCATCAAAGAAAAGTTTTCCATGAAGAAAATTATTATATATATATATGCTTTGTATGACTTTTATATATTAGAGACGGATAATGGTCTGTAACAATTAATATATCTACTGTCGGCACTGATCGTTGTATTTTAATATGTGTTTTCCGTATTTAGTATACAAATTTTGCCAGAACTGTACGCGCATGTCTCCTGGGAACCATCACCGCTGCAGGCTCTTGGCGTCTATACACTGTGGTGGAGGTCCGCCCTAGGCTCCGCCTATGGTGTGACGCCAACGCCTGGGAGCGTGGTGGTTTCCTTGGAGACAGAGCGCGTCACTTCCGGTCTGGATTACAACTTCCGGTGACGCGATTTTGCGCGCGGTCACCGGCCCCTATTTAAAGTCTAGTAAGATACTAATAGAGCAGGCCCCTTGAAAAAGGTTAGCCGAAACGCGCGTCGGGGCGGACGCGCTGGTCTGGATGTCGGATCTGCCATCTGCTCGTACCTTCTGCTCACTGGTAATTATACCGCTGGATTTTTTAATCATGGACTATGTTCCTTGTTGCAATGTTGTGAGTATGGTGGTAGCGTTGCACCTGGCAGTCTTCAATCTGTATTTCATTACACTTTAGCAGCTTGGTCTGTGTCTTTGCTTTAGATTAGATATTTACAGATTGATTATTAGCAGTATCGACAATTTTGTTATTTACTCCTGAATCGTATGGTTCATCGCAGGCAGCTATATAATACTCTGGCTAATTAGCCATTCATGTTGAAATGTTTAAATTGACTGGTTGGTACTTTGACTGAGGCCTGTTACCATATATATACATCTATGAGTTATAATAGTATCTAAACTGCTAATTTCCTATCATCCAGTTGAGTGTGTCGCTTGTGGCAGCACATATGTTGCGTGTCTCTCTATTTTTACCTTCTCATCCCATATTGTATTAGTTTTATATTGTGTTTAATAAAAATTGGAATTTTTTGATTAAAATAGTGCCATAGTATCATCTTTCTTGTTGAGTTTTACCTATTGTCAAGACACTACCTGAGTCAGAGCCGCAGTCATGGGATGAAATGCAAGGACTACCTATCCATGAAAGAACAAAGTGGATTGATGCCGCTAATGAGGAAATCAAGTCGCTTCATCAACTCCAAACTTGGAAACTCACCAAGCTACCACAGGGCACAAAGGCAATCAAGTGCAAGTGGGTCTTTAAAACCAAATATGACTCTGAAGGTAAAGTCCACAGAATTAAAGCTAGGTTGGCCGCAAAAGGATATTCTCAAAAGTATGGCGAAGATTATGATGCTACATTTGCTCCAGTCGCTAAACAGACTACGTTCAGAGCTTTGTTAGCTGTAGCTGCTGTACAAAAGATGTATGTCAGACATTTGGATATAAAAACTGCTTTCTTAAATGGTGACATTGAGGAGGACTTATACATGACTCAACCTGAAGGTTATGTAAAAAGAGGTGAAGAGAATCTTGTTTGCAAACTACAAAAATCTCTCTATGGTCTTAAGCAATCAGCAAGAGCATGGAACACCAAGATGAATAAAGTCTTGTTGGAAGAAGGATTTAAAAGAGGTCAAGCAGATCCATGCTTATACACAAAATATACAGATGGAAAGTGGATGTATATTCTCTTATATGTGGACAATGTGATTGTAGTTCATCAAGAAGACGCAGAAATTGGAAAAATGACTGAAATTCTGAATCAGCATTTTGAAACAAAAGACCTTGGAAGTGTGACATATTATCTAGGAATCCAAATCCAGAGAGAGGAAGATGGGAGTTTTCTTCTAAACCAAAGTGCAAAAATTAATTTGATTCTGAATCAATTTGGAATGTCAGAGGCCAAAGGTATATCAACCCCAATGGAACCATCCTACCTGAAGCTGGAAGAAGAAGATGACCTATTGCCTAACAATGAGGCAGTGGGGGCACTTCTGTACATATCAACTATGACTCGACCGGATATCACAACAACAGTTGGAATCCTTTGCAGATATGTGGAAAAACCGCGCCAAAGTGACTGGAATGCTGTTAAAAGACTTCTGCGATATTTGAAAGAAACGCAAGATGTAAATTTAAAACTATCTGCAGCGGGAGATCTAGAACTTACCGGCTATGTAGATGCGGATTGGGCTGGTGATTCAAGTGATCGTAAATCCACAAGCGGATACTTTTTAAAGTTGGAGAAAGTTCAATCTCCTGGTCTAGTAGGAAACAAGTGTCTGTTGCCTTGTCATCCACAGAAGCGGAGTATGTGTCCGCATCCTATGCAAGCTAGGAGGTCGTTTGGTTAAGACAATTGATGGACGATCTTGGCAAACCGTCAACTCAGCCGACAGTGATTTATGAGGACAACCAAGGATGCATTAAACTTGAATGCAGTGAAAAGATCAGTGCTAGAACCAAGCACATTGACGTCAGACACCATCATCTACGTGATTTGATAGATCGTAGCATAATTCAGTTTGTCTATTGTGAAACTGATAAGATGCTAGCTGACATTATGACAAAGCCATTGCCATGAGCCAGGTTCCAAGAATTGAGAACCACAATGGGAATAAGAGGATAAGTACTTGTTGAGTGGGGGTGTTGGAAAAATGCATATTGATTTGTATGTATTGCAACACCTACTACTGTACTGTTTGATATGTTGTGCATATTGTGAGGTTGTTTTGTAAAAAAAAAAAAAAACCATCACTTACAGACATGATGCCTCCTCCTTCTCTTCCTGTGTTGTTGTAATGTTTTTCATGCTGCAGCCATAGCAGATATCAGGCTGATCACATTTCATGCTGTGTTGTAAGCTGTCTATACTGGATGTGAATAAATCTACATTCTCTGTTGCTGACTCCGGATGTTACGCTGGTTAATCCGCTGCTAACACTTTTTATTTGCTGTGTTGCTGTGTGTTACACCAGAGATCTGATTTAGGTGGTAGAGATCGTGTGATCTCAAGTTTTTGTTAATCAGAAGTGTTGGTATTTTTGTTAGGGTTTTTTTGGGTTGCAGTCAGAACTCTTTCCTATACTTTTCTATCTAGACAGATTGGGCCCAAGTGTTTGCTCATTCTATTTTCTGTCTGTGTCCGTGTTTTCTTCTTGTCTAACCGCCATTACATGTTGGGGGCTTCCTATTTCTTTGGGGATTCTGCTCCAGGGCAGATAGTATTCATCTTTCTGCCTTTAGGTGTAGCTATCTCTCTGGCTGTGACGAGGCATCTAGGATCACCGTAGGTACGCTCCACGACTACTTCTAGTGTGGCGGTTAGTTTAGGCTACTGCAATCCAATAGTTTCCAGCCTCTCTGGTGTATTGCTACTTTGGCTATTTTTTGCAGTTTCTCCTCAGCTACTGAAACATAACAGTCTAGTTTCCAAAATGGTGTCACTTGTGGTGGGTTTCCACTGCTTAGGCACATCAGGGGCTCTCCAAACGCGACATGGCATATAGCCAATTCTGCTCCTTCCTTTCCAAGCTCTGCCATGCACCCAAACAGTGGTTTACCCCCACATATTGGGTAACAGCGTACTCAGGACAAATTGCACAATAACTTTTGATATCTTGTTACCCTTGGGAAAATAAAAATTGGGGTGAAAAGATCATTTTTGTGGAAAAAATATGATTTTTTAAATTTTACGGCTCTACGTTATAAACTTGTGTGAAGCACTTGGGGGTTCAAAGTGCTCACCAAAGATTTAGATAAGTTCCTTAGGGGGTCCAGTTTCTAAAAGGGGGTCACTTGTGGGGGATTCCCACTGTTTAGGCACATCAGAAGCTATCCAAATGCGACATGGTGTCCAATCTCGATTCCAGCCAATTTTGGTTTGAAAAAGTCAAATGGCGCTCCTTTCCTTCCGAGCTCTGCCGTGCGCCCAAACAGTGGTTCCCCCCCACATATGGGGTATCAGCGTACTCAGGACAAATTGGACAACAACTTTTATGGTCCAATTTCTCATGTTACCCTTGGGAATATAAAAAATTGGTGACTTAAATATTACTTTTGTGGGAAAAAAATAGGATTTTTTATTTTCATGCCCGGACATTATAAATTTGTGTGAAGCACTTGGGGGTTCAAAGTGCTCACCACAGATCTAGATAAGTTCCATAGGGGGTCTAGTTTCTAAAATGGGGTCACTTGTGGGGGTTTCCACTGCTTAGGCACATCAGGGACTCTGCAAGCTGAACATGACACCCATCAAAGTCTGCAGTCCAAAACGTCATTACTTCCTTTCCGAGCCCTGCGGTGCGTCCAAACAGTATTTCTCCCCCACATATGGGGTATCAGTGTACTCAGGACAAATTGAACAACAACTTTTGGGGTCCAATTTCCTTGTGAAAAATCAAAAATTGGGGACTAAAAAAAATCATTTTTGTGGAATTTTTTTTTTCTCACCCCGGCATTATAAACTTTAGTGAAACACTTGGGGGTTCAAAGTGCTCACAACAGATCTAGATAAGTTCCTTAGGGGTCTAGTTTCCAAAATGGTGTCACATGTGGGGGTTTCCACTGTTTAGGCACATTAGGGGCTCTCCAAACGCGACATGGTATACAATCTCAATTCCCGCCAATTTTGGTTTGAAAAAGTCAAACGGCGCTCCTTCCCTTCCAAGCCCTGCCGGGCGCTCAGACAGTGGTTTTCCCCCACATATGGGGTATCGGTGTACTCAGGAGAAATTGCACAACAACTTTTTCTGTCAATTTTCTCCTTTTACCATTGTTAAAATAAAAAAATAGTTTGTAAAATATCATTTTTGTGACTAAAAAGTTAAATGTTCATTTTTTCCTTCCAAGTTGCTTCAGCTCCTGTGAAGCACCTGAAGGGTTAATAAACTTCTTGAATGTGGCTTTCAGTACCTTGAGGTGTGCAACTTTTAGAATGGTGTTACTTTTGGGTATTTTCTGCCATATAGACCCCTCAAAGTGACTTCATATGTGAGGTGGTCCCTAAAAAAAATGGTTTTGTACAATTTGTTGTAAAAATGAGAAATCGCTGGTCAACTTTTAACCTTATAACTTAGTAGCAAAAAAAAATTGGTTTCAAAATTGTGCTGATGTAAAGTAGACATATGATAAATGTTATTTAGTAAGTATTTTATGTGACATATTTCTCTGTTTTAAGGGAATAAAAATTAAATTTTATAAATTGCAAAATGTTTCAAAATTTTTGCCATATTTCCATTTTTTTCATAAATAACCGCAAATTATATTGAAGAAATTTTACCACTATCATGAAGTACAATATGTCACGAGAAAACAGTCTCAGAATCGTGAAGATCCATTGAAGCGTTCCAGAGTTATAGCCTCATAAAGAGACAGTGGTCAGAATTATAAAAATTGGCGCGGTCATTAACATGCAAACCACCCTTGGGGGTTAAGGGGTTAAATGACATATACATATTTGGTATGTGAATACAGTCACAATAATAATAATGATTAGAAGACATGCGTTGGCTATGTAGCACAGATTTGTGGTTGCGGGCAGCAAAAGGAATAGCCAAGACAAGAGTTGAATGTTCGGATTGAACAAGGAATAGCAGAGATGAGGTGGCTATCACAAACATTGATACAGCAGCACAAGGAATAGCAGAGACAAGTTGCTTATCAGATACCTTGATACAGCAGAGTTGAAGGTTTGGATTGCACAAGGAATAACATAGAGGAGGTGGTTATCAGAAACATTGATATAGCAGCGCAAGGAATAACAAAGACAAGTTGGTTATCTGGCACCTTGATAGCAGAGATGAGGGTACGGACAACACAAGGAATAGCAGAAATGGGTTGATTATCAGACACCTTGATAGCAGAGTTAAGTGTGTGGATAGCACCAGGAATAGTAGAGGCAAGTTTTTTAAATACCTTTATATAGCAGTTTGTAGGTGGAGACACCACCAGGAATAGCAGAGATGCCTTTATAGCAGAATTTTTGGTGCGGACAGCTCACAAAATAGCTGGACTGAGTTGGTAGTAGAAGCTGGTTCCTAGATAAAAGTAAAGAGTAGCTAAGAAGGTGATCTGACAGTAAGTGGAAAATGAAGCTTGACTCCTGGAAACCACGCTAGTAGAAGGGTGTACTACCTGAATAGTCAGCCAGGTGCATATTCTTGAGGCATTCTTAAATGGCATTAGATGATGACATCAGAGGTGCATATGTAACTTGTCATGGGCCAGTAGCCTGTGGTCGAGGTGCTCATCTTCCACACCCCAAAGCACTACATGAAAATGGGGGTCCTGGCTCTATCTGTTTGCTCTTGTTATCTGGGCAATACGCATTGGCAAAGTGCATGATTCCGCTTTATTAGACAGGCCAGGAGCAGTGTCAAGTCGGCACCGTTATACTGGTTAAAATGATACATTGGTTGATGAAATCTGTCTTGTGGTTGTTGTTTAATCTTTATTTTCAGTTTTCAGTTAATGAAATTCTCGTGTTCCAGTCCGACCTGCAGGCAGCGCAGTTGGCGGCCTGTGGGGGGGGCTTTATGTGGGGCTCTGCTTAGGTATTCATCTGTATTGCTTCTGACAGGTCACTGATCGCTCACTGACCTGCCCCTATTTTGCAAACTGAATATAATATGTATTGAAAAAAAATCACATTCAGCAGGCAGTCGGCTGCGGCACCTGTGCTGCAGCATTATCGCATGTATAATATGCATTCATTTATTTTATTAGCTGATATAAATTTATTCAGAAAAAAAAATTCGGTCTCAAATTGGTGCTTAGCATCTTTCGGCGATTCAATAGATGCTGCTGCACAGGTGTCACTGGCGCCATCTTGGTAGAGGAAAAAAAATTGTCTCCACTCTCCACCAAGATGGCACCGGCGGCACATGCGCAGTAACATCTATCAGATTGGATGTAGCCCCAACCAAGGAAGATTTGCAGTCATCTTGTGTTTTTTCTATTTTCTAATAATTGTGCCAACAGTAGCCTGTTGTGAATGGACTTGAAATGAGTTCTGAGCAGAGGCTCCCTCTGGTGGTTACAAGCGGTACTGGACTGTCCAGTGAAGATTGTGAGGATTGGGAATCAGGTGTTACTGACTGGTCTTATATAAGGGAGTCGCCTTCCCATCAGGGTTGCCGGTGATCAATTGTTCTGGTCTCAATCCTTGATTCCTGTTTCCTTTGTAGCCTGCTGTGTCGTGTCTGCATCTCCTGCTAACAGATAAGACATTTTCTTCTTTTTGTGTGCTTGATTTTTGCATTTTGTCCTGCACTTCTGTGGGGGCCTTCAGGGTCCCCTCGGGGGCTTTTGCCCTCTCAGTTTAGTTCAGCCACTGATGTTTGTACATTTGCTTTTTCCAGTTTTTTCAGTGGCTGCTGTTTTGATTTTGTTACACCAGAGAACTAATTTAGGTGGTAGAGGTCGTGTGATCTCAGGTGTTTTTGAAATTAGTAGAGTTGGTGCTTTTCAGGGTTTTTTGGGATTGCAGTAAGTGCCCTTCCTATCCTTTTCTATTTAGGTAGTTTGGGCCCCAACGTTTGCTCATACTATTTTCTGTCTGTGTCAGTATTTCTTCTTGTCTAACCGCCATTACATGTTTGGGGGCTTTCTATGTTCTTTGGGGATCTGCTCCGGGGCAGATAGCTTTCCTTTTTCTATCTTTAGGTGTAGTTAGTTTCCCAGGCTGTGACGAGGCGTCTAGGACCAACGTAGGAACGCTCCACGGCTGCCTCTAGTTGTGGTGGTTAGTCAGGGTACTGCAATCTCATAGATTCCAACTGCTCTGGTGTATTGCCTTTTTTACCTGCACTCCTCAGCTACCGAAACATAACAGTATCACCGGCCCAATAAATTGAAAATTGTATGGTACTCACAGAAGGGAAAAATATTGTGAAAGAAAAAAGGTTGTCAGAGTTGTCAGAGATATTTTTCTGTTTGTTGCATTTTTTTTTTTTTTCCCTCTGTATCTCTGGGTGCTGGGGAGGATTTTTTCTCTCAATGGAGTTTGCACAGTTGTCTGGCCGTGTGGATCAGCTTGCCACTGAGGTTCGGAGTATTGCTACCTATCTTGCTAGGTTGCCTGTTGTGGAACCTAGGATTCCCATGCCAGATTTGTTTTTGGGGGATCGAGCCAAGTTTCTGAATTTCAAAAATAATTGTAAATTGTTTTTTGCCTTAAAATCTAAGTCCTCAGGGAACGAAGCGCAGCAGGTTCAAATTGTCATCTCTCTCCTGCGCGGCGATCCTCAGGATTGGGCTTTTTCCCTGACACCTGGGGATCCTGTTTTGAGTGATGTTGATGCATTTTTTCAGGCCTTGGGGTTATTGTACGATGAGCCTAATGTCACTGATCAAGCTGAAAAAGCCTTGTTGGCATTAAATCAGGGGCTTGATGACGCTGAGTTATACTGTCAGAGATTCCGTAGGTGGGCAGTCCTGACCAAATGGAATGACGACGCTTTGGCAGCCCTTTTTCGGAAGGGTCTGTCAGATAATGTAAAGGATGTGTGAGACAGTGAAGGAATATGTGTTGAATGGGGTGTACATTTCACCTAGGTATAAGGGAAATGTGTGGTTTTGTAGACCTAGTGGTAGAGAAAGGTCATTACACCATCCATTCAAGTACACGCTTGCAGCTCAAACCTGTGGCCACTCAGGTGTTAATTAAGAAACCAGAAGTAGGTGTCTGGGAATACAGACAGTGCTGGAACTAGTTTAGTCTGGACACAGGAAGGTGTCCCGGCACGAGAAAACAGTCTCCAAGTCAGAGTGTGAGCTGTCTTTAGCCTGGACACAGGGAGGTGTCCGCACAAGGAAGCAGTCTCCAGGATTGGGAGCTGTCTTTAGCATGGACACAGGAGGGTGTCCCGGCACGAGAAGCAGTCTCCAGGAGTTTGAGCTATCTCAGTCTGGTGCAGGAAGTACCCGGACACAAGAGTAGCCTCAGTGAGTCTCCGTGTGAATAGCGGCTGAATAGGAGTGGATCTCTCTCAAGTCTGGACGCTGAAGGGGCCTTCAGACACAAGGAGGAGTATCTGGGAAACTCCGTACTGGTAACATATATCATATGTGTTGTTTTGGCACAGACTGGTAGAGTCTGTACCCTGAGAGACAGGGAATCGATCTATGTGTAGTTAGTGGCTAGACAAGCCTAGTTTTCTGTTTATGCTTTATTTTAATCTGTTTGCTGTGGACTTTAATAAAGCTGGTTGCGGCCAGTTTTTACACCAGAACTGCTGTCTGAATGAACTGTTTTCGTGCCAATCTGTCTACCCAGACAGCGATCCTAGAGCTATACCCCTGGAAATGTTACAGATGTTATGGTGGGATTCCCTGTCCCTCTGGTCTCAATGATTCTATGTCATTAGCGATTCAAATTGACAGACGTTTGCGTGAGCGGAGAAGTATGCGTGGAATAGTGTTGCCTTGTGAACTGCTTCTGAATCCATGCAGTGTGATAGAGTGGTTTCTGGGGCACAGCGTCATGAGTTTCGAAAGCGCAATGGGTTATGTTTCTACTGTGGTGATGCCTCTCATGCTATTTCAGTCTGCCTAAGGGGAAGACGTTTTGCACGCTCAGTTGTCTTGGGTAGTGTTCAGACTAAGTTTTTATTAACTGTTACTCTGATATGCTCTCTGTCCTCATTTTCTGCTCAGGCTTTCATTGATTCGGAGACAGCTATTAACCTGATGGATTTTGATTTTGCTAAACTTTGTGGGTTTCCCTTGATACCCTACAGAAGTCTATTCCCCTACTGGGGATAGATTCTACCCCTTTGGCTGAGAATAAGGCTAAGTGCACACGATCAGGAATAATTGCGTTTTTTTCGCGGTTTTTCCGCGGTTTTCCGCGGTAAAAACGCGATAAAAACGCAAGCATTAAGCATCCTATACATGTTAATTGATTCCGCATGTTTTGGCCACATGTTGCGTTTTTTTCCGAAAAAAACGCTTTGCGGAAAAAATAGCAACATGTTCATTAATTTTGCGGAATGTAAGCGGTTCATGTGCGGTGGTACCCAGGGTCTGGAGGAGAGGAGACTCTCCTCCAGGCCCTGGGTACCATATCCTGGTAAAACAATAATTAAATAAAAATAATGATATTCTCACCTTCCGGCGGCCCCCGCAGCCTTCCCGCGGCCCCCGCAGCCTTCCCGCCTTCAGCGACGCTCCCGGCAACTTCCGGTCCCAAGAGTCCTTTGCGAGAATCACCCAGATGGCATAGCGGTCTCGCGAGATGCTACGTCATCGGTGTGATTTGTCGCAAAGCATCCTTGGGACCGGAGTTGCGGGAGCGTCGCTGAAGGCGGAAGGCTGCGGGGGCCGCGGAAGGTGAGAATATCATTATTTATTATTTTTTTTTATTATTTTTACATTAGATCTTTTTACTATTGATGCGGCATAGGCGGCATCAATAGTAAAAGTTGGTCACACGTGTCAAACACTATGTGTGACTCGTGTGACCAACCTGTCAATCAGTTTTCCAAGCGATGCTACAGATCGCTAGGAAAACGCTAGCATTCTGCAAGCTAATTACGCTTGCAAAACGCTATTATTCTGGCGGGAATAGCATAAAAAAGTGCGTATTTCCTGCGGGAGAAGTGTGGGATTGCCGCGGAAATTTCCGCGGCAATTCCGCAACGTGTGAACTTAGCCTAAATCTCAGTTCTCTACTCAGGTGATAATGAGGGTTGAACCTGATCATCAGGAGAGCTGCAAATTTTTGGTTCTGTATAATCTGCATGACATTATCGTGCTGGGTTTCCCTTGGTTACAGTCTCATAATCCTGTTTTGGATTGGAAATCTGTGTCTGTAACCAGTTGGGGCTGCCAATGTGTTAATACCAACACTCCTGTTTTTTCTGCCTCCCCCCAGGCTCAGGATGTTCCTGACTTTTTGATTGATTTTTCTGATGTGTTTAGCGAAACTAACTACACCTAAAGATAGAAAGAGGAAAGCTATCTGCCCCAGAGCAGATCCCCAAAGAACATAGAAAGCCCCCAAACATGTAATGGCGGTTAGACAAGAAGAAATACTGACACAGACAGAAAATAGTATGAGCAAACGTTGGGGCCCAAACTACCTAAATAGAAAAGGATAGGAAGGGCACTTACTGCAATCCCAAAAAACCCTGAAAAGCACCAACTATACTAATTTCAAAAACACCTGAGATCACACAACCTCTACCACCTAAATTAGTTCTCTGGTGTAACAAAATCAAAACAGCAGCCACTGAAAAAACTGGAAAAAGCAAATGTACAAACATCAGTGGCTGAACTAAACTGAGAGGGCAAAAGCCCCCGGAGGGGACCCTGAAGGCCCCCACAGAAGTGCAGGACAAAATGCAAAAATCAAGCACAAAAACAAAAAGAAGAAAATGTCTTATCTGTTAGCAGGAGATGCAGACACGACACAGCAGGCTACAAAGGAAACAGGAATCAAGGATTGAGACCAGAACAATTGATCACCGGCAACCCTGATGGGAAGGCGACTCCCTTATATAAGACCAGTCAGTAACACCTGATTCCCAATCCTCACAATCTTCACTGGACAGTCCAGTACCGCTTGTAACCACCAGAGGGAGCCTCTGCTCAGAACTCATTTCAAGTCCATTCACAACAGTAGCCCTCTCAACAAGCTGCTTGCCTAATGTCGTATAGCCCATCCCAGCCTTGTGCAGGCCTACAATTTTGTCCTTGTTGTTGTCCTTAGACAGCTCTTTGGTCTTGGCCATAGTGAAGAGGTTCCAGTGTTATTGATTGATTGAGTGTGTGGACAGATTGTCTTTTATAAAGGTAATGAGATCAAACAGGTGCAATTAATACAGGTAATGAGTGCAGAGTAGGAGGGCTTCTTAATGGAAAACTACCAGGTTTGTGAGAGCCAGAATTCTTGTTGGTTGGTCGGGGATCAAATACTTATTTCATGCAATTTAGTGATTTAAAAATCATACAATGTGATTTGCTGTTTTTTATTTTTAGATTCTGTCTCTCACAGGTGAAGTGTACCTATGATAAAATTACAGACCTCTCCATTCTTTGTAGATGAGAAAACTTGAAAAATCGTCAGTGTATCAAATACTTATTCTCCCCACTGTATCTTCAATGATTGCTTTTTTGGAAATGCATTGAGCAGCAGGGTGGATTGCTGTTGAAGGAGAAAAAAAAACTCTTTAACCCCTTCATGACCCAGCCTATTTTGACCTTAAAGACCTTGCCATTTTTTGCAATTCTGACCAGTGTCCCTTTATGAGGTAATAGCTCAGGAACGCTTCAACGGATCCTAGCGATTCAGAGATTGTTTTATCGTGACATATTGGGCTTCATGATAGTGGTAAATTTAGGTCGATAATTTTTGCGTTTATTTGTGAAAAAATGGAAATTTGGCGAAAATTTTGAAAATTTTGCAATTTTCAAATTTTGAATTTTTATTCTGTTAAACTAGAGAGTTATGTGACACAAAATAGTTAATAAATAACATTTCCCACATGTCTACTTTAGATCAGCACAATTTTGGAAACAATTTTTTTTTGTTAGGAAGTTATAAGGGTTAAAAGTTGACCAGAGATTTCTCATTTTTACAACAAAATTTACAAAGCCATTTTTTTTACGGACCACCTCACGTTTGAAGTCACTTTGAGGGGTCTATATGGCAAAAAATACCCAAAAGTGACAACATTATAAAAACTGCACCCCTCAAGCTACTCAAAACTACATTCAAGAACATTATTAACCCTTCTGGTGCTTCACAGGAACTAAAGCAACGTAGAAGGAAAAAATGGACATTTTAATTTTTCCAACAAAAATTTCTTTTAGCATCAATTTTTTCATTTCTACATGGGCAACAGGATAAAATGGATCCTAAAATTTGTTGGGCAATTTCTCCTGAGTACACAGATACCTCATATGTGGTCATAAACCACTGTTTGGGCAGACGGCAGGGCTCAGAAGGGAAGGAGCACCATTTGACTTTTGAATGGAAAATATGCTGGAATATTTAGCGGTTGCCATGTCGCATTTGGAGAGTCCCTGTGTGCCTAAACATTGGAGCTCCCCCACAAGTGACCTCACTTTGGAAACTAGACCCCCAAAGGAACTTATCTAGATGCATAGTGAGCATTTTGAACCCCCAGGTGCTTCAAAAATTGATCCGTAAAAAAAAAAGAAAGTACTTTTTTTTCACAAAAATTTTCTTTTAGCCTCAGTTTTTTCATTTTCACATGAGCAACAGGATAAAATGGATCCTAATATTTGTTGGGCAATTTCTCCTGAGTACACCGATACCTCATATGTGGTCATAAACCACTGTTTGGGCGCACGGCAGGGCTCAGAAGGGAAGAAGTGCTATTTGACTTTTTGAATGGAAAATATGCTGGACTATTTAGCGGTTGCCATGTCGCATTTGGAGAGTCCCTGTGTGCCTAAACATTGGAGCTCCCTCACAAGTGACCCCATTTTGGAAACTAGACCCCCAAGGAACTTATCTAGATGCATAGTGAGCACTTTGAACCCCCAGGTGCTTCACAAATTGATCCGTAAAAAACAGAAAGCACTTTTTTTTCACAAAAATTTTCTTTTAGCCTCAGTTTTTTCATTTTCACATGGGCAACAGGATAAAATGGATCCTAAAATTTGTTGGGCAATTTATACTGAGTACAAAGATACCTCATATGTGGTCATAAACCACTGTTTGGGCGCACAGCAGGGCCAGAAGGGAAGGAGCACCATTTGACTTTTTGAACAGAAAATTAGCTCCAATCATTAGCGGACACCATGTCGTGTTTGGAGAGCCCCTGTGTGCCTAAACTTTGGAGCTCCCCCACAAATGACCCCATTTTGGAAACTAGACCCCCTAAGGAACTTATCTAGATGCACAGTGAGCACTTTGAACCCCCAGGTGCTTCACAGAAGTTTATAATGCAGAACCGTGAAAATAAAAATCATTTTTTTTTCTCAAAAAATGATTTTTTAGCCCCCTATTTTTTATTTTCACAATGTTTACAGGAGAAATTGGACCCCAAAAGTTGTTGTCCAGTTTGTCCTGAGTACGCTGGTACCCCATATGTGGGGGGAACCACTGTTTGGCACAAGTCAGGGCTCGGAAGGGATCTAGTGACGCTTTGAAATGCCGACTTGATGGAATGGTCTGCGGGCACCTTATTACGTTTGCAGAGACCCTGATGTGCCTAAACTGTAGAAACCCCCCACAAGTGACCCCATTTTGGAAACTAGACCCCCAAAGGAACTTATCCAGATGTGTGGTGAGCACCTTGAACCCCCGCGTGCTTCACAGAAGTTTATAATGCAGAGCCGTGAAGATAAAAAAAATCATTTTTTCCCTCAAAAACTGATTTTTTTAACCCGCAATTTATTATTTTCACAAGGGTAACAGGAGAAATTGGACCCCAAAAGTTGTTGTACAGTTTGTTCTGAGTACATTGGTACCCCATATGTGGGGGGGACCACTGTTCGGGCACACGTTGGGGCTCGGAAGGGAAGTAGTGACGTTTTGAATGCTGACTTTGATGGAATGGTCTGCGGGTATCTTGTTACGTTTGCAGAGATCCTGATGTGCCTAAACAGTAGAAACTCCCCACAAGTGACCCCATTTTGGAAACTAGATCCCACAAGGAACTTATCTAGATGTGTGGTGAGCACTTTAAACCCCCAAGGGCTACACAGAAGTTTATAACGCCCGGGCATGAAAATAAAAAAATCATATTTTTTCCACAAACATGATCTTTTAGTCCCCAATTTTTTTATTTTCCCAAGGGTAACAGGAGAAATTAGACCCCAAAAGTTGTACAATTTGTCCTGAGTACGCTGATATCCCATATGTGGGAGAAAACTACTGTATGGGCACACGTCGGGGCTCGGAAGGGAAGTAGTGACGTTTTGAAATGCTGACTTGATGGAATGGTCTGCGGGCGTCATGTTACGTTTGCAGAGCCCCTGATGTGCCTAACAGTAGAAACTCCCCAAGTGACCCCATTTTGGAAACTAGATACCCCAAGGAACTCCTCTAGATGTGTGGTGAGCACTTTGAATCTCCAAGTTCATCACAGAAGTTTATAACCCAGAGCCGTGAAAATAAAAAATCATTTTTTTTCCACAAAAATATTTTTTTTAGTCCCCAATTTTATTATCCCAAAGGAAAAAGGAGAAATTAGACCCCCAAAGTTGTTGTGCAATTTTTCCTGAGTACGCTGATAGCCCATATGTGGGGGTAAAACCACTGTTTGGGCACACATCAGGGCTCGGAATAAAGGGAGCACTGTTTGACTTTTTGAACGCAAAATTTGCTGGCGCCATGTCGCGTATGGAGACCCCCTGATGTGCCTAAATAGTGGAAACCCCTCAATTGTAATTCCAACCCTAACCCCAACATGCCACTAACCCCAACCCTAACCCCTATACACCCCTAACCCTAATCCAAACCCTAACCATAACCCGAACCCCAACACACCCCTAACCCTAATCCCAACTCTAACCATAACCCTAACCACAAGCCTAACCTTAATCCCAACCATAACCCCAAAACACCCCTAAAACTTATCCTAACTCTAACCTTAATCCCAACCCTAACCCTAATCTCAACCCTAACCCTAATTCCAACCCTAACCCTAATTCTAACCCTAACCGAAATTCCAACCCTAACTCAAATTCTAACCGTAACCCTAACCCTAATTCTAACCCTAATGCTAACCATAACCCTAATGCTAACACTAATGCTAACCCTAACCCTAGTTTTAACCCTAACCCTAGTTCTAACCCTAAGGCTGAGTTCATATTGCGTTTTACCAGCCCGTTCAACACATAGCGTTGATGGGCTGGTAACGGTATAGCATAACGCGATCGCGTTATGCTATACCCACTAGCGCAGATGAATCAGCAGATGATTCATCTGTGCTAGCGGTGACGGAGCCCAGACGCTGCAGCCTGCGTCCGAGGCTCCGTCACTGAATGACGGCACGTCACGAACGCATGCCGCTTTACGGCATGCGTCGCGATGCGCACACAAATGGGGTTAATGGCAGCGTTAACGGGCTTCGTTACATCGCTTTATACCGCGGTGTAATGCAGTCCGTCTAACGGACTGCCATAATGCAATATGAACCCAGCCTCATTCTAACCCTTTAGGCTGGGTTCACATTGCGTTGATGCAGTCCATTAGACGGACTGCGTTACACCGCATTATAACGCGGTGTAACGCAGTCCGTTAACGCTGCCATTGAACCCCATTGTTGGGCGCATTGTTGGGCGGCATGCATTCGTGACGTGCCGTCATGCAGGGACGGAGCCTCGGGCGCAGCCTGCAGCGTCTGAGCTCCGTCACCGCTAGCACAGATGAATCATCTGCTGATTCATCTGCGCTAGCGGGTATAGCATAACGCGATCGCATTATGCTATACCGTTACCAGCCCGTCAACGCTATGTGTTGAACGGGCTGGTGAAACATAATGTGAACCTAGCCTAACAGGAAAAAAAAAAATATATATATATATTTTCTTTATTTTATTTTTTGTCCCTACCTGTGGGGGTGATAAAGGGTGCTTTTATTTACTTTTTATTTATTTTGATCACTGTGACAGTTTATCACAATGATCAAAATAAATTCATGTACTCTGGAGGGCGCACTGCGCATGCGCCGGCCGGCGGGCGCACTGCGCATGCGCCCGCCATTTTCCAAGATGGCGGAGCCCATGAAGAGTCCCGGACGGACGCCGGGATGGATCGAGGACGTCAGAAGACCGGTGGAGGTGAGGGGACCTACGGGGGGGGTCGGAAGCCGAGGGGGAGCGGAGGCAAGGAGGAGGAGAGAGGACCGGAGCGCAGGGGAGCAGATAGTGACGGCGGTGACCGATCGCCGCCATGAATCGATGGCTGCGGCCGATCACCGCCGTGACTCGGTGTGGGGGGGTCGTAACTCGGTGTCCAGCCATGGCCGATGCTATTGCAGCATCGGCCATGGCTAGATTGTAATATTTCACCAAATTTCATTGGTGAAATATTACAAAACGCTCTGATTGGCTGTTTCACTTTTAACAGCCAATCAGAGCGATCGTAGCCACGTGGGGGTTAAGAAACCCCCACTGTGGTGATGCACAAAGGATCTTGTGCCTGCGGGTCGGGTGACCTTTCAGTGACCCCGGTCACCCGACCCGCAGGAACATGATTTATAGCATGACGCCTACGTTGGCGTCATGGGTCGGGATGCCACTGGTTTTCATGACGCCAATGTAGGCGTCATGGGTCAGGAAGGGGTTAAATCTTCTGTTTCAGCGAGTGTGAGCGAGCTGAGTGTGACCGGTGCGCAATTGCGAATGGTGGTGTGTGTGACTTGGGATTCAGTGACTTTGGATTCAGGGAGTTTCCAAGGGAGGAATTACTGAATTGCTGTTATATTTTATTAATACTTTTTTTAAACTTTTACTTATTTTTTCTGTCTGGTGAAATCCCCATTAGAAATGTCTTCTACTATTGCCAATGCCATCCAATGTACATCTTGCCACATGTGCAAACTGCTGTGCGAGATGTGAGCACGTTGCATTTGGAAGCCCAGATACTCGATCTAAATGTGCAGCTGGCAACCCTGAGATCCATAGACAATATGGAAAGGAGTCTTCTGCTCAATGAGCAGACGCTCAATGGGACAGATAAGGGGGGGGGGTGCTAGGATGGATCTGCAGGACAGTGAAGCAGCAAGCTGGGTGACAGTTAGAAGGCGGGGTAGAGGAAGAGCACCAGGGAGGCTATTCCTGATCTGGCACACCCCAATAAGTTTGCAAAGTTGGCAGATGAGGGGGGTGTGAGTACAGGGGTAGCAGTGCTGCAGCAAGGCTGGACCTCTGAAAGCCGGAGGAGTGTCTGCTCTAGTAAAGGGGGAATTAGGAGAGCAGGGCAGGCCAGACAGGTGCTGGTAGGGGGAGAATCAATTATTAGGGGAACAGATAGGGCAATCTGTCACAAAGACAGGGATCGTCGAACAGTGTGCTGCCTACCTGGCGCTCAATTACGACACATCGCTGATCGGGTTGACAGATTACTGGGAGGGGCTGGTGAAGACCCAGTGGTCATGGTGCACATTGGCACAAATGAAAAAGTTAGAGGTAGGTAGAAGGTCCTGAAAGATGATTTCAGGGAATTAGGCTGCAAGCTTAAAACAAGGACCTCCAACGTGGTATTTTCTAAAATACTGCCTGTACCACATGCCACACCAGAAAGGCAACGGGAGATTAGGGAGGTTAATAAGTGGCTCAAGAATTGGTGTGAGAAGAAGGGGTTTGGGTTCCTGGAGAACTGGGCCAACCTCTCAGTTGGCTACAGATTCTATGCTAGGGACGGGCTGCACCCCAATGGGGAGGGTGCAGCTGTGCTGGGGGGAAAATGGCTAGAAGGTTGGAGGAGTCTTTAAACTAGGGACTTGGGGAGAGTATTCATTTTATAGGAGGGGAAGACAGTGCAGATAGAGACTTGGGCACAAATAATGAAATTGGGGGTGGGGGTGGCATGGGGGATGGGGTTAGAACAGTTAATACTTTAAGAAAAAAAGAGGTACAGAGAGATACATAAAGTGCATGTATACTAATGCCAGAAGCCTCACCAACAAAATGGAAGAATTAGAATTAATTTTGTTGGAATATAATTATGACATGGTGTGGATATCTGAGACTTGGCTGGACTAGAGCCAGACTGGGCTGTTAATTTACAGGTCTGTTTAGAAATGACCGTAAAAATAAGCGAGGTGGGGGTGTGTGTTTATATGTAAAATCATCCTTAAAACCCATCCTGCGTGATAATATATGTGAATCTAATGAAAATGTAGAGTCCCTGTAGATGGAGATAAGGGGAGGGAGAAAAAATAATAAATTACTGATAGGGGTTTGTTATAAGTCTCCTAAAATAATGGAAGCAACGGAGAATATCCTCGTAAAGCAAATAGATGAAGCAGCGAATCAAGGAGAAGTCATTATCATGGGGGACTTCAACTACCCTGAAATACATTGGGGAACAGAAACCTGCAGTTCCAGCAAAGGTAATAGGTTTTTGACAACTATGAGAGACAATTACCTTTCACAACTACTTCAGGACCCAACAAGAGGGGGGGCATTGCTAGACCTAATATTAACCAACAGGCCAGATTGCATATCAAATATAAGGGTTGGGGGTCACTTGGGTAATAGTGATCACAAAATAATAAGTTTTCATGTATCCTTTAATATGATGTGTAGTAGAGGGGTTACAAGGCCACTAAACTTCAGGAAGGCAAATTTACAATGGATGAGAGACGATCTTGGTGCAATTAACTGGGACAATATCCTGAGACATAAAAATACACAAGAAAATGGGAGACATTTATTAGCATCCTGAATAGGACCTGTGCACAGTTTATACCCTATGGGAAAAAATAAACTAGCTAGAAAAAGGAGGAAACCACTATAGCTAAATAAAGCTGTATGGGGCGCAATAAGTGACAATAAAATGTTTTTTCAACAGTATTTACACAAGAAAATCCCATGACAGACAACATGATCAGTGATAACAAAAATTTTCCATGAAATGTCTCCTGCTTAACCCAGCAGGAAGTACTGCGGCGTCTAAAAATCACTAAAGTTGACAAATCCCCGGGCCCGGATGGGATACACCCCCAAGTACTGCAGGAATTAAGTACAGTCATAGATAGACCATTATTTTTAATCTTTAAAGTTCCATAATAACGGGGTCTGTACTACAGGACTGGCGTATAGCAAATGTGGTGCCAATATTCAAAAAGGGGGCAAAAACTGAACCTGGAAATTATAGGCCAGTGAGCTTAACATTTACTGTGGGTAAAATCCTGGAGGGTTTTCTAAGGGATACTATACTGGAGTATCTGAAGAAGAATAACCTGATGACCCAATATCAATATGGGTATACGAGAGACCTTTCCTGTCAAACTAATCTGATGAGTTTCTATGAAGAGGTAAGTTCCGGACTGGACCAAGGGAACGCAGTGGATGTGGTGTTATGGACTTTTTAAAAGCTTTTGATACTGTGCCACACAAAAGGTTGATACATAAAATGAGAACAATGTAGATAGGGGAAAATATGTGTAAGTGGGTTAAGAACTGTCTCAGGGATAGGAAGCAAAGGGTGGTTATTAATGGAGCACACTCGGACTTGGTCACGGTTAGCAGTGGGGTACCACAAGGGGTCAGTATTGGGGACACTTCTCTTTAAAATATTTATTAATGTCCTTGTAGGGGCATACAGAGTAGTATTTCAATATTTGCAGATGACACTAAACTCTGCAGGTAATAAATGCAGAGGAGGACAATTTATATTACAGGAGGATTTATGTAAACGAGAAGCTTGGGCTGATAAATGGCAAAAGAGCTTTAATGGGGATAAATGTAAGGTCATGCACTTGGGTAGAACAAACAAGATGTATAATTATGTGCTTAATTGGAAAACACTGGGCAAAACTGTCACTGAAAAAGACCTGGGTGAATGGAGTGGACGACAAACTCACATTTAGTGGCCAGTGTCAGGCAGCTGCTGCAAGGCAAATAAAATAATGGGATGCATTAAAAGAGGCATAGATGCTCATGAGGAGAACATAATTTTACCTCTATACAAGTCACTGGTGCGACCACACTTAGAATACTGTGTGTAAGTTCTGGTCTCCGGTGTATAAGAAAGTCATAGCTGAACTGGAGCGAGTGCAGTGAAGAGCGACCAAGGTTATTAGAGAACTGGGAGCGTCTGCAATACCAAGACAGGTTATTACACCTGGGGTTATATAGTTTGGAAAAACGAAGGCTTGGGGGTGATCTTATTACAATGTATAAATATATGAGGAGACAGTACAAAGACCTTTAGAATGATCTTTTTACTCTTAGACCTGTGACGGGAACAAGGGGGCATCCTCTACATCTGGAGGAAAGAAGGTTTAGTCATAATCACAGACGCAGTTTCTTTACTGTAAGAGCAGTGAGACTATGGAACTCTCTGCCTTATAATGTTATAATGAGTGATTCCCTCCTAAAATTTAAGAAGGGACTGGATGCCTTTCTTGAAAAGTATAATATTACAGGTTATATACACTAGTTTCCATGATATTGCGTTGTCCCAGGGAGCTAGTCTGATTGCCGTATGTGGAGTCGGGAAGGAATTTTTTTCCCCAATGTGAAGCTTACTGTTTGCTGTTATGATTTGGCAGCTGAGGAGAGCAGGCAAAAAAGGAAATACACCAGAGAGGTTGGAATCTATGGGATTGCAGTACCCTGACTAACCACCACAACTAAAGGCAGCCGTGGAGTGTACCTACGTTGGTCCTAGACGCCTCGTCACAGTCTGAGAAGCTAACTACACCTAAAGACAGAAAGAGGAAAACTATCTGCCCCGGAGCAGATCCCCAAAGAACATAGAAAGCCCCCAAACATGTAATGGCGGTTAGACAAGAGGAAAATACAGACACAGACAGAAAATAGTATGAGCAAACGTTGGGGCCCAAACTTCCTAAATAGAAAAGGATAGGAAGGACACTTACTGCAATCCCAAAAACCCTGAAAAGTACCAACTCTACTAATTACAAAAACACCTGAGATCACACGACCTCTACCACCTAAATTAGTTCTCTGGTGTAACAAAACTAAACAGCAGCCACTGAAAAAACTGGAAAAGGCAAATGAACAAACAACAGTGGCTGAACTAAACTGAGAGGAGCACAAGCCCCGGAGGGGACCCGGCAGACCCCCACAGAAGTGCAGGACAAAATGCAAAAAGCAAGCACAAAAAACTAATAGAAGAAAATGTCTTATCTGTTAGCAGAAGATGCAGGCACGAAACAGCAAGCTACAAAGTGAACAGGAATCAAAGATGAGACCAGAACAATTGATCACCGGCAACCCTGATGGGAGGGAACCTCCCTTATATAAGACCAGTCAGTAACACCTGATCGCCAATCCTCACAATCTTCATTGGATAGTTCAGTACTGTTTGTAACCACCAGAGGGAGCTTCTGCTCAGAATTCATTTCCAGCACATTCACAACAGTTTGCCACATGGTTTTTTTTTTGCCTTCCTCTGGATCAACATGTTAGGGCAGGTTAGGATAGGATATGGGTTGAACTAGATGGACTTAAAGTCTTCCTTCAACCTTAATAACTATGTTTCTATGTAATGAGGGTGTGGGCAGCACCTCCACTTTCTTACACATGCCAGGCTAACATAGTAACGGTGCGGACTAGCCCAGAGGGTGAGGGCCTTAGGAAGCAGATCACGACTTGAGTGGTGTAGATGAATAACACAAACCTACTATTCTGCTGCCAACAGCGACTTAAGCCATAACTCCTTTCTTATGGGTCTGCTTCTCCACTTTAGCTGCTCCGGTATTTGAAATATGTCTGAGATGCTCAAACGTTCTCCACACACATGCACTTTTGGGATCAATTCTGCACACTCACTCCTTCTCTGGCCATCCAGATAAATGATTTAGGATCTCCTGCTGTGCAGGACGGGCACAGGTTTAACCCTGGTTGGTTACTTCTGCCCTGATCCAACATTATGCATGCATCTCTGTCCCTTGTCTTGCTACTCTGCTACAAATATATACCCTATATTCTTATTTGCTATTGCTACCTGTAACTATGCAAGGATTGCTATCCAGGGATTCTGTCTGGAAAAGTCTATTACTAGGTATGAAGAATAGTAAAACAATTACACCATGTCTAGATGTTTCCTATATCAAACCCATTTGTAACTCAGAGCTTTCTCACCTGTCTGTTGGTCTCTACGACAATATACTGTACATGAGTCATCATATACAGTTTAATCATTATATAAATTCTATCGTATTCATTACCCATCAAACATCACAATGCCGCTCTTTAAGCCTAAATATCTCATAGACACATCGTTGACATACTTTTAGAAATATCACAGGATGTTGCAGAAACCTTGATCTGCAAAGGTATGAAGCAAGTCTATACGTTAGGTGGAGACAGTCATAGGTCTCACTCCTAAAAACATGAACACATTGATTTCCACTGCTACTTTACAAATGCCCTCTCTTACAGATGATCCCCATATCCTGAATGTGCACATTTGGTTTACGTTTGACTTTTTTTATTCACTGATGAAATGAAACTGACATTGAAGAACACAAAGTTTTAAGATACCAAGGAAACTTTTCAAAGTCCAAAAATGATTACTCAGAGGTTGAAAAATGGGCCAAGCAAGTAATTCAAACAGAATGCATTTAGAAGATAAGGATTTAGCATAGTTTACATGTTGGCTAAAGATATGAGAAATGTCAACCAATGTGTTAGATTTCAATTTTTTTTTCTTTTAAATGTATAAAGATGGACATAAATTCTTGAATTGCACATCTCCTACATATAAACAGATTTGTTACCTCATTTCAGTCCTTAAAGGGGTATTCTCAAGTTGTCTTTTGAGCAGCTCACAGCTCTGCAGACTCCTTACAGTCTTCTTAGTTCCTGGTTGCTTAGGGGTGGGCACTCCTCTTTGAGTGACAATTCTGGTGAGTAGATTTATTTTGCTACTACATATTAATGAGCTATCAGTGCTCATTTTGAGTTTAAACTGTGATCACTTTATTTTCATATAGTGATAATATTGCATTTGAACAAGTACACAGCTCAGGAAAGTGAGAGACTTCATTAGTAAAACTGCTCTTTAAAATACCAATGCTAGATGCTGAGAGATTGTGATTCTATAGGACTGATAAGACTTCGATCAGAAGGTGAGAGGGAGGGGAGAGATTAGCAATTAACTTGGGCATTGAAATCAATGGGATGAAAAGAGCTAACTAGGATCTAGGAATGTAACTACTGTGCATACTCGGCCAAGCTCTACGCAAAGGAGTGGTACACTATGTAAGATAAAAGCTCTCACAGCAAAGATTGACAGCAGATAGAAAAAAGCAAGCCAATTGTAAACTTGCTTATTTTCATGCAGTCTAACTAACTAATGCAATATCACATTGTCAGTGGCTAGCATTATTGCTTAGCAGCTCTGGGGTCCTTGGTTCAAATCCCTGCAAGGACCACAAATGCAAGGAGTTTGTATGTTCTCTCTGTGTTTGCAGGGGTTTCCTCCGGGTTCTCACCCACACTTCTAAGATAGATTTTGAGCCCCAGTGGATACATTGATGATGATATCTGTAAAGCGCTGCGGAATAATAGTAGTTAAAGAACTAAAATAGGTTGTCTAATTAGTTCCAATGGGATAAAAGAATATGAAATGTTAAAATCCAACATATTCAAAGCGATTTTCCACTACCAATATTCTCAGGACAGATCATCGATATTACAGTAGATTGGCAGGTGTCCGATAACTGACATCACCATTGATCAGCTCCAGCAGTGGCTGGATGTAAACACTATATGGAGCAAAACACTATAGCTCGGTCACATTGTTGAGTGGCTGCTTACCGATACAACACATCAGCTCCTACTCCAATAATATGTGCTGTCAGAGCCATAAAGGCTGATCAGTGGGAATGCTTGATGTCGGACCCCCACTGTTCCGATACTGATGACTTATCCTGAAGATATGTCATCAGTATAATAAAGGAAAACCCTCATTGTTTGTCTTTTTATCAATAACAACATTTGGACGAGATTCTGGACACCCCCATATTACATTATAGGCAAGTTTGTTCATAATTTGTCCAATGTCTAGGTTCTCCTTAAATCAGTTCATTCTTTTATTATTACAATAACATTTACAGTAATTTCTGTGTCTTCCTAATCTTGACTCAGTGTTGTCCTTTTACTACAATATCTTCACTTTGAAATGTAAAAATATCGATAAAAAAGGGGTATACTATGTTCAGTCATCAGTAGAGTTGAGCCAGGACCGTATTTGCCACTAGGCACTCGTGGGCACGTGCCTAGGGCGGGACTCTGCGGGGGGCGGCACCTGAGCAAGACATTTTTTTTTTTGGTCCCCTTGCTTCCCTCACCCCCCCATCATCATACTCACCTCCTCCTGCTGCAGCTTCACCGTCCAGGGCCGATGTCTTATTCCTGTACTGAGCGAGCGGTTACTCCTGGCACCGCTCATTAAGCTCATGAATATGGATGCCACTCCACTCTCATAGGCGTGGTGTCCATATTCATGAGCTTAATGAGCGGTACCCACATGTGACCGCCCGCTCATACAGGAACAGGATGTCGGCGCTGGACCTTCGGAGCTGCAGCAGGAGGAGGTGAGTATATCAATGATGATGGGGGAATGAGCGCTGAGGGCTGTGGGTGATTTCTGGGGGGTGATGAGCACTGTATGCTGGGGGGTGAGGGCTGGCGGGTGATGAGCGCTGTGTGCTGGGGTAAGCGCTGTGTGCTGGGGGTGAGGGCTGGGGGGTGATGAGCGCTGTGTGCTGGGGGTGAGCGCTGTGTGCTGGGGGGTGAGGACTGGGGGGGTGATGAGCGCTGTGAGCTGGGTGTGAGCGCTCTTTGCTGGGGGGTGAGCGCTGTGTGCTGGGGTGAGCGCTGTGTGCTGGGGGGTGAGGGCTGGGGTAGTGAGCGCTGTGTGCTGGGGGTGAGCGCTGTGTGCTGCGGGTGAGGGCTGAGGGACTGATGAGCGCTGTGTGCTGGGAGTGAGCGCTGTGGGCTGGGGGGGTGATGAGCGCTGTGTGCTGGGGGTGAGCGCTGAGGGCTGGGGGGGTGAGGGCTGGGGGTGATGAGCGCTGTGTGCTGGGGGTGAGCGCTGTGTGCTGGGGGAGTGAGGGCTGGGGGGTAATGAGCCCTGTGTGCTGGGAGTGAGCGCTGTGTGCTGGGGGGGTGAGGGCTGAGGAAATGATGAGCGCTGTGTGCTGGGGGGTGATGAGCGCTGTGTGCTGGGGGTGAGCGCTGTGTGCTGGGGGTGAGGGCTGGGGGTGATGAGCGCTGTGTACTGGGGTGAGCGCTGTGTGGCTGGGGGGGTGAGGGCTTTGGGAGTGATGAGGCTGTGTGCTGGGGGGTCATGAGGCTGTGTGCTGGGGGTGTGAGCGCTGTGGGCGGGGGGGTTGAGCGCTATGTGCTGGGGGTGAGCACTGAGGGCTGGGGATATGAGCGCTGTGTGCTGGGGGTGTGAGCGCTGTGGGCTGGGGAGGTGATGAGCGCTGTGTGCTGGGGGTGAGCGCTGTGGGCTGTGGGGGGTGAGCGCTGTGTGCTGGTGGGTGAGCGCTGTGGGCTGGGGGGGTGAGCTGCTGTGGCTGGAGGGGGTGAGCGCTGTGTGCTGGGGGTGATGAGCGCTGTGTGCTGGAGGGTGAGGGCTGGGGAGTGAGCGCTGTGTGCTGGGGGTGAGCGCTGTGTGCTGGGGGGTGAGGGCTGAGGGAGTGATGAGCGCTGGTGCTGGGGGGTGATGAGCGCTGTGTGCTGGGAGTGAGCGCTGTGGGCTGTGGGGGTGATGAGCGCTGTGTGCTGGGGTGAGCTGAGTGTGGGCTGGGGGGGTGAGGGCTGGGGGGTGATGAGCGCTGTGTGCTGGGGGGTGAGCGCTGTGTGCTGGAGGAGTGAGGGCTGGGGGTAATGAGCCTGTGTGCTGGGAGTGAGCGCTGTGTGCTGGGGGGGTGAGGGCTGAGGAAATGATGAGCGCTGTGTGCTGGGGGGTGATGAGCGCTGTGTGCTGGGGTGAGCGCTGTGTGCTGGGGGTGAGCGCGCTGTGTGCTGGGGGGGTGAGGCTGGGGGGGTGATGAGCGCTGTGTGCTGCTGGGGGTCATGAGCGCTGTGTGCTGGGGGTGAGCCTGTGGGCTGGGGGGTGATGAGCGCTATGTGCTGGGGGTGAGCACTGAGGGCTGGGGGATGATGAGCGCTGTGTGCTGGGGGTGAGCGCTGTGGGCCTGGGGGAGTGATGGAGGCTGTGTGCTGGGGGGGGTGAGCACTGTGTGCTGGGGGGTGAGCGCTGTGTGCTGGGTGTGAGCGCTGTGGGCTGCGGGGGTGAGCGCTGTGTGCTGGAGGGGTGAGCGCTGTGTGCTGGGGGTGATGAGCGCTGTGTGCTGGGGTGAGCGCTGGGGGATGAGTGCTGAGGGCTGGGGGAGTGATGAGCGCTGTGGGCTGGGGGGGTGAGCGCTGTGGGCTGAGGGGGTGAGTCCTGTGGGCTGGGGGTTGAGCGCTGATGGCTGGGGGGTGATGAGCCTGTGGGCCTGAGCGCTGAGGGCTGGGGGTGTATGAGCGCAGGGGGGAGATGAGCACTGAGGAGGGGAATGAGAGCTGAGGTGTGGGAATGAGCTGCTGGTTGGGGAATGAGCTCTGAGGTGGGGATGAGGCTGAGGGGGGGAATGAGTGCTGAGGTGGGGAATGAGCGCTGTGGTGGGGATATGAGCGCTGAGGTGGGGAATGAGCGCTGAGGGGGGGAATGAGCGCTGAGGTGGGGAATGAGCGCTGAGGGAGAGAATGAGCGCTGAGGTGGGGAATAAGCGCTGAGGTGGGGAATGAGCGCTGAGGTGGGGAATGAGCTGGCTGGGGGGGAATGAGCGCTGAGGGGGGAATGAGCGCTGAGGTGGGGAATGAGCGCTGGGTGGGATGAGTGAGCGCTGAGGTGGGGAATGAGCGCTGAGGGAGAGAATGAGCGCTGAGGTGGGGAATGAGCGCTGAGGTGGGGAATGAGCGCTGTGTGCTGGGGGTGAGCGTGTGGCTGGGGGCGCTGTGTGTGGGGGTGAGCGCTGTGTGCTGGGGGGTGAGCGCTGTGTGCTGGGTGTGAGCGCTGTGTGCTGGGGGGTGAGGGCTGGGGGGTGATGAGTGCTGTGTGCTGGGGGTGAGCGCTGTGTGCTGGGGGGTGAGGACGGGGGGTGATGAGCGCTGTGTGCTGGGTGTGAGCGCTGTGTGCTGGGGGGGTAAGCGCTGTGTGCTGGGGGTGAGCGCTGTGTGCTGGGGGGTGAGGGCTGGGGGAGTGAGCGCTGTGTGCTGGGGGTGAGCGCTGTGTGCTGGGGGGTGAGGGCTGAGGGAGTGATGAGCGCTGGGTGCTGGGGGGTGATGAGCGCTGTGTGCTGGGAGTGAGCGCTGTGGGCTGTGGGGGTGATGAGCGCTGTGTGGGGGTGAGCGCTGAGGGCTGGGGGGTGATGAGCGCTGTGTGCTGGGGGTGAGCGCTGTGTGCTGGGGGAGTGAGGGCTGGGGGGTAATGAGCCCTGTGTGCTGGGAGTGAGCGCTGTGTGCTGGGGGGGGGTGAGGGCTGAGGAAATGATGAGCGCTGTGTGCTGGGTGGTGATGAGCTCTGTGTGCTGGGGTGAGCGCTGTGTGCTGGGGTGAGCGCTGTGTGCTGGGGGGGGTGAGCGCTGTGTGCTGGAGGGGTGAGCGCTGTGTGCTGGGGTGATGAGCGCTGTGTGCTGGGGTGAGCGCTGGGGGGGTGAGTGCTGAGGGCTGGGGGAGTGATGAGCGCTGTGGGCTGGGGGGGTGAGCGCTGTGGGCTGAGGGGGTGAGTCCTGTGGGCTGGGGGTTGAGCGCTGATGGCTGGGGGGGTGATGAGCACTGTGGGCGCTGAGCGCTGAGGGCTGGGAGTGTAATGAGCGCAGGGGGGAGAATGAGCACTGAGGTGGGGAATGAGAGCTGAGGTGGGGAATGAGCGCTGGGATGGGGAATGAGCTCTGAGGTGGGGATGAGCGCTGAGGGGGGGAATGAGTGCTGAGGTGGGGAATTAGCGCTGTGGTGGGGAATGAGCGCTGAGGTGGGGAATGAGCGCTGAGGAGCAGAATGAGCGCTGAGGTGGGGAATGAGAGCTGAGGGAGAGAATGAGCGCTGAGGTGGGGAATGAGCGCTGAGGTGGGGAATGAGCGCTGAGGTGGGGAATGAGCGCTCGGGGGGAATGAGCGCTGAGGTGGGGAATGAGCGCTGGGGGAATGAGCGCTGAGGTGGGGAATGAGCGCTGAGGGAGAGAATGAGCGCTGAGGTGGGGAATGAGCGCTGAGGTGGGTAATGAGCTCTGAGGGGGGAATGAGCGCTGGGGAATGAGCGCTGAGGTGGGGAATGAGCGCTGAGGTGGGGAATGAGCGCTGGACTAATGTAAAAGAGGCGGTTGGACAGAAATTACATCACAAATCTATTTTTTTGTTAAATAACATCTTTATTTAGCTTACAAAAAGGCATACAAATCCGCATGTAAAAAATGCATCAAATACGCACCTGCGTTTTCTGCCAAGAGATGCAGATTATGTACGGAAACTTCTGCAGACAAATCTGCAATGTGTGCACATACCCTAAGGCTATGTTTCCAAGTTCAGGAAACGCTGCAGAGAGGACACAGCTCCGTCCTAAGCTTTGCCGGCTTTTGTACGCACCGTGATTCCACATGTGTCATTGAACCGTGTGGAATCACCGCATCCTATACATAGAACTGTGTTATTTGTCTTGCGTAGACTGAGCGTCTCCGCGAGATAAATAGACATGCTGCGGTCTAGAAAGATGCCGTATGTGCATATAGACAGGTCTGTCACCTGCATCTTTGAAATTGTACGCATAGTGGATATGGGATTTCATAACATCCCCTCCACTGTGCTGTAACATTTGGACGCTGCAGATTGGACTCTGTGGCTGTTCTCAGCGTCCAACCCGCAGTGTTTTCTGAACGTGGGAACGTACCCTAAATATATCTCTGCCTCTGGACATTATATGGTATAGATTTGCCTGGACTGTACATTACTATAAATCTACTATCTGAGCATTATATATTATAGATCACCCTGGACATTATATATAATAGATTGTACATCATATATTTGATAATTCTGGACATTTTATACTATAGGTCTCCTTGTACATTATATATTATAGATCTACCGTGTTTCCCCGATAGTAAGACAGTGTCTTACATTCTTTTTACCCCCAAAAGTACCAATATGTCTTACTTTCGGGGTATGTCTTATATTGGAAAATACACCGGATGTGTGAAAGAGGCCTAAGCGGTTTCAAGTGCGGTGGTACCCAGGGTCTGGAGGAGAGGAGACTCTCCTCCAGGCCCTGGGTACCATATCCCTGGTAAAACAATAATTAAAATAAAAAATAATGATATTTTCACCTTCCGGCGGCCCCCGCAGCCTTCCCGCCTTCAGCGACGCTCCCGGCAATTCCCGGTCCCAGTAATGCATTGCGAGATCACCCAGATGGCATAGCGGTCTCGCGTGATGCTACGTCATCGGGGTGATTTGTCGCAAAGGACTCCTGGGACCGGGAGTTGCCGGGAGCGTCGCTGAAGGCGGGAAAGCTGCGGGGGCCGCCGGAAGGTGAGAATATCATTATTTTTTATTTTTTTTATTATTTTTCACAGAGGACAGCTATTTTTCCAACGTACAGTTTACTACCGGTAAGTCTTACTTTCGGGGTACGTCTTACATTAGCCGATCCCCTAAAACACCACTACGTCTTACTATCGGGGGTGTCTTACTATCGGGGAAACACGGTATAATAAATAATATACCGGGAGATCTAACAGATAAATTGTCCAGATTTATATGTAAGTATCTGTTTAATCCCAGACAAATGAATAAGGCCTTAGTCAGAGACTGGGCAGTAATAGAATAATAAGCTCCATCTAGACAGTAATCCTCCAATGTCTGCTGGACATGGTATGGGGAGAGTTTCTCGTTCAGTTAGTAAACAGACACCAGACTTCTTGCTGGTAACCAGTTAATGTTTTCTTGTCCACCACACTGCAGTGTCAAAAGAGGAAGACAGCAAGACAGGCAGCAACATCGCCGATGTCTATTCCTGTACTGAGCGAGCGGTCACTCCTGGCACCGCTCATTAAGCTCATGAATATGGACGCCACTCCACTCTCATAGGCGTGGTGTCCATATTCATGAGCTTAATGAGTAGTGTTGAGTAGTGTTGAGCGATACTGCTCGATATCTAAAAATATCGGATCGGAATGGTATCGCCGATATCACTAAATATCGTCGATATCCGATTCCGATACCGGAAGTCCCATGTAAGTCTATGGGAACAAAATATCGCAACTAAAAAAACACTTTCTTTCGTTGTAAACACAAAATATACACACATAGAATACATATATATATATATATACATGTCATTGTGACATATATATATATATATATATACATATATTTATAGTTTATACACTTCTACATAGTAAAATAGACTCTGATTCAATTGCCGGGTAAAGCCGTGACATACCCATAGAAGTCGACGGGCTCGGTGCCGAGTACCCCCAAAACCTCTGGCTCTGTGCGACTCAACTTGGGCGTCACAAACAGGATTCTGTAGCTCGCTATAAGCGAGTCCTGTGTGCCTGAATTGAACTGGTTTTGTGCTTGAGAATTGCTAAAATCATCAGAGAATGTATTTGCCATTTTTCCGCCATATCTGCGTCACGACGAGGCACTGGTGAAGAAGAAGGGCGTGCTCTTCGTGGGTGTACACTCACTCAGTGGCGCAAAAACGATGGCCGACCACTCTAAATGGTACTGCAATGTAAGATCGTGCCCCACAGCTCTTGAGTTCCGCCTCCTCATCCTCCTCAGTGTGCGGAAACTAACACGAAGGTCCCGCCTCACTACAAAAGAGGGGCCCTTTCCAGATGCTAATGACACATGTGACTTGGCAGAGATGGCTAATGGACACGAGCAGAAGTGTGAAGGGATGGAGCAGTCAGAGCTCTCCCCCCACGGAAGCGACCCGATCGCCACGGAACCACCGTTGGGCACCCGGCCTGGAAACCCTCCTACGCTGCAAGAAGCGGAGGATACCCTAAGAGGCCTGGCCCGGCACCGGGAGGAGGTCGCCAGGATGGAAGCCAGCTGGCGTGCCCTAAAACTAAACTTGGAGCGGCGCCAATCCCTCTTACCTGAAGTGTCTGTACCGGATGGTGAGGCACCCGTTCTAGTAGAGGAGTCCGTGCGGGCATCCCAGCCCTTGCAATGTGATCCGGTTGACGTTGTCGCAGTGGAGGCACCCGTTCCTGCAAAAAACGCTGCACCGGCAGCACCCCAGATCCCGCTGTCTGCCCCCGTCGCTGAGACAGAAGAAGCGACACCCGTCCTCATGGAGGAGGCCGCGCAGGCACCAGAGGTCTACCTGTCTGTACCGGAGCCCCGACTGTCATCTGTTCCAGAGCCGGCTGCTTCCTCCGCAGGTGAGCGCATCCAGGACTGTCGGGCGCCAGGAGAGCTGCCGCAAACCGGACATCGTAAGCTGCAGTTTGATGGTGGAGACATGGAGATGCTGGTGGAGGAGAATTACAACCGGCGTCAGGAGGAAGAGTGGAGACGTTGGGAGAGAGAAGCCGAGCGACAAAGGGAGCAGCGCGAATCCCAGAAGCTTCGCCAACGTCACATCGAGAAGGACCGGGCAGATAAGGACCGGATGAGAAAAGATAAAGGAACCCTGATGGAGCCGCGGCGTAAGGGTGCAGTACGGAGCTTTAAATTGAAAGCTGGTTGGGGCTTCATCCAGGAGCCTGGACTTTATTTAGAAGTGTTTGTGACCCGGCGGGACGTGGAGACTCACCTCCCAGAAGGACACCAGGGGAGGGACCTGTTGCCAGGAGACTTGGTAACTTACACCCGACACTGGGGTTACAATGGATGGTATGCCCTAAATGTCACCAGGTGTGACCCCTGGTCCCCAGAGTGTCAGGAACCTGTGAGACCCTCGGAGCCTTCAGCCTCCCACATCCAGGCCTCTGCACAAGTGCCCACCCCAAGCCGTAAATCTCCCCAGCCTCCCTCAGTGGTCTCCTCAGCAGCCCCAGCTATGGACATGATAATGATATCTGGCCCGTACCCGGCGCCTGTTAGGCCCCCTGGGGTTCGTTCAGTCCGGGACATAGGGCTCCAGACCCGGAGGGAGATGAAAGAGGTGGCCACACAGACACAGATAGCGGGTCACGACTTGACTGTACAGGCCACAAGACGTCATCAGGTCCTGGTGGTCCTTGGTGTCTCGGATGTTTGGCAAGCATCAGAAGAGTACCAGGTGGTACCTGGAACACCCCTGCCAAAGAATTATAAATAACCCGGACAGGGTCCCTGTATGTAAATAGTTAAATTGTTGATGTACCCGGACGGGTGAATGTTCATAAAAAAGTTTTTTAATTTAATAAAAAAAACAACACAGTTTTCATTATTTTTATTACAGTCTCATCCTGCGACGCCATCGATCTCCTGTAAAAAAATGAAAAAAAAAAACCAGCAGCATACCACCTGTCCGACGCAGTCCATAGTAACGAGTGTCCCACGACGATCCAGCTCTGCTACATCAGAATGACATCAGAGGCAGGCAGGCAGGCAGAGGCTGTCATCCCGGCGCAGCACAGCTGATTACCTGCTTCCCCGGCGGTGACGTCATCGGACTGACTGCTTTACGGCCGGGATTACCCAGCAGTCACTGCAGTTATCGCGAAAAACTGCATGTGACCGCCAGGGAGAAGATAATGGCGGCCATCAAGCAGTACAGGACGTGACCGCCGGAGATCTTCTGCCAGGTAAGTGCCGCTGACTCCTGACAGACCCGACCGACGGACACTCACAGTGACAGTGACAAATCCGATTCCGGTATCCGATATTACGAAAATATCGGTACTCGGAATCGAAAGCCCGATACAGCTAATATCGGCCGATACCCGATATTTGCAGTATCGTATCGCTCAACACTAGTGCAAATACTGCAAATATCGGGTATCGGCCGATATTAGCTGTATCGGGCTTTCGATTCCGAGTACTGATATTTTCGTCATATCGGATACCGGAATCGGATTTGTCACTGTCACTGTGAGTGTCCGTCGGTCGGGTCTGTCAGGAGTCAGCGGCACTTACCTGGCAGAAGATCTCCGGCAGTCACGTCCTGGACTGCTTGATGGCCGCCATTATCTTCTCCCTGGCGGTCACATGCAGTTTTTCGCGATAACTGCAGTGACTGCTGGGTAATCCCGGCCGTAAAGCAGTCAGTCCGATGATGTCACCGCCGGGGAAGCAGGTAATCAGCTGTGCTGCGCCGGGATGACAGCCTCTGCCTGCCTGCCTGCCTCTGATGTCATTCTGATGTAGCAGAGCTGGATCGTCGTGGGACACTCGTTACTATGGACTGCGTCGGACAGGTGGTATACTGCTGTTTTTTTTTTTCATTTTTTTACAGGAGATCAATGGCGTCGCAGGATGAGACTGTAATAAAAGTAATGAAAACTGTGTTGTTTTTTTATTAAATTAAAAAACTTTTTTATGAACATTCACCCGTCCGGGTACATCAACAATTTAACTATTTACATATAGGGACCCTGTCCGGGTTATTTATAATTCTTTGGCAGGGGTGTTCCAGGTACCACCTGGTACTCTTCTGATGCTTGCCAAACATCCGAGACACCAAGGACCACCAGGACCTGATGACGTGTGGCCTGTACAGTCAAGTCGTGACCCGCTATCTGTGTCTGTGTGGCCACCTCTTTCATCTCCCTCCGGGTCTGGAGCCCTATGTCCCGGACTGAACGAACCCCAGGGGGCCTAACAGGCGCCGGGTACGGGCCAGATATCATTATCATGTCCATAGCTGGGGCTGCTGAGGAGACCACTGAGGGAGGCTGGGGAGATTTACGGCGTGGGGTGGGCACTTGTGCAGAGGTCTGGATGTGGGAGGCTGAAGGCTCCGAGGGTCTCACAGGTTCCTGACACTCTGGGGACCAGGGGTCGCACCTGGTGACATTTAGGGCATACCATCCATTGTAACCCCAGTGTTGGGTATAAGTTACCAAGTCTCCTGGCAACAGGTCCCTCCCCGGGTGTCCTTCTGGGAGGTGAGTCTCCATGGCCCGCCGGGTCACAAACACTTCTAAATAAAGTCCAGGCTCCTGGATGAAGCCCCAACCAGCTTTCAATTTAAAGCTCCGTACTGCACCCTTACGCCGCGGCTCCATCAGGGTTCCTTTATCTTTTCTCATCCGGTCCTTATCTGCCCGGTCCTTCTCGATGTGACGTTGGCGAAGCTTCTGGGATTCGCGCTGCTCCCTTTGTCGCTCGGCTTCTCTCTCCCAACGTCTCCACTCTTCCTCCTGACGCCGGTTGTAATTCTCCTCCACCAGCATCTCCATGTCTCCACCATCAAACTGCAGCTTACGATGTCCGGTTTGCGGCAGCACTCCTGGCGCCCGACAGTCCTGGCGGCGCTCACCTGCGGAGGAAGCAGCCGGCTCTGGAACAGATGACAGTCGGGGCTCCGGTACAGACAGGTAGACCTCTGGTGCCTGCGCGGCCTCCTCCATGAGGACGGGTGTCGCTTCTTCTGTCTCAGCGACGGGGGCAGACAGCGGGATCTGGGGTGCTGCCGGTGCAGCGTTTTTTGCAGGAACGGGTGCCTCCACTGCGACAACGTCAACCGGTTCACATTGCAAGGGCTGGGATGCCCGCACGGACTCCTCTACTAGAACGGGTGCCTCACCATCCGGTACAGACACTTCAGGTAAGAGGGATTGGCGCTGCTCCAAGTTTAGTTTTAGGGCACGCCAGCTGGCTTCCATCCTGGCGACCTCCTCCCGGTGCCGGGCCAGGCCTCTTAGGGTATCCTCCGCTTCTTGCAGCGTAGGAGGGTTTCCAGGCCGGGTGCCCAACGGTGGTTCCGTGGCGATCGGGTCGCTTCCGTGGGGGGAGAGCTCTGACTGCTCCATCCCTTCACACTTCTGCTCGGTCCATTAGCCATCTCTGCCAAGTCACATGTGTCATTAGCATTTGGAAAGGGCCCCTCTTTTGTAGTGAGGCGGAACCTTCGTGTTAGTTTCCGCACACTGAGGAGGATGAGGAGGCGGAACTCAAGAGCTGTGGGGCACGATCTTACATTGCAGTACCATTTAGAGTGGTCGGCCATCGTTTTCGCGCCACTGAGTGAGTTTACACCCACGAAGAGCACGCCCTTCTTCTTCACCAGTGCCTCGTCGTGACGCAGATATGGCGGAAAAATGGCAAATACATTCTCTGATGATTTTAGCAATTCTCAAGCACAAAACCAGTTCAATTCAGGCACACAGGACTCGCTTATAGCGAGCTACAGAATCCTGTTTGTGACGCCCAAGTTGAGTCGCACAGAGCCAGAGGTTTTGGGGGTACTCGGCACCGAGCCCGTCGACTTCTATGGGGTATGTCACGGCTTTACCCGGCAATTGAATCAGAGTCTATTTTACTATGTAGAAGTGTATAAACTATAAATATATGTATATATATATGTCACAATGACATGTATATATATATATATATATATAATTATTCTATGTGTGTATATTTTGTGTTTACAACGAAAGAAAGTGTTTTTTTAGTTGCGATATTTTGTTCCCATAGACTTACATGGGACTTCCGGTATCGGAATCGGATATCGACGATATTTAGTGATATCGGCGATACCATTCCGATCCGATATTTTTAGATATCGAGCATTATCGCTCAGCACTATTAATGAGTGGTACCCACATGTGACCGCCCGCTCATACAGGAACAGGATGTCGGCGCTGGACCTTCGGAGCTGCAGCAGGAGGAGGTGAGTATATCAATGATGATGGGGGGGTGAGCGCTGAGGGCTGGGGGGTGATTTCTGGGGGGTGATGAGCGCTGTATGCTGGGGGGTGAGGGCTGGCGGGTGATGAGCGCTGTATGCTGGGGTAAGCGCTGTGTGCTGGGGGGTGAGGGCTGGGGGGTGATGAGCGCTGTGTGCTGGGGTGAGCGCTGTGTGCTGGGGGGTGAGGACTGGGGGTGATGAGCGCTGTGTGCTGGGTGTGAGCGCTGTGTGCTGGGGGGTGAGGGCTGGGGGGTGATGAGCGCTGTGTGCTGGGGTGAGCGCTGTGTGCTGGGGGGTGAGGACTGGGGTGATGAGCGCTGTGTGCTGGGGGTGAGCGCTGTGTGCTGGGGGGTGAGGGCTGGGGGAGTGAGCGCTGTGTGCTGGGAGTGAGCGCTGTGTGCTGGGGGGTGAGGGCTGAGGGAGTGATGAGCGCTGGGTGCTGGGGGGTGATGAGCGCTGTGTGCTGGGAGTGAGCGCTGTGGGCTGGGTGGGTGATGAGAGCTGTGTGCTGGAGGTGAGCGCTGAGGGCTGGGGGGGTGAGAGCTGGGGGGTGATGAGCGCTGTGTGCTGGGGATGAGCGCTGTGTGCTGGGGGAGTGAGGGCTGGGGGGTAATGAGCCCTGTGTGCTGGGAGTGAGCGCTGTGTGCTGGGGGGGTGAGGGCTGAGGAAATGATGAGTGCTGTGTGCTGGGGGGTGATGAGCTCTGTGTGCTGGGGTGAGCGCTGTGTGCTGGGGGTGAGCGCTGTGTGCTGGGGGGGTGAGGGCTGGGGGGTGATGAGCGCTGTGTGCTGGGGTGAGCGCTGTGTGCTGGGGGGTGAGGGCTTTGGGGAGTGATGAGAGCTGTGTGCTGGGGGGTCATGAGCGCTGTGTGCTGGGGGGTGAGCGCTGTGGGCTGGGGGGGTGATGAGCGCTATGTGCTGGGGGTGAGCGCTGAGGGCTGGGGATGATGAGCGCTGTGTGCTGGGGGTGAGCGCTGTGTGCTGGGGAGTGATGAGCGCTGTGTGCTGGGGGGGTGAGCGCTGTGTGCTGGGGGGTGATGAGCGCTGTGTGCTGGGGTGAGCGCTGTGGGCTGGGGGGGTGAGCGCTGTGTGCTGGAGGGGTGAGCGCTGTGTGCTGGGGGTGATGAGCGCTGTGTGCTGGGGTGAGCGCTGGGGGGGTGAGTGCTGAGGGCTGGGGGAGTGATGAGCGCTGTGGGCTGGGGGGGTGAACGCTGTGGGCTGAGTCCTGTGGGCTGGGGGTTGAGTGCTGATGGCTGGGGGGGTGATGAGCGCTGTGGGCGCTGAGCGCTGAGGGCTGGGGGTGTAATGAGCGCAGGGGGGAGAATGAGCGCTGAGGTGGGGAATGAGAGCTGAGGTGGGGAATGAGCGCTGGGATGGGGAATGAGCTCTGAGGTGGGGAATGAGCGCTGAGGTGGGGAATGAGTGCTGAGGTGGGGAATGTGCGCTGAGGGGGGGAATGAGCGCTGAGGTGGGGAATGAGCGCTGTGGTGGGGAATGAGCGCTGAGGTGGGGAATGAGCGCTGATGGGGGGAATGAGCACTGAGGTGCGGAATGAGCGCTGAGGGAGAGAATGAGCGCTGAGGTGGGGAATGAGCGCTGAGGTGGGGAATGAGCGCTGAGGTGAGGAATGAGCGCTGAGGTGGGGAATGAGCGCTCGGGGGGAATGAGTGCTGAGGTGGGGAATGAGCGCTGGGGGAATGAGCGCTGAGGTGAGGAATGAGCGCTGAGGGAGAGAATGAGCGCTGAGGTGGGGAATGAGCGCTGAGGTGGGGAATGAGCGCTGAGGTGGGGAATGAGCGCTGAGGTGGGGAATGAGCGCTCGGGGGGAATGAGCGCTGAGGTAGGGAATGAGCGCTGGGGGAATGAGCGCTGAGGTGGGGAATGAGCTCTGAGGGGGGAATGAGCGCTGGGGGAATGAGCGCTGGGGAATGAGCGCTGAGTTGGGGAATGAGCGCTGAGGTGGGGAATGAGCGCTGGACTAATGTAAAAGAGGCGGTTGGACAGAAATTACATCACAAATCTATTTTTTTGTTAAATAACATCTTTATTTAGCTTACAAAAAGGCATACAAATCCGCATGTAAAAAGTGCATCAAATACGCACCTGCGTTTTCTGCCAAGAGATGCGGAGTATGTACGGAAACTTCTATCTCTGCCTCTGGACATTATATAGTATAGATTTGCCTGGACTGTACATTACTATAAATCTACTACCTGAGCATTATATATTATAGATCACCCTGGACATTATATATAATAGATTGTACATCATATATTTGATAATTCTGGACATTTTATACTATAGGTCTCCTTGTACATTATATATTATAGATCTATAATAAATAATATACCGGGAGATCTATAAGATAAATTGTCCAGATTTATATGTATCTGTTTAATCCCAGACAAATGAATATGGCCTTAGTCAGAGACCGGGCAGTAATAGAATAATAAACTCCATCTAGACAGTAATCCTCAAATGTCTGCTGGACATGGTATGGTGAGAGTTTCTCGTTCAGTTAGTACACAGACACCAGACTTCTTGCTGGTAACCAGTTAATGTTTTCTTATCCACCACACTGCAATGTCAAAAGAGGAAGACAGCAAGACAGGCAGCAACATTGCATCAGAGAGCTCTTGACCTCGAAACAGAAAGTCCTCAGATCCTGGTATTGTAGTAACATAATATTAAGAATAATATTTATTCATTGATATTGCGCTATTAACTCCACAGCACTTTACATACATCATCAACACTGTCCCCATTGGGGCTCACAATCTAAACATCCTATTTGTATGTATTTTGAGTGTGGTAGGAAACCACTGTCTTTGAAAGAGCTACATCGGCATACACATAGATTCGGCCTCATTCATTCCCTATGGGACTTGCAAACATGTGCAGCACTTGCGGATCTGCCGCGAATGGCAAAAATCGCTGACGTGCAAGTAGCCTAAGTCACTGAAGACAGGGTTTGCATTAGTCATATTCACCAATGGGGGAGGCAGAACGAAAAGTGCCTAGGGCAGCATAAACTCTAAATACGGCCCTGAGTTGAGCGAAACAGGTCGGTCAGATTCAAAAATCACCGACTTTCGCCAAAGTCGGGTTTCGCCGAGTGAAACCCGACCATAGCGTGAGGTCGGCCATGCGGTCGTCGACCCAAGTGCCAAAGTCGGTTTTCCCATAATGCTTCAAGGCCTTTTCTCAGCCAATGAGCAAGGATGCATACTGTGGTCAACGAGATGACATGGGCATCGGCCACCACCATCTTAGAGAAGGGCATTGCAGTGATTGGCTTGCTTTGTGTGGAGTCACAGTGGCTATAAAAGCCCTGAGCGCTGACCGCCATTTTACTTCTGTTGATCTTAGCGTAGGGAGAGGTTGGTGCCCCTGTTTCTCAGTAGGGAGAGAGTTAGGCAGGAAAAAAAAAAGTTATTCTGTGCCTGTGCTGATAGCGATTGTGCTGTACAGTTAGTGTGCAGTGACAGGGGAGGATTTTGTTGTGTGCAGCAGCGCTGGTTCTTAGGCTGCCTGCCAGTTGTAGCAATATGTTATATGCTGAGCCGCTCTAGGGGTCTCACTACCTGGATGTATTCAGAGGATAGAGAGGAGGGACTCGTTGGTAAGAGCATGAGACAGGAAGCATTCATGTAATGTGGCTGAGAGAACCTGCACACAATAAAGTAACCCGTTACCACAATCGTGTCAGAGGCATAAACAAGAAATAGAACATGGTGGCAGCAGGGCTGAACCTATAAAGAACAAGTGGACAGACAATCCAGGCAGCTTGTGGTACAAAGCTCAACTGTAAGTACAGTGCCCACAGTACAGCATTATGGAGACCGCATTAAAACCTCCTCAGAGACTAGACATCATGTCCTCAAATCTATCGCAGACCTGGAGACATTGGAAGGAGGAGTTTACTCTGTATGTGGATCTTACAGTAGACACCAATGATCAGAAGCGTAAGGTGAAGCTCTTCTACTATCTGATTGGAGAAAAAGGCAGAGAACTTGCTCAGACCCTGATCCAGGACGGTACAGACAGTCTGGCAGACATTGTACAGGCATTTGATAAGCACTGTGACCCCAAGAAGAATGAGACAGTGGAAAGATTTAAGTTTTTCACCAGAAATCAGGAGATGGGAGAAAATATAGACGCATATGTGACTGAGCTGAAAAGACTGGCAGCAACATGCAGCTTTGGAGAGATCAGAGATTCTCTTATCAGAGATAGAATAGTGTGCGGCATCAGAGAGCCACAGCTAAGAGAGAGACTGCTGAGAGAGGGGGAGTTAACCCTAGAGAAATGCATGCAAATAAGCAGAGCTGCAGAGCTAACAAGAGACAGCCTGAAGATGATGGCAGACACCACTGAGGAGCCAGTACATGCAGTAACCATGAGAGGAAAAGCAGAGCACCAAGCGAGAACAGTCCAATGCAGATACTGTGGCAGAAGACATGAGAGAGACAAAGAGAAGTGTCCAGCATATGGACAAAGCTGCAGGACCTGTGGTAAGATGAATCATTTCTCAGCTCTCTGCAGACTTAAGCCCTTTAAGAAGCACAGAGAAATTCACAGTGTGGCACAGGACAATGACAGTGACAGTGCAGAAGATATTACATGGATACAGCTACAGTCTGCAACAGAGAATGTCAATACAGTCAGACAGCCAGAACCTAAAGATACAAGACAACTGTTTGCAACTCTTTTATTAAATGACAAACCCATTAGATTTCAGTTGGACTGTGGAGCAAGTTGCAATGTCATACCGGAGGATCTACTAAATGAACAGGTGTGCATTGAACCTACTGATAAGGTACTTATGAGTACAACAAAACGATACTGAAACCTCTTGGGACATGCAAACTGAAGGTTAGTAACCCATGCAACAGAAAGAGTTATAGAGCCCAATTTACAGTGCTGCAGGGTGGTGACCACATACCGTTACTAGGTATAAAAGCAGTTCAGGCAATGGACTTAATAAAGGTACAATTCCATAACATTATGTCTGTGGAAGTCAAACAGAGTATGAAGGATATCCCAAAAGCAGACAGCAATCTAGATTTACAGATTATAAAAACACAGTATGCGGATGTATTTGAGGGTGATGGATGTTTTGAAGGAAAATACAAACTGGAAATTGATAACACAGTACAACCTACCAGATTAACGACAAGAAAAGTGCCTGTAGCGCTACTTCAGCCATTGAAAGAAGAACTACAGGATTTAGAAAAGCGAGGCATGATAGAAGTCGTCCATCAGAGCACAGACTGGATAAGTAGTTTGGTCATAGTGCAGAAACCATCAGGAAAACTAAGAATTTGTATCGATCCCAAACCACTCAACAAAGCTCTCAAAAGGAATCACTATCCGATGCCTACAATAGAGGATGTGCTACCAGATTTATCAAAGGCAAAAATATTTTCAGTTTGTGACGTAAAAAATGGATTTTGGCATGTGGAACTGGATGAAGAATCCAGTTTATTGACAACGTTTTCTTCTCCATTTGGTCGCCGTAAATGGCTGAGAATGCCCATGGGACTGACACCAGCTCCAGAAATATTTCAGCAGAAGTTGATGCAAGCTTTGGAAGGAGGGGTAAAGACGATAGCAGACGATATATTAATAGTGGGAGAAGGTGACGATATGCAATCTGCAATAAAGAATCACGATACAAGGATGCTACGATTTTTAGATAGGTGTAGAGAAAAAAGGATAAAGTTGAACTTGGAAAAGTTGAAACTGAAAATGACGGAAGTGCCATATATAGGACATCTGCTAACCTCAAATGGAGTGAAAGTGGATCCAGAAAAGGTGAAGGCGATACAAGAGATGCCTACCCCAACAGATGTGTGTGGAGTACAACGATTTTTGGGCATGGTGAATTATCTGTCCAAGTTTTGCAAGAATTTATCAGACATGTGTGAGCCAATGAGACAGCTAACTCACAAAGATGTGTTGTGGGAATGGACAGAAGCACAGGAGACGGCTTTTCAATCAGTAAAGACAGCCATTGCAGACACAGCAACCTTAAAATATTTTGATCCACAGTTAGAGGTGGTAGTCCAATGTGATGCATCAGAAAAAGGCCTAGGTGCCACATTAATGCAAGAGCGGCAACGAATCACATTTGCAAGCAAAGCGCTAACAACGACAGAGCAGGGATATGCCCAAATCGAAAAGGAGTTACTAGCTGTGGTGTTTGGAATGGAAAGGTTTCATCAGTACACATACGGTCGACAGGTAACAGTACAGTCCGATCACAAACCGTTGGAGAGCATTACAAAAAAACCTCTACTAAATGCACCAAAGAGACTGCAGCGCATGCTTCTGCGACTTCAAAAATATGATTATGAAATTGGATATTGTCCAGGAAAAGACTTGGTGATTGCAGATACTCTAAGCAGAGCGTACTTACCCAACTCAGAGGATAAAGGACAAGAAATGGACAACATCAATATGTGTGAGTATCTTGCAGTATCTAAAGATAAACTGAAACAAATACAGACCTTCACAGAAAAAGATAAAACACTACAGATATTAAAAACTGTGATCCTGCAGGGCTGGCCAAAATATAAGCAGCATGCTCCAAAGGAAGTTGCTCCATTCTTCCATATACGAGATGAACTGTCAGTACACCAAGGAATCATCATAAAGGGAGAAAGGGCAGTGATACCGGAGACTCTGAGAAGAGACATACTACAGAAATTACACTCGTCCCACTTGGGCATTGAAGGATGTTTGCGGCGAGCAAGAGAATCAGTTTATTGGCCGGGTATGAATGATCACATAAAAAGTTACATAGCACAATGTGAGATATGTGCGTCCGGCGGGGATAAACAACCGAAAGAGCCATTGCAACCGCATGCCGTTCCAAATAGACCATGGTCAAAAATAGGTATAGATTTGTTCACATTGGGAGAAGAGAATACCTGGTAACTGTGGACTATTTTTCAAATTTTTGGGAAGTGGACCATTTGAAGGATACAAGAGCAAGAACAGTTATTAAAAAACTCAAGGCTCATTTTGCCAGATATGGGATTCCAGAGATTGTTTTTACTGATAATGCCGCTCAATTTAGGTCAGAAGAGTTCAAGGAGTTCAGCAAGTTATGGGAATTTGAACACAATACATCATCTCCTGGATACCTCAAAGCAATGGCAAAGTGGAATCAGCGGTGAAAACAGCAAAGAAGTTGATTAAGAGAGCGAAACAGGCAGGGACAGATGTATATCTATCTATACTGGACCACAGAAACACACCTTCCCAAGGTCTAGACAGCAGCCCAGCACAGAGGCTTCTGAGTAAACGGACAAGGACACTCATACCAACAGCTAGTCGTCTTCTGAAGCCAAATCTGGTGAGGGGAATGAGGTCAAAACTAAAGAAAAATCAGGATAGACAAGCATTCTATTATAATCAGTCGGCAAAAGATCTATCAGAACTGAGACAAAATGACAACATCAGGATGCAGCCGAGCAAATATGACAAGCAATGGAGAAAAGCAAAGGTGCTCCAGAAACTAGGACCTAGATCCTACGAGATTGTGACAGAGGAGGGAAGAAAACTAAGGAGAAATCGGAGACATCTGAGGAAAACGCAAGAAGGATCTGATACATGGTCATATGAACAGTATCCTCATATCCAAGATGAGGAAACAGCAAGTCTAAGCAGAGAGGCTACAGGGATGGCCCAGGTTCAGTGTGGAGATTCTGGTCAGAGACAGGCAATACCAGATGCGGTAACGCCCGAATCGAGAGAACCACCGAATAGTGGCAGTAACGCATCGTATGTTACTAGATCGGGCAGAATGATCACAAAGCCAGCACACCTCAAGGACTATATATACAACCAAGTATTTAAAGTATCTTAATAGCATGATGCTTGACAGTTATGTTTATGTCACCAATATCTTGAATATTGAAATGTTCACATGTATGTTAGTTATATTAGCTTAGTTATTTCTTCAGTTAAAAGACAAAGGATGTAGCAATATGTTATATGCTGAGCCGCCTCTAGGGGTCTCACTACCTGGATGTATTCAGAAGATAGAGAGGAGGGACTCGTTGGTAAGAGCATGAGACAGGAAGCATTCATGTAATGTGGCTGAGAGAACCTGCACACAATAAAGTAACCCGTTACCACAATCGTGTCAGAGGCACAAACAAGAAATAGAACACCAGTGACAGGGGAGGAATTTCTTGTGTGCAACAGCAGAGCTGATTATTAGGCTGCCTACTAGTGACAGGGGAGGAATTTCTTGTGTGCAGCAGCAGAGCTGATTATTAGGCTGCCTGCTAACTGTATTGCTGTGTGTACACTGCTGTGCAGACTGCTTTTTACACAGCACCTACACAGCACTAATAATTTAATTTTTTCTGCACAGTTACCGAGCGTTCATTTTTTCCCACACCGTGTAGAGCTGTACGCTCCTCACACACTACCGTTTACCGGCTGGTATCATGGACAAATACATGCTGACTATCTGTGTGTGACTCTGGAAATATATACGGAGATTTCAAATTCCCCAAAACCGTATACAGCTGGTATCTTCTGATACAGTACCATTGTTCAGCCTTCTGTATTACGGTCAAATCCATACTGAGAGAGTGTCTGTGTGTTACTCCGGAAATATATACGGAGATTTACAATTAATTACCCCTACACTGTATACGCCTGGAATCTTCGGATACATTAGCCTTTTTTGCTTTTAATATTCTGGTCTACTCCATACTGAGACTGTGAGCGTCTGTGTGTTACTCCGGAAATATATACTGAGATTTACAATTACCCCAACACTGTATACAGCTGTACACTTCTGATACAGTACACTTTTTCTGCATTTCATATTCTGGTCTAATCCATACTGAGCCTGTGAGCATCTGAGTGTTACTCCGGAAATATATACGGAGATTTAAAAATTACCCCAACACTGTATACAGTTGTCAGCTTCTGATACATTATCCTTTTTCTACTTTTTATATTCTGGTGTGATCCATACTGAGCCTGTGAGAGTCTGTGTCTGACTCCTGAAATATATACAGAGATTTACAATATTTTCCCTATACTATATATACCTGATATCTGGTGATACAGTACCCCTTTTTCAGCTTTTTATATTCTTGTATAACCCATACTGAGCCTGAGAGCGTCTGTGTCTGACTCCTGAAATATATACGGAGATTTACAATATTTTCACTACAATATATATACCTGGTATCTGGTGATACAGTACCCCTTTTTCAGCTTTTTATATTCTTGTATAATCCATACTGAGCCTGAGAGCGTCTGTGTCTGACTCCTGAAATATATCTGGAGATTTGAAAATAACCCAACACTGTATACAGCTGTACGCTTGTGATACAGTACTCTTTTTCAGCTTTTTATATTCTTGTCTAATCCATACTGAGCCTGTGAGCATCTGTGTCTGCCTCCTGAAATATACAGTACAGACCAAAAGTTTGGACACACCTTCTCATTCAAAGATTTTTCTGTATTTTCATGACTATGAAAATTGTAGAATCACACTGAAGGCATCAACACTATGAATTAACATATGTGGAATTATACATTACACTTTACAAAAAAGTGTGAAACAACTGAAAATATGTCTTATATTCTAGGTTCTTCAAAGTAGCCACCTTTTCCTTTGATTACTGCTTTGCACGCAGAAAAGGTGAACGGATGGACTCTACATGCCTGGTTCCCACCGTGAAGCATGTAGGAGGAGGTGTGATGGTGTGGGGGTGCTTTGCTGGTGACACTGTTGGGGATTTATTCAAAATTGAAGCGGTGAGCGGTCCAGCTCACCCCAAACCATCTCGATTGGGTTCAGGTCTGGTGACTGTGGAGGCCAGGTCATCTGGGGTAGCACCCCAACACTCTCCTTCTTGGTCAAATAACCCTTACACAGCCTGAAGGTGTGTTTGGGGTCATTGTCCTGTTGAAAAATAAATGATGGTCCAACTAAACGCAAACCTGATGGAATAGCATGCTGCTGCACGTTGCTGTGGTAGCCATGCTGGTTCAGTATGCCTTCAATTTTGAATAAATCCCCAACAGTGTCACCAGAAAATCACCCCCACATCATCACACCACCTCCTCCATGCTTCATGGTGGGAACCAGGCATGTAGAGTTCATCCGTTCACCTTTTCTGCGTGCAAAGCAGTAATCAAAGCAAAAGGTGGCTACTTTGAAGAACCTAGAATATAAGACATATTTTCAGTTGTTTTACACTTTTTTGTAAAGTGTAATGTATAATTCCACATGTGTTAATTCATAGTCTTGATGCCTTCAGTGTGATTCTACAATTTTCATAGTCATGAAAATACAGAAAAATCGTTGAATGAGAAGGTGTGTCCAAACTTTTGGTCTGTACTATATACGGAGACTCCTGAAATATATACGGAGATTTCCAATATTTTCACTATACTATATATACCTGGTATCTGGTGATACAGTACCCTTTTTCTGCTTTTTATATTCTGGTCTAATCCAAACTGAGCCTGTGAGCGTCTGTCTGTTACTCCGGAAATATATACGGAGATTTACAATTATCCCTACACTGTATACAGCTGTACGCTTGTGATACAGTACCCTTTTTGGCAGAAAGTCCTCCTCCACCGTCCACTGTAAGTGCATCATTGACACCTGGAACATTTGCCAACATGTGTGATTATTTCTTGCGGATCTGCTTTTTATGTTCTGGTCTAATCCATACTGAACCTGAGAGCGTCTGTGTCTGACTCCTGAAATATATACGGAGATTTCCAATATTTTCACTATACTATATATACCTGGTATCTGGTGATACAGTACCCTTTTTCAGCTTTTTATATTCTTGTATAATCCATACTCAGCCTGAGAGCATCTGTGTCTGACTCCTGAAATATTTCCAGAGATTTGAAATTAACCCAACAGTGTATACAGCTGTACGCTTGTGATGCAGTACCCTTTTTCGGCTTTTTATATTCTTGTCTAATCCATACTGAGCCTCTAAGCGTCTGTGTCTGCCTCCTGAAATATATACGGAGATTTACAATATTTTCACTATACTATATATAACTTGTATCTGGTGGTACAGTACCCTTTTTCTGCTTTTTAAATTCTGGTCTAATCCAAACTGAGCCTTGAGCTTCTGTTTGTTACTCCGGAAATATATACGGAGATTTACAATTATCCCTACACTGTATACAGCTGTACACTTGTGATACAGTACCCTTTTTGGCAGAAAGTCCTCCTCCACCCTCCAATGTAAGTGCATCATTGACACCTGGAACATTGGCCAAGATGTGTGATTATTTCTTGCGGATCTGCTTTTTATATTCTGGTCTAATCCATACTGAACCTGAGAGCGTCTGTGTCTGACTCCTGAAATATATACGGAGATTTAAAATATTTTCACTATACTATATATATCTGGTATCTGGTGATACAGTACCCCTTTTTCATCTTTTTATATTCTTGTATAATCCATACTGAGCCTAAGAGCGTCTGTGTCTGACTCCTGAAATATATACGGAATTTACCATATTTTCACTATACTATATATACCTGGTATCTGGTGATACAGTACCCCTTTTTCATCTTTTTATATTCTTGTCTAATCCATACTGAGCCTGAGAGCGTCTGTGTCTGACTCATGAAATATATACGGAGATTTACAATATTTTCACTACAATATATATACCTGGTATCTGGTGATACAGTACCCCTTTTTCATCTTTTTATATTCTTGTATAATCCATACTGAGCCTAAGAGCGTCTGTGTCTGACTCCTGAAATATATACGGAGATTTACAATATTTTCACTATACTATATATACCTGGTATCTGGTGATACAGCACCCTTTTTCAGCTTTTTATATTCTTGTCTAATCCATACTGAGCCTGAGAACGTCTGCGTCTGACTCCTGAAATATATACGGAGAGTTACAATTACCCCTACACTGTATATAGCTGTAAGCTTTTGATACAGTACCATATATCTGCTGGTATTTTGGGTAAATTTTTCCAAAATTGAGGAAGTATGGTGGAAGAGGCCACGGACGTGGGCGTGGGGGGCCAGCTGGTACTGATGGTGATGGTGGTGCATCAGCTGGTAGTGCCAAAAGCACAATAGCACCTAAGGCAGGAGGTGCTGAGCCTGCGTCATCGTTTGGCTCCAGAAGGCCTGGAGGGCTCCCTTTTCTGGGAGTAGGTAAACCGCTTTTAAAGCCGGAGCATCAGGAACAGGTTTAGGCTTACATTGCCAAAACAGCCTCCAACTCTATGGCCTCCTCTTCCGAAGTTTCAAAAATGCAAGCACTGAGTCGTCAGTGCAGGCTCCTGGTCAGGAACAACACCTTTCCTTGTGTCCTTCATCACCCACCAAAAGTGAAGGATGCGGCAGCCCACACTTCAGATTACTCCATGGAGCTCTTTTCACATACCATGCATGGCTCATCAAGTCAAATCCTGAATTCCCCAGTCCAACATGAATCAGAGATGGAGTGCACTGATGCACAGCCACTGCTAGATGATTCTGCTGGTACATTCACCCAGAGCACTACATTGTCCTCGCAGTCTACTGAGCCAGAATCTGACCCTGATGAAACTCAGGTGCCCCTTCCCGCATACTATACCACCCAGTGGCGTAGCGTGGGGGGGGTCGGGGGGGAGGTCCGCCCCAGGCGGCACGTGTGTGGGGGCGGCGCCGGCGCGGCAGCAATTCGGATTTCTCTCCTCTGTGGGAGAAGCGAGGAGGCACAGACTGTGCAGCACAGGGGCGGACCTACCGCCGGTTCAACCGGTGCATCTGCACCAGGGCCCGGAGGTGGAGGGGGCCCTTTCAGACAGGGGCGTACTGCCAGGGGCCCGGCTTTCTTCTGCCTCAGTAGATCGGTGCCGGCCGGCATCCTCGTATTGCAGACACTGCACGCTGTGTGTCTGCTGATCTTACGTCACCTGTGCGCCTGTTGTTTCTGCCTGAAAGGAGAGATGAGGTCAGCAGAGCCAGGGGGCCGCAGAAGGAGGTATGTGACGGAGCTTCATCTGATCCTACTGTCTTGTCTTGTTTCTGTGGAGGATCTGAGTCACTGTGAAATTTATTGCACCATCTTAAACTTACATACAGATCGGGTCACTTTGTCAGTGGGGTCATCAGCTCCAGCGTCACCTGATCTGTATGTAATCTGAAGCTGCAGCAATAATTCACAGTGATCCTCAGATAGAGTGAGTGCACTGTCTGATCATGAGCCTGTCTCCATGACGTCCTGCAGTGTATATCTATATATTATAATGTGCGGTCCTGCGGCCTGCTCCAGAGTGCTCATTCAGTGCATATAACACTGTGTATGTGCACATATAGTACATGACATCCCAGTACACAGATTTAGTATACAGCTCATATGTAACAGACCTGGGCCAAGTGCAGCAATCAGACCAGGCTGAGATAGCCAAATGCCCAAAAACACTGGTCCGTAGGCTGCAACATACGGCCGTCCTGCACCCAGATTTCACCTCCATCTGCATCTTAAGGATGCACATAGCGGTGAATATAATGGTGGAGGACAGAACCACCGAGTCCTTCCACCAGTCACAGCGTGTGCGACTGAGACAGCAGACGTGATGAGGGCACTACATCACTTCTGCTGTGCAGAGGGTCAGTGCACAGAGCAAAGACCGGAGCAGAGCGCCGGGGAATGGAAACGAGGTGAGTATTTTTGATTTTTTTTTTGTGTGTTTGGAATTTGTTCCTGTATATACAGGGATATATGAAGGCTCAGACTGTATATAGGGGGCTATGTGGGAAATCATGCGTTATATATTGAGGCTATGTGAGTGATCCTGCTGTATGTAGGAGGTTCTGGAGGGCTCCTTCTGTATAGGGGGCTCTGTGAGGGCTACTGCTGTATATAGGGCCTCATTCAGGGCTCCTGCTGTATATAGGAGATTCTGTGAGGGCTTCTGCTGTATATAGGGGCTCTGTCAGGGCTTCTGCTGTATATAGGTGCTCTGTGAGGGCTTCTGCTGTATATAGGGGCTCTGTGAGGGCTCCTGCTGATATAGGGGGCTCTGTGAGGGCTCACACTGTATATGGGAGGCTATGTGAGAGCTCATGCTGTACATAGGAGGCTATGTGGGTGCTTATACTGTATATAGGAGGCTATGTGGGAGCACATATTGTATATAGGGAGGTGTGCGGGGGTCCTCCCTGTAGTACGTCTTTTACAGGATACTGTTGTATGGAATAGTACAGTCTACTACATTATTCCATACTTTTATTTGTAGCATACCACCAGATGCCAGACATATAATGTAATATAATATATATATGGTCGGGCTCTGCCGATTCCAGCAGTTATTACATAACCACGAGGAGGCGCTTTGCACACTTGCTGTCATGTGCCAACTACAGTGTCAGCCACATCTGCAGTGTTGTCACTTGACTGCAAGTATAACTGCTCTGGAACCAACAGAACCAAATCTTAACCAGGGCAGTGATAATGAGGGAAATCTGGCTTGTTGCTGGGAGCCTTGGGCTCCGGGGGGCCCATGGCCAGATTGCCCTCATCATAACCAGCATGCCGGGAAGGGAGGGGGGCCCAGAAACATTTCTTGCACAGGGGCTCAAAGCTGCAAGTGTCCGCCCCTGGTGCAGCAGCAGCAGCCCCATGCTCCGCACTCCCCCGGGCACTGCCCCAGACAAAGGACGCGGCGCCAGGAATCGGATGCTGGCGGGCTGGGCACAGCGCTTGTAGCTCTCCGCTCGCGCACTACTGGCCCCAGTACCACTTCCTATGAGCTTGGAGCATAATGCATTGTCAGCGGCCATAGAGCGCGGCACTAGGAAGACACTGGGCGATGCTGTTCGGAGCCATGACAGGTGATCTGCGGGTGCTGCATGGGTGGTTGCATGTGTGGTGCACAGATGGGGTGACAGGTTATTGCATGATGTCCAGGGATGGCTCCGGGGTGCATGGCCGCATACGATGCCTGCCTGCTGTAGACTGATGTATGGAGTGAGTGCTGAGCAGCAGGGAGGCGATGGAGGTCAGTCCTCCCGGTGCATGTAGTGGCAGGAGTCAGGTGCCCGGCTCAGGGATGCCCAGGCTGCTCCAGCACTGACCCTGTGTGTGGTTGGTGACAGCTGATCGGGCGCCGCGCTGCTCCCCAGGCCTCACTCACTGCTCTGTTTATTTTGGATCAAGGTTGCCAGCTGCTCTGCTGTCACTGAATGAATGGGCGCAGGGCCCAGCGGTGAGGACATCAGGCCCCCGACAGCTGCCCCTGTGCACAGCCGCCTGGCAGAGCCCTGTGCCAGGCACGATGAGGAGCAGGAGCAACTCCGGAGTCCGGCTGGATGGCTACGCCAGGCTCGTGCAGCAGACCATCCTGTGCCACCAGGTAGGACGCGGTATGGATGGCATGCAGTGCTGGGGGCTCAGAGTATTACCACACCCTATACTCACTGTGTCACTGACGGCTGTGGGAGTAATATCACTGTGTCACTGATGGGCTGTGGGAGTAATGTCACTGTCACTGATGGGCTGTAGGAGTAATGTCACTGTGTCACTGACGGGCTGTGGGAGTAATGTCACTGTGTCACTGATGGGCTGTGGGAGTAATGTCACTATGTCACTGATGGGCTGTGGGAGTAATGTCACTATGTCACTGATGGGCTGTGGGAGTAATGTCACTATGTCACTTATGGGCTGTGGGAGTAATGTCACTATGTCACTGATGGGCTGTAGGAGTAATGTCACTGTGTCACTGACGGGCTGTTGGAGTAATATCACTGTCACTTATGGGCTGTGGGAGTAATATCACTGTCACTGATGGGCTGTGGGAGTAATGTCACTGTCACTGATGGGCTGTGGGAGTAATGTCACTGTGTCACTGATGGGCTGTAGGAGTAATGTCACTGTGTCACTGACGGGCTGTAGGAGTAATATCACTATGTCACTTATGGGCTGTGGGAGTAATGTCACTGTCACTCAGTGGCGTAGCGTGGTGGGGCGGTCCGCCCCAGGCGGCACGTGTGTGGGGGCGGTGCGGCAGCAATTCCTCTCCTCTGTGGGTTATCAACGACCAAAGGGGCGGCAAATTTTTCGACCGCCCCGGGAGCCACAAACAGTTGCTACGCCACTGATACCACCTTACACGGTGACACAGAGGAAAGTGCAGATGAAATTGAAGAGGAGGTGATGGTTGACCCACTTGTTGACCCAGATTGGCATCCATTGGGGAAAGAGGGGGCCGCTGGCAATAGCTCAGAAGAGGAGAAGGATCCGCAGCAGGCATTAACATCGCAGCAGTGGTTATCTGGGAGGCCCGTAGCAGTCAAAAAACGTGTTAAAAAAACAAAAAGAGCTGCAGGACAGCTTGGCCAGACGGTCAAATTATCACAGCATGCAAGCCCTGAAAATTTGTACCATAGTGGGAAAAGTGCAGTGTGGCACTTTTTTGACCAAAATCCTATTGATGAGGCAAAGGTTATCTGTAAGAAATTTCCGAAATTTGAATACCAGTTGCATGTTTAGACATTTAATGACCATTCACTTGCATGTGTGGACGGACTACAAAACCTCAGGTACCACATGTGCACCTGCTCTGACTGAAGGTAGCCACCAACGCTCCATCGCTTCCCCCACTGTAAGCCCACCGGTTAGCACACCACCAGCAAGAAATGTTGAGGTGTCATCGCAAGGCCAAAGCAGTCAGTTAATCACAATGTTTTTGCAACGAAAGACTGACTCTAGGCCATCACCACCACCACAACCATAACCATCACCAACCCCCTCTCAGTCCGTCATGTCCACCCCTAGTTCACCCATATGCAGCTCTCAAGTCCAGCTCACCATAGCAGACACTCTGAGTAGGATAAGGAAGTACTCCTTCTCTCATCCGCGTACACTGGCTTTGAATGCCTACATTGCCAAACTGATCTCATTAGAGATGATGACCTTCCGTTTGGTTGAAAGCGCAGCGTTCCGAGAGCTCATGGCCTACGCTGTCCCACGCTATGACCTACTCAGTCGGCACTTCTTTTCTAGAAAAGCCATCACTGCCCTCCACCTGCATGTGAAAGACCGCATTGTTCAGACACTCAAACAATCAGTGAGTGGAAAGGTGCACCTCACAACAGATGCATGGGCCAGTAGGCATGGCCAGGGCCGTTACGTGTCCATCACTGCGCCATGGGTTAATGCTGTGGATGCAGGGTCCACAGGGGACAGCGGCAGTGGGACAGTGCTGCCTAGCCCACGGTATAGGCAACAGTTGGCTGTAGGCGTTCGACCCTCCTCCTCCTCCAGAAGCGAAAGCTCGTCGACAGAGCGCAGTCGCACGAGCACTCCATCCGCAGCTGCCAGTGTTGCACACGAGGTGTCCCGCTATTGAACAGCTAGTGTTAAGCGTCAGCAGGCTGTTTTAAAGATGATGTCTTTGGGCGACAACAGACACACCGCGGAGGTCTACTTGCAGCGAGAAACTGAGTCATGGCTGGGCAGTCTACATCTTGAGCCATGCAAGGTAGTCAGTGATAACGGCCGTAATTTTGTGGCGGCCATAGCCCTGGCAAAACTCAGACACATTCCTTACCAGGCTCACACCTTGAACCTGGTGGTGCAGTGCTTCATAAATAATTATCCGGAGTTAACAGCCCAGCTCCATAAGGTGCGAAGACTGTGCTCGCACATCTGTCGCTCGCCCGTAGACTCCAGTCATATGCAGAGGCTGCAGCGATCGCTCCACCTCCCCAAGCACCGCCTAATCATAGACATTGCAACAAGGTGGAACTCCACCATGCACATGGTTGAGAGACTGTGCGAACAGAGGCAGGCTGTAATGCATTTGTTGGAGAATACACGGGCAGGCAGTTTCAGGGCAGACATCGAGTTGTCGGGTGTGCAGTGGTCAAAGCTGAAAGACCTCTGTAAAGTCCTTCAGTGTTTTGAGGAATGCACACGGCTGGTAAGCGCAGACGACGTAATCATAAGCATGAGCATCCCACTTATGCGTCTGCTCATGCAAACTTTGACGCACATTAAGAATCAGGTGTCTGCAGCAGAGGAGGAGGAGGAGGGAAGCCTTGATGACAGTCAGGCATTGTCTGCTCAGGGAACTGTCCTGGATGAGGTGGAGGAAGAAGAGGAAGAGGAGGAGGAGGATGAGGGGGATGACTATTTTGGGGAGGAGGATGCTTCTCAGGGGGCAAGAGAAAATGTTGGCTTGCCAAGGTCAGGTACAGAGTTTGTGCTTGACTGGAGGGATGTGGATTTGGCAGAAAGCGCTCCTCCACCCACCACTGTCAGTGCATCATTGACACCTGGAACATTGGCCCACATGTGTGACTATGTCTTGCGTATCCTAAAAAGGGACCCCCGCATTGCCAAAATTATGAAGGATGATGACTACTGGTTGGCCAGCATCCTCGATCAACGCTATAAAGGCCAATTACAACATCATGCCACAAGAGAACCTAGAGCTAATATTGGCAAACAAACAAGCAACTCTGGTAAACCGTTTGTTAGAGGCATTCCCAGCACACAGCAGCGGTGCAGGTTCTACCACAAGCCATACTGAGCCAAACGGAAGAGGTGTTCATGGTGCACACAGCTGAAGTGGCGTTGGAGATAGGGGTTTCATGACCATGTTGTGGACTGATTTCTCGAGTAACGCTCACACGACTGGTAATACTGAATCGATTGCAACAAACAGGAGATAGCAGTTGTCAACTATGGTTCAAAATTACCTCTCCTCCCCTATCGATGTTCTCCCTCACAGTTCATTCCCCTTTGACTACTGGGCCTGTAACATGGACACCTGGCCTGAATTGGCACTATATGCTTTACAGGAGCTCGCTTGCCCTGCTGGTAGTGTGCTATCAGAAAGAGTCTTCAGTGCTGCTGGATCAATTCTGACAGAAAGAAGGACCCGGCTGTCGACCCAAAATGTTGGTGATCTCACCTTCATAAAAATGAACCATGCCTGGGTTTCAAAGGATTTTGTACCACCTTCCCCTGATGACACATAGATTGCCAGCAAAATGTCTCGCTTTGTCCTCCTCTTCCTCTGACTTCTTCAATTCCTCCATTTGCAGCTGCTGAACGTCCAGCCTACACCTCAACATATGCCAGTTTTTCCACCTCCCTAACTGGGCTGTAGCCCCCCCAGGGCCGGCGTCAGCACCTGGCGCACCCGAGCAAGTGCCGGTTCCCTGAGCATGTGGAGGGTGTCGAACTCATGGGTGACGGCACTGGCACAGGGCCCCTCATAGTATGCAAAAGTGTCTCTGACGGTGGCGGGGCCCACTCACCGTCAGACACACTGGCGTACTATGAGGGGCCCTGTGCCAGTGCCGTCGCCCACGAGTGGGCCCCCCTGCTTGCTCAGGGCCCCAGCACTTGCAATACTTACCTCTCCCTGCTCCACCGTTGTGACGTCTTCCGCGTTTCCTGACAGTGACATTCAGGTTGGAGAGCGCGATGACGTCACGTCTTTAAGCCCTCTGCCTAAACAGTCCAAGTGCAGAGAGCTGGAAGATGGTGATGCTGAGGAGTCCAGAGTAGAGCAGTGCACAGCAAGGAGAGGTATTTCATTTTTTTAATGGTTGGAGCAATGTATGGGGAACATTATACACTGGAGAATTATATTTGGGGTCCAGCATACATTTGAGCATCATAGATAGGGCCGATCATACATTGGAGCATTCTAAATGGGGGACATCAGACACTGGAGCAGCATCTACGGGGCCCATTATACACCGGAGCATTATAAATAGGGCCCATTATATATGGAGCATTATTTTGGCCCATAAGACACTGGAGCATCATCCATGGGGCCCATCATATACTGGAGCATTCTAAATGGGGGACATCAGACACTGGAGCAGCATTTACGGGGCCCATTATACACTGGAGCATTATAAATGGGGCCTATTAAATATGGAGCATTATATTGGCCCATCAGACACTGGAGCATCATCCATGGGGCCCATCATATACTGAAGCATTCTAAATGGGGGACATCAGACACTGGAGCAGCATTTACGGGGCCCATTATACACTGGAGCATTATAAATGGGGCCCATTATATATGAAGCATTATTTTGGCCCATAAGACACTGGAGCATCATCCATGGGGCCCATCATATACTGGAGCATTCTAAATGGGGGACATCAGACACTGGAGCAGCATTTACGGGGCCCATTATACACTGGAGCATTATAAATGGGGCCCATTATATATGGAGCATTATATTGGCCCATCATACACTGGAGCATCATCCATGGGGCCCATCATATACTGGAGCATCATATGGGGTTCATTATTTATGGGGCATGATGTAGGGTATGGAGCATCATATGGAGCACATATGGGGCCTATTCTGTATGGAGCATTATATGGAGCCCATTCTGTATGGAGCAAAATATGGGGCCCATCATATACTGTATGGAGCTTTATATGAGACTCATAATACTGTATGGAGCAATATGTGGGGCTCATTCTACTCTATGTGGACCGTCCTATACTGTATGGCACATTACAAGGGGACCATCATATACTGGAGCATTATGTGGAGCTCATCATATACTGTATGGAACATTATATGGGACCAATTATGTATGGAGCAATATATGGGGCTCATTATTCTGTATGGCGCACTATGTGGTGGCCATAATACTGTTTGGAGGAATAGACTGTCCAGTTTTTGAGCTATTGTAGATTTTAAAATAGATATCAGTCATGTCATGTAAGAAGTGAAGTATTTGTCATTGTACTATACCTATATTTCTGTGCCGTATCTGAGCATCATGAATTGTGGTATGTGTTAAAGGGGCGCACTGACACTCTTTGGCCCGGGGCACACAAAAACCTGGAGCCAGCCCTACCTCCCCCCACAACTTTAGCCAAATAACCCCCAGTTTTCAATGCGTAACTATTATTATAAAGTAAATTAAGGTTGCCAATCTTAAGTAATAAGAATTGATGTCGTTGGCATTGAAATGAGCACTGTAGGTGTGTTTACTGTCCTCCACTCACTGCCGACTTTGCTTCCCCATTGACTTGCATTGGATTTCGTGTTTCAGTCGGACCACCGACTTTTCCCGATAGTCGGCTGATTTTGTTCGACTCGACTTTTGAGAAAGTCGGGTTTCATGAAACCCAACTCGACCCTAAAAAAGGCAAAGTCGCTCATCTCTAGTCATCAAGTGTTAGACAAATGGAATTTTTAACCAATAAACATTGTAGAGTGTGTAATGACCGTGATCTCTCAGTAGTCCATCGGAGAGATCTGCAAAGATGCCGTGGTGTATGGATCCTAGGTAGAAAGACACACAAGGCTGTTGGATGTGGATATATGTGTCGGGTATTCACGTAGACAAGTTCATAGGAAAAGACCGTGCAGTGATTCAGAGAGACTAGCGCAGCCCCAGCCGCTGGCAAGTGCAGAGGGAATCACTCCCGATTGACCCGAGCTGTGACACACCGCTGATGGACCTGTAAGGGGTGTACCGGGACCATGTAATTCTCCACTCCCTTCTTCAGATTATAAGCTCGTGTTCGTTTAATTATACATATTATTGTCTTATGTTATTATTTGCATGTACGTATATTTATATGATATATAGATAGGGATAGTGCAGTTGTGGGATTGGACTCTGCCTCTTAATGTGCCAGGTTAAACGAAGAAGTGTTCATGCAACTGAAGGCGGCCTCTGAGTACCAGGCAAGTGAAACAGTGAGACTGTGTATGTGATGCGGATGGCCAAGGTGTGCTACAGCAGACAGCTGTGTGGGCCAAGACTACGGCCCTGTCTGCCCCTCAAACTTGGCGTAGTCGGCAGGATACCACAGCCTTGCGAATTGGATGTGTTGTGAAGAAATGAGATACTGAAATCCCGGATGTGACTACATTGGATGTGACCGAAACTCAGGATATGACTGACGCTTTATTTGTGACTAAGATGGCGGCATTGAAGATGATGGAAATTGGCGCCGAAAAAGGAGAACGACAACAGTGATCCCACCCTTCGTGGGAGTGAGAACGCAGAGATGGCGCGAAAATCTGCCTGGCGACACCCCCTGGTCCACCCATGGTGGGCGCGTATGAAAAGAATGAAACCTCGTCCTCTACCACCGAATGTTAAGAAGTGGGTGGAGTGGCTGGAAGCGACCCCACCTTGGAGCAGGTGGGGCCCAGAAGAAAATCCCGTGTGCAGCTGCGGCAGCATAGGCCACATTGAATGGAGATGGTAATAGATGGAGGAGGAAAAGACCCGAGTCGGAAGGCTGAGTGGAGTCGCCAAGGAATTCTGGACTCACCGGTTTCCCGTGCATGCAGAGGAACGGTGCCGGCGGCTGCCAGAGCTGGAACATCGTCCTCAGGAACCGGAACACCAACCCCAGGAGCCGGAACCTCTTCGCCCAGAACCAATTCATCAGGAGCTGGAGGCCGGCGGAACGGAAACAACGACTGCCCTGGAGGAGCCCGTGCCAGAAGTGAAGGCCGAGCCGGAACTTCAACATCTTGAGCCAGAGTCCTCAGATGCATCAGCAGGAGGATCTGGCGTTCACGGGATGGACGTGGCTGAGATGCTGGAGCAGAGAGGGGTGAGTTCACCTTGGCCCCTGACACCGGAAGGTTGGTCCACCCCTCAGTCCCTCACTCCAGAAGCCCGGTCTGTCATTCTGCTTCCCATCTCGGGAAGCGAACCCCTGCATAGCAGCCTCGTGCCTCACGTCCTGTCCCCGGTGCACAAGATCCAAGGGGCCAGACCCACGTCCAGCGGCAGCATGTCACTTGGTGCATTGCGGCTCCAACATGCTGTGGAGGGTCCCTTCCCCCGGGCAGGCCCTGGATTGAAGGGGTAATCCAACAAAAGAAAGAGCATGAGAAGGAGTTTTGGGTGGAGCTGCGCCAGCCAGGAGGGGGCGCTATGGCCGGTCGTCGCACTCGTGGCCAACTTGTCTATGCAGACATTGACCAAGGCTTTGGATGTATACATGAGGCAGACAACAAAGATAAAATTTATGTTAATGACGCCTCCGTGAAGTTTGGGAGACCCCTAAACAATGGGCATTGGGTCTCCTTTAAAGAGGACTGTCCCCGGGGATATTTTGCGATGGCTGTCACCTTATGCCCTGGGGAGGACCTGGACTTGCATATGGCCCTGGAACAGGCCCCGTCAGTTCCCTGTTTCCAGGTCACTACTTCAACAAGCACTACCTCCGTTCTGCCCTGGCAGGCCACGTCTCTGGCGGCTGCAGAGACATCATCGGCCCGACCACGGGCATGAAGTCCAAAGGAGGACACAGCGGCTTGGGACACGTTCCGTTGAACTGTAAAAATTCTCTGCTGCATTAAAGAAGTTGTGCTTGTTGCACCATAAGGAATAAGTAAAGGGACTGTTCCGCATCCCTGTGGGCAAAGGAGCCCTGGAGCACCCCAGAGTCAGCTGCAATATGGCCGGACGGCCAGGAGTGAACGTTGATTTTATTCTTGTTTTTTTCGTTTGCGCCAGTTCACCGTTTCTAATGGAAATCAGGACCTTGCCTTGGAACTGTGTCATGGATTGTGTGTAACTGCAGCAACAGACTGTTCTCAGGACAGGCAGTACACATATCACGTAAGGGCATTGTTCAGGTCAAAAGGAGGGGGAAGCCTTCAACTTAACGACTGGTGATAGGAACTGTTGACCTAATAGATAGGTCGCAAAGTTATACATGTGTTTGGTTCCAATAAACGGGACCGGAATCTGCGATATTTGAGGCAGCACCTGGAGGACTATGAGCCAGGCCCCTCTTCGGAGGAAAAAAGACTCTTACTTATAGACAGGACTTTGCTGGCGCCGAGCAGTTTATCTCTCCCTGCGTGGAGTAATTACTGTAATAATAAAGTTTATCGTGCAAAGCAGTCAACAAAGCAAAAGGTGGCTACTTTGAAGAACCTCGAATAAAAGGCATATTTTCAGTTGCTTCACACTTTTTGTTAATAAGGGCTTCTGCCAGAAACCCGTTTTGATGTATCCCCAACCTGTATGATCTTTTAATCTTTTTTCAAAAAATTGAGGATTTTATTATTCTTGGGACTCACCATAACTTATTTTCCTATGTGAAGCCTTAAGTCACGGCTATTGGTTGGAGACCCACAGCATTGCAAAACGGACTGAGTTATACTAATAGGACACGGTGAGGCTGCTTTTTTGTTTATTTACCCTATATAATTCCACATGTGTTAATTCATAGTTTTGATGCCTTCAGTGTGAATGTAAAATTTTCATAGTCATGAAAAATCTTTAAATGAGAAGGTGTGTCCAAACTTTTGGTCTGTACTGTAGATAGGGATAGTGCAGTTGTGGGATTGGCCACTAGAGGGGGACATAGTAGAATAGTGATAGGAGTTTAGTGTAATAGATAGTTAACATAGGAGGAGCCAACCATGTGTAAGATAGAGGGTTTTCCTGATACTGTTTAATAGGGCGAGGGAGCCCAGACAGGGAACAGGGCCTCTGAGCCCCTGCAGGGCGGAAGGCTCTGCAACGTTTCAAAGAAGAATAGCCAAGCCGTCCAGGGCCTCAGTGGCTAGTAGTGACAGGAGAAGTGCAGCAGTAGAGCAGAAGAGCAGCAGAGACAGCAGCAGTGGCAGCAGTGGTGGAAACAGAAGCTACAGCCTGAGTCACAGCAGTAAAGGGACGCAGGTTTCTCTAGGATGTGGCAGCTTACCAAATAGGCTGATGCCCTCACGTCTGGGGTGAAACGGACAAGGGAACTCCTGAACATGGTAAAGCTGAACAGAGATGATGGTGCGTTATCGTGTGAGACGATACAACCCCGGAATGTACTGAAGGACTTAGGAAAGAGTACAGGGAAAGTGAAGGAAGACAATTGTGTGGAACTCGATGTAAATGCTGTAACTGACATGGACTTCCTGCAAATGAATACAAGTAAAGTTCTACGTTTGAAGTTGAAATTGAACTCCGCCTCTTTATGTGCCAGGTTAAACAAAGAACTGTTCCTGCAACTAAAGGCGGCCTCTGAGTACCAGGCAAGCGAAACAGTGAGACTTTGTGTATGTGATGCGGGTGGCCAGGGTGCGCTACAGCAGACAGCTGTCGTGACACCTAAAGTGTCACTGGTGCTGCCCAGGGGGCACTATCAGGGGGCACGTGAATAAACTTAGGAGTCCAGAAACAAGGCACTCTGAGCTCAAGGACCTTAAACTAATGCAGTGAACAGGACCTGGCATAGAGCAGTACGTGACCAGGAGGGGCGGAGCCACCACATGTGAATACAGAGTAAGTCACTGAATATACAGCCTGTAGGGCAAAAACAGAAACGTAGTCAAGACAAGCTGAAGGTCAAAAGCCAGATAATAGCGCAGTACCAAGGGACAAGACAGAGAGAAAACGGAGACAAGCCAAGGGGTCAGATAACCAGGAGGGACAAAGCAGTACAAAGCAGAATACAGAGGCAAAAGTCAGGAGTCAGAACCGAGTCATACACAATAAAACACACAGGCACAGAGGCACAAGAGAAAGGACGAGTCACCTGGGTCAGCAACCACAAACTGAGTACACAGAAGTATCACCGACAAACCATCCAGAAACTGCCAACATTAAATAGCCACCCCAGAACCGAAGAGAGGCTGACTAAAATTAACCCTGACCTGACCAGGATGGAGGCGGCACCATCCTGTCCAGAGTCATGACAACAGCTTTGTGGGCCCTGGCTGCCCCTCACAGACCGAGATAGTGATGTCATTCCTGTGCAATTAAAAGAGTTCGGCTGATAGAGGGGTTGTAATCCAACGCGTTTCAAAAGCTTGCAGCTTCCTTCATCAGGAAAGTAAGGATGAGTGAATCTGCAAAAATTCTAATTCGTAGATTCGCTTGGATTTGTCCAGGCAATTAAAAATGGATTTTTATTGAATTTATTCAATGTGAATCAAATGCGTAATATTAAATTCTGAAGTCTCTTCAGACCCGACAGCATAATAAACATAAGTAAGAAAAAAAATTAAATTTTATCTCACTCAGCCTTCAGCTTCATTCAACCCGTATTCTTTTGTCCTCTCCATGCTGGACTATCATTGGCATCTGCTGGTGGCCAGCTATCTTCTACATCTTCTAGCGCCTACCATTGAAGACTGAATCAAAAAATAACTTGAAGAGAGCGGGGCTCCGCAGCATGACAGATGAGGGCTAGGTGAGTATAATTAATTTTTTTTGCTGTAATTTTTTTGCCGAAATGGAATTGCAAAAAGTTTTGGTAAAATTCAAATTGATCTAAAGAGGGAACTCCTGGATCTTCATTTTAGTATCAGTGGGGATCTCAAGAACCGAACGCCTATATTTCTCATATATTTCTACTCTATATTCTGGATAGGTGATAAATGTTTATGGGATAACCTCTTTCATTGGTTCTCAAAATGTATGACAAGAAAGATTCATTTAATGGAGATGCATCCAGACATGAGACATTAAACGTTTTTCGGTCCAACAATGGAAGCAAGGTTTTCTGCTGCCACCTTGTCCACTAGTGTCATCTAGGACCCGGACTACCAGCGCTTTTCCACTGGCAAGCTTGTGCCTTATGCCCCATTGTGCTTTTTGCATCAATTCCAAGTATTCTTTTCCACCTCCTGGTCCTTTATCCACAGTCTTAGCCTTTTCCTCTAAACCAAGGGGATACCTCATCCAGCTATCTTTGGAGATTACACTTTATTTATCCAGCATTCCTTTGGCATATATTCTGATGAAGGTCCCATTGTTGGACCGAAAACGTTTAATGTCTCATGTCTGGATGCATCTCCATTAAATGAATCTTTCTTGTCATACATTTTGAGTGCCAAGTTTTTTTGACTTATACTTACCAGGCTGGATACCTGACTTGTGCACCTATTCTCGCTCTGATTGAGTGCCGTGTTTTTTCTAATATTATCTCTTTCATTGGTTGACAGCTTGGTTGAAAGATTGGCAATATGAAATTCAATCTTTTGGCAATGATGTATAACGTTAATGTTCAGAAAAAATTCTGACATGTTTTGTATCTTATTCAAGTAAAGTCCAAAAATTTACATGAAAAGAGATCAAAGGAACATCATGAACCCAACCGTATATATTTGTTTCTATTGTCTTCACTGGAAATCAGGTACAAAGAAAGTCTGAGCTTCAATTCTGCTGCAGGCAGAGTTCTGCCTGGGATCTGAATGTGCCACCAGAGCTCATTGTATGCACTGTCATGTAGCAGTACTCTTCACTAATACTTGGCATGAGAGAGCAGAATAAACATGTACAGTACATGGCATACATCCCAGTCATTTATTCTCACTTTCAGCTTCTTCTTAGCTGCTGCCAGTCATTTCACAATTTTCCAATTCAATGTCAACCAATTTCCCTGCCCAAGAATTTCGATTTTCAAAAAATGTCTTCAATATATTTATTCCTTTTGAACCATGAATATAAAAGTTAAAACTGGTTTTCCAAGAGTTTAAGAAATGAACTGATGACACTACTCCCGCTTGAAGCTACAGTGGACCCTTCTCATTTTTGGTTACTCTCCTGACGTGATCGTTGAGTACAGTGATCAGCTGCAACAGTTACGTGGATGTAATGTATATCATCTTTTGTTCTCAAGAGATATATGTTCTGGCCAATTATGTCTGGTAGCGGCTTACTTGGCTTTCTCCATTCACAACACATGCATACGCAACCAAACCGAGCATGCATGCGTCTGGGAAGCTCATTAAGCTGTCAGCCGAATGATGGTTCACTATGAAAAGTTTTTTGGTCTATATGTTATTTTTGTTAGGGGAATGTCCTATGTATGTAAATTATGTTATGTTCATTGTGTGTACTATGCCAACAAAACAAGGTAGAGGTAGTAATTTGCCAGCCCTGCAGTGGATAGAAGTTTTGGGAGCAAAAGTTTGATGCTTCCTGGTTAGTATTTCAGTTACATGTTATGTTAGTAGTGTGTTACTTGCAGAGCAAGTACCCATGTCCCGGTCCTTCTTCCTACACTGCCCCTCTCCTTTTGCTCGCCATTCCATGGGCGAGAGTTCTTGTAGAAAACTTGGACACTCTTCCATCTCTCGGATAATTTGCTGCTGAATAAATTGTTCTTGCTCATATCAGTTGGGTGGCTTTCCATCTGTTGTCCGTTCGGTGAGTCGTAAGCCAGATTGAGTAGTGGAGTCATGTTGAGTGGTGGAGTCAGGTTGAGTAGTGGAGTCAGGTTGAGTGGGCGGGGACGTGCTCAGGTTCAATGGTACAGCCATTTCGGGAGCTTCAGGCTCTTGTTCCTCTTCTGGATCTATGGGTAGTGGGTCAGAGAATTCTTCCCCATCGTAGTCAAAAGCTGCAGCAGAGGATGGCTCAGGTGTAACTTGTGCTCTATCTGGTTGATCGGGATCTTATGACAAGTAAGGACAGAGCATGTTCCGATGTACTACTCAGGTGGGAGCATTTCCTTCCTCTTCAGGTTGAATCTCGTAAACAGGACCTTCAGTTCCAATCTGACGTTTCACCCGATACGGGGTCTTTTCCCACCGATACTCCAACTTGCCTCAAGGTCGTTTGTTTTGGAACAACATGCAGTCTCTAGCCTTAAGAGCTGTCCCTCGCAGGGGAGTTGTCTCCTGATGTTCAAGCTCTCGGAACTTGGTCAGCACCAGGTGATGTAAAGTTTGTAACCGGTGTCGATGTTCACGGACCCAGGTGGACACCCCTGTCCGTGGGTAGTCCTCCTCTGGATCCAATTCAAGCTCAGTGATCTCTCATCCCTGTCGGCCAAACAGCAGAGTGTAGGGTGTGTACCCAGTGGTGCGATGTACTCGGTTGTTGTACACACAAACTAGTTCAGCCACAAATTCAGGCCAGCGAACTTTTCGGTCTCCCTCTAATGTCCTCAGTATCTGAATCAAGGTTCGATTGAACCGTTCGCAGGCCCCATTCCCTTGAGGGTGGTAAGGCGTGGATTCTCTTCGGGCAGCCATACACTTGAATGAAGTCTCTGCAAATGGCCAGTGCCGCTTATTCAGAAACAAAATAGGAGAGAGGAGCGGGCGCTCCTGGTATGACAACCGGTGGTCAAGTGGAGGAGGTAAAGAACAAAGTACACTAACCTGCCGTGGTTATGCTGCCGGCATAATCATGTTTGCAGATCCTGCGGTGCTTATCGTGAACCATTCACTATCCCGGCTTCCGGGTTCGGAGGTTAGCCGGTCACGTGGAACGTCATGTGATGCTGATGTCACCACAGGTCCTCCGTCAGTCGTACTCCTTCCTCATGCCGCTTATTCAGCAGTCTGATCCCGAGTTGGAGTCACCACAGCGAATTTGGTGAAGTGGTCGGTCATCACCAGGCAGTGTTCGTATCCAAGGTGAGCCGAGCCTATAGTCAGGTAATCTATCATCAACACCTCTAGCGGAGCAGAAATCACGATGGTTTGTGTAGGAGTACCCTGTTCTGAAGGCTTAACTAACTTGCAGCTTCTACATTGCCGACAGGCTTCCTCTACGACAGATCTGAGTCGAGGATGATAGACCAACTTCTGTAGCCACTGGAACATCGTCTCCAGGCCAAAATGTGCTCCTCTTTTGTGAGCCTCCGTGGCTACCTTGGGAAGCAACATTTCAGGAAGCACCGCTTACCAGGTGACTCCCAGTTCTCGGTGCAACTGGACCTTCCGGTACAATAGACCGTCCTTCAGTTGGAGCCTTTCCCACTGTTAAAGAATTTCCAGAGTTCCCGGCTGCAGAGCGTCTCTCTCCATTTCTCATCTGAGCGAGTTCCCCATCTTCCTATTGAAGTCGTACCCATTCATCACGAGATCGCCCCAAGGTACATTCTCTGATCTGTCCCTGTGTGATTACTATCGTCCTGGCGGTATTTCGGAACTCAGGGATTTCTTCAGCTTCCAGCTCTTCATCCTGATGGGGCCCAGGATGCTCATTGTTACTCTAGATAAAGCATCAACGTGTGTGTGCTGAAAAGAACGCGCCCCGACGCGCGTTTCGGAGATAACTCCTTCGTCAGGGGATGACGAAGGAGTTATCTCCGAAACGCGCGTCGGGGTGCGTTCTTTTCAGATACACCACGCTGGTCTCTTGCTCCCAGGTATAACGGTTTTTCATTTAATGGTTGTGCACATGTTTGTTTATTTATATTGGTCAGTATATACACACATTGCGATATCTAATGTTGTTTAATGCACTATTTTATATGCTTGATTAATTGTGGTTTAATATACAGTGCCTACAAGTAGTATTCAACTCCCTGCAGATTTAGCTGGTTGACACATGCGGAATTAACTTGGCATTGTGACATTTGTACTGTAGATCAGCCTGGAAGTGGGAAATGCACTGCAGCAAAAATTTTTGTTTTAATTTTTTTTTTTTTTTTTAAAAACGTTAAAAGTTAATTCAGAGTGTCATTTATTATTCAACCCTCAAACCACAAGAATTCTGTTTGGTCCCCCTAAAGTATAAGAAGTAGTTCAGGCACCAAGAATAATGAGCTTCACATGTGTGGATTAATGATCTCTTTTGCCAGCCTTTTCTGACTATTTAAGACCCTCCCCAAACTTGTGAACAGCACTCATACATGGTCAACATGGGAAAGACAAAGGAGCATTCCAAGGCCATCAGAGACAAGATCGTGGAGGGTCAAAAGGCTGGCAAGGGGTACAAAACCCTTTCCAAGGAGTTGGCCCTACCTGTCTCCACTGTTGGGAGCATCATCCGTAAGTGGAAGGCTTATGGAACTACTGTTAGCCTTCCACGGCCTGGACAGCCTTTGAAAGTTTCCTCCCGTGCCGAGGCCAGGCTTGTCCGAAGAGTCAAGGCTAACCCAAGGACAACAAGGAAGGAGCTCCGGGAAGATCTCATGGCAGTGGGGACATTGGTTTCAGTCAATACCATAAGTAACGTACTCCACCGCAATGGTCTCCGTTCCAGACGAGCCCGTAAGGTACCTTTACTTTCAAAGCGTCATGTCAAGGCTCGTCTACAGTTTGCTCATGATCACTTGGAGGACTCTGAGACAGACTGGTTCAAGGTTCTATGGTCTGATGAGACCAAGATCGAGATCTTTGGTGCCAACCACACACGTGACGTTTGGAGACTGGATGGCACTGCATACGACCCCAAGAATACCATCCCTACAGTCAAGCATGGTGGTGGCAGCATCATGCTGTGGGGCTGTTTCTCAGCCAAGGGGCCTGGCCATCTGGTCCGCATCCATGGGAGGATGGATAGCACGGCCTACCTGGAGATTTTGGCCAAGAACCTCCGCTCCTCCATCAAGGATCTTAAGATGGGTCGTAATTTCATCTTCCAACAAGACAACGACCCAAAGCACACAGCCAAGAAAACCAAGGCCTGGTTCAAGAGGGAAAAAGTCAAGGTGTTGGAGTGGCCTAGTCAGTCTCCTGACCTTAACCCAATTGAAAACTTGTGGAAGGAGCTCAAGATTAAAGTCCACATGAGACACCCAAAGAACCTAGATAACTTGGAGAAGATCTGCATGGAGGAGTGGGCCAAGATGACTCCACAGACCTGTGCCGGCCTGATCAGGTCTTATAAAAGACAATTATTAGCTGTAATTGCAAACAAGGGTTATTTCACGAAATATTAAACATAGGGGTTGTATAATAATTGACCCACACTTTTATGTTTAAAATTTATTAAAATTCAACTGAGCAACATAACTTTTTGTTTTGTAAGATTTATGCTTCTGTTAATAAATCCTACTCTCGTTTGCAGTTTGAAGGCTCTAACTTATTTGCATCTTATCAAACCAGCTAAATCTGCAGGGGGTTGAATACTACTTGTAGGCACTGTATATCCTTGTTTGTGCACGTTATGACAGATTTTATTTATACACTGTTAGATATACTTTATTATATGTGCACACATTAATTAAATTATATTTACTTCACATGATCTTGTTACATATCGCGATATAATTTTCACACAAGTGCACTTATTGTGCTATTGCACAGCATATAATTTTATTTTATATTGCTTTCCTGGTTATACTACCTGAGCAAATTGTTTAACACAATATACATTTATTGAATCAACCTGTGTTGATTGATTATACTACAACAATATTGTTCTGTTTTGATTACACTATACCAGCTGTGATGTATCTGTTTTAAATATATTTTTTATTACATGGTTTTATTACTTCTCTTGAGACATTTTTTTGATTAATAAAGACACTTTCTTATTGATTCTGTGCTCCTGGTCTCTTTGTCTTTTTCCCTGTCACCAAGGTATTCCCCTCCAAACCCTGGGTGGTTCTTCACTAGCTGATCTTGCAGGACAACGCTGTCGGGTTTAGCAATCGCGGCGTGGACTTTCTGCAGTGATATACATGAATTGAGTCACAGACTCCCCCTCCCTTTGGAAATGGCTAAACGGGTGCATGCTTAATTCTCTGACGTCTGTGGGGTCTCCGTGCATCTCCTCTAAGATCCGTAACACCTTGTTTAAGGTATCCTGCTCATGAAGAGGCTGTAACATGACGGAGCTCCTTGCCTCTCCGTCCAGAACCATCATAGCATTCTCTGCCTCCATTTCAGGAGTCATGGGGTGCATCCTCAAAATGCCCCTGACCCGCTCAGTCCAGTCCCACAACAGAGTATTGCTCCCTGTAAATTTTGGGAGGTTACTCAACATTGCCCCCAGTGATATACTAGCTCTGCTTGGTCTGTCTCCATGATACCGGTGGACTGCATCCTGCTGACTATGCCAAGTGTGAGCAGGTTGTGGGATGCAGCAACGAACAGGAGACCGAGCAAGGGTTAATGCTTTTAATTATCAGGGGTTTACTCCACGCAGGGAAGTCACTGGTTAGACGGGGGAAAATGGGCAGTGCAGATGAAAAGTAAATAATGGGTTAAAGAGGGAACAAACATGGTTACAGTATAGTTTTGTAGAGTGTAACTTATCCAAACAGGCAGTCTTCAGGCAATAGGGTCCACGAAGCAGACGATGGCGCCAGCGACGGCAAGCGTGGGGTTGGTCCGGTGAGGTCCTGTAGACTACAATGATCCGGGTCCCAGAGGCAGCGGTTAGTCTCTGGCACTTTCTGCAGGGTATTCAGTCCATATGTCGATATAGCAGAAGGCGTACAAGCCACAGCATACTCTAAACCAACGGTTCGGTAAACATAGACCGGGGAGTCAGGAAACAGTTCACGGTCACTAACTCAGTCTCTTTGAGGGCACACACAAGCAACACTAATGGGCCCAGAGCATTTGGAAGCTTGCTCTGCTGGGACCCACTGGCACAGGTCCAGTCTATGCTCACAATTTCTGCCGATGTCAGCGGGGACACTCGGGCGCAAGTCTGCGTTGCTACGTACTCAAGGGACGGAGTGCACACTTCTCCCTTCTGCGCGCTGTCTGTTCCCGCCAAATCTGACTGCTTCTGCGCGCGCTGTGGCTGCTGCAGCTTAGCCATGCCCCCTGCTTCCTGGTGCCAGGGTTTGTCCGCTTCCCTAAGCTTTCCCCTGTGCACAGAGGAGACAGCCCCGACATTTCCGGATCCGGTGCAGTGCAAGTACCCATGGCCTGGTCCTTCTTCCTACACATAAGCAAGCAAAAAAAAGGCCACAAACTAGGTCTGTGTAAACGGAAAGAGACTTTTAGTAGCAATCCTAGTAATTGGATCGAGAAGTGGCAATTTTGAATACTTGACATGGCAGGAAAACATTTAATGATTTACAACATAGAGCAGACAGAAGGTATAGCAGTGAGTTTGTGGGGACCCTGAAACTGACAAAGATTTGGGGGCCGAGGCAACGTGTGGACGAAACTGGAACTGTTAGTGAAAAATATTGGACTTGCCAGGCCAGGGCACGGGTACTGCCCAGAAGAGGGCTGTGGACAGTCATCTATGTCGTGTAATTGAAATGTGCCTTGTAAGTTATGAGTAGTGTTGAGCGATACGATACTGCAAATATCGGGTATCGGCCGATATTAGCTGTATCGGGCTTTCGATTCCGAGTACCGATATTTTCGTCATATCGGATACCGGAATTGGATTTGTCACTGTCACTGTGAGTGTCTGTCGGTCGGGTCTGTCAGGAGTCAGCGGCACTTACCTGGCAGAAGATCTCCGGCGGTCACGTCCTGGACTGCTTGATGGCCGCCATTATCTTCTCCCTGGCGGTCACATGCAGTTTTTCGCGATAACTGCAGTGACTGCAGGGTAATCCCGGCCGTAAACCAGTCCGATGACGTCACCGCCGGGGAAGCAGGTAATCAGCTGTGCTGCGCCGGGATGACAGGCTCTGCCTGCTTGCCTGCCTCTGAGGTCATTCTGATGTAGCAGAGCTGGATCGTCGTGGGACACTCGTTACTATGGACTGCGTCGGACAGGTGGTATACTGCTGTTTTTTTTTTCATTTTTTTACAGGAGATCGATGGCGTCGCAGGATGAGACTGTAATATAAGTAATGAAAACTGTGTTGTTTTTTTTATTAAATTAAAAAACTTTTTTATGAACATTCACCCGTCCGGGTACATCAACAATTTAACTATTTACATACAGGGACCCTGTCCGGGTTATTTATAATTCTTTGGCAGGGGTGTTCCAGGTACCACCTGGTACTCTTCTGATGCTTGCCAAACATCCGAGACACCAAGGACCACCAGGACCTGATGACGTCGTGTGGCCTGTACAGTCAAGTCGTGACCCGCTATCTGTGTCTGTGTGGCCACCTCTTTCGTCTCCCTCCGGGTCTGGAACCCTATGTCCCGGACTGTACGAACCCCAGGGGGCCTAACAGGCGCCGGGTACGGGCCAGTTATCATTATCATGTCCATGGCTGGGGCTGCTGAGGAGACCACTGAGGGAGGCTGGGGAGATTTACGGCGTGGGGTGGGCACTTGTGCAGAGGCCTGGATGTGGAAGGCTGAAGGCTCCGAGGGTCTCACAGGTTCCTGACACTCTGGGGACCAGGGTTCGCACCTGGTGACATTTAGGGCATACCATCCATTGTAACCCCAGTGTCGGGTGTAAGTTACCAAGTCTCCTGGCAACAGGTCCCTCCCCGGGTGTCCTTCTGGGAGGTGAGTCTCCACGTCCCGCCGGGTCACAAACACTTCTAAATAAAGTCTAGGCTCCTGGATGAAGCCCCAACCAGCTTTCAATTTAAAGCTCCGTACTGCACCCTTACGCCGCGGCTCCCTCACCGTACTTTTATCTTTTCTCATCCGGTCCTTATCTGCCCGGTCCTTCTCGATGTGACGTTGGCGAAGCTTCTGGGATTCGCGCTGCTCCCTTTGTCGCTCGGCTTCTCTCTCCCGACGTCTGCACTCCTCCTGACGCCGGTTGTAATTCCCCTCCACCAGCATCTCCATGTCTCCACCATCAAACTGCAGCTTACGATGTCCGGTTTGCGGCAGCTCTCCTGGCGCCCGACAGTCCTGGCGGCGCTCACCTGCGGAGGAAGCAGCCGGCTCTGGAACAGATGACAGTCGGGGCTCCGGTACAGACAGGTAGACCTCTGGTGCCTGCGCGGCCTCCTCCATGAGGACGGGTGTCGCTTCTTCTGTCTCAGCGACGGGGGCAGACAGCGGGATCTGGGGTGCTGCCGGTGCAGCGTTTTTTGCAGGAACGGGTGCCTCCACTGCGACAACGTCAACCGGATCACATTGCAAGGGCTGGGATGCCCGCACGGACTCCTCTACTAGAACGGGTGCCTCACCTTCCGGTACAGACACTTCAGGTAAGAGGGATTGGCGCCGCTCCAAGTTTAGTTTTAGGGCACGCCAGCTGGCTTCCATCCTGGCGACCTCCTCCCGGTGCCGGGCCAGGCCTCTTAGGGTATCCTCCGCTTCTTGCAGCGTAGGAGGGTTTCCAGGCCGGGTGCCCAACGGTGGTTCCGTGGCGATCGGGTCGCTTCCGTGGGGGGAGAGCTCTGACTGCTCCATCCCTTCACACTTCTGCTCGTGTCCATTAGCCATCTCTGCCAAGTCACATGTGTCATTAGCATCTGGAGAGGGCCCCTCTTTTGTAGTGAGGCGGGACCTTCGTGTTAGTTTCCGCACACTGAGGAGGATGAGGAGGCGGAACTCAAGAGCTGTGGGGCACGATCTTACATTGCAGTACCATTTAGAGTGGTCGGCCATCGTTTTCGCGCCACTGAGTGAGTGTACACCCACGAAGAGCACGCCCTTCTTCTTCACCAGTGCCTCGTCGTGACGCAGATATGGCTGAAAAATGGCAAATACATTCTCTGATGATTTTAGCAATTCTCAAGCACAAAACCAGTTCAATTCAGGCACACAGGACTCGCTTATAGCGAGCTACAGAATCCTGTTCGTGACGCCCAAGTTGAGTCGCACAGAGCCAGAGGTTTTGGGGGTACTCGGCACCGAGCCCGTCGACTTCTATGGGGTATGTCACGGCTTTACCCGGCAATTGAATCAGAGTCTATTTTACTATGTAGAAGTGTATAAACTATAAATATATGTATATATATATATATGTCACAATGACATGTATATATATATATATATATATATATGTATTCTATGTGTGTATATTTTGTGTTTACAACGAAAGAAAGTGTTTTTTTAGTTGCGATATTTTGTTCCCATAGACTTACATGGGACTTCCGGTATCGGAATCGGATATCGACGATATTTAGTGATATCGGCGATACCATTCCGATCCGATATTTTTAGATATCGAGCAGTATCGCTCAACACTAGTTATGAGTAACATCTAAACCAATGTTTCTGTTCAACACAGAAGATGTGAGCAATAGGTCATGTACCTACTACTGAATTTACATAAGATAAATCATGTTCATCAGTAAAATCCAGTTTATTTTCATAATATGGACTGAATCTTTCATTTCCTATAAGTAAACCTCTGTCAAAGGTTAGCGGTATAGGTTGTAAATTATGTTATATTCATTGTGCGTACTATGCCAACGGAGTGAAACATCCATAGCAGTTAACATCATTCACAGCTACTGGAACCTGTTTACTGGTTTCTAGGGTCACAACAGTAAAGCTTGGCCAGTATGACCCTTACAACGTGACTACTGCAGACCATCAGTGGCCGCTGAATGACTAAAGCCTTCACAACTACATCTGAGCTAAAGAGCAGTGTTTCTTCCTAACGGACATAAATGTGAAAGCTTTAGCCAATTAGTAATTGGCACCAGAAATTAGGTCATATGGTGTGGGCCTAACTAGTATGCACACTGTGTGGCGAGAGTCCTCTGGGGCACACAGGGTTGCGTCAGAATCAAAATATGATCAAGGGTCTACAATGACTAGAGAGTAAAACAGTGGTCATGCAGTCCATGACTTGTGGTAGCTATGGAAATTATATCACCGTTATTTATGGCTTCTCTGCATTGCACATATAACAAAATAGTAAAACTGATTTCTTTGACCACGTTCACTTCTGATATTGGACATTAGTACAGTCTCTTCTATGGAGCTGATGAACAAAGCTTTGTAATGTCCTAAACCTGGGTCTGCCTCTCCGATGCAATGTATCTATGGTGAGACATGTTTCTGCCTTTTAGGTCTCATCAGTGCAATAGGCTCAAAGAAGCACACATCCCATCAAAGTTTTTGCCCCCTTAATATATTACAATCATTATATTATACAGCCACTGTGTACTTACAATTTCTAATTTTGCCTTTCTACCCATTTCATTATTCTGTTTTCTCTGCTCTGTGTAGAAACAGTAAGTCTCTTGTCCCTGCATTTATCATTCCCATCTCAACTTCTGACCCAGCTGCTCCGCTCCTCCCCTGCCATAAACTTTTGCAGTGACTCATGACTTGTGCACACAAAATTGTCCTCCTGTTTCTATATAGAGCTTAGAAGGTGGCTGAGTGGTTAGCATTGCAGCATTGGAGTCCTGGGTTCAAATCCCACCAACACCTGCAAGGAGTTTGTATGTTCTCCCTTTGTATGTGTGGGTTTCCTCCGGGTACTCCAGTTTTCTCTCACATTGCAAAGAAATTGTGAACTCCATTGGGGACAGCAATAATAATGTATTATAGCACTATATAAGCAAAACATAACAAATAAAATAAATAAGGATTCAGCTAGTCAGTTTTTAATAACGTGATGTCATAGACCTAATGGAAAAGAGAAGAATTAAACGGGTAGAAAGGCAAAATGAACAATTGTAAGTACACAGTGCCATGTAATCACAAAAGTCCAAATGATAAGCAGCTGTCATGATACATTTTTGGATTTGTGGCAGATCTGGTTCCATTGAGTTAAACCTTTTTTTCTTTCAGGCCAGCAGGGGTTAAATGTCAGTTTTTCCCATTGTCAAGCTGGTGTAATTGCACTGCTGCTGGGTCAGCTGATGTGGGAGGTGACCACTCCCACCATCTGTAAGGTTCTGTGTACATGTTCCTGAAACTCAGTTTGTTCGTCAGCCATTTTACTTTCTGTCTTGCTGCAGCTATCTTGCCCTCAGTCAAAATGGAGTTTCCAGCTTGCATGTTCCCGCCCTGATTCTCTCCTTTTGCTTCTTAAGCAGCCACAGCTGAGCAATCAGTGCTTCAGAATCTAGCCTGCAGTGAACCTGTGACCTGACTCCTAAAGCCTTGGACCTTGTACTCCAGCTATTCCTACTGAGGAACTCTGAAGCACTTGTGGACTCTGAACCCTGCTCTTTGAAAGACCCACGTTTGCATGGACTTACGGTAACAGAGAAGAAGATCCTGAACCTGTTGTGGAGAGTGATTGTTGAGCTTAGATTACTCTGGCCTGCTGTGTCTCCTGCTTCTGTGTCTGCAAACTGTGTGACTATTTTTGCCAACTTGTATGAAGTAATACAAGACTTTCTATATCAAACCTGTGACTCCTGTGTTTTCATCGCACCCAAGCACAAGACGCTATATGAACTGTACTACATACATTACAAGATTCTGAAGCCAAAACGTTAGTGTCTGCTGGTCTGGAAAGGCTGTGTCTGCTGTAACTGTGGATATCGGATGTCCGGTTGTACTTTCTGTGATGACAGTGGTTGTGACTTCTCACAACCATTCCAGGTGAGCAATTCCCTTAAGTGTTTTTTTTTCTGCAGTGTTACCACAGGTAAACACTATTGTTTTTTTTTTTCTCTTTTCTCTTTTTTGTCTGCTGTAACTGTGGATATCAGATGTCCGGGTGAACTTTCTGTGATGATAGTGGTTGTGACTTCTCACAACCATTCCAGGTGAGCAGTTCCCTTAATTTTTTTTCTCTCTGCAGTGTTACCACAGGTAAACACTATTGTTTTTTTTTTCTCCTCTCCTCTTCTTCCAGTACTACTGTCTTAAAAGATCTGGAAAATGGAGGCCCGCATAAAGGAACTTTGCGGAGTGACTGATAATATCCTTGCAGATTTGCAGAATATAAAGACCCGTTTTTCAAGCCTACAGGACCTCACTAATCACAATTTGCAAGTGTTTGGACAGACTGCCCAGGATTTGCGAGCCAGGATTGAGGTTCTAGAAGAGCGAGTCCAGGCTCCTGCCGTAGCCCCGAGTTCTGGGATTCCCAAGTTGCCCCCTTTTCGTTTTGGCGGTGAACGTGAGAAATTCAGGGGATTTATTAATCAATGCAATCTTTTTTTTTCTGCACATGCTTCACAATTTCCCACTGAACGATCTAAGGTGCTTACTATAATTATGTTGCTTACCAACAAGGCTTTGATGTGGGCAAACCCTCTGATTGAGACTGAGGATGATTGTTTGAATCACCTTGATGCTTTTATTTCAGCCATGGGGCAGGTGTTTGATGACCCCAATCGAGGTGCAACAGCTGAAGCAGCCATGTTAGCTTTGCGCCAAGGTAAGCACTCGGTAGCTGAATATGCCTTGGATTTCAGGAGATGGGCCCTTGATACCACCTGGGACAGTTCCGCCAAAAAATCTATTTTTCGAAAGGGGTTATCTCCACTGATTAAGGATGAACTTGCTCGTGCCGACCCTCCCACTGCGTTAGGTGACTTTATTAACTACTGCATCCGTATTGATACTCGTCTGACTGAACGCAGGCAAGAGAGATGGTTCGAAAGCAATCGCACTAACCTTTTCCTACCTTCCTCTCCAGCTAAGGAACCTTTGAGTAGGATTACACGGGAACCTGAACCTGAACCCATGCAGGTAGACTCTTTACAACGACGAGTTAGTGATGCACGCAAGGAACATCGTTTTAAGGAAAATCTATGTTTCTATTGTGGTAAGTCAGGGCACTTCATTATAAACTGCCCCAGCCGTTCTCGTAAGACTACTGCAGCACTCATTCATTGTGAGTGTTGCGAGAGGGGATCTGTCAGGTCCGAGCCTCAGGCTCCAGAGAGATCTGCAGCAACAGATCTTGATTTCTCGGACTTAAACTCCGTTACCTCTGAGGACGTTGACTGTGTAAACGCTGCCATTTTTCAAGTTTCCTCAGCGGTGTCCCAGCTGAGTTGTAAGAAAAACAATTCTCATTGCTTTCTTTCCATCAAACTCTGGGTTGACTCAGCTTGGGTGTCTAGCTCTGCTATGATCGACTCAGGGGCAAGTGGAAATTTTATGGATGTCTCCTTTGCTCTGAAACAGGGGATACGTTCAGTGAAGAAGGCTACTCCAGTACAGATGGAAACTGTGGATGGCTCCCTGCTGACCTCTGGACCAGTGGATCAGGAAACAGAGCCTTTGAGGGTTCTTATGGGTAAAGATCATCAAGAGAAACTGTCCTTTATGCTTATCTCTTCTCCCCACTTTCCCATTATTCTAGGGCTACCATGGCTGCAGGCACAGAATCCTACCATTAACTGGGAGACCAAGGAATTACACTTTCCAGAGAAACAGATGAGTCCAAAAGTTTCAGCTTGCTCTGTTCCTAAAGGAACCATGTCAGTCCCTGAACTACCAGCTGTATACCAGGACTATGTGGATTTATGTGACAAGAAGAACGCTGACCAGCTTCCTCCTCACCGTCCATATGATTGTCCAATTGAATTATTGCCTGGAGCAGAGATACCTTTTGGTAAGATCTACCCCCTGGCGGGGCCCGAGCTAAAGGCTTTAAAGGATTACATAGACGAAAATCTAGCCAAGGGCTTCATACGCCCCTCTTCATCTCCTGCAGGTGCACCCATCTTCTTTGTAAAGAAGAAAGATGGATCTCTGAGACCATGCGTAGACTATAGGGAACTCAATAAGGTTACTATTAGAAACCGTTATCCATTGCCTTTAATCCCTGAGTTATTGGAGAGAGTGCGACATGCCAAAATTTTCTCTAAACTAGATCTTCGTGGGGCCTATAACTTAGTCCGTATTAGACCTGGGGATGAATGGAAGACTGCATTCAGGTCACGCTATGGACACTTTGAATATCTAGTTATGCCTTTTGGTCTGAGTACCGCCCCAACCACTTTCCAACACTTGGTGAATGACATCTTCAGGGATCTCCTAGATACATTCGTGGTAATTTATTTGGATGATATTCTAATTTTTTCTAACTCCACAGAGGAACATCATGGACATGTGAGAATGGTCTTGGAACGTCTAAGACAAAATAATCTTTACATCAAACTTGAAAAGTGTGAATTCCATAGGACCGAAATTCAATTTCTGGGGTATGTACTGTCTACACAAGGAATTAGTATGGATGGAAGCAAAACCCAAGCCATCAAGGATTGGCCAAGTCCTAGAAATGTGAAGGAGGTACAGCGCTTCATCGGGTTTGCCAACTTCTATAGACGTTTCATTAGAAATTTCTCTGAGGTAGTGTCACCTATCACCCAACTTACCCGGAAAGAGTCTAGGTTCTCCTGGACTCCCCAAGCCCAGGAAGCATTTTCCCGTCTAAAAGATAAATTTACCACTGCACCTATCCTAGTACATCCCAACCCCGAGCTTGCCTTCATAATAGAGGTGGATGCTTCAGACTGTGCCGTTGGAGCTATACTCTCTCAGAGAACAGGTGAGAAGAATGTCTTGCATCCCTGTGCCTTCTTTTCCCAGCAGTTGTCTTCGGCTGAGAGGAACTACGATGTGGGCAATAGAGAGTTGTTGGCCATTATTGCCGCCTTCAAAGAATGGAGACACCTTCTTCAGGGAGCTGCACAGCAAATAGTCGTCCTGACAGATCATCGTAACCTTGAGTTTATCAAGTCGGCTAAGTGCCTGACTCCTCGCCAGGCTCGCTGGAATCTTTTCTTAAACCAATTTAATTTTATAATTTCTTATAGACCAGGATCGCGCAATGGAAAGGCTGATGCACTCTCTAGGATTTACTCAGCAGAGACACGTCCAATTACTCCTCCTAAGACTATTCTTCCTGAGTCTAGATTCCTAGGAGTAATTCATAATCAAGACCTACTTAAGGACATCAAGGAAGCATACCATGCGGATTCCTTTTTGGCACAACCCCCAAGGGACGTAAGTCTTGTCTTTAAGAATGGTGTGTGGATTCAGGGACAACGCCTGTATATTCCTGAAACAGTCAGATTGAGAGTATTGCAACTCATACACGATTCCAAGATAGCTGGGCATAGAGGAATTCTAAAGACACAGGAATTTCTCTCTCGTTTCTTTTGGTGGCCCACTTGCAGGAAGGATGTTTTAAACTATGTCACTTCATGTGAAGTCTGTGCAAGATGCAAAACACCTCGCTCCTCACCAACTGGTCTGTTACAGCCTCTTCCCACCCCGTCCCGCCCGTGGGGATCCATTTCTATGGACTTCATTGTGGAGTTACCAACCTCTCAAGGGAAGAACACCATTCTAGTGGTGGTTGACCGTCTAACAAAGGCAGCTCATTTTATCCCTTGTGTCGGCTTACCCACTGCAAAACAGACATCAGATTTGATGATTAAAGATGTGTTTCGCTTACATGGAGTACCGGATGAGGTTATTTCGGATCGAGGGGTGCAATTCACTTCTAGGTTTTGGCAAAATTTCTGTGCAGCATTGGACATTAAAGTAAACCTTTCTTCTGCTTTTCATCCCCAGACTAATGGACAGACCGAACGAACCAATCAAACCCTGGAGCAGTATCTCCGCTGTTTTATCTGCCACCTACAGGATGATTGGGTGGATCTACTTCCATTAGCTGAGTTCTCGTATAACAACTCTCAGAGCGCCTCCACTAAGCAGTCTCCTTTTTACTCTAATCTAGGTTATCATCCTAACATTCTACCACGATTTCCCATAGAAACGCCTTTACCAGCAGTGGCTGAAAGAATCACGTCTTTACAGAAGAATATGGATCTTCTAAAGGAGAATCTGGAATCGGCTCAGGAAAGGTACAAGAAAGCAGCAGATAAATTTCGTAAACCTGCACCAGCTTTCAAGGTAGGAGACTTGGTCTGGCTGTCAACCAGAAATCTTAAGTTAAGGATTCCATCGTCTAAGTTGGGACATAAGTACATTGGACCCTATAAAATCAGTAAAATTATAAGTGCCGTTGCTTGTCGTCTTCAACTGCCCAGAACTATGAGAATTCACCCTGTCTTTCATGTATCCCTACTAAAGGCTGCGACACCCAATACGTTTCCTGGACGTTCTTCTCCTTGCCCTGACCCAGTGCTAGTCGATGGTCAGGAAGAATTTGTGGTGGAAAGGATTTTAGATTCCAGGTTGTATAGAAATCAGTTACAATATCTGATTAAATGGCAGGGCTACCCAGTGGAGGACAACTCATGGGAACCAGTCAATAACGTTAATGCTCCTCGCTTGCTCCGTCAGTTTCATCAGAGGTACCCACACAAGCCTGGCCTGAGGTCATCCGGAGGTTGTCCCTAAGGGGGGAGTAATGTAAGGTTCTGTGTACATGTTCCTGAAACTCAGTTTGTTCGTCAGCCATTTTACTTTCTGTCTTGCTGCAGCTATCTTGCCCTCAGTCAAAATGGAGTTTCCAGCTTGCATGTTCCCGCCCTGATTCTCTCCTTTTGCTTCTTAAGCAGCCACAGCTGAGCAATCAGTGCTTCAGAATCTAGCCTGCAGTGAACCTGTGACCTGACTCCTAAAGCCTTGGACCTTGTACTCCAGCTATTCCTACTGAGGAACTCTGAAGCACTTGTGGACTCTGAACCCTGCTCTTTGAAAGACCCACGTTTGCATGGACTTACGGTAACAGAGAAGAAGATCCTGAACCTGTTGTGGAGAGTGATTGCTGAGCTTAGATTACTCTGGCCTGCTGTGTCTCCTGCTTCTGTGTCTGCAAACTGTGTGACTATTTTTGCCAACTTGTATGAAGTAATACAAGACTTTCTATATCAAACCTGTGACTCCTGTGTTTTCATCGCACCCAAGCACAAGACGCTATATGAACTGTACTACATACATTACACCATCCTTTAAAAGGTCACCTGATGCTTCAGCTGACTGTCAGTGTTAGAGCAATCTTTAGTGACCAAGCTGGAGTGCAAGGAGCTCTCTGGGTGCAGTAGTGCTTCTGCTGAGTTCGCTTATCTGTTGTCTTTATTCTGCTGTGTGGTGCTTAGCAGTAGAAAAAGCTAAGTGTGGAGTTTTTGTTACCTTGTCACTTTGGTGTCTGTCACTTCCCCTTGTGTCTATTACCTGCAGAGGTGAGGCTCCTTGCTGGCCAGTGCACTAGCCAGGGCAGTTATAGGTGACAACTAGGGACTAGGTATCCTGACGGAGGCGAGGGGAAGGATCAGCATAGGGCATTAGGGGAGTGTAGGGACAGGCTCAGGTTTGAGCTCAGGTGGTGACCATCCCTCATTCCCTATTGGTAGGGCCTTCCTCTCCCCATTCCATCCCCGTTGTGTGTTGTGCCGTTAGCTGTCCGACCATCCGTTGGGTCGTGTCACACTGTGACAGTCACTTTGTGACATTAGCACCGACCGTAACATTATTTCCGGTGAGCCTTTGCCCAAATGATTCAGACCCTCACTGACGAACTTAAGGAGCTGCGGGGTCAGGTGACTCAGCAGCGTCAGCAGTTGACGTGGATCTGGGCCTCGGCTCAGTTGCAGGCTCTACCTGAACCCAAAATATCTCTCCCTGACTGGTTTTCTGGAGGGAGAGATAAGTTTTTGGTGTTTAAGGAAGCCTGCAAGTTGTACTTCAGTCTCTGCCCTCGATCATCAGGGAGTGAGGAACAGCAGGTGGGAATCATAGTCTCCCTTCTTAAGGGTGACCCCAAATCCTGGGCCTCCTCCCTGCTGACCAATTCACCATCTCTACGGTCGGTGGACGAGTTTTTTGCTGCCTTGGCGTTGGTGTATGGGGATCCTGATGGCATCTTCCTGGCTGAGTCTCGTCTCTGGAAATCAAGCAGGGGGATGGCCAGCTGAGGAGTACAGCTCAGAGTTTAGGAGGTGGGCCACTGACTCTCAGTGGAATGACCCTGCCCTAAGGAGCCATTTTTGACAAGGTCTGTCTCCTTAGGGCTGCAGGATACTCTGGTGCAGTATGCTGCTCCCAAGTCATTGGAGGCCGCCATGTACCTTGCTATCCGGGTGGATAGACATTTCAGGGAGAGGCATACACCAAATCTGCCCCCTGTTGTCCTTGCTAGGGAGGAGGACACACCGGTGCAGACGGATGAACCTATGCAGGTGGGAGAAGTTGCATCTCAAACAGGGTTGCCTGCGGTTGGCCGTGGTATGGGGGCATGTTTTTACTGTGGGCAGACTGGTCATTTCATCAGTGTCTGTCCAGCTCGCGCCAAAGTATCAACACCAACTCATAAGCCGCGTCCCCCTGGTCATGTGGAGGGAGGCAACCAGCGTTTGTATATTTCCTCCATTTCCTCATCTCAGTGCACCATCCCTGCTGAAGTGGTGGTTGGGGGGAGACTGAGACTATACCAATGCTTGTAGACAGTGGATCGGGAGCAGGGTGGATAAAAATCATGATTTTTTTAAAAAATCAAAAAAATCGGATTTTTTTTATTTAAATCGGATTTTTTTGATTTAAATAGGATTTTTTAATCAAGTTGTACACAAGCAAAACTTTGTCTTTTTGCAAATCAAATTATTTTACACAAATAAAAATATTAAAACAGTTGATGATTATGAAACCTAATAATTTTTATTTGCACTATTAAACAATCAGAATTGAACTACAGAGAGTAAGTACTTTTTAACAATAGCCTATCTCTAACGTTTGAAGTAAGCAAACATCTTCAGTGAATACATCAGTCCTTTAAGCCTACTGTTTATTTAGGACTTTTAATAGGAAAACTAGTTGTCCTGCTTTAGCAGTTCCTAAGCGGTTTCGGACTGTTTGTGCACAAAACCAAATGAAGAAAACAATCTCTCTACTCCTGCCGATGAAGCCGATGCAGTCAGTAGCTGAGTAGCTACATTTATTATCTTCGCTGGAAGAACAAGTGATTGCGACTTCCACCAGTCCAGTGGTTTTAGTTCATTAACGACGTTATCTGCAAACATGTATTTTTGAAATGGTGCAGATTCACACTTCAATTTCAGCACAGTTGCCACAATGTCATGGTTAGTATTGGCGAGCCACTTTGTCTTTCAAATATTTTGTACAAGCCGCTTTTTCTTTGTTGTATACAGCCTGAAGATGTTTTCCTGAGATATCAAATCTACTTGGTGGTTTGTAGCCTGGTCTTATTCCTTCGATCATTTGTACAAACAATGGGTGTTCAACTAGTCGGAAAGAAGAATTGGTTGCAAATATGAATTTAGCAATTAATTCATCAAAATGTTCTTTCTGGCTCGTCGTAGTCTTTAAGAGGAATTTTTCTACACTTTGCACGCAAAGTTTTTTGTTGGGCTGCTTATTGAAGTTGTACCCAGATATTGATTGTCACGTGCAGCACAAGCCATATTTGACCCTGAAAGCACAGTAATTAAAAATATAATTCGACTGCGTATTTGAAGAAATATAACGAAAATATTTTGAAACAAACTTTTTGAACAATGTAATGGTCCTCGTCCTATAAGGGCTGTCTCAAAAGTTATGCTACTCAAGTTTCCGGTGAAGTTGCTGTAATACTAGTAATATCAGAGCAACTGAAAAAAATTATGTCACAAAAGTTTTAAAAATGTTTTTTTAAAAAAATGGTCAATTTGGCAGACTTCAAAAGTGAATTGTAGCCTACAATAAAAAAAAAATAGGCGTATACACACTCTTTTATTTTTACTTAACGTTAATCTTCTGTGAAATATTGCCTTAACATAAATTTAAATTCTATACTCCAGAACTAGTGCTAGAAATTTTTCTTTTCATAGACTTTAACCATCCCAGTAAAACGTCTGTTAAAATAGGTTGTAATTGCCAGACTTACCACTAGTGCTAGGGTCCTGGTGCATAAGAAGCTGTGGGGGTTCATTGACATTAGTTGTATCACTATCAACATCTTCATTTCCCTTCTGGTTGCAGTTTTCATAATGTGATTTAAAACGGCAAACAAGTCCTTGGATATCCTTTTGACAGTATTTGCACTTTGCTCTCCCACCTTTCTTTCCAAGCTCTGCTGGCATCTCAACAAAATGAACCCAAATAGGGTCTCTCTTACAATCTGCCATGGCTCACCAGATCACTTCTGAAGTTTGATTGTTACTACAGCCAAGTACTGCTGACTGACTATCCAACAAGTTTGGGCATGTCAACTGAATGGAAAAAGAAACTGAAACCAAGCTACAGAAAGTGAAACCAAGCTAGAAGTGTGGAGTTAATTGAACAATGATTGAAAGTTTTAGATTTTAATCGTGATTTATATTAAAAAAATCTTTCCTGATGGGAAAATGACTCCCCTATATAAGACCAGTCAGTAACACCTGATTCCCAGTCCTCACAATCTTCACTAGCACCGCTTGTAACCACCAGAGGGAGCCTCTGCTCAGAACTCATCTCAAACCCATTCACAACACCTATGTTATTTTCACCTCCATCGGGTTGCATTCACCATAAACCTGAGGGTAAGGTGACTACAGAGGTGAACTCTGGTGGATTGAGGCATCATCACCGTATGTTGTTTTCTGGTGAGGTCCAGTGTTGAGGGTCCAGAGGCCGCTCATTGATAGGGGGTACTGTCACGATCCATTTTTTTTGCAAATCTGGTTCCATTGAGTTAAACCTTTTTTTACTTTCAGGCCAGCGGGGTTAAATGTCATTTTTTCCTCCTCTGGCAAGCTGGTGTAGTTGCATTGCTGCTGGGTCAACTGATGTGGTCGGTGACTACTCCCACCATCCTTTAAAAGGTCACCTGATGCATCAGTTGACTGTCCGTGTTAGAGATATCTGCAGTGACCAAGCTGGGTTAAGGAACTCTCTGGGTGCAGTGGTGCTTCTGCTGAGTTCATTTATCTGGTGCCTTTATTCTGCTGTGCGGTGCTTTGCAGCAGAGAAAGCTAAGTGTGGAGTTTTTGTTAGCTTGTTCTTTTGGTGTCTGTCATTTCCCCCTGTGTTTATTACCTCCAGAGGTGAGGCTAGTGCTCCTTGCTGGCCAGTGCACTAGCCAGGGCAGTTATAGGTGACAACTAGGGACGAGGTATCCTGACGGCGGTGGGAGGAAGAACCCGCAAATCCGTTAGGAGAGTGCAGGGACATGCTCAGCTTTGAGCTCAGGTGGTGACCATCCCTCATTCTCTATTGGTAGGGCCCTCTTCCCGCCAATTCCATCACCGTTGTGTGTTGTGCTGTTAGCTGACCGACCATCCATTGGGTCGTGTCAATCACATCTTAAAAGAATTGCTTTATTGTCAGGCTTGATAAAAGGACCATGCAGGTCTGAAACAGGTTGCCTGGGAGCACAGCTGATGTTTCTTTTCTGCTTTTTAATTTTTGCGCTTTTTTGCTCAACCATTTTTTATACCTACTGGATTAATAAAGCAGTTCTTTTAAGAAGATGTGGGTGTTGTCTATCGTTTGGGTTGTTGCTATTACTGCAGTATTTTGCCATGCATCTGGACAAGTGAGCTGATTGCTCCTTTTCACAGTACCACATAATATGATAATTGCAATATATTAAGAGGATAACAAATTTGATGGCAGTGCTACTTTAAACACAGGTTCATTATATTTTATTAAAAGCTTGTTTTTTTGAATAATTGTCCATTTCTATCTGTTCTTTTTACTGACAAACTCTGAAAATAATCCGGTCAGAAAAGAAAAAAATTGTTTGCTTGAAATCAATTAACTTGTCTCTCATCCCTAGTAATTTCAATAGAAGTAAAGCAACTGGTAACAGAAAATGCATTTATGAAAACAGAAATTATATTTAAAAGGAACTGTCAAGGAAATGTCATATGCTACAAAATGTTGTTTATGGTACAGTATGATTCATGGGCCGAGGTGTCATTCCTACAGTGGATCATTTTATTTCTATTGCTTTAATAATAATAAATAATCTTTATTTTTATATAGCGCTAACATATTCCACAGCGCTTTACAGTTTGCACACATTATCGTCGCTGTCCCCGATAGGGCTCACAATCTAGATTCTCTATCAGTATGTTTTTGGAGTGTGGGAGGAAACCGGAGTACCCGGAGGAAACCCACGCAAACATGGGGAGAACATACAAACTCCTTGCAGATGTTGTCCTTGGTGGGACTTGAACCCAGGTCTCCAGCGCTGCAGTGCTAACCACTGAGCCACCGTGCTGCCCTTTCATCATTGGCTTAAATAATCCAATATTAGGATTATACCAGTTATGCAAGTTTAGGCAGATTATAAAGGTTTCTAGATGTTTGAAAAGAACTAATATTCATATACAGTGTATATCCACTTAAAAATTTGCATGCCTTTAATGTCTTTAATCCTTATAGGTCAGACTGTGGAATGCCTTACCACAAGAGGTAGTAATGGCCAACACTATGACAGCTTTTAAAGAAGGACTGGATGATTTAGTCGATATGCATAACATTGTGGGTTATAGTTAAATTAGTGAAAAAATTTTCAATTGGTGGAGAAAGGTTGAACTTGATGGACCTAGGTCTTTTTTCAACCTATGTAACTATGTACAGAGAACATTATTTACTGAGGATTAGTGATGAGCGAACGTGTTCGCCACTACTCATTACTCACCCGAGTATCACAGTAAACGGTGACTTCGGCGAGCACCGAGCATTTCCGGGATTACTCGGCGTTAACTCGGGTCTCCTCCCAGCTTTTTTGGCGGACTTTACAGACCCAATCACAATGAAGAGATTGTCTGCCAGGCAATGAAACGCCTAAGCCATTTTTGTTGAGGTCGTTCAGTGATTGGCTGGCCACACAGCATCATCAGGGGTATAAGAGACTGGTAAGTCACCCTGCTCGCCTCCTGATAAACCAACAGTCCTTCTAAGGACTAATTCCGGACTATATAGGTTCCAGTGTCAGGTAGGCAGGGTAGTGTACGTCACTCTATACACATCAGTGCAAGGCCTGCAGGCATTGTATGTGTGTATATAGATCATTGCGTACATCAAGAGGGTCCATTCCCTTCCTGTGTTCTGGTGCTGCTGCTGCTACCTGTAGGATATATTGGCCGTATATAGCTAGCCCCAGGTGTAATTGGAATACAGGCCACATATTTTTTGGTGTGGTATCTTCGTGGCAGCTCATATCTGCCAGTTTATGGCATTTTTCTTTTTTTGTCCCGGCTGTCACTGTACTTATATACAGAAGTAGGCGTCACACCACTTCAGGTACGAAGAAACAGTGTGGTGGCCGCAGACACCCGTAACACCAACCTGACATAAGTTGCCAGTCCAACTATTAGGTCTTCCAGAGTCTGGTTATTTTTTAAAGACTCTGCCGATAACCCCAAACAGGTCATTCGCAACACCTCTCATGCCAGCATCAGCGGGGTAAACAAAACTACCAGACTTACCACCACCAGCATGATCAGGCACATGACAGCAAAGCACCCGACTTTGTGGGCCCAACCCCAGGCTCCAGGAACAGTGTCTGCGGGTGACACCACTGCTTCTTCCACTGTTGTGCGTGCAAGCCAATCCCCTGTCCACAGTGCATGCAAAGATGCCTCCTGCCCTGCACCTGCCGTTGCCCACAGTCAAATAGCACCATCATCAAGCATGTTCATGTCCTTGTCCCAGCGCAGCCTTCAGTTGTCCATACCGCAGTCATTGTAACGTAAGCGGAAATACGCAGCCAACGCCCCACAGGCCACAGTACCCAATTCTCATATTCCTTGTCTGCTTGTGGTTGAAATGATTGCCTTTTATGCTTGTGGAGACTAAAGCTTTCTGCAACCTGATGGCAGTGGCCGTCCCAAGGTACTCTGTCCCCAGCCGCCACTATTTCTCCCGCTGTGCCTCCCGGCATTACACATACACGTGTCCCACAACATTACAATGTGCCCTCAACAATGCAGTTACTGGGAAAGTACACCTAAACACGGACACGGGGACAAGTGCTTGTGGCCAGAGACGGTACATCTGGCTCACGGCACACTGGGATAACATAGTGGAAGCCGGGACACAGTCAGACCTTGGGATGGAACACGTCCTCCCGACCTCAAGGATTGTGGGCCCTACGTCAATCAGGGTTGCCCCCACTGTGTACAGCTCCTGCACCTCCTCCTCTTCAGCCTCCATGTCAGAAATGAGCACATCAGTCACAAGCTGGAAGCACTGCAGCACTGACAAACAAAGCGGCAAGAGGCTGTGCTGGAGCTAATTTGCTTAGGTGATAAACCGCACAATGTGGAAGAGTTGTTGACAGCTCTAAAAGAGCAGGCAGATGTGTGGCTGACACCGCTATATCTCCAGCCAGACATGGTTGTGTGTGACAATGGCAGGAACCTGGTGGTGTCTTTGAGACGAGGCGAACTGACACACATACCATGCCTGGCCCATGTACTGAACCTCGTTGTTCAACGTTTTCTAAAAGCTATCCAGAGCTGCCAGACCTGCTGGTTAAAGTACGCTGCCTGTGTGCACATTTTAGAAAGTCAGCAACAGCTTCAGCCGCCCTTGCCATGCTTCAGCAGCGACTGCAGATTTCAGCTCACCGACTGGTGTGTGATGTCCCCATACGTTGGAATTCTACACTCTACATATGTAGCATCCTCCAAACTTTGAGGAGTCCACCTAGATGGTGAGCGGCGATGACGCCATAATTAACTTTACCATCCCGCTCATCTGCATTCTGAAAAGCTCTCTGCTCACAATGAAAGAGGAGGCATTGCAGGTGGAGCACAAGGACATACAGGGTGATTTCACACAGCCCAGCTTCGTGTTATCCCAACATAGATTGGTTGACAATGAGGAAGAGGAGAAGGAGGAAGAACAGGAGCTACTTTTTATGCGCTATAGACGGGACTACAACCACAACTGTCATACTGTCTGTCCAGCGTGAATGGCCTGAGGACAGGGAAGAAGAGGAAGAGGAGGAGGACACCTTAGTCAGTCGTCCTGTTGGTGAGGACACGTAAGTCTTGCCTGTTACCAGTCTGGCACGCATGGCTGACTTTATGTTATGCTGATGTGTAGCCCAGCTGCGCTTGGTGCCACATGTTACCCTGGAGGATGCATGAAAGGTAATTCACAATCATCCGATATTCATTCACACTTCACATTTCTCTAGTGCCACCAGAGGAGCCCTTTAGAGTACGCCGGTATATAAGGGTGTGGAGAGACGCAGCAGTAGAGATTCTAGACATTCTAGCTCAGAGCTCAGATAGAGCAGTGGCCAGTGTGAGATCAGATTACACTAGTCTGTGTCAGAGTGTGTTGCAAAGCAGACAAGCTAGTTACCTCAGATGAACTGAGAGGGAAAGACTAGCTAGAGAACGACTTATTTGAAAGCCTGAAGACTTCAGCATTTACTCAGCTTATATCGTGGAGTCCAGTAATAGTGGAAGGGATTGCCACTTAGCCTGGTCAAAGTTGAGTCCACTGAGACTCCCCCAGCGAGCGTTTCATTAAGTAAACGTGCCGACGCTTGGAGAGCGGTGAAGACAAAGAAAGCTGACACCTACTGCTGCCTGTGCTTATGTTAAAGGTGTGAGTAGGACGACAGGCAAGTGGAAAAAGGAAAGAGAGAGTGACTGAGGATGAATAACAATGATGGCTTACCTCCACTCTGCACTACCGGACACCGGGTCCGAGCTTGCTAGTACCTTCACGGCTAGTAAGAAAAACCGGAGACCCTGCTGGACTTCAGGTCACAGAGGGCCCAATAGTGCTGATACGTAACCAGGGTCAGGAGAACAAGAGTCTAGCAGGGCCCTGCACATAGAGACTTAGTTCTGTCCAAAAGAAGGCTCCACCACAAGATCAGCCGGGCGTAGCAAAGAGAACGGAGTTAGGCTTTGTTTCATGCAAGTTAGAAACTCACACACATAAAGACGTAAGGAGGCCCTACACCTACTCAGTGGATTACTGGACATGCATCCTCCACACTGAACAGCTTCCCGGGACGTGCCTGAATCTACCACCAGTAAAGGTACAGAAAGAGACTCTTTGTGTGTGTCTGCCTTATTGCCCTGCACCCCTACACCGCCATATACTCCGAGGGATCAGTCTCGCCTGTGGGAGACTTAACATCTTGCTGCCCAAACCCTCAGAGGATCTACACTGCAGCGCTGGTCACCCTGACCAGGAACCACAGGTGGCGTCACGAACATTCTATCATCCCTTGTAAATATCCCCCTTTAGTGAGCGCCCAGGGCAACGGACCGAGCTGTGCTACCCGTGACATCCCCCAGTGAAGTGAACGGGCTCGGTGCTGAGTACCCCAAAGCCCTGGTACGTGCGACTCACTGCCTTTCCCGTGACCTTCGTATTGTTAAAATATTGGGTACAAGTCATTACTGGCTAGTAACACTTTTAGACCCATGGTACAAGGATAACTTTCAATTTCTTGTTCTAGAGGCAGACAGGTGTACCAAAATGGTGCAGTACCATAGGGCCATTGTTGCAGAATTATTAAAAAAATTCCCATCCCAAACGCTGGCGGCAGAGATAACAGTTCGTTGGCCAACCAAGCAAGACAGGCGAGACAGACACAAGTCCACTCTAGCCGAGGCAGGGGAACACTGGCAAAGTTCTGGGTCAGTTTTCTAAGACCCTCCCATCGCCCATGCACTGAGGCGTGGGGTAATCTCACAAAGAATGCAATATTCTCTAAGATGCTCAGGGAGTACCTTGTTGACTAAACCAAAGTCCTCCGTGATTCCTCTGTGCCTTTTAATTATTGGGTATCCAAGCTGGACATGTGGCATGAGCTGGCTCTCTACGCCTTGGAGGTCCTGGTCTGCCCTGCCATAGTGTTTTGTCTGAAAGGGTTTTTAATGCTGCTGGTGGCATTATCACAGATAAGCACATTCGCCTTTCTCCGGAAAATGTAGATAGGCTGACTCTTATAAAAATGAACAAGGGATGGATTAGGCCTGACTTCTCAACACCACCAAATGATGACAGCGAAGCATAAACTCCAATGTAGTATTTTTTTGTGAGGTGTATTCCCATGCACCTGTTCACAACCAAACATGGATATACGCTTCCTGATTTTGGCTATTTGGTGTCCTCCTCCTTCTTCTCATCCTGACCGTCCACCACCACTTGAACACCAGGGTGAACGTATTCAGTCATGCTCCGGCCACTCTATGTTTTGGCAAGGGTGTTATGATGCCCGTCACCAAAATACAAAAAATATGTACACCCCCAAGGGGAAATATTGGCCAGCCCATACACTAAGAGTATGGGCATTCCAAGTCTAGGAGACCCGCTCCTAGAAAATGGGCCTATTTTTTAATCAGGCCTTCCTCCAAGTCTCATCATCCACCGCCACTAGATCAAAAGGGATTACGTGTTCCATGCAGCTACAGCCAGAGTCTCATTATTAACAAGGGTGGGTGGTTAGGCTGTGCGTAAAAGACTTGTTCTGAAAAAGTTTGAGGTGTATCCCACAGGGGAAATGTTTGCCAGCCCATGCACTAAGTGTATGGGCATTCCAAGTCTATGAGACCCGCTCCTAGAAATTGGGCCTATTTTTTAATCAATGGAAAATGGAAGAAGGAAAAATATCTCCAGCATGTAATCCAATAAAATCATATTGGTTATGGGGACCACACCCTTCCTTTCCTTTGTTCATTTGTATTTTTGATACATACATTTTAAAATGTCTTGAATAAAAAAATGATTTTATTGGATTACACACTGGAGATATTTTTTATCTTCCATTTTCCATTGTGAACTATGCTTCTGATCAAGGCTCCTCCGTGCGTGTTCAATCAGAGAAACCTGCAGAAGACTGGTGAGCTGACTATTTTCCTTTTCCCCTTCACCCATGCTATTGATATTTTTTAATCAGGCCTTCCTCCATGTCTGATCATCCACCGCCACTAGATCAAAAGGGTTTACGTGTTCCATGCAGCTACAGCCAGTGTCGCATTATTAACAAGGGTGGGTTGTTAGGCTGTGTGTAAAAGACTTGTTCTGAAAAAGATTGAGGTGTACCCCACAGGGGAAATGTTGGCCAGCCCATACACTAAGAGTATGGGCATTCCAAGTCTAGGAGACCCGCTCCTAGAAATTGGGCCTATTTTTTAATCAGGCCTTCCTCCACATCTGATCATCCCCTGCCACTAGATCAAAAGGGTTTACGTGTTCCATGCAGCTACAGCCAGAGTCGCATTATTAACAAGGGTGGGTGGTTAGGCTGTGCATAAAAGACTTGTTCTGAAAAGTTTGAGGTGTACCCCACAGGGGAAATGTTTGACAGCCCATACACTAATTGTATGGGCATTCCAAGTCTAGGAGACCCGCTCCTTTTTAATGGGACATTTTTTGGTAAGAGGCCCTGCTCCCTGTTTCTTCCAAGGGGGGATTGGAGTTATTGGGGTGCATATGACTTGGTAGCAGGGCAGGCCTTGCAGTCAATGCATATGAAAACAGAATGGGAGTACAAAATGAATAATGTGAAGTGGATTTTCTTGGGTCCATACAGTAGCTGGTTTCAAAGGCTTATTGGGGTGCATATGAATTGGTAGCAAGGCAGGCCTTGAAGACAATGCATAAGAAAACAGAATGGGAGTACAAAATGAATAATTGAAGTGGATTTTCCTGGGCCAATCCAGTACCTGGGTTCAAAGGCTTATTGGGGTGCATATGACTTGGTAGCAGGGCAGGCCTTGCATTCAATGCAACATTTTTTATTCAAGCCATCCTGGACATCTCATGAAAGGGGTGAGTTGTAATTCTTGGCAGCCCATCCACTCACTGCATAGGCTATAACAGTTTGGGAGACCCACTGTTTAATAATGGCCCTTTAAGAAGATTAATGCTGCCTGATGCCCCTGTAAAAATAGGCTCTATGACTTTAAGAGTCCCTCCTTCATAAATGAAACAAGAAAAGTCTCTTTATGTGTCACACACCACATGGCCAGCTAGTGTTGGTAAATGTTACAGTGACATTTCCCATTGAATGCATTTGTTTTGGTTGAAAGCAATGTTAAAGTTGAAAAAGGCTTCAAAAACGCTGTGTCTGAACATAGCCCAAGTGGTGGAGGAACATTTTGGTCTGAGGTTATTTATTTTGCCTTATATACAAGTCATTAACCTGGAAAGGATGAGCCTTAACATATTTCCCAGCAAAATCCGATTAGGTTTCGCTTTGGTATGCTTTTTTGGTGCACCGGTAAAAATGGCATGAAACTCTGACAACATTGTTTAACCCCTTTCTTCCATCTGACGTACTATTCCGTCCATGTGCCCTGGGACTTAATTTCCAAGAACAGAATAGTACGTCATATGCGATCAGCTGCGCTCTCGGGGGGAGCGCAGCTGATCGCGGCCGGGTGTCAGCTGATTATCGGACCGCTGTCACGGACCGCTCCCGGCACTTTAACCCCCGGCACACTGTGATCAAACATGCTCCCTGCGTGCTTCCCTGAGACCCTCAGAACAGCATGATGTGATTGCGCTGTTCCGTGGGCCTCCTCCCTGCAGGACCCCGGATCCAAGATGGTCGCAGGGTCCTTCTAGGGTCCTGCAGGGAGGTGGCATCTCAGTGCCTGGTAATAGCCGGCACTGAGAAAGCCTCCTGCACTACCTGTCAGATAGGCGATCTGACACTATACAGTGATGTCCCACCCTGGGACAAAATAAAAAAGTTAAAAAAAATAAAATTAACATGTGTAAAAAAAAAAAAAATCCTAAATAAAGAAAAAAAAATATTCCCCAATAAATTCATTTCTTTATGTAAATAAAAAAAACAAAACAATAAAAGTACACAAATTTAGTATCGCCGCGTCTGTAACGACCCTCCCTATAAAACTGTCCCACTAGTTAACCCCTTTAGTGAACCCCTTAAAAAAAATGCAAAAAAACAATGCTTTATCATCATACCTCCAAACAAAAAATGGAATGACACGCGATCAAAAAGACGGATATAAATAAACATGGTACAGCTGAAAACGTCATCTTATCCCACAATAAACGAGCCATCATACACCATCGTCAGCGAAAAAATAAAAAAGTTATAGCTCGCAGAATAAAGCGATGCAAAAATAATTATTTTTTATATATAATTGTTTTTATTGTATAAAAGCACCAAAACATAAAAAATGATATAAATGAGGTATTGCTGTAATCGTACTAACCCGAAGAATAAAACTACTCTATCAATTTTACCACGCGTGGAACGGTATAAACTCCCCCCCAAAAGAAATTCATGAATTGCTGGTTTTTGTTCATTCTGTCTCCTAAAAATCGTAATAAAAAGCTATCAAAAAGTGTCATGTGCCCAAAAATGGTACCAATAAAAACATCAACTCGTCCTGCAAAAAATAAGACCTCACATGACTCTGTGGGCAAAAACATGGAAAAATTATAGCTCTCAAAATGTGTTGATGCAAAACTATTTTCTGCTATAAAAAGCGTCATTTAGCATGTGACAGCTGCCAAACATAAAAACACGCAATAAATAGTAAATCAACCCCCCCCTTTATCACCCCCTTAGTTAGGGAAAAATAATAACATTAAAAAAATGTATTTATTTCCATTTTCCCTTTATGGTTAGGGTTGTGGCTAAAATTAGGGTTAGGGTTGGGGCTAAAGTTAGGATTAGGGTTAGGGTTGCGATTAGGGTTAGGTTTGTGGTTAGGGTTATGGTTAGGGCTGGGAATAGGGTTAGGGGTGTGTTGGGGTTAGGGTTGGAGTTAGAATTGGGGGGTTTCCACTGTTTAGGCACATCAGGGGCTCTCCAAACATGACATGGTATCTGATCTCAATTCCAGCCAATTCTGCTTTTAAAAAGTCAAACGGTGCTCCTTCCCTTCTGAGCTCTGCCATGCGCCCAAACAGTAGTTTATCCCCACATATGTGGTATCAGCATGCTCCAGACAAATTGCAAAAGACTCTTGGGGTCCAATTTCTTCTGTTACCCTTGGGAAAATAAAAAATCGGGGGGCGAAAATATCATTTATGTGGAAAAAAATATGATTTTTTATTTTTATGACTCTACATTATAAACTTCTGTGAAACATTTTGGGGTTCAAAGTTCTCACCACACATCTAGATAAGTTCCTTGTGGGGTCTAATTTCCAAAATGGTGTCACTTGTGGGGGTTTCCACTGTTTAGACACATCAGGGGCTCTCCAAATGAGACATGATGCCCGCCGACTATTCCATCAAAGTCTGCAATGCAAAACATCACTACTTCCCTTCTGAGCCCCGACGTCTGCCCATACAGTAGTTTTATCCCACATATAGGGTATCAGCGTACTCAGAACAAATTGATCAACAACTTTTGGGTCCAATTTCTCCTGTTACCCTTGGGAAAATAAAAAACTGGGGACTAAAAATCATGTTTGTGGAAAAAATATGATTTTTTTTATTTTCACGCGTGGGCGTTATAAAATTCTGTGAAGCAGTTGGGGGTTCAAAGTGCTTACCACAGATCTAGATAAGTTCCTTAGGGTTTCTAGTTTCCAAAATAATGTCACTTGTGGGGGTTTCCACTGTAGAGGCACATCAGGGGCTCTCCAAATGCGACAAGGCGTCCAGCTAATTCTGCATTGAAAAAGTCAAACTGCGCTCCTTCCCTTCCGAGCTCTGCCATGCACCCAAACAGTGGTTTACCACCACATATTGGGTATCAGCATACTCAGGACAAATTCACAATAACTTTTGTGGTCTTGTTACCCTTGGGAAAATAAAAATTGCGGTGAAAAGGACATTTTTATGGAAAAAATATGATTTTTTAATTTTACGGCTTACGTTATAAACTTGTGTGAAGCACTTGGGGGTTCAAAGTACTCACCACAGATCTAGATAAGTTCCTTAGGGGGTCTAGTTTCTAAAAACGGCAACTGTAACGTTTTTTGTCACAATGTAAGTCTATGAGCACCGGAATGCGCCGGATCCGGCAAAAGCCGTTTTTTTTTAATTGTTAGCCCAGCCCACAGCAAACATATATAAAGCATGTCAGTGGGACCCTCAGCCATAACATGCAGCCATCCAGGAGCAGAGGAGCCAGGAGAACAGCACCACCACCACCAACAGAAGACATGGAGCATGAAGGAATGGAGGAGAGTAGATCTGACAGCAGACGGTAAATATCACATCCCCCACTCCTAAAAAAATTAATAAATTTTTTATTTTTCAGCAGGGTCATGGAATATACATATATTCACTGGCCCTTTTTGTGTCTTTATTCCACAGCAGACGACGCCAAAGCCAGACACCACCAATGGAGCAGCAGCAAGACCCAGGGGAGGAGAGGAGATCGGACAGGAGACGGTAAATATCACATCCCCCATTCCCAACAAATTTAATCAATTTTTTCTTTTTCAGCCAGGGCCATAAATATACATATATTCCACAGTTTAAAAGATAGGAAAAGGCGCAGTGGCAATGGGTGCACGCGTTCAGCAGCAAAATGAGGAGACAGTACCACAATAGCTGTCAAGGGAGTAACGAATACTATAAAGGAAATATGTTTTGCTCTATATCTGTGAACAAGTGCCCATTGATCAGGAAGATATATGAAGTATTAAGCTAACTTATGGTCAATAGGTCACAAATATCAAAATGGGCAAAGGTAAATTGCTAAAATACAGTGGGATAAAATATATGTATAACCTGTGATCAGCGGTTGGAGAATATATCCAATACGAGTCCCGGTGATCCAGGAGTGGACGCAGTAAGTATGAGTAAAAGTCTTCCGAAGCGGTGCCCCGGCCGGCAGCACACGCCTCTTGGAATGTCCTGGAGAGCTGATTTCCACGTTGTCAGATTGAAGAGGCACTCGCGGTTAGGACCTGCGAGTTCAGGAAGTTGCGGCAGGACCTGCCGTGACGTCTTCGTCACGTGACTCGATGGGGGTACAGGACTCAATACGGACCAAGATTGTGTTCCAACGCATTTCGACAACCTCGGTTCTCTTCATCAGCTCTTCAGCTAGGGCCATGGAATATACATATATTCACTGGCCCTTTTTGTGTCTTTATTCCACAGCAGACGACGCCAAAGCCAGACACCACCAATGGAGCAGCAGCAGCAGGACCCAGGGGAGGAGAGGAGATCTGACAGGAGATGGTAAATATCACATCCCCCATTCCCTACAAATTTAATCAATTTTTTCATTTTCAGCCAGGGCCATGGAATATACATATATTCACTGGCCCTTTTTGTCTCTTTATTGCACAGCAGAGAACGCCAAACACAGGCAGCGGCAGCAGCATTAGCTGCATTAGCAGCAGAAGCAGCAGCAGCTCCACCAGAATCGGAGTCCAGGGAGCTGCAGCGCCATGAAGACACATCTTCTTCAGGGAGCCCTCCCTCTCATCATCAGCATTTGGCGGTAAAAAATTATGATATATTTTTTTCACAATCCATCTGTGGGATATATGTATTCATTTTTTTTTTTTAATAACAGGAATCGCAAGCTGAAGAGGAGCTCCCAGAAGAAGAAGGACGGGGTGGAGAGATACCCGGAGTGGGCTCCCAATTCGTAAGTATCCTGCATCAACACAACATCACACTACACACAACACATAGAAAACGATTTAGTACATACATCACACAGCACCCAACACATATGCCAACATCCCAATTTTTTTCTTTTTTCTTTTAGTCTTCCGGATCTTGTGCTCGTCAAAGAGGTCCTCACAGTGCCTCCGAGAGTCGTCGGAGTGAGAGACGCGGCGGTCACCATCGTGTAAATATATAATTTTTTTTTTTTTTAAACCTTGTATTGTGGAGGCTAATGTTTTTTTTTCTCATTTTCTTTAACAGGCTTCACAGCGTGCTCCCGACTCAGACTGTGAGGAGGAGGAGGGGATAGTTGTGGACCTCCTCATCGATCTGGTACGAAAAAGGGAGCCGCTTTGGAACATGGGGGACCGGCCCCATGCTGATCTCATCATGACCTGTCGGCTCTGGGAGGAAGTCACTTCGATAATGGTGGACTGCTGGAAGGACCTCGATGTTCGGGCCCAGACTGGACACAGTAAGTATATACAGTTCAGGTTGCTGGATGTAAAGCAGTGTTTTCCAAACTCCAGTTCTTGTGGCCCACACGAGTCAGGTTTTCAGGATTTCCTTTTGTGCAGCACTATGGAAATCCTGAAAACATGACCCGTGTGGGCCATGAGGACTGTGGTTTGGGAAACACTGATGTTGTATACTAATCAATTTGTGCTTTCTCGTTTCAGGGGAGAGAATTGTGAAGCGGTGGCGGTTTGTGAGGGATCGCTTCAAGAAGGAGTTCAACAAGGAGATGCGGGCTCCGAGTGGATCTGCAGGACGCCAGAGCAAATATAAATACACAAGAGCCCTGGCATTCCTGTGGGCAACAATGGTCACCAGAAGGTAAATATTACAAGAAAATTTTAACATGTCTAACTACATTTTTTATTTCAGCCAGGGCCATTCCATATCACAATATTAATTGTATTTTTTTCTCTTTATTTCACAGCACAGTGACCAGCACTCGGGCGCCTGCAGAGTTGGACCTTTCTGGGGCGATCCCTCAGGAGACCGATACCGCGGGACACTTCGACCGCCCCGGTACATCTGCACCTTCCCAGCCTTCCCTCACATCCGATCCCGCAGTCCCATCCACCAGCACTGGAGCATCGTGGCCGCCTGCTTTACATGAATCTGCTGGTGAGGAGATAGCATTCCCTTTACCCTACCCTTCTGCCAATGCCAACTCTAGTACACCTGCGGCTACTAGGCGGCAGCGGCACAGGGGTCAGGAAAGGAGCTATGCGCCCGAGTTCTTGCATTTGAATGCATCTTTCCAGAACTGTCTAAAAGTATTATCTGAACAAATTGCCGCAGGCATTAATCAGATAAACACCAACATTTTGGAGGTGAAGACACTTCTGCAAACCATGCATTCAGAAGCAAGAACTTCTCCAAATCACAGCTTTTTCAGGTCTGTAGCAGAGCACATGGATACGCTATCTACTGACCAGCAGATGTATGTAATGCATACTTGCCACGCTGCTCTAGTGCAGGCTACCTCCCAACCTCCTCCACCCACCCCAGTCATTCCTCCACCTGCTCCCCCTCCAGCCACCCTCCCTCCTCCCCCTCCTATTCAATACCAGCCACCTCCCCAGTTCCAGCAACCTCCCCAGTACAAGCCACCTCCCCAATTCCAGCCACCTCCTCAACTCCAGCCACCTCCTCAACTCCAGCACCTCTCATCACCAACTCCAGTCACTCACAACTACCCCCAGTACCAGCAACCTCCCCAGTACCAGCCACCTACCCCGTACCACACTCCTGCCTCTTACCTGCCTCTTACCAACCTCCTTCCCAGTTCCAATTCCCTACCATATCACCTGCTCTTCCAGCCCCTGTCCCACCCCCACTCCACCACCCATCACCTGTTCTGCCTCCAACTTGTCCTCCCAGTCCTCTTACTGTTCCTTCCCCACCACCATCCCAGTCCTCTCTCCACACTCCCAATGTCGAAGTGTCCCGCAGCCCCTCCAGCAGTATTTCCACCCCACACTATATACAGTTGTAAATAATTTTTTCCAAAAAATAAAAATTTTTTCAAAACAATAAATTTTATTACAAAATCTAAAATTTACAAACATATTAAAAAATATTTTTTTTGATAAAAGTTACATTGGTTTATTCAAATTGTTGTCTGTCATTTATTTATAAGATGTAAAGTTAAAAATGTAGTGAAACAGGTAAAAAATTTTGTGTACACAAAAAACACCAACATAACTTTGGGTAAAAGGTACATAAATTTAACCTTTTTGCCAAAGTTGTGTCCCGGGTTGTGTTGTATCCAAAGTATTTCACCTTTTTCCCAGACTTGTGTACATTGTTAGGTAATTTCCAACAAGGTACACAATTTTTGAAAAAAGGTGAAATACTTTGGATAAAAAAAAACAGCCAGGGACACAACTGTGGCCTAAAGGTTAAATACAGTAGAAAACTCACAAGAAGGTAGACAAGTTTGCTTTTAAAGGTTTACTGTGGGTACAGAAGGTACATGAGTTTTAACATAACAAAGCAATTTGTCACACTCTGTCATCCTGCCAGTCAAAAGAAAAAGCTTTGCACACAACCAAGATAAAAAGATATAAATTTTATTGAGACACAGAAAACATTAAAAAATGGCAGTAACCACAGAACACAAGAAAGGTGGGAACACCCAGGTAAAGAATGTGAGGCTAATTAGATACCATTATGCACCTAATAGTAAACAATGCTACTAATACACTGATGCACAAAGGACCACATAGTTTATTGATTATTTATTATTATTATTTTCAAAAATTTGTTGAACCGCCATACCAGGATATGGTGGAATAAAATATCTTTAGAAAATTACATTACTAAAAATTTGGTCCCCAGGGGATTGAGGGTTCAAATTTTTCCCTCATTTCCAGTGAGTGACACCTCTGTAAGGTCCCGCTGGGAGTTCGCATGTCATACTTACTCAACCACATTTATGGGTATTCTGATTGACATTAATAGTAGGACAATCACCGATTTGGGTCTTGAAATTGATGAAATTTTTAAAAAATTACAAAAAGAATGTTCTCAGGAGGAATTTGAGGCCTTCAAAAAAGAAATGGATAATTGTTGTGATGAGTGGGAGAAAGATATCTCTGTCATCAAAAATAAGAAATTTGAAAGAGACCTACAGGATAAGATGGATGATAAGGTCTATAAATGGAGTCACAAGGACAACCCTAATAGAGGAGCCCCTATGTCAGAATCTACTAGTGCTTCAAGTGCAGGGACATCTACTACGTCATTAAATCATGATGGGAGGTACCATTTGAGATACAACTCAAGAAGATATGACAACCGACATCCGCGATATAATACTAAGAGACGACAAAATACTAACTCTGAGAATAATGAGACTTCTGATGATTCTACCATGAAGGTAATTAATCTCTCTGATGTAACATTATCACCAGCACAAATATCCTTACTAAGTAAAGGTCTTACTTTTTCTCCCTCATCTGCTCCAGATCATTTTTCTATTTGTAAGGATCTACAACTTTTCGCAAGAAAACTTGTATATAAAAAAATGTATTATCATCAATCTAATAATTATCTATTTCCGACAGAAGCGGAAGCAGCAGCACTCCAGATTCTAGAAGAATTGAGTGAAGAGGCAGGTGGTTCTGATCTTGACTATCCTAAGCACCTCCTTCCTAGATCTAAAAAATTTCCCCAGATTAATACTGTTCCTGAAATTGATCTATTTGTACGATTGGTGATGCAAGATATATTAAGCATTCCAGAGACTATTTTGAGTGATAATTTGACAAGAGATCAAGAAGAGCCCTTAAGGAGTTAAAAAATCTTAAGGAGGTAATCATCAAACCATCTGATAAAGGGGGTAATGTGGTGGTGTGGTTAGTGGCAGCATATGAAAAAGAGATGCTGAGACAGCTCAAGAACCCACTCTGTTACAAAAAACTTACCTTTAATCCTTTGTCCAAATATAGGGTTGAGCTCCATGATTTACTACAGGAGGCTGTGGAAGATGGCATTCTGAGTCCAAAACAGAAGGAGGGTCTGTGGATTGAAGATCCCAGAATTGCTAGTATTTACTTGTTACCGAAAATACATAAGGACCCAGTTACACCACCAGATAGGCCTATAGTGTCTGAGGTTAATAATATTTCTGACCCGATCTCGAGATTGATTGATCATCATCTCAAAACTTTGGTTGAAACGTTACCATCATTTTTGAAGGACACAACGGACACACTCAGGAAATTAGATGGTATCCAACTTGAGAAAGGTATGACTTTAGTCACTTGTGACGTGGAGTCATTGTATACTTCAATTCAACTTGAGGATGGGATAGAAGCTACTTCTTTCTTCCTCGATAACAGTGGATTTGATCCTAATTTATGTGGATTCCTTATCAAGGCATTGAGATTTGTCCTTACTAGGGTTGAGCATTCCGATACTGCAAATATCGGGTATCGGCCGATATTGGCTGTATCGGAATTCCGATTCCGAGTTCCGATATTTTCGTCTTATCGGATACCGGAATCGGGATTGTCACTGTCACTGTCAGTGTCCGTCGGTCGGGTCTGTCAGGAGTCAGCGGCACTTACCTGGCAGAAGATCTCCGGCGGTCACGTCCTGGACTGCTTCATGGCCGCCATCTTCTTTCCCCGGCGGTCACATGCAGTTTCTCGCGATAACTGCAGTGACTGCTGGGTTATCCCGGCCGTAAAGCAGTCAGTCCGATGACGTCACCGCCGGGGAAGCAGGTAATCAGCTGTGCTGCGTCGCGATGACAGGCTCTGCCTGTCATTGCGATGTAGCAGAGTTGGATCGTCGTGGGACTGTCGTTACTATGGACTGCGTCGGACAGGTGGTATACTGTTGGTTTGTTTTTTTTCTTTTTTTACAGGAGATCGATGGCGTCGCAGGAATGAGAGAGTAATAAAAGAAATGAAAACTGTGTTGTCTCTTTTATTTCATTAAAAGACTTTTTTCTTGCTTTGTCTTTTTTTTAAACATTTAATAACTTTGGGATTAATAATGGATCGGTGTCTTATTGACGCCTCTCCATTATTAACCGGGCTTATTGTCACCGTGCAATCAACGGTGACATTAACCCCTTATTACCCCGCTTGCCACCGCTACAGGGCAAGTGGGAAGAGCCGGGTAAAGTGCCACAATTGGCACATCTTTTGATGCGCCAAATGTGGGGCTGCTGTAGCCTGGTATTATCAGGCTGTTGAGGGCCAAAATCCATGGGCCTTGACAGTCTTTTAATACCAGGCCGCAGCAGTCTGCATTTTACTTGGCTGGTTAACAAAAATAGGGGGGATCCCCACGCCGTTTTTTTTTCGAGGGGATCCCCTATTTTTGTTAACCAGCCAAGCTAAGCAGACTGCTGTGGCCTGGTATTATCAGGCTGGCAAGGTCCATGGATATTGGATCCTTACCAGCCTGAAAAACCAGGCCTCAGCGGTCTGCTTCATCTGGCTGGTTAACAAAAATAGGGGGGACCCCACGCCAATTTTTTTCGAGGGGATCCCTATTTTTGTTAATCAGCCAAGATATGCAGACTGCTGTGGCCTGGTATTATCAGGCTGGCAAGGTCCATGGATCTTGGCTCCTTAACAGCCTGAAAATCCAGGCCTCAGCGGTCTGCTTCATCTGGCTGGTTAACAAAAATAGGGGGGACCCCACGCCAATTTTTTTCGAGGGGATCCCCTATTTTTGTTAATCAGCCAAGATATGCAGACTGCTGTGGCCTGGTATTATCAGGCTGGCAAGGTCCATGGATCTTGGCTCCTTAACAGCCTGAAAATCCAGGCCTCAGCGGTCTGCTTCATCTGGCTGGTTAACAAAAATAGGGGGGACCCCACGCCAATTTTTTTCGAGGGGATCCCCTATTTTTGTTAATCAGCCAAGATATGCAGACTGCTGTGGCCTGGTATTATCAGGCTGGCAAGGTCCATGGATCTTGGCTCCTTAACAGCCTGAAAATCCAGGCCTCAGCGGTCTGCTTCATCTGGCTGGTTAACAAAAATAGGGGGGACCCCACGCCATTTTTTTTTCGAAGGGAACCCCTATTTTTGTTAATCAGTTCCCTCTGACGTCACTGATGGTGTCCCTGGCTGACCTGAAGTGAAAGTGGAAAGCAATCAATTAAGCTTTCTACTTAAGGGCCCGTCTCACATAGCGATATCGCTACCGAGATCGCTGCTGAGTCACTAGTTTTGTGACGCAGCAGCGAGCTCACTAGCGATATTGCTGTGTGTGACATTCAGCGACGATCAGCCCCCCTGCCGGGTATCGCTGATCGTCGCTGAAATGTCAGGACCTTTTTTTGATCGCTGGTTTCCCGCTGACAGGCACCCATCGCTGCGTGTGACAGGCGGGAGACCAGCGATCCGCTGGTAACCAAGGTACACAGCGGGTTTCCAGGCGCGGGGCTGTGCCTAGAAACCCGCTGTGTACCTTGGATACCAGCGCCCTGATGCAGGGAGCTGGTATCCAAGGTACACAGCGGGTTTCCAAGCGCTGCGCGGTGCCTGGAAACCCGCTGTGTACCTTGGTTACCAGCGGATCGCTGGTCTCCCGCCTGTCACACGCAGCGATGCGTGCCTGTCAGAGGGAAACCAGCGATCAAAAAAAGGTCCTGACATTTCTGCGACGATCAGCGATACCCGGCAGGGGGGCTGATCGTCGCTGAATGTCACACACAGCGATATCGCTGGTGAGCTCGCTGCTGCGTCACAAAACTAGTGACTCAGCAGCGATCTCGGTAGCGATATCGCTATGTGAGACGGGCCCTTAAGCGATGTTACCTGCAGTGTCGCTGTCCCAGATCGCTGCCTGAGCTGCCTGTTTGGCAGCTCAGCAGCGATCATGTAGCGATACACCAGCGATCCTGACAAGTGCATATCGTTGTCGGGATCGCTGGTGTATCGTTATGTGACACCCAGCCTTTACTCTCCTGTCAGGCAGGAGAGGAACTCATTCATTTGGGGTTTACTGTGAGGCTGCAGCATTAGCTGCGGTCCCTGCAGTAAACATTAACCCTTTCTGAAGGATTACACCGTGGGACCTGACTGTGCATGGGATAGGTAAGAATAATTTTGCTTTTTTATTTTATTTTTATTACAGGAAATGGTTTTTGCAGTAAAATAAAAGATGGTCAAAAACATGTGTCTTTATTTCATTAAAATGATTTTTAATTAAAGTGTGTGTGTTTTATTTTTATTTCATGCAATAGGATTAATAATTGATAGTTGTCTAATTGACAGCTATCAATTATTAACCTGGCTTAAGGTCACCTTTCAATAGCAAGGTGGCTATAACCCCATATTAACCCATTCGCCACCGCTACAGGGCAATGGGAATAGACGGGCAAAGTGCCAGAAAGGGCGAATCTAATTATAGATTTGTCTTTCCTGGGGTGTCTGGGGGCAGATGTTAGTAGCCGGGGGGGGGGCAAAATAATGGTCCCTCTCTGGGCTATTATTATCTGCCCCCATTCACTGGCTTTGTCTGTCTGGTTGCGAAAATAGGGCGGGAGCCCACGCATTTTTTTTCAGCAATTTTACACCTCATATATATATATATATACATGTCATTGAATTTGTGACACATATATATATATATTTATATTTGTAGTTCATACACTTCTACATAGTATAATAGCCGCTAATTCAATTGCCGGCTTTTGTGAAAATGCAGAACCCGACATGAAATGACACTTGGTGTATATAGGGTTAACCATGTCTTTTCATGTCCTTTGCTATCTAATTTGCACAAACAATTAAATCAGACTATGTGTGCAAAATTTCACACCTGTAGGGGTTAATTAAAGGTGTAAATTCTTAGCAAAAAAGTCTGTTTTTTTACAACGAATTTACACCTTTAATTAACCCCTACAGGTGTGAAATTTTGCACACATAGTCTGATTTAATTGTTTGTGCAAATTAGATAGCAAAGGACATGAAAAGACATGGTTAACCCTATGTACACCAAGTGTCATTTCATGTCGGGTGACCCGACATGAAATGACACTTGGTGTACATAGGGTTAACCATGTCTTTTCATGTCCTTTGCTATCTAATTTGCACAAACAATTAAATCAGACTATGTGTGCAAAATTTCACACCTGTAGGGATTAATTAAAGGTGTAAATTCGTAGCAAAAAAGTCCGTTTTTTTTACAACGAATTTACACCTTTAATTAACCCCTACAGGTGTGAAATTTTGCACACATAGTCTGATTTAATTGTTTGTGCAAATCAGATAGCAAACGACATGAAAAGACATGGTTAACCCTATGTACACCAAGTGTCATTTCATGTCGGGTGCTTCTGTCTTTTCACTGAAGCCGGCTTTACCCGGCAATTAAATCAGAGGATATTTTACTATGTAGAAGTGTATAAACTATACATATATGTATATATATATGTCACAATGACATGTATATATATATATATGTATTCTATGTGTGTATATTTACTGTTTACAAGGAAAGAATGGGGTTTTTTTAGTTGCGATATTTTGTTCCCATAGACCTACATGGGACTTCCGGTATCGGTATCGGGTATCGCCGATATTTTAGTGATATCGGCGGTACCATTCCGATTCCGATACTTTAGGATATCGGAAAGTATCGCTCAACTCTAGTCCTTACGCATAATTTTTTTTATTTTTCGTGAATCCTTCTACCTCCAAACACAGGGTACTGCTATGGGGGCGTCTTGTGCACCCTCATATGCAAATTTATTTCTTGGGCTATGGGAGCGTGAGATATTTATTACCATGCCCCATAGATTGAGTCATAGGGTAGTCACCTGGTGGCGGTATATAGATGATGTGCTGATTGTTTGGCAAGGCACTCAGGGTGAACTAGAAGAATTTTTTAATGTTCTCAATGAGAATACTCAAAATATTAAATTGACTTATAAAAGTGACCCAAGAAGGATTGAATTTCTAGACATCCTAATCAATGTTGATGATGATGGTTTTATCCACACAGATCTATTTCGGAAAAGTACCTCTGTTAATTCCCTGCTCCATGCTTCTTCACAACATCCTCAGCATCTCATTAGAAATATTACAACTGGTCAATTCCTACGTGCAAACTCTGCACTGCTGGTAGCCCAATCCCACAGCTGAAACACTTTTAAGAGACGGTCCTGGCGCTTGCTGGTCTTTCTTGGGTGCCCTGAAGCCTTTTTGGCAACAATGGAACCTCTCTCCTTGAAGTTCTTGATGATGCGATAGACTGTTGACTGAGGTGCAATCTTCTTGCAGAAGAAGAAAATTAGAAAAGAGGCAGAACAGGTACATTGTATCTTGGATTTTAACTCAAGGAGCAGGGAAGTGAGTGATGCTATTTCAAAACACTGGCATATTCTCCTGATGGATAATACGTTATCCAAATGTCTTGGACAGACCCCATTACTTACATTTAGGAGGTCTAACAACCTTAGAGACCAACTTGTTCACAGCTACCATAAGGGGAACAGTTCTAATTTTATTTTTGGATCTAAAGGCCCGAAGTGGGGTTGCACACAATGCGGCAAATGTGTCGCTTGTGCAAATATCAGTAATACTACGGTATTTACTGATTCCAAAAACAATAAGATGTACAAGATCACTCACACTATTTCCTGTACCACAAAAGCTGTGGTGTACCATGCAACGTGCCCGTGTGGTCTAATCTATATTGGAATGACCACACGCGAGCTACGTAGAAGAGTGCGTGAACATGTTTTGGACATCGAGGGTGCTACCTCTGAGAATGATCTTTCAAAGCTAAAATCGATTCCGCGACATTTCAAGGCCACACATGATTGTGAACCTAAGGGATTGGTGGTTTGTGGCATTGATAGGGTTTTCATTGGGGCTAGAGGAGGAAATTGGAAGAGACTTCTGGCTCAAAGAGAAGCACAGTGGATTTTCAAACTAGATACCATCACTCCATCTGGTCTCAATGAACATAATAGTTATGCCCCCTTTTTGCCCATCTAGACCAAATTTCTGGGCGTTATGTCATTTTTTCCACCTTAGTCCTTTTTCCTTCTTTATTTGTTCTATTGATTAGTTTCAGTGCTGTCATGAACTTTCTCATTGGGTTTTGTGTCAAAATTTATTTTTTAATAAATATTTTTTAATTGTTTTTATTTTTTAGGGTCCTTATACTCTCTCCTGAATTACTTGATTCCTTATTGGATTGGCCATATTCATTGGAATGAATCATTTCTCTACTTACTCGAATTTGAGATATTTTTCTTGGCTTATTACCATTATGCACCTTAATATGCATTTGTCACTTTATCATCTATAATGTCCTCTACCCTTAATATGGTATAATGCTTTTTATGCCACATTATATTTAATATATGTCTAAGTGCCATTAATCATTATCTAGTTTTATTCTAGTTCTAGCGTACTTTTGGTCGCTATGTAGTTACTCTTTTTAATGATTGCGATTTAATTTGTAATGATACCAGTGTGATCTATGGTCATTATGCGGCCGGCACGGCTATTTATGTATCAAGCACCGCTTTGATGTCCGGCTGATTGACACCAGAAGTGACGATTGTGAAGATGTACGTTGGATTGCTATGGTTGCATTCACTAGCTTGTGACCATTCCGGAAGCCGTGGCAGGAAAGACCGGATGTGACGTATGCTAGCGCGTCACTGGGTATGACGCATATGATACCGCCATCCAATGCTGAGACTGCTCTGCTCACACACCTCCTTTATGGGCGTGTGTTTGTTATATGGGCGTGTGTTCTACTTATGGAGATCATGATCGCATTTATTTTTGTATACTTTGGAACTGCGGCGTTTTGACTTTTTGAGGGGATTGTCTCAATATCTGTTATTGTATGGCACGTTATTACCAAAATGTATGTGGTGCTCTATTTTGATGAGTAACATTTTCGGGAGAGTAGGAGGAGTCAGAATGTGTTACTTTTTTATGATTGGCTCCTCAAAGTATAAAATGCCCTATCTGGCCAGTACCCAACCACCCCTGGACGAAGCATTTCTTGCAAAACGCGCGTCGGGTGTGGTGGGTTCCCCGGGCTCTGACTTACGGTAATTATGCATTCATTTAGCTACATTTGAGATTGTGATACCATTGCTGTGTAACATCGTTCTTATATATCAAACATATGTGCCTATATATGACTTTATTATTGCACTTACTTGTGCTCAGTCTGTCTCTTCATATATGCTATATGCTATAATTATGGTGACCTCTTATCATTAGGAACACTGATGCGTTATTATTGTTTTTTTCTATTTAGTTTTTATATATATTTTTTCAATATCATTGATTTTTAAGTCCCACTTGGGCTAAATTTATATTTATTTGTTTTTCTATATTTTTTTTTATTATTACCACCATTGTGTGGTGTTCATATGATTGACAAAATAATAACTAAATAATCAATAAACTATGTGGTCCTTTGCGCATCAGTGTATTACTAGCATTGTTTACTATTAGGTGCATAATGGTATCTAATTAGCCTCACATTCTTTACCTGGGTGTTCCCACCTTTCTTGTGTTCTGTGGTTACTGCCATTTTTTAATGTTTTCTGTGTCTCAATAAAATTTATATCTTTTTATCTTGGTTGTGTGCAAAGCTTTTTCTTTTGGTATTGGTATATGATTTTGCTTTGTGACCTATTCTATGGGATTAATGTAGGTGTTTGTATATATATATATATATTGTAAGGATTAGGGCTCGCTTGAGTGCGACCGGAGGTAAGCAGGAGGGCGACTTCACTTGATTCTTCAAGCAAGTTTATTCAACTTCATAAACTTGCTTACAACAGAAAAACAAAACAGCCTTCCCTGGCACAAAGTAACAAAAAACGGCATATATACAGTCCTGGTACTCTAGCAGAGTAGTCTCCTCAGAGCACACACACTGGAGGTTACCACACCTCCAGCCACCCACACCTGTGGTCAGCAGCAGGCTCATTTATATACACGAGACATTCAGTCTAACACAGAGCACATGACCTGTCATGTGCTCTGTGACATCATCACAGGTCCTTTTACCACAAACAAAGGTATAGTGAAGTTTTACTATCACTACATACCTCCCCCCTCTGCCTAAAGCCGTGGGCTTGGCACATTTCATTCACCGACTAGAAACTCCTTTCAGTCGTCTCCACAATTAACCGGTCCGTCACAGTTTGTATCTTAGATTCACTTTGATGATTTTCACTCTGAAACGAACCTCTGCGCCTCTCTATACTGTGGGTTGAAGGTGACTGCCTTTTTCCCCTCAACTTCTGCAGCTGTCTGTTGGTCTGCTCCCTCTCAAGTTTTATCTGCTCTATTCTTTCTTGGCATACTTCCAAGAGCCTCTGGATCTTCCCAAGGCTTTCCACCAACCCCCTCCGGCTTGGAGGTTTTCTTGTTGGCTCCCGACGTCTCTGCTTCTCGTGGAGGTATTGTAGTGGCATATCTCTTATGTCCGCCTCCCGCTTCACCGTGACTTTTCGGGTGTGGCCATCTGGGTAGCGGCTCCCTTGCTGGCTTTCTTCTGCCGTCGAGGCCCCTTCTTTAGTCAGCCTCTTCAGTTCACTCTCCTCCCGTACGCTCGGACCGGGAGAGCGCAACCGTTCGATTTCCTGGTCTGTCGTGGATTTCCTGAGCTGAGCGTTAGCTTCCTTCTCTATCTGGAATTTTCGGAGAATTTTCTCTTGCTCCTCTGCCCAGCAGCGGTGCTCATCTTATCTCCGTAGAAGTTCCTGCTGATGCTTCTCCTGGGTCTCTCCGAGCATTTCCATATCTTTCACAAGGACTTGGTTTGCCGTCTGGCATGCTGATAGTTGACCTTGGACTTTAGAGACTTCTTTCTCCAGGTCCTTCACTCGTTGCTCAATCCCTTGTCTCCGTATCCTTTCTCGCATGACTGTCTCTTTAAGCAGCTCTATCTCATCGTCTTGCTCTCTTTTGTCTCGTACATGTGGCACCATCATGTCCCCTTTATTTCTCTTCTTAGAGCGTATAGGCTGTCTGGCCTTTCCGCAGCCCCTGCGGGGAGGAGAAGATCTGCCACTTATACTCAATTCCACGTTGCTGCACTCGCTTTCACTTGCGGTTAAGTTACAGTCTGCATAGGAGTCTTTCCCACTCCCCCTGTCGTCTTGGAACGGCAAGTCCCCACTTAACCAGGGGTCGGCCCCTATTCCTGGGGCTACCCAGTTTTCTGCGGACCTATATTTGGTCACCCCAAAGTCCTCACTTTGGTCTGAGCCACCCTTTTTCATGGCTACCAGGCACTGGGTATCTTTGACTTTAGGGGTGGCTACCTCTGTTTTACCCACCACACTATCAGTAACCACTGCAGCCTCCTGCAGAGGTGGGCCTCTCTTAGGGTCATTCTGGTTCTCTTCTGAGCAATTAGCCAGTGCTTCGTCCCACACTTCCCAAAACCGTTTACAATCCTGGCCTATTATTATAGGATATGGTAAGTCTGGGACTACAGGGACATCCTGGGTAGAAATAATAGTGTCCGTCTCAACGATTACCCTGGTTACCTGATACTCCCTAGTGACCCCATGAACACAAGGGACTTCCATCTTCCTTCCGGGAATCAGATAGACAGGGAGTGTGTCGCTCAGCAGAGTCCCTGGCTTCCTGAGTCTAGAAGTCCACTCACACACTCTCCATTCACTATCAGAGAACAGTTCAGTGCCCCCCGTTCAGATGTAAAGTCAGTACACCATTCGTGACATACACTGTTCAAACCCTGAACCCGGCAACAGTTCCTCGGCTCATCCGCCGCCACCTCTTTTCTCCTTATTGGCTCAAATTGAGACTCCGCCCCTTCTGAGTGTGGCAGTAGTTTGTTAGGGTTTACTGGTTCCCCATTCTCGCTAGGGACCTCAGAACCCTTTCTCCACAGATCCCAAAACAGACAGAAATCTCGGCCTATAATTATAGGACGCACCAAGTCCCGAACGATGCCGACTTCATGGGACTGAGTGCCATGCGTCGTTTCAATGTCCACTCTGGCCATAGGGTAGTCCTTTACATCACCATGTATGCATTGAACACCAACCTTTTTCCCTGGTAGTATGTTGAGAGGAAAAGTAGCCCTAATCAGGGTCACTAAGCTCCCAGAGTCTAGCAGCGCCGTCACTGCTTCACCGTTCACCTTCACGGGACATACTTGAGGACCCTGATTGGGAAACGGGTTTCCACTGCAGGCTGGATATGCATACCATGAAATACGGTGTCCTATGCTGCAGTCCATCTGCTCAGTGGTCTGCGGACACCGGGCAGCTATATGTCCTGGCTCGCGGCACCTCCAACAAATAATATCACCCGCAGTGACCTTGGGCACCACCTCCCCCCGCCATTTTGACCTTGGGCTCCCCACCCCTTTTTGGGACTCTGCCCCCTGTTGGGGCTGCCAGTACGGAATAGGCTGCTTCCCCAAGGCACCTTCCATTCCCTGGTACCTCTCAACCAACCCGACCAGTTCATCAGCATTCCGGGGATCACCCTGGGCAACCCAAGTCTGTAGGGGCTTAGGCAGGGAGTGCACAAACCGATCCATGACAACTCTTTCTACCATCTGTGCCGGCGTAGCGGACTCTGGCTGTAGCCATTTATGGACCAGGTGCAGTAAGTCAAACATTTGGGAGCGAGGTGGTTTGTCCCGGTGATAAGCCCAGCGGTGCACCCTCTGTGCCCTGATAGTCATTGTTACCCCCATACGTGCGAGGATCTCAACTTTTAGCTTAGGATATTCCTGAGCGTCCTGCACAGTTAAATCGTAATACGCCTTCTGGGGTTCACCTGTCAGGTATGGGGCCAATATCTCTGCCCACTGCTCTGGGGGAAGTCTTTCCCTCTCAGCAACCCTCTCAAATACAGACAGGAAGGCTTCCACATCATCCCCGGGGGTCATTTTTTGTAATGTGCGTCTTACCGCCTTTCTGACGTGGTTGTCATTAGCCAGACCTGGGGTTGGGGCGCTCGTCCTGCCCTGGATGGCGGTTGTCAAAAGCTGCATCTGCTGCCGATGCTCCTGCTGGCTCTGCTGCATCTGCTGCTGGTGCTCCTGCTGCATCTGCTGCATCTGTTCCCGCTGGCTCTGCTGCATCTGCTGTTGGTGCTCCTGCTGGCTCCGCTGCATCTGTTGCAAGAACAACCTGTTGGCCTCTTGCTGCTGTACTTGCGCCTGAACCAGGTGCTTCAACAGGTCCTCCATTTTCTCCTGCAATGCTGGCTGGGTTGCTATGGCCTTTACCCACGACATGCAGCACCCACTTCTCTGCTGGGACCGCTGCTCGCACGTCTCCACCAATTGTAAGGATTAGGGCTCGCTTGAGTGCGACCGGAGGTAAGCAGGAGGGCGACTTCACTTGATTCTTCAAGCAAGTTTATTCAACTTTATAAACTTGCTTACAACAGAAAAACAAAACAGCCTTCCCTGGCACAAAGTAACAAAAAACGGCATATATACAGTCCTGGTACTCTAGCAGAGTAGTCTCCTCAGAGCACACACACTGGAGGTTACCACACCTCCAGCCACCCACACCTGTGGTCAGCAGCAGGCTCATTTATATACACGAGACATTCAGTCTAACACAGAGCACATGACCTGTCATGTGCTCTGTGACATCATCACAGGTCCTTTTACCACAAACAAAGGTATAGTGAAGTTTTACTATCACTACAATATATATATATATATATATATATATACATATATATATATATCCTGCCAGTCTAGTCTACCCTCAGGTGACATAAAGTATTGGGCAAAATTGTCCCTCATTCGTGACACCGCCAGTGTACTTCGATTGGTTATGTTGTTGTAGTCTTGCAAGGTGGTATCTTCATAGTGGTCCTCAAGAGAAATCGATTCCTTGCAGATAACAAAATTGTGTAGAACCACACACGCTTTTATAACCTCATCCACAGTCTCTGTCTTTAGGTTTACTGCAGTCCATAGGACACGCAATTTAGCTGTTATAATCCCAAACGCGCACTCCACCATCCGTCTGGCTCTTGTGAGGCGGTAATTGAAAATGCGTTTTGTTTGTGTCAATCCTCTGCTGGAGTACGGTTTCAAGAGCTGTTCCGACAACTGGAAGGCTTCATCACCTACACATACAAAAGGCATAGGTGGCCCAGAGGTTTGAGGCAGCGGCCTAGGGGGTGGGAATTGAAAAGTGTTTCCGTACAGTCTCTGACCCATAGCAGACAGTTTGAACACTTGTGAGTCATTGGACCGTCCATAAGCCCCAATGTCCACAGCAATCAATTTGTACTCCGTATCAGCAATAGCCATGAGGACGAACGAAAAATATTTTTTATAATTGAAGAATTCCGAGCCGGTTCCTGCAGGCTTTAGAATGCGGATGTGTTTGCCGTCAACAGCGCCCAGGCAATTGGGAAACTGGCAGATCTTGTGAAACTGGTCCGCTATTTCAATCCACCGGTCTGTAGTTGGCTCTAGAACAAATTCTCCAACCAAAGAGTCCCACAGAGCACGACAAGTGTACTTGATAATGCCTGAGATTGTTGAAATTCCCAGCCAATACTGGAAATGTAGCGATGACAGCGTTTCTCCTGTTGCCAGAAATCTGTGAACAAAACCAAAAAAAAAAAAAATTACTTCAAAATCACAGCATTACATAGCAGAACTCAGCTATAACAATTGGAGATACTATAAAAAAAAGGTTAAAAACTACTAGCAACAACATTCCAGTTACAAGTGTGCTCAAGCAAGCAGTTCCAAATAGCTTACCTTATAGTCACCATGAGACGGTCCGCCGGAGAAATTGAGAAGCGACAATAGGTGTCGGATCTTCGGATTTGGTCTCCAATACGCTCCACCAAAAAAATCAAAATTTTCTTTCTTCATCCGAAGGTATGCAAAAAATTTCTCCGGATTTTCTCTCAGCTCCATGCACAGTGTTGAATACACACCACGGGTTAGTCTCTGGGCTGTGATGGGGTGGATCCACATACAGCGTCGTCATTGGCGCTGACACATAATGCGCTGTCATCTAGCTCTCTCCTTCTCCAGAACTATCACCTTCAAGCGATTCACCTCCGCTGTAAAATCCACCAGATTCTTCAATATATTTCCAATAATAACATCCATCTTCTCTCCAACCTGTACTTGCTCCTATACAACCTATCAAAGATGGGCTGTATAAACAGTATATATATAGGATTATAGTAGCCAATCACGTTTTAGGGGCGTTTTTAAAAATCGGTCGGAATCCGGCGAGAAACAGATAAGAAAACGGATGAAACAGATGGGACAGATCCGGTTTTTGGTTGGATGCCCGAGACTGATCCGGCGAAAAAACCGGATCCATCTCATCCGGTTTTACATACTATTTGCCGGATCAGGGGCTCCTGCGCGACGCTGGAAGGCGCCGTCAGGCGCAAAACTGATGTGTGAAAGAGGCCTTAGAGGCACATGTCAGCTGTGCTCAGAGCGGGCTCAGAGCCGGGACCCACATCAAAGTGAGGGAGTCCGACGTGGGCGTACTATTACGCCCAACGTTGGAAAGGGGTTAAGAATACATGGGCCGGACATAGATCTCTCTGAGAATCTGCCTCCAGAGCTTATTTTAAATGAAAGGGGATATTACCAGTGTGAGACATGCAATGACTGACAGTGTGCTCACCTTATCTACATGTCTTATCTGCTGTTTCCAGAAAAAATAACTAATTTTTTCTTCAAATCTAATATTGTATGCACTGTATTATATAAGTGCAAAATTCCAACTTCTGAGCAAAATCCATTATCATTTTTTTTCTAATAAAGCAAAAGTTTTAAAGAAATAATAAGATTTGGTCCATATTCTGTATTCCTGATTCTTTGGATATTGATTGCTCACACAACTGAAAAAAGGAGATGAATGTAGTACTCAGTATAATATATGACATGAGAAAAAGCCATAATTTGAACTACAGAATGGAATAGCTGCATTTAATCTTACAAAACTGAGCATTTGTGGTAGAAGAGGAGTCGTAAATTCTGATTATTGCAACCTTTGGAAAAGTTTCAACACTTTACAGGAAAAAATGTTCCAAAAACATAGAACAAATAGTAAGACTTAAGAAACATCCATTGATGAAGTATATATTTCATGAAAGCAAAGGGAGGAAAGTGAGTTATTTCGTAACAACACTATCGATCTTGGCAGTATTGAAATTTCCAAAGATATTCATGAAGGCTCAGGCCTGTGGCGGCAAAGTTTTAAGGGGACAGCTTGCATTAACTTTTCTTTATAGTTTGTTCCTATTTCATTGATCTATTATTTGAATTCAGCTTATTTATGACTAATCAAGTTTAGTAAGGTGAATATTGAGAGGGGTAGTGTTAATAAACTATCCAAAAGTAAATATTTTTGACAGCTTAAAGGGGTTGTCTGGTCACAAGACATTGATGATCTATCCTTGTGCAGTACCCAGCAATAGTACCTGTACTGCAACTCTGTTCAATATTTGCATCAGGCTGCTGCTGATCAATGGGGGGAGCCATTTTGTTGGAACCCCCAAATCAGATATTAATGAAACGGGCAACCTCCTTAAGAAAATATTACTTTTTCTTTTTGCAATTGTAAGGTTGTGAAGCACAGGAAGAGTTGGATTGGAGTTACCTCCTCTGCTCCGTGTCCGGAACCATGGAGCTGTACAGCAGGTTTCCCGGGAGGGACATTTTCAGACCAGGACAGGAAGCGAGACAGGCTGAGAGCGGGAAAGCTTGGTGCGCAGAGCTGAGGGGGGGTGTGTGGCAGTCAGAGCAGGAAACAGCTGCACGCAAGGAGAGAGAGAGAACTCCCTGCCAGAGAGCTAAGACAGGAGGACGGGACATACTGCTGTCTGTGAGTATGTGTCGACCCGCCACCACAATTGTGGGTTACCAGGGCAATGGGGTACTCAAAGCCGAGCCCATGGAAGTCTATGGGGATTGTCACAGGTAGCGGTGGCTCGGTCTGTGGCCCTAGCGGTCTGGCGTATGTTGGGGGAATATTTACAGGGGATAGATATATTTACAGTTCGTGACGCCACCTGTAGTCTTCTGGTAATTTATACCAGCGCTGCTGTAGAGCTCTGAGGGGATGGTGAGGCAGCTAGATGTCGGGTCCCCTACAGGTAGGACTCTTCCCTCAGGTCGATGGTTAAGGCAGGGTTGTGCAGGCATGCAAGTAAATAACTCAGTCTCACACGGTCAGCGTCTTTCCATACCTTTACTTGTAAGATGGTAAGGCAGGTCCCAGGGAGGCTGATGGGGTTGATGGAGGATGAGCTTTGAGGCAACGGCTAAGCAAGTTAGGGGCCTCCTTTACTGTCCAATGTTGATGAGTCCAACCAGCCTGAAGCGTAGTTCCC
>JARQOD010000003.1:336588174-336635758 GCA_033576555.1 Oophaga sylvatica | reverse complement strand
ATCATTGATTCATGGTGGGCGCGTTGGAGACTTCAATACCTTATACATTGGAAGGGATACTCCATTGAGGATCGGTCATGGGTTCCGGCCAGTTCGGTACACGCCGATCGACTGGTAAGGACTTTTCATGCCAGATACCCTGAGAGGCCTGGGGGTCCAGTGGCCCCTCGTTATGGGGGGGTGCTGTCATGGTTTAGGATTTGGTTAATGTCCTGTCCACTCAGGGTTAACTTTTGCTGGCCTCCCTTTGGATCTGGGAGGGGTATTTATACCCACTCCAGAGAAAGTTTCTCTGTCAGCTATACTGTTGTTTTGACTGTGTGTCTGACCCCCCTGGTTTGCTTGTCTACTGCTCTGTTTGTTTGATTCCCGTGTATGACCTGGTCTGTCCGCTCACTCTGCTCTCTGTCTCACGTTTTGGTACTATTGTCTTTTCCGGTTCTGACCTCCTGGCTTGGCTATTGATACTCTGTTAAAGTTTTGTCCCTATTACGGTGGTAAGTGTGACTTGAGATTCAGTGACTTTGGATTCAGGGAGTTTCCAAGGGAGGATTTACTGAATTGCTGTTACTGTATATTTTATTAATACTTTTTATTTATTTTTACTTATTTTTGCTGTCTGGTGAAATCCCCATTAGATATGTGCTCCACTATTGCCAATGCCATCCAGTGTACATCTTGCCACATGTATGCAGTCCTTGAACAGCCGGTCGAGGGTGCATACTGCTGTGTGAGATGTGAGCACGTTGTGCATTTGGAAGCCCAAATCTTGGATCTAAATGTGCAGCTGGCAACACTGAGATCCATAGACAATATGGAAAGGAGTCTTCTGCTCACTGAGCAGACGCTCAATGGGATAGATGAGGGGGGGATGCTAGGGTGGAGCTGCAGGACACTGAAGTAGGAAGCTGGGTGACAGTTAGAAAGCGGGGTAGAGGGAAGAGCGCCAGGGAGGCTAGTCCTGATCTGGCACACCCCAATAAGTTTGCAAAGTTGGCAGATGAGGGGGTTGTCAGTACAGGGGTAGCACTGCTGCAGCCAGGCATGTCCTCTGAAAGCCGGGGGAGTGTCTGCTCCAGTAAGGGGGGAATTAGGAGAGCAGGGCAGGCCAGACAGGTGCTGGTAGTGGGGGACTCAATTATTAGGGGAACAGATAGGGCAATCTGTCACAAAGACAGGGATCATCGAACAGTGTGCTGCCTACCTGGCGCTCGAGTCCGACACATCGCTGATCGGGTTGACAGATTACTGGGAGGGGCTGGTGAGGGCCCAGCGGTCATGGTGCACATTGGCACAAATGACAAAGTTAGAGGCAGGTGGAAGGTCCTTAAAGATGATTTCAGGGAATTAGGCTGCAAGCTTAAAGCAAGGACCTCCAACGTGGTATTTTCTGAAATTCTGCCGGTACCACGTGCCACACCAGAGAGGCAACGGGAGATTAGGGAGGTTAATAAGTGGCTCAAGAATTGGTGTAGGAAGGAGGGGTTTGGGTTCCTGGAGAACTGGGCCGACTTCTCAGTTGGCTACAGGTTCTATGCTAGGGATGGGCTGCACCTCAATGGGGAGGGTGCAGCTGTGCTGGGGGGAGAAATGGCTAGAAGGTTGGAGGAGTCTTTAAACTAGGGACTGGGGGGGAGGGTATTCATTTTATAGGAGGGGAAGGCAGTACAGATAGAGACCTGGGCACAAATAATGAAATTGGGGGTGGGGGTGGCATGGGGGGTGGGGTTAGAACAGTTAATAATTTAAGAAAGAATAGAGGTTCAGAGAGATACATAAAGTGCATGTATACTAATGCTAGAAGCCTCACCAACAAAATGGCGGAATTAGAATTAATTTTGTTGGAACATAATTATGACATGGTGGGGATATCTGAGACTTGGCTGGATGAGAGCCACGACTGGGCGGTTAATTTACAGGGCTATAGTCTGTTTAGAAATGACCGTAAAAATAAGCGAGGTGGGGGTGTGTGTTTATATGTAAAATCATCCTTAAAACCCATCCTGCGTGATATCTGTGAATCTAATGAAGATGTAGAGTCTCTGTGGGTAGAGATTAGGGGAGGGGGGAAAAATAATAAATTATTGATAGGGGTTTGTTATAAGTCTCCTAAAATAATGGAAGCAACAGAGAATATCCTCGTAAAGCAAATAGATGAAGCAGCAACTCAAGGAGAAGTCATTATTATGGGGGACTTCAACTACCCTGAAATACATTGGGGAACAGAAACCTGCAGTTCCAGCAAAGGTAATAAGTTTTTGGCAACTATGAGAGACAATTACCTTTCACAACTAGTTCAGGACCCAACAAGAGGGGGGGCACTGCTAGACCTAATATTATCCAACAGGCCAGACCGCATATCAAATATAAGGGTTGGGGGTCACTTGGGTAATAGTGATCACAAAATAATAAGCTTTCATGTATCCTTTAATAAGATGTGTAGTCGAGGGGTTACAAGGACACTAAACTTCAGGAAGGCAAATTTCCAACGGATGAGAGATGATCTTGGTGCAATAAACTGGGACGATATCCTGAGACATAAAAATACACAAAGAAAATGGGAGACATTTATTAGTATCCTGAATAGGACCTGTGCACAGTATATACCCTATGGGAATAAACATGCTAGAATTAGGAGGAAACCACTATGGCTAAATAGAGCTGTAAGGGGCGCAATAAGGGACAAAAAGAAAGCGTTTAGGGAATTAAAGCAAGTAGGTAGTGAAGAGGCATTAAATAAATACAGAAGACTGAATAAATTCTGTAAAAAGCAAATCAAGACAGCAAAGATTGAGGCAGAGAGACTCATTGCCAGGGAAAGTAAAAATAATCCCAAAATATTCTTTAACTACATAAATAGCAAGAAACTAAAAAATGATAGTGTTGGTCCCCTTAAAAATAGTCTGGGTGAAATGGTGGATGAGGATGAGGAAAAAGCCAATATGCTAAATGACTTTTTTTCAACTGTATTTACACAAGAAAATCCCATGACAGATAACATGATCAGAGATAAAAAAATTTCTCCATTAAATGTCACATGCTTAACCCAGCAGGAAGTACGGCGGCGTCTAAAAATCACTAAAGTTGACAAATCCCCGGGTCCGGATGGGATACACCCCCGAGTTAAGTACAGTTATAGATAGACCATTATTTTTAATCTTTAAAGATTCCATAATAACTGGGTCTGTACCACAGGACTGGCGTATAGCAAGTGTGGTGCCATTCAAAAAGGGGGCAAAAACTGAACCTGGAAATTATAGGCCAGTGAGCTTAACATCTACTGTGGGTAAAATCCTGGAGGGTTTTTTAAGGGATACTATATTGGAGTATCTGAAGTTGAATAACCTCATGACACAGTATCAGCATGGGTTTACGAGGGACCGTTCTTGTCAGACTAATCTGATAAGCTTTTATGAAGGGTAAGTTCAGGACTGGACCAAGGGAATGCAGTGGACGTGGTGTTCATGGACTTCTCAAAAGCTTTTGATACAGTGCCACACAAAAGGTTGATACATAAAATGAGAACAATGGGGATAGGGGAAAATATGTGTAAGTGGGTTAAGAACTGGCTCATGGATAGGAAACAAAGGGTGGTTATTAATGGAGCACACTCGGACTGGGTCACGGTTAGCAGTGGGGTACCACAGGGGTCAGTATTGGGGCCGCTTCTCTTTAACATATTTATTAATGACCTTGTAGGGGGCATACAGAGTAGTATTTCAATATTTGCAGATGACACTAAACTCTGCAGGCTAATAAATACAGAGGAGGATAATTTTATATTACAGGAGGATTTATGTAAACTAGAAGCTTGGGCTGATAAATGGCAAATGAGCTTTAATGGGGATAAATGTAAGGTCATGCACTTGGGTAGAACAAATAAGATGTATAATTATGTGCTTAATTGTAAAACACTGGGCAAAACTGTCACTGAAAAAGACTTGGGTGTATGGGTGGACGACAAACTCACATTTAGTGGCCAATGTCAGGCAGCTGCTGCCAAGGCAAATAAAATAATGGGATGCATTAGACGAGGCATAGATGCTCATGAGGAGAACATAATTTTACCTCTATACAAGTCACTGGTGCGACCACACTTAGAATACTGTGTGCAGTTCTGGTCTCCGGTGTATAAGAAAGACATAGCTGAACTGGAGCGGGTGCAGAGAAGAGCGACCAAGGTTATTAGAGAACTGGGGGGTCTGCAATACCAAGACAGGTTATTACACTTGGGGTTATTTAGTTTGGAAAAACGAAGGCTTAGGGGTGATCTTATTACAATGTACAAATATATGAGGGGACAGTACAAAGACCTTTCTAATGATCTTTTTACTCTTAGACCTGTGACGGGGACGAGGGGGCATCCTCTACGTCTGGAGGAAAGAAGGTTTAGCCATAATCACAGATGCAGATTCTTTACTGTAAGAGCAGTGAGACTATGGAACTCTCTGCCGTCTAATGTTGTAATGAGTGATTCCTTACTAAAATTTAAGAGGGGACTGGATGCCTTTCTTGAAAAGTATAATATTACAGGCTATATTCACTAGTTTCCTAGATACAGCGTTGATCCAGGGAGCTAGTCTGATTGCCGTATGTGGAGTCGGGAAGGAATTTTTTTCCCCAATGTGAAGCTTACTGTTTGCCACTTGGGGTTTTTTTTGCCTTCCTCTGGATCAACATGTTGGGGCAGGTTAGGATAGGATATGGGTTGAACTAGATGGACTTAAAGTCTTCCTTCAACCTTAATAACTATGTTACTATGTTATTGTACCGTCTATTGCCAGTTCTGGTTTACTGATCTATTGCTACGTCCTTATTATCCGTTCTGTCTAATCCTTTGGTACTGTCGTGCTATCTAGTGCTCTGATCTCGGCCTGTCCTGGTTTTCGTCTCTGTCTTTGCCCCTCGGTAACTTTATCCTGTCGTTACCCTGCTAGGAGTTTTCCTTCAGCTCCTAGATCTCTGGAGCTTAGGCCACTCCCACAGCAGTCACATGCTTCAGGTCCTGTTAGTCTGAAGTACACATCATTCACCTCTGCTGCCTGGCTCCACAGGTATCTTTGAGCACAGTTTGTTTGACTCAGGACACTGCACTGGCTCAGTGAGCAAGTGCAGTGCGGTGCTCCTGACACCTGGCTCCGCCCAAAGCGCTGCCTCCTTTTATACACGCGGTGATTCCGCATGTGTTCATTGAACACATGCGGAATCACCACAATCTATACATAGACTGTGCTCTTTATCTTGCGGAGACTGAGTGTCTCCGCAAAATAAATAGGCATGCTGTGGTCTAGAAAAATGCGCCGCATGTCCTGTTACGCGGGTGTGCCACCTGTGTGTTTGTACTTATAATGGAGATGGGATTTAATAAAATCCCCTCCACTATGCTGTAACATCTGGACACTGCGGATTGGATGCTGCAGCCATACGCAGTGTCCAATCCACAGCAAATCCAGAAGAAATCCGGCACGTGGAAGCATACCCTTACAGTCAGTTACGATGTGCGCAATATTTTTTAATTTCCAAATATAATTATTAAATATATATAAATATTTATAAATCAAAATCCGTGTTTTCAGACTCTGTTATTAATGAGATCTCATGTATAACTTTACTCATAGGGTTGAGCTAAAAATTACACACAAAATGGTGGGTGTGAGGTGGTGGGATGTGAAAACTACTTGGAAAAAATGAACGATGGATGTGCAGGTGTTGGGATTGTAAATGACAACTACATTGCAAAGTGGTTTTCACTCCTCCCACTTTAATATACCTTAACTCTGTAAAACAATCCACTTTTCAATATAGTTTTACTACCTGCTCTTCATCTCTGAGCGTCTCTTGCAGCGGTTCGCGGAATGTATTGTTGACTTCCTCCTTCCTCCATTAGATGTTTGGTCTGATCTGACCCTCTTCCAGGCTTTGGATTCATAGGAAGCTGGTGGAACACTGCACAATTGTCGTGTAGGAGAGAATGTTCATGAAGACAAGGCTCCAGCCAGGGGCGGAACTATCGTGGAAGCAGGGGAAGCAGCTGCCACAGGGCCCGGGCTAGAAAGGGGCCCGTCCCTGCTGCAGCTGCTTCACCTACCACCAGGGCCGCCATCAGGGCATTACAGCCCTGACTGGCGTATGGGGCCCGATCAGCAGAGGGGGCCCGCACCGGGCCCCGTCACCTACCGATCGGGCCCCACTGCCCCGCCCCCAGCGGCAGGATTCTGCCGCTCAAGTAACTGAACCTGCATCCAGGACGCAGGTTCGGTTACTCTATTACCGTGCGGGCCCGCATGGTAATAGTTAACGCTGCCAGCCAATCGGAGGCTGGCAGCTGACGTCAGCGCGCACGTTGCCGGCGCCTGACGTCATTGTCAGTTGCCGGCGAGTGCACGCTTTCTGTGGAGTGTGGATGGATCGCCGCTGGAACGCGGCAAGGTAAGGAGAAAGATTTTTTTTTTTTTTTTTTTAATATTGCAAGCCGGAGCAGCGGCAGAATTGAGAGTGGGCAGGACTGGGGGCAGAATGGAGAGTGGGCAAGACTGGGGGCAGAATGGAGATGGCTGGGGCAGGACTGGGGGCAGAATGGAGAGTGGGCAGGACTGGGGCAGAATGGAGACGGGGCAGGACTTTGGGCAGAATGGAGACGGGGCAGGACTGGGTGCAGAATGGAAACTGGGCAGGATTGGGGGCTGAATGGAGACAGGGCAGGACTGGGGGCAGAATGGAGACTGGGCAGGACTGGGGGCAGCATGCTTGCTTGCTGAGTCTGACTCTCTTTTACAGGGACGCGGCAGCCGCAGCTTCCCGTCCCGGCACTTGAGGAGAGGGGGGAGAGCGGAGGGGGGAGGTGTGAGTGTATCAGGGGCCTCAGGCCCCAGGACACAGCGGGCCACATTAGAGGCCCCAGGAAGCAGCAGGCCCCTAATGGGGCCCTAGGAAACAGCAGGCCCCATTAGGGGCCTAGGTCCAAAGGAAGCAGCAGGCCCCATTAGGGGCCTAGGTCCAAAAAAAACTGCAGGCCCCATTAGGGGCCTTGGGCCCCAGGAAACTGTAGGCCCCATCAGGGGTCTAGGGCCCCAGGAAACTGCAGGCCCCATCAGGGGCTTAGGGCCCCAGGAAACAGCAGGCCCCATCAGGGGCTTAGGGCCCCAGGAAACAGCAGGCCCCTAATGGGGCCCCGAAAACAGCAGGCCTCATTACAGTGCTGCAGATGGCGACCAAAATGGTCGCCAAACCGGCTAAAAATTTGCAAATGGCGACTGGATTATTCAATCCATTCGCCGTTTGCGATTAGTGATTTTTAAAAAAATATATATTTTTTTTAAAATGGCAGCCGAAGGCGGGGGGGTGGCCCATTGTGAAGTTTGCTGTGGGGCCCTGCCGTTCCTAGTTACGCCCCTGGCTCCAGCACCATAACTTTTACTGTGAAACTAAAAACATGATGAGAAAAAAACAAAAAGATAAGATTAAAGATCCATAAGCTTATGCGTTTTGGGTAAGCAACCCTTATTCATAGCTGTTATAGAGGGATATGATTATTAAATTCACTGCACCACACTTTGGCCAAAGAAGTCTGAGGCTGTGTGCACACGTTTCAGATTTGCTGCGGATTCCCAGCATTTTTTCCACGCGGAATCACTGCAGATCCGCAAGTGTTTGACCTCACAATGTTATTCAATGGGAAAAAAAAATTGCTGTGCACATGCTGTGGAAAAATCCGCGCTAAATCGAAGAGTTTTATTTTCCGCAGCACGTCAATTCTTTTTGCTGATCTGCAGCATTTCTGCACCCATTGACTTGCATTGAGTCAGGCACATCCACAGCAAAACCGCAGGTTTAAAAAAGATCTGTGGATTTGCTGCTGTAGTGGGTGCGAGAAACGCTGCAGATCGGGTGTAGGGAAGTGTGTGGGCAAAGACTGTGTGTGCGGTGAATATGTGCGTGTCTGTGTGTATCTATGTGTGTGTGTGCGGGTCTGTGTGTGTGTGCGGGTGTGTGCCCGGCTGTGTGTGTGTGCGTGTTTGTGTGTAGGAAGGCATGGTCCGATGGGACTACTAGTCCCATCCGGCTATGCCTGCTACAGTGACATTAGTAGCCAAAGATGGGACAGTAATAGTCCCATCATCCGGCTACTGTTTTGAATAGTAAAAAAAAAACAAAACACATACATACTCACCATACTACTTATCCACAAAGCCCACAATCCCCTGTAAACAAAAATAAAATAATAAACACAACTGTATACTCCCTGTTCCGACGTAATCCATATAATAACGACTGTCCCACGACGATCTCCCATGGAAAGCTGTCATATCAGGAGATGTGACCGCTCTCCAGGGGCTTCCGGTGATACAATGAGGAAGATATCCTTCTGCACTGCATCACTTCGCTGTCAAGTCACAGGAGTTCATCCTGTCACTTGCAGCCATGCTGCGTGGGAAAATTCTCACGCAGCATTGCTGTCAAGTGAGAGGATGAACTCCAGTGACCCCTCAGTGATAAGACTGCAGGAGCTATTGTCTCCTGTCAGTGAGTCACTGGAGACCCTATAGAGTGGTCAGATCTCCTGATCTGACAGCTCTATAGGGGAGATCGTTGTGGGACACTCGTTATTACATGGATTACGTCAGAACAGGGAGTATACGGATGAGTTTATTTATTTTTTTTTACAGGGGATCAAGGGCGTTGCATGGATTAGGTGTACTATAAAGATGGGAAACTGTGTGGTGTTTTATTTAATTAAAATACTTTATTCTGGCTATGTGTTTTTTTAACCCATTTACAACTATAGGATTAGTAATGGATCAGTGTCTTATTGATGCCTCTCCATTACTAACCGGGCTTGATGTCACCTTACAATACAAAGGTGACATCAACCACTTATTACCCCATATGCCACCACTACAGGGCAGTGGAAAAAGAGAGGCTAAGTGCCCCTGAGAGCTGGTGTTTGTAGTCGGGGGGGCTAACATCCATGGCCCCTTCCAAGGCTATCAATATCAGCCCCCAGCTGTCTGCATAGCCTTCCTGGTTATTAATTATAGAGTGACCCAACGTCATTTTTTTGGGGGTCCTCCTATTTTAATAGCCAGTAAAGGCTAAATATACAGCTGCAGGATGATATTCATAGACTGGTAAGATCCATGGGTAGTACCCGCTTCCCAGGCTATAATCATTGGCCCCCAGTCACTGGCTTTCCCTCTCTGGCACAGAAAATTGCGCGGGAGCCTTTTTTTTTTTCAATTTTTTTAAGTAAAAAAGATAATGCGCAGATTTTGTTTGTGTGTGTGTCTTTATTTAACTCTATGTACCATGTTATTATGTTTATTCAGGCTTGGTTTTAGATATATCGATAGATAGATGGATAGATATATCTATGTATATATCTATCCATCTATCTATCGATTATCTATCCATCTATCGATAGATATATCTATCTATCGATAGATGAATAGATATATTAAACAGATATTGCGCAGATTTTGAGTGTGTGTGTGTGTCTTTATTTAACTCTTTATGTACCATGTTATTATGTTTATTACTAAGCATCAGGCTTGGTATTATCTATCTACCTATAGATAGATGGATAGATATATCTATGGATAGATGGATAGATATATCTATAGATAGATGAATATATATATATATATATATATATATATATATATATATATAGATAGATGGATTGATATATCTATATATAGATGGATAGATATATCTATAGATAGATGTGTGGCACTCCAGGAGTTCGGTTGCCACAGTGACCTTGCCTCCCTCCAGGGGGGAGTGATGTCATGCCTGAAACCAAGGATGGATCCCTTTAACAGGTAACACACAACATACAACACTTTTCTTACTCCAGACCAGAAGGGGGAGCTCTAACACCTGATTTCAGGGGAGCTTCCCTGAAATATTTTGGCTGGGGGAGGAGTTATTTAGTCTGTCTGTAGGGATGAGAGAGGAAGGACGTGTTGGACACAAGCTGGGGACAGGAGCTATAGCAGAGCTCACCCCCAAGGTCTGAGCGCCAGAAACCAGACCCCGGAGTCCAAGGCTGAGTGCATAAACTAAAGCCCCAGCAGCAGAATCCAGAGGGCAGGAGACAGCAGGTTCTCTGCCCCAACTAAGACTCGACTACACAGCAGCACGTGTAAGCCGGAGACTCCAGAGTGGAGCGATTCCTGAAGTAGGCTACAGCTTCTTGTTATGATACGGTAGTGAAGTACTGCTTAAATAAGCGACAGAGAGGAACTTGAACAGAGTTTACAACAGCAAGTACCTCAGAGACCATCGCTAGAAAGGAGACCTCACAACCCACCTGAAAAAAGGTGATTCCAAAATTGCTTTCAGGCTGACCGACTCCAGCACATCCGTAACCTGATCCCTGGACACTTTTCCTGCAGAACTGTGAGTAAAGATTAGGAAACTGCATCTGACTGTGTCCTTTCAAGTTCTTCCTGCAACACCCACTCAACACTGCTACATCCCTTGCTAAATACTACATCTTTACAATCTACAACATACATCTACCCTGGGACAGCACGCTCTGCCTGTGGAGAGCTATTCCAACTCTGCTGCATCTCACCACCAGTCCTAGAGGTTCTGCACTGCAGCGCTGGTCACCTCTGACTAGTAACCACAGGTGGTGTCACGAACACCTTATCACAAACTCTATTATCCCTTGTAAATATTCCCCTTTAATTGGATGCCCAGGGCCACGGACCGGGTCACTGCCGCTGTGACACTTTCCCTTTACGAAGTGGCCCGGTACCGTGTACCCCACTGCCCTGGTGGGCGATCCAACTTCGCGTCACGAGCAGGATACGTAGCCCGATATCACTGGTTCCTGTGTGCCGGAGAAACTGTTTATTGTGCCAGAGACTGTGCTGAAAAGTTTTGCACAACTGCCGCCATACTAGCACCACAAGGCACGCAGGGAAAAGAAGGGGCGTGCCATCGTGTGCAGAGGCAGGGAGAGCACGCGAAAAAGTGAAGTGCTGTGAGCGAAGACAGCAGCTGGCATAGCACAGGGAGCTGAGGCTTGGAATCCCTTCGCGCACCGCTCATACCGCCGACAGAGCAACAGCCTGGTAAGCCAGTGGAAGCACAGAACCTGGCTAAGATTAACTAGGAGGGGAAGAGAATGTCTCACTCAGGAGAGGATATAGCGGTGGACGCCGCCGCAGCCCCCATAGCGCCGCAAGGTGCTGAGGCAGGTGCAGCCGCAGCCCCCATAGCACAGCAGAATCCAGCGCAGCAAGATCTGGCGACCGCCGCTGCAGTCCCTATAATGCCGCTATCAATGCCATATATATCGGGAGTGGCCTGGCTACCACAATACTCAGGGGAGCCATATACCCTTAGCGATTTCAGGGAGAGACTGTGCAGTTTATTTGTTAAATCAAAGAAAAAACAGTTGTATATGACTAAAAAGTTTCACACAAAATTGACAAAAATCCTCCCAATAAAAAGAGTGCAAATAAACAACTAGAATATTAACGAAATATTTTATTAGAATATATTCAGAATAAACAGAAAAATAATAAAATAATATTTCTTTATATATAAAGTTAGTAAAGCAGCTGAAATAGGAGCACAAAGAAATATGAATGGAGCTTATAATAAATAATGGCACAATCACTTTGCCAGATTAAATATGCATAACCAATAAAAAATTGAATCTATAATAAACCACAGCACAATAAATAGTTACATAGTGCAAACAATACCACAAAGTATATACATACAAGAAATGTATATATATATATATATATATATATTGTGAGACAGTGAAGGAATATGTGGTGAATGAGGTGTATATTTCATCTAAGTACCTTGCTGACTGGTATGAGCGAAATGTGTGGCTTTGTAAACCTGGTGGTAAAGAAAGGTCACTACACCTGCCATTCAGTACACGCTTGCAGCTCAGACCTGAATCCACTCAGGTGTTGATTAGGAAGCCAGAAGTAGGTGCTTGTGAGCACAGTCAGAGAGCTCATTCAGTCTGGACAAGGGGTCCAGACACAGAAGGTGTCTCCAAGAGTGTGGGAGCTGTCTTTAGCCCGGACACAGGGAGGTGTCCTGGCACAAGGAAGCAGTCTCTAAGAGTGTGAGCTATCTCAGTCTGGGTGCAGGAAGTACCCCGGACACAGGAGTAGTCGCAGTGAGAATCCGTGCGAATAGCGACTGAATAGGAGGTGACCTCTCTCAAGTCTGGACATTGGAGTTGCCTTCGGACATAAAGAGGAGTGTCTGTGAAACTCCATACTGGTAACATATGTGATATGTGTTGTTTTGGGCACAGACTGGTAGAGTCTGGGTCCCGGATAGAGAGGGCCATCTATCTAAGTGTAATTTAGTGGCTAGACAAGCCCAGGTTTTCTGTTTATGATTTGTTTTTATCTGTGTGCTGTGGACTTTAATAAAACTGGTTGCGGCCAGTTTTCACCAAACTGCTGTCTGAATGAACTGTTTCCGTGCCATTCTGTCTACCCAGACAGCGATCCTAGAGCTAAACCCCCCGGAAAGCTTACAATTGGCGGAGAATGCTGGGGCAGCGCAGGGCCTGGTACAGTTAGTGCTGGAGTGTGTATGCAGCACAGAGGCGAGAGACAGCATTAAAGGTGAAGTCTATTGAAATAGCAGCAGAAAAAAAAAAAAAAAAGTGTCAGCAGAAACGTCTGTTTGGAGCAGTCTTAAAGAGACAGTAGCCCTAATAGAGTTTGCAAAGAAAAAAAAAAAAAAAGTGTGTTTGCACAGCAAAGTTGAACTTGTTGTGGAAAAGACTGTGAAGTGTGCAGCAGCAAAGGAGAAATGTCTATTGGAGAAGTCTTAAAGAGACAGTGGCCCTAATAGAGTTTGTAGAAAAAAAAAAAAAAAAAAATTGTCTGCACAGCAGAGCTGAATTTTTCTATGGAAAAGACTGTAGAGTGTGTATGTCTTGAGTGAAGACTGCCGTTGTTGAGACAGAGAAGTCTGACAGCATGGATGACAGCAGGGAGGCGCTGTTTGAACAAATGGCACAAGTTAATGTGCAACATAAAACTGCCGTGGTTGAGACAGATGAGTCCGGCAGTATGGAGGAGCTCATTGAGTACCTGGCCCAGGCCCAGCGAAGCATGGAGCAGAGCATGGAGCAGCAGCGCCTGCAGCACCAGCAGCGCATGCAGGAGGACCGGCAGCAATTCCTGCAGCAGCAGCAGGAGAATAACCGGTTATTTATTGAGCAGATGACAGCACCAAAAAAGGATTTCGGTGCCGCGTCCCGAAGTAATGTTGTGAAGGCACCGGCGTTGTCCGCTATAAAGAAGGCGGTAAGACGGTCCTTGAGAAAAATGACACCTCGTGATGATGTGGAGGTATATCTTACTAGGTTTGAGAGACTGGCAGAGAAGGAGAATCTGCCACTATCTGAATGGGCCATGGCGGTCGTACCCTATCTGATTGGGGAACCCCAAAAAGTCTGGGCTGACCTGAGCAAGCAGGACAGCGAAGACTATGCCAAGTTGAAAGCGGCGATTCTTACCCGGCTGGGTGTTACGGTGACAGCCCGTGCCAGGGGAGTTCGTGACTGGAGATACAGTTGGGAGTCTGCAGTCAGCAGGCCTGATTATGGAGTTGAAAAGGTGATAGTGGACCGCTACACCCAAGCACGTCCTCCTGAGGTACAGCTGTCTGAGAGGTCGTCACTTCGGAGTTCCCGGACGCTGAACTCTCGCGGTAAGAGCGTTCCAGCTGTTGGGGACATGGGGTATGCTGATAAGCGGGTTCAGGCCCGAGGGGACATGTGGGTGGGAGAGTGTGATGGACAGTGTTGGAGCTGGCGTGAAATTGCAGCCAACTGTCCAATAGAGGGGGAGCCTATGTGTTGTGATGATGGCAGATCCCTCTCTCTCTGCGCAGAACCTGTGTGTGTGTCCACCTCAGCCGAAGAGACTGGACCACAGGGGTCCCCGGTGGTTGTAAGTGACTGCCCAGCACAGGCCCTCTTGGACTCAGAGAGTCCAGTGACTTCCGTATGTGACAGCCTGAGTGATAGGGACTTCATCCCTGATAAGCACCTGAGTGTGGTGTACATCCATGAAGACACCAAAGTCTACCCAGAGACTGCCGTGGAATTGGTTCCCAAACTCGGGGAGGTTTCATATGAAGTGGGGGTAGTGAAGACCCTGGTGCACCCCGTTATATTGGGTAATGACTTTCCCGGTCTAAGGATCTCTGGGGGAAAAATGTTTCTGCTGGACAGTGTGATGAAGCTCCTACTGAGGGTGCGCAGTCCCGAGGGGCGGAACACAATGCTAGTGGGCCGTTAAACTTATGTGATAATGATGATGACCATGATAATATTGATAATGATAATGATGCTAATCATAATAGTGATGATACTGATGATGACCGTGATAAAGATGAAATTTCTTTGCAGGTGATGTTGGGAGACGAGGATGGTGGTTCTCGGGAACCGAGTGTCCCTGACTTGCCTGTGTCCTGTGACGGTTTTGAGAGTGAGCAGTGGCGAGAACCCTCTCTTAAAACAGCACAGGAAAATATGATTGTTCTAAATGAGGTTTCCCAGGAGCCTGACTCTGAGGAGAGGTTCTCTCATGTTGCCATAAACACTGAAGTCCAGGGAGAGGTTGTGAGTCAGCTCCTAGTGCCTGAACTATATAGAAGTATAGTGCTGGGGTTGTCACATAGTCACATACTTGAGGGACCAGATGGTGAAGTTAATGTTGTGGATGACATGTTAACTAAGGTTCCAGATCAAGATGTGAATGAAAATGAATTGTATAACCCTGACAGTGAGCAGGATGTGAATGAAAATGAATTGTATAACCCTAACAGTGAGCAGGATATGAATGAAAATGAATTGTATAACCCTGACAGTGAGCAGGATGTGAATGAAAATGAAGTGTATAGCCCTGACAGTGAGCCAGATGTGGCTGAGAAAAAGGGGTCAGATAGTGATAGTGAATTATCTGATGACCATAAAGCAACCAGTGCAAATGAGGAAGGCATGGTAGCAGAGGAGGTTGAGAGTCCTGAGAAGAAAGCTGATGCTGACCTTACAGCCAGACAGAAGATGGCATCTGGAGATGTTTTACAGTTGGCCGGTTCCCTGGCGAAGACTAAGGTGAAAGGAGGAGAGCTGAGCTTTAAAGGCAGGACTCTGAAACTGAACACAGCACAAGTGGATGCTGTTGAAGATGAGAAGTTGTCAGTGTGTGGTGTGGATCTGCATCATGCCAAGGACTCGGAAGGTGATGCTGCAGAGGTGGAGAAAGCCATGGAAGTGGTGGACACCAGGCCAGGTGCCTCACCAGAGGCTGATGTCTCAAGTGAAGCTGTGAGGAACAAGACTGAAGATGTGGGGAATGACTCTGCCCCGGAATATGTTTCTGTTGGAGACAGCGGCGTGGACGGTGTACTGTCCGGATCCGTGGCTGCGACTCGCGAAGCTCGGGCCGGAAGTTCGGCGCCCGGTGCGCCATCGGAGTTCTCGAGCGACCCAAAGGATCTGGATAAATCCCAAGATGAGATTTTGAGACCTCGGGTTGGCCTTGGTGAGCTCAGGCGCATTTTCATGGAGTCTACACTTGAACCACGTCCCAGTGAGTGGGAGGGGCGATGTGTCGCTCCGTTGCCGCTGCAGATACACGGGAGCTCAGATGGGATGCAGAACATGGTGGAAAAGAAGACTGATGGTAGGGCTTCTGAGCATGTCCTACCAGAAGAGCCTGAAGAAAGGGCCGAAGACGTAAAGGACGTCCAACAACTACAGGAGAAGATGCGTAGCCATGAGGATCTCCTGGAGAAAGAAGTAAGAGCTCTGAGTCTTATGCAAAGTGAGCCTGTACCAGAAGAGGATAAATTATGTGTACCGACCAAGAAAAACGATCAGCTCCCTCTACAGTGCCAATCGTTTGAACAATGTGGCTCGGAATGGTCAGAGACCATGACAGAGGCGCTTGGGTTCTGTGAGGTAGAATTTATGAATCAACGGATATTTAAGAAAGTAGATGTGCTAAAGAAAGTTCAGGAGGAATTAGAGAAAACCCCTATACCTCCTGTAACAGTGGGTGACACAGGGTCAGTGCCCCAAAAACAGGAGGTACGAAAGTTTCTGAGGAAGAATCAGCAGAGCTGTTCTGACGTGCCTGGTCGTACTTATCTGGTGAGCCACTATACCGAGACTGAGGCTGGCACTAAAGTCAAGATGAAACAGTGCAGGATACCCGAGGCCCGCAGAGAGTATAGGCCTGGGAGGGTACAGGGTAGTGCGGATGCTTCAGATGAAGAGAAAACTGATGTTGGCTATGACAGTGGTGAGGATGAAGCTGATGAGGGCCATGACTGGTCCAGAGTTCACTGTCTCTGTTGGATTGTTGACCAGCCCTCCGGTCTGGATGACCAGCCCTCCGGTCTGGAGAAGAGGGAGGGGATATGTGAGACAGTGAAGGAATATGTGGTGAATGAGGTGTATATTTCACCTAAGTACCTTGCTGACTGGTATGAGCGAAATGTGTGGCTTTGTAAACCTGGTGGTAAAGAAAGGTCACTACACCTGCCATTCAGTACACGCTTGCAGCTCAGACCTGAATCCACTCAGGTGTTGATTAGGAAGCCAGAAGTAGGTGCTTGTGAGCACAGTCAGGGAGCTCATTCAGTCTGGACAAGGGGTCCAGACACAGAAGGTGTCTCCAAGAGTGTGGGAGCTGTCTTTAGCCCGGACACAGGGAGGTGTCCTGGCACAAGGAAGCAGTCTCTAAGAGTGTGAGCTATCTCAGTCTGGGTGCAGGAAGTACCCCGGACACAGGAGTAGTCGCAGTGAGAATCCGTGCGAATAGCGACTGAATAGGAGGTGACCTCTCTCAAGTCTGGACATTGGAGTTGCCTTCGGACATAAAGAGGAGTGTCTGTGAAACTCCATACTGGTAACATATGTGATATGTGTTGTTTTGGGCACAGACTGGTAGAGTCTGGGTCCCGGATAGAGAGGGCCATCTATCTAAGTGTAATTTAGTGGCTAGACAAGCCCAGGTTTTCTGTTTATGATTTGTTTTTATCTGTGTGCTGTGGACTTTAATAAAACTGGTTGCGGCCAGTTTTCACCAAACTGCTGTCTGAATGAACTGTTTCCGTGCCATTCTGTCTACCCAGACAGCGATCCTAGAGCTAAACCCCCGGAAAGGCTACAATATATACACAGCATATATATACATATATACACAGGGCCGGCGTCAGCACCCGGCGTACCCGGGCAAGTGCCGGGGCCCTGAGCAGGCGTTAGCGGATGAAAGCGGTGCCAGCGCCGCCACTGCGCCCCCCCGCTTGTTCAGGGCCCCGGTAGCAGCCGGCACATTACTTACCTCTCCCCGTGCCTCCGCAGCTCCGGACTCCAGGGGGCGCCTGCGAGGCGCCCGCGCTTCCTCTCACAGCAGCGCCGCTGGATGACTTCATCATTCAGCGGCCGGCTGTGGCAGAGAGTAAGCGCGGGCGCCGGACAGGTGAGATGTGAGGTGTATGTGTCTGTGTGTATCAGTGTGTGTGTCTGTGTCTGCCTGCATGTGTGTATGTAGTGCGGTTCTTTGTGTGTGTGTGTATGTTAGAGAGTGCTGTGGTGCTGTCTGTGTGTGGTGCTGTATGTGTGATGGTGATGGGGAGGCAGTGATGGTGGTGATAAGGCAATGATGATGATGCGGAGACGATGATGATGGGGATTCAATGATGATGATGATGGGGAGGCAATGATGATGATAATGGGGAGGCAATGATGATAATGGGGAGACAATGATGATAATGGGGAGGCAATGATGATGATGGGGAGGCAATGATGATAATGGGGAGGTAATGATGATGATAATGCGGAGGCAATGATGATGATAATGGGGAGGCAATGATGATAATGGGGAGGCAATGATAATGATAATGGAGAGGCAATGATGATGGGGAGGCAATGATGATAATGGGGAGGCAATGATGATAATGGGGAGGCAATGATGATGATAATGGGGAGGCAATGATAATGATAATGGAGAGGCAATGATGATGTGGAGGCAATGATGATAATGGGGAGGCAATGATGATAATGGGGAGGCAATGATTATAATGATGGGAAGGCAATGATGATAATGGGGAGTCAATGATGATAATGGGGAGGCAATGATGATGATGGGGAGGCAATGATGATGATGGGGAGACAATGATGATAATGGGGAGGCAATGATAATGATAAAGGGGAGGCAATGATAATGATAATGGGGAGACAATGATGATGATGGGGAGGCAATGATGATGATAATGGGGAGTCTTTCCACAGCGCCCTTTCCTGAGCCGTAACAGTGCAGAGCGCAGCACAGTGCAGAATAGAGCTCCATATTTTGTATGGAGCATTATATGGTGACCAGTATCCTGTATGGAGCATTATTTGGGGTCCAATATTCTTTATGGAGCATTATATTTGGCCCATAATACTGTATGGAGGACTGTACTGTCCAGTCGGTACTGTGCGCTGTGAGAATTCGGCGGTTTCTGAGCTATTGTAGAATTTACAATAGATATCACTCATGTAATGGAAGAAGAGAAGTGTTTGGCATTGTACTATACCCATATTTCTCTGCAGTATCTGTGCATCATGAATCGTGGTCTGTGTTAAAGGGGCCCACTGAGACTCTTTCGCCCGGGGCCCATAAAAACCTGGAGCCGGCTTTGTATATACTGTATATATATGTGCTGACGTGCAATAAAAACAACAAATGCACATAGAACTTGTGCCAAAAAAATAAATTATTAAGAGTAAGTGAACAATATATGTAAAAAATGTGCCTAAATACATATATAATGTATAAGAACAAAATGCAAAATGCTGAGCTTGGTTATAAGTGCACAACGCTGCAGTTCATATAGCTAATGAATAGCAAGGTGCCACAGTACTAGCAATGAGAGATGATTAGCATGTGCTAAATAGTACAGCTAAATCCATGCATAATTTATAACAGAGCTTGGTCATATGCAAAAAGCGCTGCAGCTAGTACAGCAACAATAAAGTGCCACAGTGCTACCAATAAATAAATCTGGCAAGAGTATACTAGAACAGACTAAAAACTCCACATACCTACAGTGTGCTCAGTCCCTACGCGCGTTTCGGCGCTGTGCCTTCTTCCGGGGGGCAGTTTATTTGATGTATACCCCCTGTCTGAAAACCAAAAAGTAAACATTCTCATTGGACAGTTAACTGGTGAAGCTCAAAGAGAAGTAAACTCCTGGCAGGACACTGATAAAGAGACTGTTAAGCAAATTCTACCTAAGCTAAAGAGCACCTTTGACACCCGCAATGCAGCAGAAATAAAAATGAGGTTCTTTGGGTGCAAACAAAGGGTGCCGGACAGTATACGGGACTATGCTCTAACCTTCAGGAGGCACTGCGGACCATAAAGCAGATTGACCCAGACAGCGTGCAGGATGGAGACGGATTGTTAAAGGAGCAGTTTATTGAGGGACTCCTGTCCAGCAACCACAGGTCACAGCTGCACATCATGGCCCTACAAAACCCTGACCTGAGCTTTGCAGATTTTAAAGACAGGGCTATCCAGGCATTACACATACCAATTGTCAGCCATCCAGTGCCCCCTAGGCACCCAGCAATTACATACCACCAGGAGGCGGCATCCTTCCCTCAGGCCCCCGCTGAGGCCGACGCACAGATCCTGGATAATGATCCATCTGCAGATCTGCGTCTGCAGGTTAAGGAGCTGACCAAAAGTGTGGCTCCACTAGCCAAAACCGTGCAGTTCATGCAAGTGCCCCCAAAGGAGAACATAGAGTTGGCTTCCAGTCCAGATGGCGTCCCGTGGCGACGGAGGAAGAGGATCTCACCAATCAGAGGGAGAGACAACGATCACTACAACCAGGTCGGACGACCCATTTGCCGCCGCTGTGGCAGAGCGGGGCACATCGCAAGATTCTGTTATTTAAACGAGTGACCCCTGGGGCAGAGGGCCAACCCCCAGGAGAAGGACGACCAGGCCCACAGAACTGGCGAGCCAAGTACGTCGGAGGGAGACCGGTCCTCCCAGTTGTGATTGACGGCTTTCCAATTAACGCTTTGCTGTACACCGGCTCTCAGGTGATGACTATGCCATGTATCCTGTACAAACGGTACTGGGATGACTCTGATTTTACTCGCTACCCAGATGATGAGCTGTCAGTAGTCGCCAGCAATGGTCAGCCTTTGCCACAGAAGGGGTATAAGGAGGTGACCATTAAGGTGGGGCAAGTATAATTAAAAGCCCAAGGTATGACAATTTTAGACATTGATTGACGAGAATGTAACCCAATGATGACCTTAGGTACTAATGTGATAGAAAATTGTCTTGCCGAGGTTATTGTTTTGTTGCAACAGGTAGCCGAAACTGCTTGTTCCAGTGAACAACGGGTCCTGCAAAAGGAGATCAAGGCCCTGATGCAAAGACAGCAGGTAGAGCTATCTGGCGGAGAAGTCGGCAGTGTCAGAGTGAGTGATTCATTCCCCATTGCAATAACCCCAATAAGTGAAATGTTAATTTTGTGTCGGGCAGCCATAGGCCTCAAGGGAAGAGATTACCAAGCCTTGGTAGAACCAGTGTACTCTGATAGTAGGCCCACTATCCTGACAGCCAGAGGGGTAGTCGATGTCCGCAAGGGGAGGGTGCCAGTACGCATCTTACATTGTGGGGAGGAGGAGGCCAAACTACCTCGGTATGCCACCATTGCAAAGCTGTTCACTGTCAATAACAACGCAATTCAGACAGCAGAACTGTTGGTATTGTCTGAACAGGCAGAGGACAATGGCTCTGCAAAACAGCTGGAGGATTGGTGTTTCCTGCTGCACGTAGGCACTGACTCCACCCTTCCACATCAAAAGAATGGGGTTTACTGAGTAGTCCAAGAGTTTGAAAGGGTATTCAGCAAACACCCTTTAGACTTTGGGCAGGCAAAAGGGGTCCAACATCATATCCCCACTGGAAATCATCCGCCCAATAAAGAAAGGTACCGGCCTGTACCCCCAAATCACTACCAATGTGCCAAGAGTATGTTACGGGAGATGAAGGAGGCTGGGGTGATAAGAGACAGTTGTACCCCCTGGGCAGCTCCACTAGTCCTCGTTAGAAAGAAAGATGGTACAATGAGGATGTGTGTTGATTACAGGAAACTTAACAGCATTACCCACAAAGACGCCTATCCCTTACCTAGGTAGAGAAATCACTAGCTGCACTGAGAACCGCTAACTATTTCTCTACCTTAGATCTCACTAGTGGGTATTGGCAGGTTCCCGTGGTAGAGGCAGACAAAGAGAAGACCGCCTTTGTAACCCAGTGGGCCTCTCAGAATTCAACTACATGCTGTTCGGGCTTTGCAGCACTCTAGGAACATTCCAGAGATTGATGAAGTGCTGATTTGGACACATGAACTTAGAGACAGTTCTGTTGTACCTTGATGATGTCATTGCCTTCTCCAAGACCTACGAGGAACATTTGGAGCACCTGGCTAAGGTGTTCAAAGCCCTGTCCAAATTTGACCTAAAGGTGAAGCCGTCCAAATGCCACCCTGAAGCCCAAGTTGCAGTACCTAAGCCACGTAGTGAGCGTAGAAGGCGCGGCGCCAGACCCTGACAAAGTCACTGTTATCAAGGACTGGCAGAGGCCTAGCAACATCCATGAAATACGCCAGTTCCTCAGGTTGGTAGGCTACTATCGAAGGTTCATCAAGGGCTTCACTGAAATAGCCACACTCCTGCAAAACCTCCTTGTGGGCCAGCCCAAGAAGGCCAGGAAGAAGAGTTCTATGTTTGATTGGAATGACGAACTGGAAAGTTCCTTCACTCGGTTGAAGTTGGCTCTTACGGGGGATAAAGTTCTAGCCTACCCTGACTATAACCAACCATTCATCCTCTATACTGATGCCAGCAACATTGGACTGGGAGCAGTACTGTCGCAGGTACAGAAAGGCATAGAAAGAGTGATCTCCTACGCCAGCAGGAAACTTCGTCCCACTGAAAGGAACTCTGACAACTACAGCTCCTTCAAACTGGAGTTCCTTTCCATCGTCTGGGCGGTGACCGAGCGGTACAAACACTACCTAGCTGCGGCAAAGTTTACCATCTTCACGGACAACAATCCGCTGACTCACTTGGAAACCGCAAAGCTAGGTGCACTGGAGCAGCGATGGATGGCCCAGCTGTCCAACTACGAGTTCACCATCAAGTACCGAGCGGGACATAAGAACGCCAATGCTGATGCGCTGTCCAGAATTCCTAACTTACCAGATGGGGAGAAAATCTGGATGCACTAGAAGAGATCAAGTTACCAGCCTTCCACCATCCATTTGCGACCCAACGCGCCCAAGGAGTGAAAAACAAGCGCTACATCACGAAAGAGGCCACACTAAACCCATTGCCTCACCATGAGTGGGCTGAGACACAGGATAGCGACCCAGCTGTCCGCCTGGTAAATGAGCTACTGACGCAAGCTGACTCGCATCCTGGTTCAGATGCTCCACAAGAGACCCAACAGTTGTGGAAAGAAAAGGGCAGGCTGTTCATCTATGAGGGAAAGCTGTGTTGGAGGAGTGTCAACGCCCGAACTCAAGAACTAGTCTGGCAGGTGGTAGTCCCGAGGCGAGATGCATTAATGGTCCTGGAAGCGTACCACAATGGAGCAGGACACTTCGGATGGAAGAAGTTGGAGGTCCTACTTCGCGAGAGATTCTACTGGGTTGGTATGAGGAAGTCCTTTGAAGATTGGTGCCGGGAATGTGGACCATGCAACTTGCGCAGGAAGGATCATAAAAGACAGCGAGCCCCTCTGCAGCCAATAATCACAAAACAGCCACTTGAACTGGTAGCCTTGGACTACGTGAAGCTGACCCCAAGCCGTTCAGGCTATGTCTACGCCCTCACCATCGTTGACCATTACTCAAGGTTCCTGGTAGTCGTGCCTGTCAAGGACCAAACAGCAAAGACAGCGGCCAAGGCATTTCAACAGCACTTTTGTTGACCTCACGTTTACCCTGAACGAGTGCTAACTGACCAAGGCCCAGCCTTTGAAGCAGAAGTGTTCCAAGAGTTCTGTAACATGTACGGCTGCAAGAAAATCAGGACAACGCCGTACCATCCACAGACAAATGGCATGTGTGAGAAAATGAACCAAGTGGTAATTGACCTCTTGAAGACCTTGCCCCGGGAAGAGAGAAACTTGTGGCCAGAAAAGTTGCCAGATCTGGTGGATCTCTACAACCACATTCCAGCAAATACCAACTGTACACCAGCCTACTTGATGAGAGCAAGACCTGGCAAATTGCCCATTGACTTGGACATGGGAGTCCTGACACCTGAAGTAACATCACCAGACGCAGACTGGGATACAGCAACAGTACCGCAAAGTGCAAGAATGCGTAGAGAACAGTTTGTTTCAAGCAAGACAGAAGCAAGAAAGAAACTACAGTCATGGCCAAAAGTTTTGAGAATGACACAAATATTAATTTTTACAAAGTCTACTGCTTCACTTTTTCTAATGGCAATTTGCATATACTCCAGAATGTTATAAAGAGTGATCAGCTTAACAGCAATTACTTGCAAAGTCAATATTTGGCTAGAAAATGAACTTTATCCCCCAAAACACATTTCAACATCATTGCAGCCCTGCCTTAAAAGGAACAGCTAACCTCTTTTCAGTGATTGCTCCATTAACACAGGTGTGGGTGTTGATGAGGACATGGCTGGAGATCAATCTGTCATGATTAAGTAAGAATGACACCACTGGACACTTTAAAAGGAGGCTGGTGCTTGGCATCATTGTTTCTCTTCTGTTAACCATGGTTATCTCTAAAGAAACACATGCAGTCATCATTGCAATGCACAAAAATGGCCTAACAGGGAAGAGTATCGCAGCTAGAAAGATTGCACCTCAGTCAACAATCTATCGCATCATCAAGAACTTCAAGGATAGAGGTTCCATTGTTGCCAAAAAGGCTTCAGGGCGCCCAAGAAAGACCAGCAAGCGCCAGGACCGTCTCTTAAAAGTGTTTCAGCTGCAGGATCGGGCTACCAGCAGTGCAGAGCTTGCTCAGGAATGGCAGCAGGCAGGTGTGAGTGCATCTGCACGCACTGTGAGGTGGAGACTCTTGGAGCAAGGCCTGGTCTCAAGGAGGGCAGCAAAGAAGCCACTTCTCTCCAGAAAAAACATCATGGACAGACTGATATTCTGCAAAAGGTGCAGGCAGTGGACTGCTGAGGACTGGGGTAAAGTTATTTTCTCTGATGAATCCCCTTTTCGATTGTTTGGGACATCAGGAAAACGCCTCATTCAGAGAAGACAAGATGAGCGCTACCACCAGTCTTGTCTCATGCCAACTGTTAAGCATCCTGAAACCAATCATGTGTGGGGTTGCTTCTCAGCCAAGAGAATCGGCTCTCTCACAGTCTTGCCTAAAAACACAGCCATGAATAAAGAATGGTACCAGAATGTCCTCCAAGAGCAACTTCTCCCAACCCTCCAAGAGCAGTTTGGCGATCAACAATGCCTTTTCCAGCATGATGGAGCACCTTGCCATAAAGCAAAGGTGATAACTAAATGGCTCAGGGAACAAAACATAGAGATTTTGGGTCCATGGCCTGGAAACTCCCCAGATCTTAATCCCATTGAGAACTTGTGGTCAATCATCAAGAGACGGGTGGACAAACAAAAACCTAAAAATTCTGACAAAATGAAAGCATTGATTGTGCAAGAATCAACTGCTATCAGTCAGGATTTGGTCCAGAAGTTGATTGAGAGCATGCCAGGGAGAATTGCAGAGGTCCTGAAGAAGATGGGTCAACAATGCAAATATTGACTTGCTGCATTAACTCATTTTAACTGTCAATATAAGCTTTTGTTACTCATATGTTTGCAATTATTATATTTCTGTCTATGATAAAAACATCTGTCAAACACACATAAAAACCAGAGGGCAGCAGATCATGTGAAAATATAATATTTGTGTCATTCTCAAAACTTTTGGCCATGACTGTACAATCAGCACGCGCCCGCAGTTCCCTTGTCGCCTGGAGAACAGGTATTCAAAAGAAAACGACGACTCCACAAACTAGATGATCTGTGGGAAGCTGAACCATACACCATTATGCCTTCAGATTTTGATAATACCAAGGTGTGCCTCATCAGCAAAGATGGAGGAGAAAACTCCACAGCAGTGTCAAGGGATCATCTAAAACCATGCCCTGACCAACTAATGGAAAGGATTAATTACATTTCTCAGTCAGTGGAAAAAGAAGAAAAGATCCACACTGTGCTTGGCGAATTCCCTTCAAATTGGACAAGAGTGAATCAAGTCATAGTAGTGCCTGTCTTGACCTTTCCCCAACTAATAGTGCCAGAAAGAGAAGTGACTCAAAACCAGCCTGAAGATCTGCAAGCTCCAGTGACAGAAGCCACACCTGCAGTGGAATGCGAAAGTCCACCTCCTGTCACCGGTGAATCTGTCATGCCCACAGTGAGAAGGGGTAGTTGTAGAAAATCAGGAATACCTGTACTACGTAGAGCAGGGGTCTCAAACTCGCGGCCCGTGGGCCAACTGCGGCCCTCGGGACAATAGTTTGCAGCCCTCACCTCATGGGCCCTCGGGACAATCGTTTGCGGCCCTCACCTCGGCCGGGATCACACATGCGAGAAACACGGCCGAGTCTCACATGTGAAATCCCAGTCACATGTAGTACCACTCATTAAGGTCATGAATATGGACGCCACTCCACTCTCATAGGCGTGGCGCCCATATTCATGAGCTTAATGAGCGGTACCACATGACGTGTGACCGTGCGCTCATACAGGAAGAAGATATCGGATCATCGGAGCTGCAGCAGGAGCAGGTGAGGTGAGTATGATGATGGCTGCAGGGTGACGAATAATAAATGCAATCTGGCCGGTTTCTCCGGGCCCGAGGCTCCGGGGGCCCCTGGCCATATTGCACTCATGTGCGGCGGGTAGGGAGCGATCCCAGCAGCTCCGCTGCCTGCAAGACAAAAAAAGCAGGAGCGGAGCTGCAAGGATCCTTCCTGCCCGGCACCCGCACTTCCTGTCTCTGACACAGAGAGCAGCGCCGCTGGATGATGTCATCATTCAGCGGCCGGCTGTGTCAGAGAGAGGAAGCGCGGGCGCCGGTGATGCTGCGGACAGGTGAGAGGTGGTGTGTGTGTGTAGGTGGAGGAGAGTGATGGAGAAAAAGCAATGATGGGGAAAAGCAGTGATGGGGAAAAGCAATGATGGGGAGAAGGCAATGATGGGAGTGATGGGGAAAAAGCAATGATGGGAAAAATAATGATGGGAGTGATGGGGAAAAGCAATGATGGGAGTGATGGGGAAAAGCAATGATGAGAGTGATGGGGAAAAGCAATGATGGGAGCGATGGGGAAAAGCAATGATGAGGAAAAGCAATGATGGGAAAAAGCAATGATGAGAGTAATTGGGAAAAAGCAATGATGAGAATGATGGGGAAAAGCAATGATGGGGTGATGAATTGGGATGGAAAAAGCAATGATGGGAAAAAGTAATGATGGGAGTGATGGGGAAAAGCAATGATGGGGAAAAGCAAAGATGGGGAAAAAGCAATGATGGGAGTGATGGGGAAAAAGCAATGATGGGAGTGATGGGGAAAAGCAATGATGGAGAAAAAGCAATGATGGGGAAAAGCAATGATGGGGTGATGGGGAAAAAGCAATGATGGGAGTGATTGGGGAAAATCAATGATGGGGAAAAGCAATGATGGGAGTGATGGGGAAAAGCAATGATGGGAGTGATGGGGAAAGCAATGATGGGGAAAAGCAATGATGGGAGTCATGGGGAAAAGCAATGATGGGGAAAAAGCAATGATGGGCGTGATGGTGGAAAAACAATGATGAAGAAAAACATTGATGGGAGTGATGGGGAAAAGCAATGATGGGAGTGATGGGGGAAAAGCAATGATGGAATGTTTTTGTAAGAGCTTTTTTTGTGGAAAACCTAATGTGGCCCAGCCTCACCCAGATTCTACCTCCAGCGGCCCCCAGGTAAATTGAGTTTGAGACCCCTGACGTAGAGTCACCAGTAGCATAACCACTAGAGAGCGCACTACACCAGTGGTAGTTAGCACAGTGAATCCAATAAGGTCACCACCAACACCAGTGCTATGTAGGTCTATCCATACTACCAAAGGCCTTCTCCCTATGAGGTTCCGCATATAAGTATACTATGTACTAAAGAAATGTAAATAAGTTAATACTGTTTATAATTGCAACTATTAAGCACATGTGCCTACAGAGACTACTGTATGAACTTTTAACCATTCTTATTTCCTTGATTAAGTGGGCGATTGGGTCACTGGACTCGTAGTGACCAGGACAATACTTGTAAATAGTTAGCACTAATGGCTACAGAACAAAAACCGTCTGGCATGGCTGAAAATGTGGTCCACAAGGGAGACCAGCCATGCCTTGTAGCCCGCTGGTTTGAGATGGGTCCCTCATATTGTACTTTGTTAGGGTGAAAAGGACACCCTATTTCAGACTTCGCCAAATTCATATACCATATATACTCGCATATAAGCTGAGATTTTCAGCCCATTTTTTAAGGCTGAAAGTCCCCCTCTCGGCTTAAACGCGAGTCATATACTGAGGGGTCGGCGGGGGAGGGGGAGCGGGGTGTCAGATCATACTTAGCCCCCCGACGCGTCTCTGCAGCCCCCCTGCTTCTCCCACAATCTCAGGCTTCTTCCTGCAGTGGTCACATGGTACTGCTCATTAAAGTCATGAATAGTGTTGAGCGATACTTTCCGATATTGGAAAATATCAGATCGGATTGGATCAGACCGATACTCAAAAAGTATCGGATATCGCCGATTCCAATACCGGAAACCAATGCAAGTCAATTGGACAAAAATATCGGAATTAAAATAAACCCTTTCTTTCCTTGTAGGTTAATTGTACATGAAGGAAAACAACTAAGAATAATGTAGAATGTATTGGGGGAGGTGGAGGAGACATTAAAGGAATAGAGGTTTAGCCCAATCAAATGGAATAGCAGGAATAATTTTTTTTTTTAAGACGTTTGGAGTTACAAAGAAATTTTTCTATTTTGGCACATATGTATGTTTCACTACTTCCATGCTCTTCACCTTCTTTTTTACTTCTCCCACACTTTCTGCTTCATGATCCTCAGCAGCAGCATCTTTTTCATCAACTTTTTCTTCACCTTATTTATCTTCTTCAATTTCTTCCTATTATTCTTTTTTTTTACATTCTTCATATTATTCTTATTCAACTATTCTTCTTCATATTCTACTTCTTCATCTTCTTCCTATTCATCTTCTTCATCATATTCTTATTTGTGACAGGCATTCCTGTAGTTGTAATCTCTAAAAAGTTTGAAGATTACACCTTCCGTTCTTGCTGTCACAAAAGATTTACAACAGTATTTGTCCGCGTTCAGTTCGGCTGCAGCAGCAGGCATTTTCCAGGGGCACCACGAGGAGAAACGGACTCACCCCCATGCACTGCTTAGTATTCTTCTGCCTATAATTTAGAGCATATCTTTAGCTCTGATTTTTTGTCTTATGCTTAATGTTCTTCTGCTTTTTGTTCTTCTGCTTCTTGGTCTTCTGTCTCTTGTTCTGTATCTTGTTGGTTATCTTCATGTTCTTTGTCCTCTTGGTCATCTTCTTCTGGGTAATCTTTTTGGTCTTCTTTGGGGTGGTGTTCAGGCTCGTCGTCTTCATGGTCGTCGTCCTTGGGGTCGTCTTCTTCGGGGTGGTCTTCAGGGTCGACGTCTTCAGGGTCATCGTCTCCGGGGTCGTCATCATCTTCTTCGGGGTGGTCTTCAGGGTCATCATCTTCAGGGTCGTCATCAGGGAGATCCAGAGTGATTACCAAAAACCATTTAAAAAATCTTCAACTTGGAAATGTAGCTGAAGGTACAAGAAGGCTGAGTAACCAGCTGACTGTTCTGGAACCTGGATGGGTAGTAGAAGGAACAAGAGCCAATGGCACTACCGAGGACCAGCTGATGGTATTGGGACACGGTTACTAAGCAGGAGGTACCTGTGCTATAAAGCACTACCAAGGACCAGCAGACGTTGCTGGAACTCGGATACCGAGATGGAGGCACCTAGGCCAAAGGCACTGCCGAGAACCAGCTGACGGTACTGGAACCCGGATGGGTAGCAGAAGGTACCCATGAAAAATAAAGTTGCAAGGCCGCGAGCCGGCCGCAGTTACCGAATCCCACAGTCCTACAGGGGGTTCTTGTCCTATTGGCACTACGGAAACAGCCTTTATTTCTATATCACGCAGCCCACATAAGAAGCACCTAAACTGCAGGCACCATAGAGTCGGCTAACCCGACCGCAACACGACAGGACAACTTATTGGAGGCAAAGTGACGTTGACACTGCCTGGAAACAGCTGGTGTGCTGTAACCGGGCTGGGCAGGAGGGAGTACCCGTGCCAAAGACACTGCTGAGCAGCAACTGGCGATGTTGGAGCCCAGGGATGAGAGTAGAAACAGAGTGGAGGCAGAGGCCTAATTGGAACAAGTTTAAAATCTGTACTTGTGTGAGTGTGGACAGAGCAGGAGACATTCCCGGCTACACAGCTGGGGATCAGCTGACTTTACTGAGCCCCAATAACACAGGAGCTAGTGTTGACTGTGCAGACAGCACTTCCGAGCAGCAACTGGCGATGTTGGAGCCCAGGGATGAGAGTAGAAACAGAGTGGAGGCAGAGGACAAATTGGAGCAAGTTTAAAATCTGGACTTGTGTGAGTGCGGACAGAGCAGGAAAGATTGCCAGCTACACAGCTGGGGATCAGCTGACTTTACTGAACCCCAATAACACAGGAACTAGTGTTGACTGTGCAGACGGCACTTCCGAGCAGAAACTGACAGTGTTGGAGCCCAGGGATGAGATTAGAAACAGAGTGGAGGCAGAGGACAAATTGGAGCAAGTTTAAATCTGGACTTGTGTGAGTGTGGACAGAGCAGAAAAGTTGCCAGCTACACAGCTGGGGATCAGCTGACTTTACTGAACCCCAGTAACACAGGACCTAGTGTTGACTGTGCAGACAGCACTTCCGAGCAGCAACTGGCGATGTTGGGGCCCAGGGATGAGAGTAGAAACAGAGTGGAGGCAGAGGACAAATTGGAGCAAGTTTAAAATCTGGACTTGTGTGAGTATGGACAGAGCAGGAAAGATTGCCAGCTACACAGCTGGGGATCAGCTGACTTTACTGAACCCCAAAAACACAGGAGCTAGTGTTCACTGTGCAGACGGCACTTCCAAGCAGCAACTGACAGTGTTGGAGCCCAGGGATGAGAGTAGAAACAGAGTGGAGGACAGAGGATTAATTGGAATGAGTTTAAAATCTGTACTTGTGTGAGTGTGGACAGAGCAGGAGACATTGCCGGCTACACAGCTGGGTATCAGCTGACATTACGAACCCCAATAACACAGGAGCTAGTGTTGACTGTGCAGATGGCACTTCCGAGCAGCAACTGGCAGTGTTGGAGCCTAGGGATGAGTGTAGAAACAAAGTGGAGGCAGAGGACAAATTGGAGCAAGTTTAAAATCTGGACTTGTGTGAGTGTGGAGAGAGCAGGAAAGATTGCCAGCTACACAGCTGGGGATCAGCTGACATTACTGAACTCCAATAACACAGGAGCTAGTGATGACTGTGCAGACGGCACTTCCGAGCAGCAACTGGCAGTGTTGGAGCCCAGGGATGAGAGTAGAAACAGAGTGGAGGCAGAGGCCTAATTGGAACAAGTTTAAAATCTGTACTTGTGTGAGTGTGGACAGAGCAGGAGACATTGCCAACTACACAGCTGGGTATCAGCTGACATTACTGAACCCCAATAACACAGGAGCATATGTTGACTGTGCAGACGGAACTTCCGAGCAACAACTGGCAGTGTTGTAGCCCAGGGATGAGAATAGAAACAAAGTGGAGGCAGAGGACAAATTGGAGCAAGTTTAAAATCTGTACTTGTGTGAGTGTGGACAGAGCAGGAAAGATTGCCAGCTACACAGCTGGGGATCAGCTGACATTACTGAACCCCAATAACACAGGAGCTAGTGTTCACTGTGCAGACGGCACTTCCGAGCAGCAACTGGCAGTGTTGGAGCCCAGGGTCAGTCAGAGGGTAGTGTGGTGTAGTGACTAATGTGGCACCTAGGGGGCGCTGTATAAGTTGCTCAAATTATTCATGGAGGCATGAGATGGATGGGAAACCAGTCCCTGGTATTGTGCTAAATGGAAAGTATGTGTCGCAGAGCTATTCTGTGCTGTAGGTCAGTAATGTTGTTCTCGAACTTGTAGTCCCATAAGAGTTCTGATTGTTGTTAAGGGTGAACCTACAGGGTTAGCTTGTGAGCTGGGTGGGACATGTTAACCACACATACACCGCCCACTGGTGGTGGGAGTATGAATGTTACATACTGGTGATTGTATGTGTTGTGAAGGACCTGTGATGAGGTCATGAACAGGTGACCAGACCATGTGCTTCATACCTTGGCTTGGGGAGTGGCTACAGGTATGAAAGGCAGTGTTGAGCACATGGAGACTGAGATTGTGTTGGAGACTGAGGAGTCTCTGGAAGTCTGGCTGAGACAGGGGAGAGTGTGTCCTGCACAGGGCTGCCTGGAAGGTTCCTGGAAGGTCTGTCGGTGTTGGAAGATCCTGGGGTTGGATCGGATTCCTGGAAGCACGTGGTGAGACTTGGAACTTGGTAGCCAGGGTGTTGGACGGGGGTCCTGAATAGCACCTGGACAGGACACATGGGTGTGTGGAGCCTGTGACGGTCCCACACTGAGAACCATGCGGTTCTATTGAGGAGTTTGGCTGGAGTCGGCCTGGAAGTGACTTTCTGTTACAGTGTGTCAGTGAGCACCGGAAGCGAGTCCAGATCACCCGGGAAGGCACCTGGCGGTCCCTGCTGGCTTGCAGCCGCTTAGTCAAGCCCGTCCCATGCAAGGGTGCGTCTGGGAACAGTAAAAAGCAAAGCTGGAATGCATTGATGTTTTTTGTCATGTTTTGTTACCTGGTGTTTAACGTGAAAGTAAACAATTGATTTTGGACTAAAAGCCTGTGTGTTGCCTCATAACTGCGGTCCGGCCCTTGCCTACCAGAGCAGATCCCTACAGTTGGCTGAGGTCTAATGTGAGCAACTTTCAAATCTGGTGTAACTTGAAATTGGAGGTAGCAGGACTTATTGCCAGACACACAGCAGGGGAACAGCTGGCATTACTGAACCCAACAAACACAGGAGCGAGTGTTTTAATCTGTGCATACAGCACTTCTGAGCAGCAACTGGCGGTGTTGAAGCCCAGGGTCAGTCAGGGAGTAGGCTGAGGCATAATGTGAGCAACTTTCAAATCTGATGTAACTTGAAATTGGAGGTAGCAGGACTTATTGCTGGACACACAGCAGGGGAACAGCAGGCATTACTGAACCCCACAAACACAGGAGCTAGTGTTTTTCTCTGTGCATACAGCACTTTGAGCAGCAACTGGCGGTGTTGGAGCCGGGGTCAGTCAGGGAGTAGGCTGAGGCCTAATGTGAGCAACTTTCAAATCTGATGTAACTTGAAATTGGAGGTAGCAGGACTTATTGCCGGACACACAGCAGGGGAACAGCTGGCATTACTGAACCCCAAAAACACAGGAGCGAGTGTTTTTCTCTGTGCATACAGCACTTCTGAGCACAACTGGTGGTGTTGAAGCCCAGGGTCAAGGAGGTGTAGGCTGAGGCCTAGTATGAGCAGTTTAATCCTGTGTAACTTGAAATTGGAGGTAGCAGGACTTATTGCCAGACACACAGCAGGGAACAGCTGGCATTACTGAACCCAACAAACACGAGGAGAGTGTTTTAATCTGTGCATACAGCACTTCTAGCAGCAATGGCGGTGTGAAGCCAAGGTCAAGTCAGGGAGTAGGCTGAGGCATAATGTGAGCAACTTCAAATCTGAGTAACTTGAAATTGAGGTACAGGACTTATTGCTGGACACACAGCAGGGGAACAGCAGGCGTTACTGAACCCCACAAACACAGGAGCTAGTGTTTTTCTCTGTGCATACAGCACTTCTGAGCAGCAACTGGCGTGTTGGAGCCCAGGGTCAGTCAGAGAGTAGGCTGAGGCCTAATGTGAGCAACTTTCAAATCTGATGTAACTTGAAATTGGAGGTAGGCAGGACTTATTGCCGGACACACAGCAGGGGAACAGCTGGCATTACTGAACCCCACAAAACACAGGAGCTAGTGTTTTTCTCTGTGATACAGCACTTCTGAGCAGAACTGGCAGTGTTGAAGCCGAGGGTCAAGGAGGGTGTAGGCTGAGGCCTAAGTATGAGCAAGTTTAATCTCTGGTGTAACTTGAAATTGGAGGTAGCAGGACTTATTGCCGGACACACAGCAGGGGAACACAGGCGATTACTGAACCCTACAAACACAGGAGCTAGTGTTTTTCTCTGTGCATACAGCACTTCTGAGCAGCAACTGGTGGTGTTGGAGCCCATGGTCAGTCAGGGAGTAGGCTGAGGCATAATGTGAGAAACTTTCAAATCTGATGTAACTTGAAATTGGAGGTAGCAGGACTTATTGCCGGACACACAGCAGGGGAACAGCTGCATTACTGAACCCCACAACACAGGAGCGAGTGTTTTTCTCTTGTCATACAGCACTTCTGAGCAGCAACTGGCGGTGTTGGAAGCCCAGGTCAGTCAGAGAGTAGGCTGGGGCATAATGTGAGCAACTTTCAAATCTGATGTACATTGAAATTGGAGGAGCAGGACTTATTGCCGGACACACAGCAGGGGAACAGCTGGCATTACTGAACCCACAAAACACAGGAGCTAGTGTTTTTTCTCTGTGTATACAGCACTTCTGAGCAGTAACTGCGTTGTTGAAGCCGAGGGTCAAGGAGGGTGTAGGCTGAGGCCTAGTATGAGCAAGTTTAATCTCTGGTGTAACTTGAAATTGGAGGTAGCAGGACTTATTGCCGGACACACAGCAGGGAACAGCAGGCATTACTGAACCCAACAAACACAGGAGCTAGTGTTTTTCTCTGTGCATACAGCTCTTCTGAGCAGCAACTGGTGGTGTTTGGAACCCATGGTCAGTCAGGGAGTAGGCTGAGGCATAATGTGAGCAAACTTTCAAATCTGATGTAACTTGAAATTGGAGGTAGCAGGACTTATTGCCGGACACACAGCAGGGGAACAGCTGGCATTACTGAACCCCACAAACACAGGAGCGAGTGTTTTTCTCTGTGCATACAGCACTTCTGAGCAGCAACTGGCGGTGTTGAGCCAGGGTCAGTCAGGAGTAGGTTTTAAAAAACTTTCAATCTGATGTAGCTTGAAATTGGAGGAGGCAGGACTTATTGCCGGACACACAGCAGGGGAACAGCTGGCATTACTGAACCCCACAAACACAGGAGCTAGTGTTTTTCTCTGTGTATACAGCACTTCTGAGCAGTAACTGGCAGTGTTGTAAGCCAGGGTCAAGGAGGGTGTAGGCTGAGGCCTAGTATGAGAGTTTAATCTCTGGTGTAACTTGAAATTGGAGGTAGCAGGACTTATTGCCGGACACACAGCAGGGGAACAGCAGGCGTTACTGAACCCACAAACACAGGAGCTAGTGTTTTTCTCTGTGCATACAGCTCTTCTGAGCAGCAACTGGTGGTGTTGGAGCCCATGGTCAGTCAGGGTGTAGGCTGAGGCATAATGTGAGAAACTTTCAAATCTGATGTAACTTGAAATTGGGTAGCAGGACTTATTGCCGGACACAAGCAGGGAACAGCTGGATTACTGAACCCCACAAACACTAGAGCTGAGTTTTCTCTGTGCATACAGCACTTCTGAGCAGCAACTGGCGGTGTTGAAGCCAGGGTCAGTCAGGAGGTTCTGATGTAACTTGAAATTGGAGGTAGCAGGACTTATTGCGACACACAGCAGGGGAACAGCTGGCATTACTGAACCCACAAACACAGGAGCAGTGTTTTTTCTGTGCATACAGCACTTCTGAGCAGCAACTGGCGGTGTTGAAGCCAGGGTCAAGGGGTGTAGGCTGAGGCTAATGTGAGCAACTTTCAAATCTGATGTAACTTGAATTGGAGGTAGCAGGACTTATTGCCGGACACACAGCAGGGGAACAGCTGGCATTACTGAACCCACAAACACAGGAGCAGTGTTTTTCTCTGTGCATACAGCACTTCTGAGCAGCAACTGGCGTGTTGGAGCCCAGGTCAGTCAGGGAGTAGGCTGAGGCTAATGTGAGCAACTTTCAAATCTGATGTAACTTGAAATTGGAGGTAGCAGGACTTATTGCGGACACACAGCAGGGAACGCTGGCATTACTGAACCCACAAACACAGGAGCGGTGTTTTTCTCTGTGCATACAGCACTTCTGAGCAGCAACTGGCGGTGTTGAAGCCCAGGGTCAGTAGGTGTAGGCTGAGGCCTAATGTGAGCAACTTTCATTCTGTGTAACTTGAAATTGGAGTAGCAGGACTTATTGCCGACACACAGCAGGGAACAGCTGGCATTACTGAACCCACAAAACAGGAGCGAGTGTTTTACTCTGTGCATACAGCACTTCTGAGCAGCAACTGGCGGTGTTGAGCCCAGGTCAAGAGGGTGTAGGCTGAGGCCTATGTGAGCAATTTAATCTGTGTAACTTGAAATTGAGGTAGAGGACTTATTGCGGACACACAGCAGGGGAACAGCTGGCTTACTGAACCCCACAAACACAGGAGCGAGTGTTTTTCTCTGTGCATACAGCACTTCTGAGCAGCAACTGGCGGTGTTGAAGCCCAGGGTCAGTCAGAGAGTAGGCTGGGGCATAATGTGAGCAACTTTCAAATCTGATGTAGCTTGAAATTGGAGGAGGCAGGACTTATTGCCGGACACACAGCAGGGGAACAGCTGGCATTACTGAACCCCACAAACACAGGAGCTAGTGTTTTTCTCTGTGTATACAGCACTTCTGAGCAGTAACTGGCAGTGTTTAAGCCGAGGGTCAAGGAGGGTGTAGGCTGAGGCCTAGTATGAGCAAGTTTAATCTCTGGTGTAACTTGAAATTGGAGGTAGCAGGACTTATTGCCGGACACACAGCAGGGGAACAGCAGGCGTTACTGAACCCTACAAACACAGGAGCTAGTGTTTTTCTCTGTGCATACAGCTCTTCTAAGCAGCAACTGGTGGTGTTGGAGCCCATGGTCAGTCAGGGAGTAGGCTGAGGCATAATGTGAGAAACTTTCAAATCTGATGTAACTTGAAATTGGAGGTAGCAGGACTTATTGCCGGACACACAGCAGGGGAACAGCTGGCATTACTGAACCCCACAAACACAGGAGCGAGTGTTTTTCTCTGTGCATACAGCACTTCTGAGCAGCAACTGGCGGTGTTGAAGCCCAGGGTCAGTCAGAGAGTAGGCTGGGGCATAATGTGAGCAACTTTCAAATCTGATGTAACTTGAAATTGGAGGTAGCAGTTCTTATTGCCGGACACACAGCGGGGAACAGCTGGCATTAATGAACCCCACAAACACAGGAGCTAGTGCTTTTCTCTGTGCATACAGCACTTCTGAGCAGCAACTGGCGGTGTTGGGGCCCAGGGTCAGTCAGGGAGTAGGCGGAGGCCTAGTATGAGCAAGTTTAATCTCTGGTGTAACTTGAAATTGGAGGTAGCAGGACTTATTGCCGGACACACAGCAGGGGAACAGCTGGCATTAGTGAACCCCACAAACACAGGAGCTAGTGCTTTTCTCTGTGCATACAGCACTTCTGAGCAGCAACTGGCGGTGTTGGGGCCCAGGGTCAGTCAGGGAGTAGGCGGAGGCCTAGTATGAGCAAGTTTAATCTCTGGTGTAACTTGAAATTGGAGGTAGCAGGACTTATTGCCGGACACACAGCAGGGAACAGCAGGCGTTACTGAACCCCACAAACACAGGAGCGAGTGTTTTTCTCTTTGCATACAGCACTTCTGAGCAGCAACTGGCGGTGATGAAGGCCAGGGGCAAGGAGGGTGTAGAATTCCCATATAGAGTAGTTGCCTTGTTCCGTGGCACTTCAAAATGTATATACTCCATACAAGAGAAACGTAAGCTTTACTACCATAAAATGATGAATTTTCTTCAAAAATATTGAAATAAAGACATTTAAAATATAAGTGCATATATGCAAATGGCGACAACAAATGCAACCAAAAAAACCAACATAGGGTATAGGGGTTGAAATGAATGCATACAAGTACATTTCATAATCCATTAATGCTGCCTAAGGAATGGTATGTACACCTGTAATATAGTGCAGACAATGTATGTAGGACTAGTCATCATCCTCATTAGAAGCTATATGTGACAGTAAAAAATACACTCATTGAGGAAAACTGTTAGTTCACACCCCATATATTAAAGGTCCAGCATGTAATCCTGATAATATGGTGCAATAATCAATGATCAAGCATAACCTAGAAAAAGTGCATCATGCATAGGGAAAATTGTATGCCTGCAAGTGCAGGTGAAACAATGCCAACGGATAGATAAGGTATATGCTATCTATGTATCAGAGTGCATAGCCACTGATGGCGAATGGCGATATAATACTCTACCTCAATAAAGGCTGCGGCACCACTCACGCGCGTTTCGCTTGTAGCTTGTTGCAGAGGGGAAGTGCATGTATGCTTGCGCATTGGTTTTGCCGCACAGACTGCCTTCCTGCTCTGACGTGTCGGATAGGGGAGCGTGTTATGTTTCGGTAGCTGAGGAGTGCAGGTAAAAAAGGAAATACACCAGAGCAGTTGGAATCTATGAGATTGCAGTACCCTGACTAACCACCACAACTAGAGGCAGCCGTGGAGCGTTCCTACGTTGGTCCTAGACGCCTCGTCACAGCCTGAGAAACTAACTACACCTAAAGGTAGAAAGAGGAAAGTTATCTGCCCCAGAGCAGATCCCCAAAGAGCATAGAAAGCCCCCAAACATGTAATGGCGGTTAGACAAGAAGAAATACTGACACAGACAGAAAATAGTATGAGCAAACGTTGGGGCCCAAACTACCTAAATAGAAAAGGATAGGAAGGGTACTTACTGCAATCCCAAAAAACCCTGAAAAGCACCAACTCTACTAATTTCAAAAACACCTGAGATCACACGACCTCTACCACCTAAATTAGTTCTCTGGTGTAACAAAATCAGAACAGCAGACATTGAAAAAACTGGAAAAAAGCAAATGTAAAAACATCAGTGGCTGAACTAAACTGAGAGGGCAAAAGCCCCGGAGGGGACCCTGAAGGCCCCCACAGAAGTGCAGGACAAAATGCAAAATTCAAGCACAAAAACAAAAAGAATAAAAAGTCTTATCTGTTAGCAGGAAATGCAGACACGACACAGCAGGCTACAAAGGAAACAGGAATCAATGATTGAGACCAGAACAATTGATCACCGGCAACCCTGATGGGAAGGCGACTCCCTTATATAAGACCAGTCAGTAACACCTGATTCCCAATCCTCACAATCTTCACTGGACAGTCCAGTACCGCTAGTAACCACCAGAGGGAGCCTCTGCTCAGAACTCATCTCAAGCCCATTCACAACAGGAGCGGCTGTGCGTCATATGACGCTGAATTGCAGTGACGTTGCGCAGCGTTCGTCTGCGGTAGCGTAGCACCGCTACAAAGCCGGCATCATCATGACTGATTTCCTCTGTAAACATGCACCTATGAGCAACCATACACGCACGTCTCCTCTTGAAGAAGCTACAAGCGAAATGCGCGTGAGGGGTGCCGCAGCCTTTATTGAGGTACAGTATTATATCGCCATTCGCCATCAGTCGCTATGCACTCTGATACCTAGATAGCATAAACCTTTTCTATCCGTTGGCGTTGTTTCACCTGCACTTGCAGGTATACATTGCTATTTTCACTATGCACGATGCACTTTTTATAGGCTATGCATGATTATTGCGCCTTATTATCAGGATTAGATGCTGGACCTTTCATATATGGGGTGTGAACTAAGAGTTGTCCTCAATCAGTGTATTTTTTACTGTGACATATATAAGTAATGATGATGATGACTAGTCCTACATCCATTTTCTGCACTATATTACAGGTGTACATACCGTTCCTTAAGCAGCAATAATGGATTATGAAATGTACTTGTATGCATTCATTTCAACCCCTATACCCTATGTAGGCTTTTTTGGTTGCATTTGTAGTCGCCATGTGCATATATGCGCTTATATTTGAAATGTCTATTTTTACATATTTGGGACTACAATTCATCAATTTATGGTTGGAAAGCTTCCGTTTTTCTTGTTTGGAGCATATCAATCAGGGTGTAGGCTCATCCCTATGTGGTGCAAGTTAGACATCTGATGTTGTGTGCATGTGGAGGTAGCAGGAGACTTATTGCCGGACACACAGCAGTGGAACAGCTGGCGTTACTGAACCCCACTAACACAGGAGCTTGTGTTTTTCTCTGTGCAGACGGCACTTCTGAGCAGCAACTGGCAGTGTTTGAGCCCAGGGAGTACAGTTCAGGTGGTAGAAACATGAACAGAACAGGAGACATGGATACTGTTGCCAACCAATTATTTAATCGGAAACCGGACAGGCAAATTCAGGCAAAATCCATGCCTTGTTCATTTTCAGAAAAGTAAGCCGGTCAACGTTATCGGAGGATAGTCGCATGCGACGGTCTGTTAGTACACCACCTGCGGCACTAAAGACGCGCTCCGATAATACACTAGCAGCAGGGCAAGCCAGCACCTCTAATGCATACTGGCTAAGCTCTGGCCATGTATCCAGCTTAGAGACCCAAAACTTGAAGGGGGAAGAGCCGTCTGGGAGTACACTGAGAGGGCAAGACATGTAGTCTGTCACCATCTGACGGAAACGTTGCCTCCTGCTGACTGGAGCCGTCTGTGATGGTGTAGACATTTGTGGCGGGGACACAAAACTTTGCCACATTTGGGCCATACTGGTCTTGCCTGTGCAGAGGCGCTGGTTCTTCTCCCTCTTGGTGCAGAGCTTCCTCCACTGCCTCGACGCACAGAGCTGCTTTGTAAAGCACTAGCAGTGCTCTCGGCTGGAATGGAGAACATGATGGAATGCACCAGTGTGTCTTGGTACTCCCGCATTTTACGCTTCCAGTTCAACGGTGTTATGAGGCTTTGTAAGTTGTCCCGGTAGCGAGGGTCTAGGAGGGTGTAACACCAAAATCAAACGTGGTGAGAATGTGGGCGATGCGGCGGTTGTTTCTCAGGCACTGCAGCATGAAATCAACCATGAGCTGCAGACTCCCAACTGGCCAAGAAACGCTGTCCCCTGCAAGAGCCGTCATCTCTGCCTGCTCTGCATCACCCCACCCTCGCTCTACATACTGACTACTAGAGCATTGTGTACCTCCCTCCTCTGGAGCGATGTCTTCCTCCTCCATTGACTCCTCCTCATCCTCCTCACAAAGTGTCCCCTGCCTAGGCCTTTGTGAGGAACCACGTTGCGCAGACTGTCCAGAAGCTGATGGAATTTGTGACTCCTCATCCTCCACCTCTTCCAAAACCTTATCCCTTAGTGCTTGCAGTGTTTTTTGAAGCAGGCAGATAAGGGGGACAGTCATGCTGACTAGTGCATCATCTGCACTCGCCATCCGCGTGGAATCATCGAACGCACGCAAAAAGTGGCAGATGTCCTTCATAGAGGCCCACTCAGTGGTGGTGAAGTGTGAATGGCGCAAAGTGCGACTTGTTTGTGCCTGATGCAGCTGGTACTCCATTACTGCTGCCTGCTGCTCACACAACCGCTCCAACATATGTAACGTGGAATTCCACCTGGTGGGTAGGTCACATATGATGCGATGTTCCGGAAGGCGGAATCGGCGTTGCAGAGCTGCAATGCGCAATCTGGCCATGCTGGAATGCCACAAGTGAGCGCACTCTATGCGGACCTTGTGCAGCAGTTCATCAAGATCCGGATAGTCCCTCAAAAAACTCTGCACGACCAAGTTGAGCACATGTGCCAGACATGGTATGTGAGTGAGGTTGCCTAGGCCCAGAGCTGCCACCAGATTTCGGCCATTGTCACACACTACCAAGCCAGGCTGGAGATTCGCTGGCACAAACCACACGTTGCTCTCCTGCTTGATGGCATTCCAGAGCTTCTGCGCTGTGTTGCTTCGATTCCCCATAGAAATTAATTTCAGGACGGCCTGTTGACGTTTGGCCACGGCTGTGCTCATATCGGTCGTAACAGGTAAGCGTTCACGGGTCCATGTGGAGGTAGACCGTGACGGCTCCTGCAACGATGATTCTGAGGAACTGGAGTAGGAGGAGGAGTCAATGTGTACAGACTGGATTCCTGCAATCCTTGGAGTTGGCAGAACACGTACAGCGCCACTCTCAAGATCTGTACCCGGCTCCACAACATTGACCCAATGGGCAGTGAGGGAAAGGTATCGTCCCTGATCATGGTTACTGGTCCACGCATCGGTGGTCAGGTGGACCTTGCTACTGACGGCGTTTAGTAGCGCATGTTTAATTTTTCCCTCCACATGCTTTCGCAGGGCAGGGACGGCTTGCCTGCTGAAATAAAAGTGGCTGGGCACGTTGTATTGTGGGACTGCCAATGCTATCAAGTTACGGAAGGTGTCAGTCTCCACCAGCCTGAATGACAACATTTCAAAGGACAGGAGTTTTGCAATGCCAGCATTCAGAGCCTGTGCTCGGGGATGGTTTGCCGAGCATGGCCGCCTTTTCTCCCATGCCTGTGCTACCGATGGCTGTAGAGTGGCCTGGGAGTGTGAGGATGACAGGGATCGTGGTGCTGTGGATGGAATTACACAGGGTCTCTGTACACCAGTGCCAGAGGTTCTTCCAGAGCGATCCTGTGAGGAAGCCGAACCAGCTGTGTGTGAGCTGGAGGAATAGGCTACAACACGAGCTGAAGAGGTAGGTGGTGCTGTAGGTTGGCCTACGTCTTCAGTGTGTCTTTGTAACTCCACCACGTGCTTGGTCCGCACATGTTTCCACATATTTGTGGTATTGATTTTGCTGACACTTTTACCTCTTTTTACTTTTTGATTACACAGCTTGCATTTGACAAAGCAAATGTTATCTGCAACTGTGTCAAAAAAGGACCACGCACTGCTAGTCCTGGGAGCTCCCGTTTTGGCTTTTGGAAGAGAACTGCTCCGAATGGGTGCCAAAGTGGAGGCTACAGGCAACCGAGTCTGAACCCTACCGCTCCCTCCTTTTTGGACCGTTGGGGGAATCTCTTCCTCAGAGCTGCTCCCACCACCTTCCTGTTCCTCATGCCATGATGGGTCAAGGACCTCATCATCTACACTACCCTCTTCAATCACCTGCTTCTCCTTGGTCATCTGGCCAGCACATGCGCAACAGAAACTGGCACCTGAGTCTCATCATCATAAGATGCGTTCTGAGGTGTGCTGACCATAGTCACTGGCCCACCCGCCTCTTCAGATTCAGAGAGACAAAGCAGTTGCGCATCATTGCATACTCCCTCTTCTTCACATTCTAGAATGCTGCTTGGCTGGCCCCCTCTTTCCAAGCCAACAGATTCAGAGAACAGAAGTAGAGACTGAGCTGGCTCCTGTACAGAGCTCTCTGACTGCCTGGGCAATTTGGCAGGTGGTGAAGAGACAGATGGTTGCTCTTCAGTGCTCTGGTCCTGAGAGGATGTGGAAGTAATTGAAGTCGATGCGTTAGCTGCCATCCATCCGACAACGGCTTCAATTTGTTCTTCCCGCAGCGGGGGGTACGGCGAGCTCCTACAAAGCTGCGCATAAAGGACCGCTCCCGGGGAAAACTGGGAGATGCTGTTTCACTGGTGCCCGCAGCAGGCACAGAATCCTCACGTCCTCTCCCTGCTGAAACTCCTCATCCACGACCACGTGCCTTACTCCCTGCCTTCTTCATCTTGGTAGATTGATAAAGATAGGCAGAAAAGTACTAAGGCCTTAGTGTGCTTATTCCTGAACAGCTGCTAACAGGTATAAGAAACACAAAGTTTATTAAGTGTGGACTACACTTTAATATGAGCTAATGTGGCCTAGCAAGTGTCAAGTGTACTGTTTGGTGAACTTTATTCACTTTTTTGTGTTTTTCACAAAAAAACAAAGGTTGTGATTGAGACAAAAGATGTACAATCAATAGTATCACAAACTTTTTGTAGCTATTACAATGCAGGAAATTACAATGCAATAGATAAGGCTACAAAAAATAGGGTAATACTAATCTGGCTGGTCCTGCAGGCCGCAAACCAGCCGAAGGGCTCCTCTATCTATTCCTATCTAGTGTTTGCAACCAATGTATTGGATACGGATGGAAGCGCGGCACACTAATAGGAGAAAGTTAATTTAAATTGAATTGAGCAGCATCAATTACAAAAAAAAAAGTATGAGGCAGTGACACACTGTAACGCTGGTATTGTCTGTACTTTGTTTTGCAGCGTTACTTTGTATGTTTTTTGCATTAACCCTTTTGCTCCTTTCCCCCTAACCAGCTGGGATACTGTTGTCTGTTACCTATATGGATGCTGCTCAGTTCCCGGCTCTGCTGCGTACCCGTACTTGCGTGAGTGGCTCCGCTGCTTTGCATGACCGCCCGCATGTGCGGTTCCTGACTTGCTGTGAAAGCCGTCCGTAGCTTGCAAAGTCCTCTGCAGTGGTGCATGACTTACTGCGTGGTTGGCAGCAGCCATTGTTGGGTTCCCTCTGTGTTGTGCTGTCTGGCTCTGCATAGGGGGCGCGGCCCACACCTGTCCTGCTTTTATGTGGATTGGGTGTTTACTAGAATTACTGCTCCAGCCTATCGCTGTGAAGCAGCTCATATATAAAGTTCCTCAGCCCTAGTGGGCGTTGCCAGAGCTTCACATTGAATCCACACTGAATCCCTGAACCTAGCCGTATGTGGTTGTGTGTTCAGCTCCTGCTCTGAAGTTGATCAGCTCTGGAGAGCTGATTCCCTGTTCCTGCTGTGTCTTGTTCCCTGATCCTGGATCAAACCCGGTACCTGAATGTCTGAATTGTGTCTTGTGTTTCCGCCTATGCTGGGGGCTGATTACCCAGATCGCCGTTCCTGGAGGCTGTATATCCAGGCCTGTTCCTGCTGTGTCTAATTACCTGAACCCCTGATCTTAGATCGAATCCTGTACCTGACTTTCTGAACTGTGTCCTCTGTGTTATGTTCCTGAAAACCTGCTGTGTCCAGAACCCTGTGCCAGTGACTGTGAATCCTTGCTATATAACCTGAGTTCATCTTGGAAGGAGGAGTCCGTTGTGTGCTGAGTTTCTGTTACTCTGTGCTCAGCCTCTGTGCAATCCCCGGCCAGCTCCCGTTGAGCCTGGCGGGGCTTGCACCAGACCGCTGGGGTTCCTTTTCAGGTCGCTGCCAGATGTCCGGATCCTATGCCTGATGACCATGGCCTGATGTCCGATGTCCGACGACCACTTCCAGATGTCCGGATCCTATCCTTCTTGCCTGATGTCCGGATCCTGCCGATCATTGCCAGATGTCCGGAGCCTGCTGATCGGTGCCAGATGTCCGGAGTCCGAGGCCTGTGTTCCAGTCCGTGTTCCTGTGATTCAATCCATGTTCCTGTCCGTGTTCCTGACTCCCTGAGACCCAGTCCGTGTTCCTGTCTGTGTTCCTGACTCTCTGAGATCCAATCCGTGTTCCTGTTGTTCCTGTGCAGTCTAACTCTGTTTCAGCATCAGCTCCTGATTCCAGTTGCCTGTCTGCCATCCGTCTGCAGTTCCTTCCAGAGGTTCGGACGTCATCTGCAGAGATCCCCGGCTCTTGCCTGCTCACCTGGGAGCGATCATCTGCCATCCGACTGCAGCCTACCTGGAGGCTCCACCATATCAGGTCGTATATACCTGCCTGTCTAGAGACTGCCTGGTCACTTACTGTGACAACCTGCCTGTCCCAGAGACTGCCTGGTCACTTGCCGTGACAACCTGCCTGTCCCAGAGACTGCCTGGTCACTTGCCGTGACAACCTGCCTGTCCCAGAGACTGCCCTGGTCACTTTCCGTGACAACCTGCCTGTCCCAGAGACTGCCTGGTCACTTGCCGTGACAACCTGCCTGCCCTGGTCACTTGCCGTGACAACCTGCCTGCCTGGTCACTTGCCGTGACAACCTGCCTGCCTGGTCACTTGCCGTGACAACCTGCCTGCCCTGGTCACTTGCCGTGACAACCCGCCTGTCCCAGAGATTGCCCTGGTCACTAGCCGTGACAACCCGCCTGTCCCAGAGACTGCCTGGTCACTAGCCGTGACAACCTGCCTGTCCCAGAGACTGCCTGGTCACTTGCTGTGACAACCTGCCTGTCCCAGAGACTGCCTTGGTCACTTGCCGTGACAACCTGCCTGTTCTGCCGGTTCCTCCTTGGTCTACCCTGTGATGACGTCTGTCCTGGGTCGGTGTCTGATGTTCTCCTGCTGAGCCTGTGCTACGCCTGAGACCTGAGAGAGAGGCCGTCCTAGTATGCCCGTGCCAGATGACCCTGGACTTCATCAACCCGTGATGACCCCGCCATCGTCTGACGTTCGTCCTGGGCCGGTGTCTGATGTTCTCCTGCTGAGCCTGTGCTACGCCCGAGGCCTGAGAGTGAGGCCATACTAGTATGCCCGTGCCAGATGATCCTGGACTTCATCAACCGTGATGACCCCGCCATCGTCTGAAGTCTGTCTGAGGTCGGTGTCTGATGTTCTCCTGCTGAGCCTGTGCTACGCCTAAGGCTTGAGAGAGAGGCCGTCCAAGTATGCCCGTGCCAGATAACCCTGGACTGCATCTACCCGTGATGTCCTCCAGCACTCGTTTGTGAGCCTGAGTCGTGTACCCTTCTCTGATGTGCGGAATCGGGAGCCCGGTCTTATGTTCTGTTTTATGTACTGTGTTTCTTTAAGTAAACTTTATGTTTCTTCTTACCTGAAGTTGTGCGGTGTTGTCTAGTCCTGCAGGTCGCCACCTTGCCCACATGCTCAGCTGCCACGGATCCCGGTCGCTGCCCTTCCCTAGTCCGGGCAGGCCCGGGTCTCCCTCCGTGGTCCAGTGGGTCCACATTCTCATCATCTGGGACCCATGCCTCACGTCGTCGTGGACTGGCGGCGTGGGAGCATTGGCTAGCTAGGCAAGCTATGCCATGTCCCGGCGCCCCACAGCCGTGGGAAGCGCTACAGTAAGCTCTGGCCATGGACTCCGCTGAGCATGTGCGGTCTGCAGGACTTTCTCCAAGCTCCACCTGATGTGTGAACTAGACTACTTGGTCCCCACAGGGTAAGTGGACTAGATGGCTCGATTCCCCGCTTGGTCAGCGGTTCGGACTTTTCGAGCTATTAACTCTGCTGCCATATTGTGAACTATGGGACTTACCGCCAAACCCAAGTGAATTTTTCTGGGGAATTTTTTTTTACTTGGGTCTTCAGAAGAGGGGGCCTGAGGAGGGGGATACTGTAACGCTGGTATTGTCTGTACTTTGTTTTGCAGCGTTACTTTGTATGTTTTTTGCATTAACCCTTTTGCTCCTTTCCCCTAACCAGCTGGGATACTGTTGTCTGTTACCTATATGGATGCTGCTCAGTTCCTGGCTCTGCTGCGTACCCGTACTTGCGTGAGTGGCTCCGCTGCTTTGCATGACTGCCCGCATGTGCGGTTCCTGACTTGCTGTGAAAGCCGTCCGTAGCTTGCAAAGTCCTCTGCAGTGGTGCATGACTTACTGCGTGGTTGGCAGCAGCCATTGTTGGGTTCCCTCTGTGTTGTGCTGTCTGGCTCTGCATAGGGGGCGCGGCCCACACCTGTCCTGCTTTTATGTGGATTGGGTGTTACTAGAATTACTGCTCCAGCCTATCGCTGTGAAGCAGCTCATATATAAAGTTCCTCAGCCCTAGTGGGCGTTGCCAGAGCTTCACATTGAATCCACACTGAATCCCTGAACCTAGCCGTATGTGGTTGTGTGTTCAGCTCCTGCTCTGAAGTTGATCAGCTCTGGAGAGCTGATTCCCTGTTCCTGCTGTGTCTTGTTCCCTGATCCTGGATCAAACCCGGTACCTGAATGTCTGAATTGTGTCTTGTGTTTCCCCCTATGCTGGGGCTGATTACCCAGATCGCCGTTCCTGGAGGCTGTATATCCAGGCCTGTTCCTGCTGTGTCTAATTACCTGAACCCCTGATCTTAGATCGAATCCTGTACCTGACTTTCTGAACTGTGTCCTCTGTGTTATGTTCCTGAAAACCTGCTGTGTCCAGAACCCTGTGCCAGTGACTGTGAATCCTTGCTATATAACCTGAGTTCATCTTGGAAGGAGGAGTCCGTTGTGTGCTGAGTTTCTGTTACTCTGTGCTCAGCCTCTGTGCAATCCCCGGCCAGCTCCCGTTGAGCCTGGCGGGGCTTGCACCAGACCGCTGGGGTTCCTTTTCAGGTCGCTGCCAGATGTCCGGATCCTATGCCTGATGACCATGGCCTGATGTCCGATGTCCGACGACCACTTCCAGATGTCCGGATCTATCCTTCTTGCCTG
>JARQOD010000003.1:336547584-336588074 GCA_033576555.1 Oophaga sylvatica | reverse complement strand
GGGACCCAGGGGGCCCCCACAGAAGTGCACCCCCAAAAAGCAAAAAATATAGAAAAAAACAAAAATAAAAAATTGTCTTATCTGTTAGAGGAGATGCAGACACGAAAAGGGGGGGCAAAAAGGGAAAAGGGGAAAAAAGGGGTTTAGACAAAAAATTTTAACCCCCGGGGCAACCCTGGGGAAAATTTTCCCTTAAATAACCCCAACCCCCAAAACCCCCGTTTCCCAATTCTCATGTACGTTGAAACACCAGGGGAGCCTCTGCCGAACCATCTCAAACCCATTCACAAAAAGGGTGAAAAAAGGGGGGGTTTTTTTACTTTTTTTTTTTTAGAATCATAGAATAAAAAAAAGGGGGGTAGATTTAAAAAGGGGGCCCCCCTGGGTCATGGGGCCCCAAACCCCCCTGCTCAAGCGGGGAATTCTCTAACCCCCCCCCAACAGATTTTCTACCCGCCTCTGTTTAAAGACTTCCTTTTGGAAGGGGGAACTCCACCTCTTGTGGCAGCTTTTCCATCATTGATCCCCTAACTGTAAAAAAGTTTTTTTTAATATCAATTTTGTGTCCCCCCCATTCAGTTTCACCTTTTTGGGGGCCTTCTGTTTTTCCTTGTGCAAATGGAATAAAGATGATCCTTCTACAATGTGACCCCCTTGAGATTTTGGGTAGACAGTTTTTAAGTTCCTCTCATTTTTTTTTTGCAGCTAAACTTCCCAAATCCAAAAACCCCGTTCCCATAGAACATGTTTGCAGACCGGCCCCTTTTGGGGGCCTTCCTAACTTCCCCCGTTTGTTGGCCCTTTTTTAAAATTGGGGCCCCAAAAAACCGGGGACACAGATTCCAGAGGGGTCCCCCTTAAGGGGATAGAGGGCAAAAATTTGACCTCAGGTCTAAAATTTTGCTTTTTGTTGATACATCCAAAAATTGCTTTCCCCCTTTTTGGGGGTGCTGCATCCACTGTTGACCCCTGTTAAGTCTGTGATCAATTAGAAAACCCAATTTTTTTCCACATGCTGTTATTTTGCCCATTCCTCCCATTTTGTATATGTTTTTTTTATTTTTTTTTCCCTTTTTATTTTTTTTTTTGACCCACTGGGGACAGCTTTTATCACGTGTAAAAAAGTATTTTTGCTGAATAATGAATTTGGGCCGGCAGATTCGGCGGGCACTGCACATGCCCCCCCCTTTTCTTTTACAAAAGAAGCGCGGGAGGCTGGGAGCTGCGGGGGGGACAGGGGGTTCGGGAGGTAGGGGGGCACACCCGGGGGGCCCGGGGCCCCTATTTTCCCCCCCCTTTATTTTGGGGGTCAATTAGGGGGAAAAAAAATTTTAAAGCAGGATCGTTTTTTTTTTTTTTTCGATCCCCGGGTTATATTTTTTAAAAACGGCGTCCAAAAGCGGTGGACTGGGGGGGGGCCCCAATTATGTTTTTGGGGGTTTTGGTTTACCCCTTTTTTGCAGCCCCCGGGAAAAATCCGACTCGGCGGGCGCACTGCCATGCGCCCCCATTTTCTTTGCCGGAAAAGGGGGCTCCGGGGGAATCGGAGGCGGGGGGGAAAACCGGGGGGGGAGGGGGGGCCAAATGGGGGGTTTCCCCGGGGGCCTATTTCTCCCCCCTTGATGTCGACCCAAACAGAGGAAAAAGAAATTAAATGGAGTTTTTCCCGGGTTTTTTTTTTCGATCGCCGTTATGGGGTTTTAAAAACAGCGATCGCAAAACCCGCATCGGAAAAAAACCCAAACCCCAATCATATTGTCTGGGGTCTCAACTACCCCTGGGTGAACCCCAGAGAAATCCGCTCTGGGGGGCGCTATACACTTTCTCCCCCAGCGGGGTTTTAAATTTTAAAAAAGCTTGGTTTAAGTACCTTAACTACGCCGTTAAAAGGGGTATCGGCGGGTTAAGGGGGTTTTAAAAAGTTTAGAATTTTTTTGAGTTTTTTTTTTACCATTTTGTTTAGCGGGTTTTTTGATTTCATCAAATTTTTTCCCCCCGCGCCCCGTCCCCCGGGGTTGGTGAGTCCCCTGGAGCTTTAAAATTTTTGAATTTTTGTGCAATCTGTCAGGGACAGTAACAACAAGTGCCCTTTGGGGAGTTTTAACTTTTTTTTTTTTTAAAAGTTTGTCTATAACTTTTTTTTTTAATCTCCTGAGACAACTTTTCCTTCGCTTCCTCTGGTTTCCCCCGGGTTTAGTGTGATAACCCCCATGTTTACCAAACAGCCCCCGAGGGTTTTGTTGCCCTCTATAAGGCCACTCCCCTGATTCCAAGATTGTAGACACCCCCGATGTAATTAGGGACACACCCCTTTTTTTTAAAATTTTCCCCCCCGTAATTTTTTTTGAAGGGTACCCCCCTTTTGTCAGGGTTTATGATTTTTATTATTTTTTTTTTTGTAGAACATGGTTGAAAAGTTTTGAAATTTCATTTGTTCATTTTTTTTTCCCTTTTTTAATTTTTTTTTTCTTTTTTCAGGGTTAAAATTATTTTGCCCCCTTTTTTGGGTTTTTCTGCATTAAAGAGGGGTAACAACAATTTTGACCCCGTGTGATATTCTTGACTCCCCCAAAATAAAATTTTCAGTTTTTTGAAATTTCCCCCCAAAATTTTTGTAAGGTAGTGCCACGGATTAATGCAAGGTTTTTTCAGTAAGGAAAAGTGAATGAGATCCTGAAGCCTCATGCACATGCCCCATTTTTTCTTTAAAATTTTTCAGCAAATTTAATCTGATAATTAATTTTGCAACGTTTTTTAAGGGGGGGGAAATGCCACAAAAAGATGGCAACACTTGTCAAAAAAAAAAGATGTTACACAGGCCTTTTCCTGCCAACACTTTTGGGTATGTTTTTTTTCCCCACAAATCCTAAAAGAGTGCCCGTCTTATTTCCTGCCCCGGTCCCTCCAATCAGGATAGCCCTTTTATAGCATAAAAAATTTTGGGGGTTTGGGGGAAGGTCCCAAAGGTACTGAGACCCTTTTGCCACCTACTTAAAAAGGTCCCTACAGCGTTTTCCCCCCTTTTAATTTTTAAAAAAAGGGCCCATGCCCCTTTTGGGTCCCCCTAACATCACAATAAATTTGGGGAGATGGGGGGGGGGGCTAGGGGGGGTTTGCCCCCTTTTCCCCCCCAAAAATTTATTTCACATCCATATCAAAAGCCCCTCCCCCCCCTCCTGTTAAAAAAATCATTATAAGTCCCCTTATTCCCCCCCAACGCCCAATCCTAAATTGTCCCTCCCCCCCTTCCAATCATTTTCTCCCCACCCCCCTTTTTTTGCCCTTCCCCCACACAATTTCCCCCCAAACCCCCCCCCTTTCATTGTCCTCTCCCCCCGCCCTCATTGTTCTCCCTATCCCCCCTTTTTTTGGGCCTTTACACCACCCCACTTTGCCTTCTCCCCCCCACCCTCATCATTGCCCTTTCCACCACATCCCCTTTGGGCCTTCCCCCCACCCCCCCATATTCCTTTCCTCCCCCCATTACCCTCTCCATACCTCAATTTTTTTCCCCCACCCCCTCCTTTTTTTCCCCCTCTAACACCTCAATCATTTTTCCCCCCCCTTTATCCTCTTTTCCCCCCCATTATTGTTCTCCCCCCCCCAAATCACATTCCCCTTTTCCCCCCCCTCATCTTTCCCTTTTTCCCCCCCCCCATAATTCCCCTTTAAACCACCCCTCATCTTTTCCCTTCTCCTTCCCCCCCCTTTTCTTTTTCCCATTCCACAACCTCTCCCATTGCCTTCTCACCCCCCCACCAGCATAAAGGGCCCCTCCCCCTCCCTCCTTTCTTTCCTCCCACCACCCCCAACCCATTTCCACCCCAAAAAACCCCCCAAAATCTTTTTTTCCCCCCATCCCCCCCAAAGTTCCTCCCCCCCCCCCAATATTGTTTTCTCCTCTACCCCCATTATTGCCCTTTTAAACCCCCACCTCATTGTCCTTTCTACCCCCCCTTTTCCCCCCTTCTACCCCCCCCCCCATCATTGCCCTTTTCCCCACCCCCCTTATTTTTTTTTTCCCACCACCCCCCATTGTCCCCAACCACCCCCCATTGCTCTTTCCCCCCCCCACCTACAAAACCCCACCCCACCCCCTCCACATCCCACAAAACACCCCCCCCCCCCCTCTGCACGTTTACGGGGCCCCCAAAAAGCTGCAGCGCATACACAAATAAAAACCCACTCACACAGTTTCACCCTCACCTCTTTGCACATTTCCACAGCCCAGCATTTTGGGAGCTTCCTCTTTTTGACCAGAGCGAGCTGAATGATGAATCATCCCCCCCACAACTGTGACAGGAAGCGCGGGCGGAAAGGGCGGAGGGGCATCCCTGAGCTTTGCCCCCCGCCTTTTTCCCCTGTAGGCAGCGGAGCTGCGTGCGTCCTTCCCCGCTGCCCCATGAGGGTAATTGGAAAGGGCCCCCCCCCGGAGCTTGGGCCGGATAAACATGCTGATTGCCCCCATGTTACCACCTGCCCGGGGCCCCCTTCACTTGGGCCCCTGGCAATACACCGACTGCACATGTGGGATGTCTCCCCCGGGGGGGGATTTCGTATGGAACCTTTTGGGGCAATTTTTTAAGGAACATTTTAGGGCCCATTCTGTATGGGCAATTAGGGGGCCCCTTTGATGGACATTATATGGGACCCATCCCGTATGGATCTTTTTTGGGGGGCCCCTTCTATTGAAGCCCTTTAGGGGGATTCTGTATGGGTATTATAGGGGGTTTCCCTTCTGATAGGCATTTTTGGTTTTCCCTTCTGTATGGAGAAAATTTTTTTGGGGTCCTTTAAAATTTTTATGGAGTATTTATGGGGCCTTATTCTGGGAAAGGAGCATTACAGGGGGCCCTTTTTTGTATGGAGCTTTAAAAATTTTGGGGTTTTTTTCTGTATGGAACATTATGGGGCCCCTTTTGTATGGGGCAATATAGGGGGGGCCATTTTTCTGTATGGAGGGATTATAGGGGCCTTTAAAAATGTAGGAGCTTTTAGGGGGCCCCAAATTTTTTGGGCATTACATGGGGCCATTCTATATGGAGTTTTTTGGGGGCCCCCTTACTTTCCCTATTGGGGAAAATTTTAAAAGGGGCCATTCTGTTTTTTGGGGATTTTTGGGGGCCCCTTTTTCTTGCATTTTTTCCTTTTTTAAATTAAAATTTGGGGCCAAAATTTTTCTGTTTTTGGGGGAAAGGGGGGGGTTTTTTGGGGAAATTTTTGGGTTTTTTAAAAAATTGGGGTCATTTTCGTTGAAGCATTCTGTATGGATTTTATATGGGTCTATTTTTTTTTATGAAGTATTATTGTTTACGCTGTCTAATGTATGTGTACATGTCAGTTAAAATATTCTTTTTAAAAAAAATCATAAAAAATTTTTAAAAAATTGCACATCAGCAGTAAATAAGAAAAAATTTACCTGAACGAATCCCTTTTTAAAACCGGGTTTTAAACTTTTTGGGCTTTATTTTTCCGGGCCGGGGGAAAAAGGGGGGCCGGGGGCTAACCTGACCCTAAAAGGGGTCCTAACTTAAAAACCCCACCTTGGGGGTCTATAAGGTTCAGGGTCCAAATCCCCCGCCTAACCCCCCCTCCTATCAGTCCCTGAACCCGTAATCCCCCCTCCTAAGAAGGACCCTGTTACCCCCCAAAGGGGTATGGGCTGATCCGCAAAAAACACGATTTCAAAAAGACGACTGGGAAAACAAACCCATACACACTCAAACACAAAAGGGAAAAATTTAAAGGCGGGGGTAAAAAAAATTAAGCAATTTTAGCTTAAAACAATAAGGAGCTCTTTTAATTTTAAGTCACCAGTTAAATCCATCTTGGTCTGCTTTAAAGAATTTCACTGGCAACCCCCCGCAAAAAAACCCCCGGGATTTAAAAGGAACCTTTTCAAAAATAATAAATTTTCACGGGGGAAACGCCCAGTCCAGAACCGAGCACAGACAGAATTAACCCCCCTCACTCCCCAAAAACAAAAAACAGAAACCCTCAGCGTGAAAAATCAGAATGTGAAAACCACGACGATCTTCGTGGGGTGCACAATGACAGTACCCCCCTTTACGAGGGGCCCCCGGGGACCCCCGGGGCCCCGGTCTCCCCCGGGGGGAGTTTTGGGGGAAAGGTCCGAACCAAACGATCTGCTTTAAATTTGAACGCAGGAACCCACTTTTTTCCCTCCCCTGGACCCCCCCCTTTTAAGCACCAAGTACTGAGGGCCCCGGGGTTTTAAGACGTGAGTCAATGTTTTTAAAAAATTTGGGAAACCCCCAAATTTAATTAAACCCATGGGGGAGGGGGTTTGGGTGACGGTAGGGACTGGTGCCACGTACCTTTTTAAAAAAAGGGACTTGGAACACATTGGGGGTTTTAAACGTAGGAGGAGGGTCCGACGAAATTTGCCCCCCGGGTTAATTATGGAATGTCCTGTAGGGCCCCCATGAATCGGGGGCCCGTTTTCAGGAGGGTTTTTAAATTTTTTTTCCTGGTAAAAACCCAAACCCCGATCGTTCACTTTTAACTGGCCCCAAAAATTCCCCCCCAATCACCAAAATTTTTAAAACTTCCCATAGCACTCGATTTTTTAATAAAACCTCTCCACACTGAAGCAAGTGACGACGAAAAAACACTCCTCCTCGGGAAACCCCCAAAAAGGGCCCCCCCATTAAAAGCCCAAACTGGGGTGAAAACCATATCCCCCCAAAAAAGGGGGATTTACCATGGACTCGCCCGCCTTTTTTTAAAAGGCAAAACTCTGCCAGGGAAAAAAAAGAAGACCCCCCCTGGGGGTTTTTGGGGAAAAAAAAACCCCCAAAAAAAAGTAAAAAGGCTTTGATTCGACGCTCTGTCGGGACCATTGGTCTGCGGATGAAAACCCGGGGGAAAAATGAAATTGCACCCCCCGACGAAAAAAAAATCCCCCCCAAAAAATTTAGACACAAACTAAACCCCCCATCTGCCCCCAATAAAAAGGGGAAAAACCCATGAATCTCACAACCCCCCCAAAAAAAACCACCTGCGCCATTTTTTTTTGGGCATTGGGAGGCAGGAAAAAGAAAGAAATGTCCTTTTTGAACCTGTCAACAACCACCAAAAAGACAGTTTTCCCTGACAACGGAGGAAAATCCGTAATGAAGTCCATAGACAAAAAATCCCGGACGCTCCGGGGAAAAATTTAAAAGGGGGGGAGGGCCCCAAAAGGGGCGGGATGCGGGGTCTTTTGAGCAGCCCCAAAAACCCCCCCGGACGCGACAAAAGTTTAAATCTTTTTAACTTAGGCCCCCAAAAAAGGCGAGAAAAAGGGGGATTAAAGTAGCCTTTCTCCCTGGATGTCTGCTAAAGCAGAATTTGTGGCCTAAAACCCCTTTTTTTTTCAATGATTTGGGCAAACAGTCCCCCCCCCCCCCCCTGAAAAGGGGGTACAGGGGCGTCCCCCCCCCGCCTCTAATACCCCCCTCCTCAAGTCAGAACTCCCGCCCACACTGCCACCCCCCCAAGGGTAGGAAACGGGTCACCGTTTTCCCGGCCCCTGGGAAATGCGAGCAAGGCCAGCCTTTTAACTTCTTAACCCAGGCGATATGTGAGACAAAATTAAATGGGAAAAAAACACGCCCCTCGAGCCCTTTTTGGAATTCAGGCTTAGCAGTTTTCCCAAAAACAGCAGGTTTTTGTGTCAGAAAAGAGGGGGCCCCGGGGGACGCCCCCCCAAAAAAATGCCCCATTTTTCAAAAACCAACTTAATGGCCAAAAATTTCCCCATTGCCGGGATCATAATTCCTTTGGCGGACGAAAAATTTTAGAAAAGAAAGGCACGGATGCCTTTTTTCCAGGGGGCGGACCTTTGGGCCCAAAATTGCCCCACCCCTACGTCAACGGGGTCCACCTCCACAATGAAAAGCTGGAGTTTTGGTTGGAGAAAACGGGTCCCCAAGGGGAAAATTTTTTTTTTTAAAGGGGAAAAAAACTTGGCAAGCTTTGTCCCAAACCCTTTTAGAAAAATCCCCCCTTTTCTTGGTTTAGTCAGGGGGAGGTTTGACAACAGAGGGGAAATTCAAATAAATTTCCGGTTGTAGTTAGCAAACCCCCGAAAAAAGCTGCCAAAACCTTAAGATCCTTGGCGTCATTTAAGATGCCCCTCACTTTTTCAGGGCCAAACGGAAAAAAGGAGCTGACACCAAGAAACCCAAAAACGAAGTTCCGACGGGAAATACAACTTTTCCCCTTTTCGTATAGTTTTTGTCTGCAAAATCGCAAAAAACCGTCTCACAGCTTGGGAGACACAAAAACGGCGAGGGAAAAAAAAAGTCCCAAATATACGACCCCCAAACGCCCCAAAGGTGACGAAAAATGTCATTTTAAAAAAAAATTGGGAAAAAGTGGGCAGTGTCAGACCAAAAGGGGGGGACAAGGGGTTTTTATAATGTCCCCCCCCGGTTTTAAAAAACCCCCTTTTTTCCCCCACCCCCTTTTTATCCAACAAATTATCCCCCCCCTGAGATCCAATTTAGAGAACCATTGGGGCAAAAAAATTTTATTGAAGGGGATCAGGAATAAGAAAGGGGGGGGTACGGATCCGAACAGTTTAACCCCAATAAGTTCGCGGAAATCCAAAAAAGGGGTAGGCCTCCATCTTTTTTCTTCACAAAGAAAAACCCCCGGGGGCCCCACGGGGGAAGAGGGAAGGTCTAATCCCCCCTTTTTGGGCCAATTTTCCCCAAAATATAGTTTTTTCATAGCCTGCCTCTCGGCCCAAAAAGGTTATAAAAACCTAGCTTTAGGAACTTCCCTCGGGAAGTAAAAAAATAGAGCAGCTACACCCCCGATGGGGAGGAAACCCTGACACCCCCCCTGGGGAAACACCCCCAAAGTCCTCCAAAAAAGGGGGCCCATGTACTGGCCACCGCACTGATACGGGGGTTATGCAGTTACTTTTGAAAAAATCACCCATTGGCTTATCTCTTGGCTGCCAATTTTAATCACGGGGTTTTTTTTAAAACCAACAAGGAATTTCCCCAAAACAATGGTTTTAGGTGGGACCCTCCAAAACATAACAAGATAATTTTTCCCCCATGTTCGCCCCTACCCGAAGTAAATTTTAAAGGACCCCATGAACAAAGTCCCTTTGGCCCCAGAGGCCGGCGTCAATGGAGAATAAGGGTGGGGTTTTGGGCCAAAAACCTCAGAGGCATCTTGAGCCGGGAGAAACTGAGCGTAAACCCCGTTTCCCCCCCGGGCCCACAAATCAAGAAAACAAAAAAACTCCACTCTCGTACCAACCCCCCCATCTCCCTGGTACAAGGAACTGAGAGAATAGCGGACAAAAACTTTACCCCCGGGGGTTTTCGTCCACCCCCAAAACCCGGGGTTAACATTTTTCCCCGGAAAACTTTTTGCTCAAAAAAGGGACGGGGGGGCATCCCCCCCAAAAAAGTCCCTCTTTCCCCCAAAAAAAACCCACCTTCTAGTCCTGCTGCGTACCCCCAATCCCCCCCCACGAATATGTCCCTCCCAACGCTAGGCCCCTTTTCCCCAAAAACCCCCCAAGGGGAACCCCAACAAAAAAGGGGCTTTTGTAGAGGGGGAGCAAAAACCCCCGGGGGGGGGAGTTCCCACCCCTCCCCCCAAACCGCTTTCCTTTACGGAAACTGGGGCCTAGCAGCCCCAGTATGGAGGGAATCATACTGAGCCAAAACGTCCTTTAATTTGCAGAAACCCCCTAAACAAACTGCCCAAGACCGGGTCATTCCCTGAGTTCTGTGGCCCTCTAGGGAAAATCAGAAGAAAATTCCTCCGCCGGACGACCCCCTGCTGATCTTACGTAATTTTGCTGGGCAAGGGGAACCGATCGGGTAAATCATATACCAAACCCGGGCAGTAAAAAATCGTCCCAGACTGAGAGCGGGATCCCGGGGGAAAGGGAAAAACCCCCCGGGATTGGGGGCCCCCTTGTAGGAGCGAAAAACCCAATTTTCCCACTTCTGCTCTTCATCCCTGATGTCGAGGCCAAAGCCGAAAAAACAATTTACATGCTTCCTAAGGGTTTAAAAAAATTTTTCCGCCCACCAGTGAACCCTTTTCCCGGGGGTACTTTAGGTTCAAAAATTTTTGGGCCGAGGGAGACAAAACCCTTTTTGGGGGGTTTTAAAAACCTCAGCTCCCGGGGAAAACCTCAAAGCAAGACCCCCGGGTATGGCCCCTGGAACTGGGGGTAATTTTTTTGGCCGTGAAAAAATCCCCTGTCAATGATATTGACGTGTCAGTTAACTATTCTTTTTGAAAAAACCCTTTACAACAAAATTTTTTGCAAATCACAGTTTAAAAATAGAAAGATTTACCGACACGATATCGTTGAAAACCCGGGTTTTCTTGGGGGAAATTGGACGCGTCAAGGAAAAAGGAGGGGCCCGGGGGTTTAAACCCCCCCCAAAACTGGGGTTTCCCAACTAATCCCTCACCTTTTGGGGTACTGATAATGGGGTTTTTAAAGGGGCCAGTCTCCCCAACCCGTCTCCTATCAGTCCTGAACCTGTAATCAGTCCTAAAAGGCCCTGATTACCCCCAAAAAGGGGAAGGGCTGATCTTTTGCTAAATACCAATTAGACATATAAGACGGGGAGAAAACCAGACCGCTCCCCATCAAACCAGAAGGAAAAAAATGGGCTGGGATATTTAAAAATCTAAGCAAGTTGAGCTTAAAAAAAATTAAAAGGGGGTCTTTAAATTAAAAATACCAGATCAATCCCACCCGTGGTCTCATGAAATTTTATGGCAACTCCCAAGCGACAAAACCCGGGGTTTAAAGGAAACCAATCAAAAATAATCAAAATTTTTCCGGGGGGAAAAATGCACCCGTCCCGAACCCAGCACAGACAGGGAAATTAAAAACCCCACTGCCCAAAAAAAAAGAAACAGAACTCAGCTGGGGGAATCAGAATGTGCAACCCCGGGGCGATCTTTTGTGGCGATGCACACATGACAATTATAGGGGGGCCCATTTTTCGTAGGAAATTATTGGGGGGGCCCCCTTTTCTGTGTGGAGCAAAATTTGGGGGCCCCAAAAAGTTTGGTCATTTTAAAAGGGCCCCCCCTATATAAGTTTTTTTGGGGGGCCCCTTCGTAGGATATTTTAAGGGTTCCCTTCTGTATGGAGCATGATATGAGTTTCCATTCGTAGGGGAATTATTTGGGGTCCATATTTTGTATGGGGTTACATGGGGGGTTTTTCTGTATGGAGCTTATTTGGGGGGTTTTTTTTCTGAGGAGTATTTTTTTGGGGCCCCTTTTGTATGGGGGCAATATATGGGGTCCATTAAACGTTGGAGCATTATATGGGGGGGTTAATTTATGGGCATTATAGGGGCCCAAATTTTGTATGGAGATTAATGGGGTCCCCCCCTATGTGGGGGTTTTTATAGGGGCCCATTACTCCCTAAATTTAGCATTTTTTAGGGCCCCCCCTTTTTATTGGGGGATTAAACGGGTCCATTTTCTGCATATGATTTTTTGGGGGCCTTATTCTGTTGGGGGATTTTTAAAGGGTCCCAATTTTTTTTTTATCGACATTATATGGGGGCATATTTGGTAAAAAAGCATTAATGGGTCCATTATTTTGATGGGCATTATATGGAGTCCCCCAAAACTTATAGAACATTATATGGGGATCATTACGTATGAGCATTCTTGGTGTTATATGAGGTCCTTATTCTAATAAAAGTATTACATGGGGCCCCTTTTTTTTTGGGGGAACATTTTTGGGGGGTTTTTTGCTGTGGGGGGAAAAATTTTGGGGGTTCCTTATTCAGTATGGGCTTTATAGAGCCCTTTTTTTCTGTTGGCGCTTTTTAGAGGCCCATTAGCAGTAAAAGAAATATTTGGGCTCTTTTCGTAGGGAAAAAAAGGGGGTTTGCACATAATTTTGGTTTTTGGGACTTGGGGTGTCCATAATACTGTTGTGGATTTTTAAAACTGTCCGGTCAAAAATAAAAACTTTAAAAATTTCCCCCTCAGGCTCCCACGTGCACTGCGGGTTTAGTGGTTTGACCTATTGTAAAATTTAAAAATAGTTTACTATTTTAATGTAAAGGTCGTGAAATCTTTGACTTGTACTATATCAAATTTTTTTTGCCATACTGTGCATATGAATCATGATATGTTTTTAAAAGGGGCACTGGATTCTTTCGTTTGGGGCCCCCCAAAAAATTGGGGGCCCCCGGGGGTGTGAGCCCCCCCCCCCCCCCCCCCCCCCCCCCCCCCCCCCCCCCCCGGGCCCCAAAAACAAAAAGTGAATTTTTAAATATCCAATGGGGGATTCTGCCCCCCAAAAAAAGCAGCATGTTTTTTAGTGTTGCATATTCAAGTGTTTTGTATGACCCCCCCCTGCTTTTCCCCCAAAACCCCCCAGAAAAAAGCGAAAAAGTCTACCCCCTTTCCCCGTGCTCCTGTGCCGTGCGCGTTCACTTTGAAGGGGACACTGTTTTCATGTGCGACGAGAGAGCATAATCATTCCCCTGCCCCCCCAAATCTTGCACGTGAAGTCATGTGGGGCCCCTGGCTGGGAACATGTATTGCGGCGCAAGGACCCCCTGGGGTCTGTTTGTTGTAATTGACTTTACTGAATGTACATTGAGGACACACATCCAGCTGAAGGTGGGGCCCGCCGGTCAAGCGGGGGTGACACCACTGCCCCCCTGGGCCTGTCTTCCCCCCATCTCCACCCCGGGTTTTTTGCAGAGCTTTTCCCCCTTTTAAATTTTCCAGCCCCTATCACCCGAAAAATGTGCAAAAATATCAAAAAAATTTTTTTTTTTTACAGCCAATGCCCATAAGAGGATGAGTGGATTTACCCCCAGGGGCATCCCCCAAAATTTTTCCTCAAGAGACATGGGGGCCAAATCCCTATATGTACAAGTTTATCAAAATTTTTTTAGACAAAATATGAATAAAAAAGGGAAAAAAAGTAAAAAAAAAACAAAAAAAAAAAGTTTCGAAATGCGAAACCAGGGTTTTAGCAGTGATCCAAAAAAAAAGTACTGGGCCCCGGGGGGGAAACCCACTTTTGTATGGCAATGTTTGCATAAGCAAAAAGTGTGTCATTTTTCCCCCCCTAATGTTCCCAGTGAGTGAGGGGAAAAAAGAAGCATGAACCAAAACCTCAAAAATCAACTCAATACGAAAATTAAAATTAAAGCAATACGTAAGTACCCAATTAAAAATAGTAAATGGGGAAGAAAAAACAATAGGGTTTTTAAATGTAAAAAAGTAAACCCCTTTTTTATCATACATGGAACCGTGTAACAGCAAAACCCCCAAAATTGTTTCGCGTGGGCTTCCCCCGGGCCGGGGGGTTTTTGAGTACACATAGAGGGGTTTTTGGGACCCGTGCAAAAGCTTTTTTGGGGGAGTATTTCCCGATGCCCCTTTTTTCCCCTAATTCCCCCTTTTTACCAGTACCACAGAGGCTTTTTGGCATAGTAAACAAAAGGCTTTTTGGCCAGTACCCCCCGGGCGGGGGTTTTAGGTATGTAGCGGTGCCTAAAAAACATCGGCTGGAAAAATCAAATACAGTAAAGTGGGGGTTTTTTTTACCGAAAAGGCTTTTTGGGGATGGCCCCAAAAATTTCAGTTAAATTTTTGCTCATCCCTAGGACAAAAGTAAAGGTAAAAAAAATGGTGAACTGCTGGGGGTTTTTCGCAAAATTTCTGGACAGCACCCCTAAATTTGGTTTTGGGAAAAAAAAGGTCACCGGGGGGGTTTTCTTTAAAATTTAAAGGCTTTTTCAAATTTCTTAATTTTAAATTCCCGTTTTCCCCCCCCCAAAAAAAATTTTTTTTTTTAAAAAACCCCAAACCCCAAAATTCCCCCCCCCCCCCCCCCCCCCCCTTTTAAAAACCCCCCCCCCAAACCACCCCCCCCCAAATTTCCCCCCCCCCCCCCCCCCAAAAAAAACCCCCCCCCCCAAAAAAAACCCCCCCCCCCCCCCCCCCCCCCCTTTTTTTCCCCCCCCCCCCCTTGGGGTAAATTTTAGTAATGTAAAATTATTTTTTATTAAAAAAATCAAAATTTTGTAGATTTTATGAAAAGGAAAAAAAAGGGGGAAAAAGGGGGAAAAAAACCATAAAGTATTAAGAAAAAAAGAACATGGAGGGAGGGTTTTTTTTTTCCTCCGTAAAAAAGTTGAGGTTCAATTCATTCCCCCAACTCGCCACTTGTATGAGTATGTTCAAAAAATCTGACACCGCTGGAAACGGTGCCGGCAAGGGGGTGGAATAAGCTTTTTTATTTTATTAAGAAAATAGGGAGAAAAAAAACGAGGCTTTCTTTTAAAAGAAAAAAATTTGCATTTATCCAATTAAAAAAATTACAAAAATACGTGAAAAAACTGTTAAACCCGGGCCTATTTGTTGTGAAAATCTGTCTTATCATGGATACGTCTTTTTTTTTTTTGGGACCAAGCGGGGGGAGGGGGGAAAAAGGGGGTTTTCCTAGGGGGCCCCCCCTTTTAAATGCAAGCAGAAACCTTTATGTTTTATTTCGCTGTGTGACAAAATAAAAAAAGGAAAATTTACCAAGCTCAAAAAAAGGGGCCCTTTTAAAAAAAAAAGACGGATTCGTATGTGTAAAGCCTCAAAGAAAATCCACGTAGGCAGATCGTCACCTCCCAAGTTTCACACACTATTAAACAGAGCCAGTTTCTTACAAGAACTTCTCTTGGGTATATAATGGTTTTTTTCTTTCCCCACACTAAATTACGTAAAACGATAATAGAAAAAAAGCTAAAAAAAAAGGGGGGTCATGAAAAAATGCAATAGATACAAAAACTAGGCAAAAAAAAAATATAACATCTCACACAAAAATATGGGTCCAAACTCTTGGGGAAAAAAACCTTTTCTGGGGGAACCCCGAAGAAACCCCAAAAACTAAACTATGTACCAATGGATGTAGAAAAATTAAAAATTTCGCATGCCAGAATAAAAAAAAAAGGTTTTGTACTGATTTGGACAGGACTCACAATTTTTAATTATAGGCCCCGAGACCCAGTTTTCTTTTTTTTGGCAAAATTTTAGCCCGACCTATTATATGGGGCCAAAAATGTTGCAGATTTCCGTTTTAGCAAATCTCTGCAAAAAAAAATTTTTAGGAGAGTAAAATTTTTCACTTGGGGGGCATAAAATTATTATTTTTTTTTGATTTAATTATTATGCTTTGCTTATATAGCGCCACATATTTCACAGCGCTTTCCCCAATTATCATTGTGCCCCCCTTGGGGGCCCAATGTAAATTCCCATCAGTTTTTTGGGGGTTTTAAAAAGGGCAACGGGGCCCCCAAAAAAAAAACCCCGCAAAAAGGGGGGGGTACCCCCCTTTAGGGTTGCCTTGGGGGAATTTAAAACCAGGACCCCCCCCTACGGGAGAACCGGGGCTAACAATAAAGCTCCCCTGCTGCCCCCTCACCCGATATGGGGGGTTCGGGAAAAAGAACTGACAAAAAAAAACCCCCGAGATGCCCCCCCCCCCCCCCCCCCCCCCCCCCCCCCCCCCCCCCCCCCCCCCCCCCCCCCCCCCCCCCCCCCCCCCCCCCCCCCCCCCCCCCCCCCCCCCCCCCCCCGACAGCGGGATTTTTTTGGGGAACTTTTAATAAAACAACTAACTGCAATGGTCAACACGTGCCCCTTTTTTATAAAAGGGCCAGCAAAGTCTCCCGCTGTTTTTATTCCAACAGACAAACCCAAAATTTTTTTTTTAGGGGGGGGCCCTTAAAAAAAAAAAATCTCCCTCCTTTGGGGGGGAGTAAGGATCAAGTAGTTTTAATCCAAACCCTGTTTTCCCTTTTTTCCTTTTTGAGAATGCTTTTTAAAATAGGTGTCGGGGGAAGCTTTTTTTGGCCCCCCCTTACACCTAGCAGATCACTAGGGGGAACCCCCCCCCCCCCCCCCCCCCCCCCCCCCCCTAAAAACCCCCCAAATTTTTTTGAGGCAGCGCCCCCAGCCCCGATCCCTTTTAGTGTGCCTGGGCGCGAATCACCCCCCCCGGGGTTTGTCGTGCTGTTTAAAGTCTAGGGGACTTATGCTTTGCAATTTGAAAATTTCCCCAAAATTAATTTAGCTCTATAAAAAGCATATTTCAGCCCCGACCGTTGTTGAAAAATCTGAAAATGTATTTGGACCCCCCAGGATCTGATTTGTCCCAAAAACCTTAAAAAAGGGGGGTTGGGTTGTGGGTTTTTTTGTCACTATTGACTTTTTTTTTTTAAAAACCCCCTCGTTAGTTTTAGCAAAATTGAAAAAAATTATACCCTTTACCCTGATGAATACCCCCCCCCACAAGTTTGTTCTTATAGTTGGTCAATGTTATGATATTCCCTTTTTCTCCAAAAAAGGAGTAGGGAGCTCTTATTATAATTCCCCAAAACAAAATAACCCCCTAAGTATCAAAAACCCTGAACGTTTATTCAAAATTTATCAGAGTGAAGAATACTTGCCGGTGTTACTAATTTTCTTGAAAAACAAATTTTCCAAGAACAGAATTCTTTTGTACAAGTAGGGCTAATGGACAGGGTGGTAAAAGAATGCCATTGTACCCAAATGGTTGCCCCGTGGGGGATGAAAATTTATTTTAACATGGATAAAAAAAGCCATCCCGGAGGTCTTTTGGGTTGACGTTAGGTTTTTTTTTGATCTGATCCTGCTAAAAAAACAGCCCAAAAAAAAAAACAAAAAAAAAAAAGGAAAAAAGGGGGTTTTTTGAAAGACAAAAAAATTTTAAAAAAGGGAAAAAGGGGGAAATTTATGAAAAGAAATTGGGGCCCCATGCCATTTTCTTTGAGGGGTAGAAAAAAAAATACTGTACAAGGGGAGGCCATATGTATAAAAGATTACACAAATTAACCTTTTTAGTATGAAAATGCCTCACGTTACGTTTGTGGGGGTGGGGAAAACCCCCTTTTTTTTTTAAATTTTCCCCCGGGGGGAAAAGTTTAAGTGCAAAAATTTTCCCCCATTTTACAGTCTCCCCTTTTTTTGTTTAAAAATTTAAAAAAAAAGCCTGCAAAGGGTGGTGGATAGATAAAATTTTTACATTTCTTAAATTTAAAAGGGGGTATTCACCCCAAAAAAGGGCCCTTTTAAAAGGGGGAAAAAAAAAACCCAAAAATATACAGTGGGGTCTCAAAAACCCCCATTCCCCCGGGCGGCATTTTGGGCAGCTTTGGAAAAAAGATAGTCAATATGTGTACACCCAAAAATTTTTTTTGTAGGGCCAAAAAGGGGTTTTGATTTTTGGTTTTTCTTAAAACCCAAAATGAGACTCCCCTTTAGAAGACCCCCCTTAAACCCCCCTTTTACCCCAAGGGGGGGTTTGCACGTTAATGGGGGGGGGCCCAAAAATTTTTCCAAATTTTGGGCCACTGTCCTTTATGATTTTTTAATTTGGGGAAAGCTTAAAGGATCTTCGCGATTCTGGAATGTTTTCTGGGGGGAAAAAATTTTCCCTTTATGATGTGGTAAAATTTTTTCTATAAAATTGCATTTTTTATGAAAAAAAAAAAAACCCCAAAAAAGGGAAAAAATTTTTAAAAATTTTTAAATTTTTTAATTTTAAAATTTTTTTCCCTTAAAAAAAAGGGAAAAATGTCACACAAATATTTAAAAAAATAAATTTTTTCCCCCATGTTATTTTACATCAGCAAAAAATTTTTGGGAAAAAAAATTTTTTTTGTTGGGAAAAATTTTGGGTTTTAAAAATTGACCGCGTTTTTTCTTTTTTTCAACAAAATTTACAACCCCCCTTTTTTTGGGGGACCCCCTAAATTTTTTAGTCACTTTGAGGGGTCTATATAGCGGGAAAACCCCCCAAAAAAGCCCATTCTAAAAAAAAACACCCCCAAGGTCTCAAAACCCAAAAATTAAAAAAGTTTTTTTAACCCCCAGGGGGCCCAAAGGGGCGAACAACGGGAAAAGGGAAAAAAAAAACATTTTTTTTTTTTAGTCCAAAAATGATCTTTTAAAAAAATTTTTTTTATTTTCACAAGGGGAAAAAAGGGGAAAAAGGGGGCTGAAAAAAAGTTTTTGTGCTTTTTCCTTGGGTACCCGATACCCCAAAAATGGGGGGGAACCACTGTTTGGGCGCACGGCAGGGTTTGAAAGGGAGGAGCGCCGTTTGACTTTTCCAAACCAAAATTGGCTGGAATTTGCAAAACGGCGCCATGTCGCGTTTGGAGGGCCCTGATGTGCCTAAACAGTGGAAATCCCCCACATGGACCCCATTTTGGAAACTAGACCCCTAGGGAATTTCTAGATGTGTGGTGGCCTTTGAACCCTCAAGGCTTCACGCAAGTTTGAATGTGAGCCGTGGAAGAAAAAAAATCATATTTTTTCAACAAGCATGATGTTTTAGCCCCCAATTTTTTTTTTTTCCCAGGGGTAAGGGAGAAATTGGACACAAATAGTTGTTGTCCCTTTGTCCTGAGTACGCTGATACCCCATTGGGGGGAACCACTTTTTGGGCGCACGGCAGGGCCGAAAGGGAAGGAGGGCCGTTTGCTTTTCCAAACCAAAATTGGGGGGGGAATTTTGCGAAAGGACGCCATGTCGCTTTTGGGGAGGGCCCTGATGTGCCTAAAAGTGGAAACCCCCACATGTGACCCATTTTGGAAACTAGACCCCTAGGAATTATCTAGATGTGGTGAGCATTTAAACCCCTCAAGTGCTTCACGCAAGTTTTAATGTAGAGCTGTGAAGAAAAAAAATCTATTTTTTCCCAAGCATGATGTTTTGCCCCCAAATTTTTTTTTTCCCAGGGTTAAGAGGAAAATTGGACCACAAAAGTTGTTGTCCAAATGTCCTGGTACGCTGATACCCATATGGGGGGGGAACCACTGTTTGGACGCCGGCAGGGCTTGAAAGGGAAGGAGCGCCGTTTGACTTTTCCAAACAATTGGCTGGAATTGCAAAACGGACGCCAGGCGGTTTTGGAGGGCCCCTGATGTGCTAAACGTGGAAACCCCCACATGTGCCCCCAATTTTGGAAACTAGACCCCTAAGGAACTTATCTGGTGTGTGGGTGGCACTTTGCCCCCCAAGTTTTTTCACTAAGTTTTAATGCCTGGCGGGGAAAAAAAAATAATTTTTTTTTCAAAAAAGTGAGTTTTGTCCCCCATTTTTTATTTTCCCAAGGGTAAGGGAGAAATTGGACCCAAAAGTGGTTGTCCAATTTGTCCGAGTATGCTGTACCCATATGTTGGGGGGATACACTGTTTGGGCAACGGCCCGGGCTCGAAAAGGGAAGGGCCCCGTTTGACTTTTCCAAAAAAAAATTGGCTAAAATTGCGAACGGACGCCTGTCGCGTTTGGGGGGCCCCTGATTGCTAAACAGTGGAAAACCCCCCACATGTGACCCCATTTTGGAAACTGCCCCCTAAGAATTATCTAGATGTGTGGTGAGCACTTTGAACCTCAAGTGCTTCACGCAAGTTTGTAATGTAGAGCGTTAAGAAAAAAAATCTTTTTTTCCCACAAACATGATGTTTTGTCCCCAAATTTTTTTTTTCCCAAGGGTAGAGGAGAAATTGGACCACAAAAGTTGTTGTCCAACATGTCCTGAGTCGTGATACCCTTATGTGGGGGGAAACCACTGTTTGGGGCACGGCAGGGCTTGAAAGGGAAGGAGCGCCGTTTGACTTTTCAAACAAAAATTGGCTGGAATTGCGAACGGAGCAGTCGGTTTGGGGGCCCCTGTGTGCCTAAAGGGAAACCCCCAATGTGACCCCATTTTGGAAACTAGCCCCCTAAGGAACTTTCTAGATGTGGGTGAGCACTTTGAACCCTCAAGTGTTCCCGCAAGTTTGTAAGTAGGCCGTGAAGAAAAAAAATCATATTTTTTCCAAAGCATGATGTTTTGCCCCCATTTTTTTATTTTCCAAGGGTAAGGGAGGAGAAATTGGAACCAATAGTTGTTGTCCAACTGTCCGGGTACGCTGATCCCTATTGGGGGGGAACCATGTTTGGCGCACGGGCAGGTCGAAGGGAAGGGCGCCGTTTGTTTTCCAAAAAAAAAATTGGTGGAATTGCGAACGGCCCTGCCGGTTTGGAGGGCCCTGATGTGCCTAAACAGTGGAAACCCCCACTGTGACCCATTTTGGAAAATGACCCCCCTAAGGAACTTATTGGTGTGTGGTGGCCTTTGAACCCCCAAGTGTTTCCTAACTTTTTTATAATGCCCTGGGGTGAAAAAATTTTTTTTTTTTTTTTCAACAAAAGTGATGTTTTAGTCCCCTTTTTTATTTTCCCAAGGGTTTTAGGGAGAAATTGGCCCAAGATGGTTGTCCAATTTGTCCTGAGTACGTGTACCCCATATGTTGGGGGGTACCGTTTGGGCCACGGCGGGCTGGAAGGGAAAAAGCGTGCGTTTTGGAATGGACTTTGATGGAAATGGTCTGCGGGGTCTGTTCGTTAGCGAGCCCCTGATGTGCCTAACAGTGGAAACCCCACATGGACCCATTTTGGAAACTAGCCCCCCTAAGGAACTTATCAGGTGTGTGGTGAGCATTTGAACCCCCAAGTGTTTCACTAAAGTTTTTAATGCCCTGGCTGGAATAAAAAAAAAAAAAAATTTCCCAATATTTTTTAGTCCCCTTTTTTTTATTTTCCCAAGGGAAACAGGGAACTTGGCACAAAAGTTGTTGTCCAATTTGTCCTGAGTACGCTGATCCCTATGTTGGGGGGACCATGTTTGGGGCATGGCAGGGCGCAGAAGGAAAGCAGTGACGTTTTGGAAGCAACTTTGTGGAGGGGTCTGCGGGCGGTATGTTCCGTTAGCAGGCCCTCATGGCCTAAACAGTGGAAACCCCCACAATGACCCATTTTGAAACTAGACCCCTAATGAACTTTCTAGGTGTGTGGTGGCATTTTGAACCCCCAAGGTTTCATTAAAGTTTTAATGCCTGGCGTGAATAAAAAAAAAAAAAAAAATTTTCCAAAATATGATGTTTTGTCCCCAATTTTTTATTTTCCCAAGGGTAACAGGGAAATTGGACCACAAAAGTTGTTGGCCCCAATTTGTCCGGTACACTGATACCCCAATGTTGGGGGAACCCTGTTTGGGCGCTGGCAGGGGCAGAAGGAAGCAGTGAGTTTTGGAATGCGACTTTGATGGAATGGTCTGCGGGGTCATGTTCCGTTAGCAGAGCCCCTCTGTGCCTAAACAGTGGAAACCCCACAAGTGACCCCTTTTGGAAATAGACCCCCTAGGAACTTACCTAGGGTGTGGTGGCATTTGAACCCCCAAGTGTTTCACTAAAGTTTATAATGCCCAGGTTAAAAATAAAAATCCTACTTTTTTCCTCACAAAAATGATGTTTTTCCCCATTTTTTATTTTCCAAGGGTAAGAGGAGAAAATTGGCCCAAAATTGTTGTCCAATTTGTCCTGGCACTGGTGCCCCTATGGGGGAAAAAAAAAACGTTTGGGCACAAGTCGGGCCTCAGAAGGGAAGTCGTGACGTTTTGGAATGCGGGGATGTGGAATGGTCTGCGGGGCAGTTCTTTTTCCCGGCTCCTGATGTGCCTAACAGTAAAAAAAACACAAGTGACATAATTTGGAAGTGACTCCCAAGGAACTTTTTAATGTGCCCCCTTCTGGAAACTAATTTTCTGTAAAGTAAATTGTTAGTGCATTGAGGTGGGACAATTTGAAACAATCCTTCATCACAGGCCAGGTTTTTGGGGCAGGTGTGATTGGTAAGTGGTGTTCCTTGGTATTCCCCTTTTGTAAACACTCGGACCTTTTTTGCGGCTTCCTTTGCTTCCGTTGGCGGGCCACCCCCGGGAAATGCTTGACTGGTATGATCGAGCCCCCTTCAGTTCAAGAAGTACTGGGGCCGCGGTTTCCTGACGCCCAAATCGGGCCTTAACCATCCTCCTGGAACTGAAGGTAGTCGTATCGCTGTTGCGTGACATGTGAAGCGGAAAGGTTGGCTTGCCATTTGGACGATGTGCACGGACAGCTTCTTGTACACACCCTTGGCCTTTCCCAAAGCACTGTCGGTTTGGAGGGGTTGATCGAGAGATCAACACCCCCCTGTATTTTTGTACCCCAGTACACGTCCGGTTTGCGGACTGGTAGAGAACCCCCTACTTGTGAGGGCGCTGTCATCCCATGATGGTGGTCAAGAGAAGGCACCCTCTTGTCCTTGTCTTGCCACCAACAGGTGGTCGTAATTGGGCTTGCTCTCACCCTTTCTGAGCTTGCCCAAGTAGGTCTTCGGGAGGCCTCTTGATTTTGCGGCGGTACCCCCAAGCTGCGGTACTCGGAGAGGGGATTGTGGTGGGACGCTGGAATAAAAGTTATCGGTGTAAAGGTGTAACTTTATCCAGCGTGGGTGCACCAATCCCCCATTTTCCCCTCACTCCAGGACGGGGGGCCTCAGGGGGTTCAATCCTGGTGTCCTTTCCTTCGTAAACTCTAAAGTGTGCGGTACCTGGGTACTCCGCACAGTTGTAGAGTTTAAATTCCGTCCTTGCCCTTTTTCTGGGCAGGTATGGCGGAATCTGAGCCTCCCTTAAAATGAACCAAGGACTCATCCCGCGTGTCCCTTTGGGGCACTCATTCAGCAAACCTTTTTGCTGAAGTGTTCGATGACGGCGAACTTTGAACGCGGTCAAAGTTGGGGTCATTTTGTGGGGGGACATGTGTTTTTTAATGAGGAATTTGTGGATGGCCTCAAAACGTTCGGCCATGGACCATTGGAAAAGGGGTGTTGTTATAAAATATCAACACTCCAATTTGCCGAGTTTTGGTTTTCAGGATCCCCATAGGAGGACCAGGCCCCAAACTGATCATTTCACCTGGTCACAGGGACCAGTTGGAAATGATGAATGGGTTTTGCGCAAAAATTGCGAGCGTACAAATTAGTTTGTCCACCCGAGGTTAAAATCCTAGAGAAAAAGCTTTGAAAAAGTCTATTTTCTGGGGGCCCCGTGGGTCAAATGATTCCTATTCTGCCACAAAATCGGAATCAGTGGCTGTAATTTTCGGGGGGGGGGCCATATGGGGGTCCGAAAGGGGGCGTGGTTCTTTTCGGGGTGGGGCGCCTCATCTTTGTCCGGGGTCTGCGTGGCGGTTCCGCAGGACCGAGGAGGAAGTGAGGAAGGGAGGAAGAAGAAGAAGGGAAAGAATCTGAAAAGTAAAAAGGGGGATCCTCTCCTCGCTTCGTGTCGGAGGCAAGTAAAGCGAGCCTTTCCACTGAATAGCGCTGTTGGAAGAACGTGACGACGGGCATTTTTTTTGTGTGTGGGTTTTGTGACCTTTATTTATAACTGTGTGTGTGTGGGGGGGGGGGAAAAGTGGTTTGGTGAAACTATGCTGAAAGGAAAAAGTAAAGAAAGAAAGAGAATAGGGAAAAAAATGGCCTGTGAAAAAAAGTCTAAACCAGCAGGCCGAGCTCTGTAATGACCGGTGTCCTTATCAAGTTCCGCGGCTGCCCGGATGTGCGACAGGAGTGGGGGGAAAGGGAAGTGAAAAAAAAAAAAGGCAGGAACGAGCTTGTAAGTGACCGGTGTCACTTATCAAAGTTCCCGGCGCCGGATGTGCGCCAGGGTGGGGGAAAGGAAGTAAAAAAAAAAAAAAAAAACGGCAGGAACGAGTCTGATAGTGACCGGTGTCACTTTCAAGTTCCGCGGCTGCCGGATGTGCGCACAGGGTGGGAAAGGGAAGTGAAAAAAAAAAAAAGGGGAACGAGCTTGATAAGGACGGGCACTTATCAAGTTGCGGCTGCTAGTGTTGGCACGGGAGTGGCGGAAAGTGGAGTGAAAAAAAAAAAAACGCAGGAATGAATTGATAAGTGATGGTGTCACTTATCAAGTTCCCGGCTGCTGGATGTGCGCAAGGAGTGGCGGGAAAGGGAGTGAAAAAAAAAAAGCAGGAACGGCTCTGTAAGTGTGGTGTCACTTATCAAGTTCCGCGGTGTGGGATGTGCGCACAGGGTGGCGGAAAGGGGGTGAAAAAAAAAAAAAGACGGCAGGGCGAGCTTTGATAAGTGACCGGTTCACTTATCAAAGTTCGGCGGCTTAGAGTGGCACAGGAGTGGCGGAAAGGGGAGGAAAAAAAAAAAAAAAAAAAAACGGCAGGAACGAGCTCTGTAAGTGACGGTGTCACTTATCAAAGTTCCGCGGTGCTAGTGTGGACGGGGGTGGCGGAAGTGGGGTGAAAAAAAAAAAAACTGCAGGAACGAGTTGATAAGTGACTGGTGTACTTATAAAGTTCCGCGGCTGTGGATGTGCGCAAGGGTCGCAGAAAGGGGAGTGAAAAAAAAAAAAAATGCGGGAAAACGAGCTCTGTAAGTGATGGTTCACTTATCAAAGTTCCGCGGCTGCTGGAAGTCGCACGGGTGGCGGGGGGAAAAGGGGAGTGAAAAAAAAAAAAAAGGCAGGAAACAGCTCTGATAAGTGCCGGTGTCACTTATAAGTTCCCGCGGCTGCTGATGGCCCGGGGTGGGGAAAGTGGTTTGGGAAAAAAAAAAAAAACTGCAGGAACGGCTCGATAAGTGTGGTGTCCTTATCAAGTTCCCCCCGGTGTGTGTTGGCGGGAGTGGCGGAAAAGGGGGTGAAAAAAAAAAAAAACCTGCAGGGAACGAGCTTGATAAGTGAGGGGTTTTCACTTATAAAGTTCGCGGCTGCTGAAAGTGCGCACAGGGTGGCGGAAAGGGAGTGAAAAAAAAAAAAAACGGGCAGGAACGAGCTCGTAAGTGATGGTGTCCTTATCAAAGTTCCGCCGGTGCTGGAAGTGCGCACGGGGGGGGTGCAAAAAAAAAACGAGCACGAGTGTTGATCGGTGAACTGCGTCACCAATCAACGCTCGGCGGCTGCTAATGTGTGCAAAGGGGGGTAAAAAGAGGGGGGGAAGGGAAGGGGGAGGGGGGGGAAGGGGGGATTGGGGGGATCGGGCAGGGATGGGGCTCAAAAACTCCGTTTTTCCTCTTCTTTTTCTCTCTTCTTTCTTCTCCTCTTCTTTCTTTCTCTCTTTTTTTCTCTTCTTTTTCTCTCTTCTTTCTTCAGCAGGAGTTGTGGTGTACAGGCTACGTGGACCCAAGGCCCAGACAGGGGGTTGGGTGTGACCGCACTGCAGGAATCCCAGCAAGGTGAGGACCCTACAGTGCGGTCAGCAGGCAGATCAGTTTTTGGGAGAAGGTCCAGAGCGGTACACGTGCTGTGACCTGTTTTGGTGGGATCGTTGATCAATCGATCCACCAATCAGGGAGACCTTGTTTTGCGGTTGCTAGACACGGCCTGACGGAGCTCACGCTCCGATTCCTAGGCAGGTCACCGCCCCCGGCAGGAAAAACGGGCACAGACGGTACCCGTGCTGTCCCTGGTTGGCCGATGTCGATGCATCGATCGCGCCAATAGCAGCTGCGGCCCTCTGGGGCCGTTAGGTCCGGCCTAGGTGGTGCTATTAAGCACCGTCCGGCAGGTCAGGCGGGCACAGGGGTCCACCGGGCTGTGCCCTGCGATTGGCCGATCGTGTGATCGGCGATGCCGCCAATCCAGGGGGGGTTGCCCTTTCTATGCCAGGCCTAGGATCGGTCATCGGTTACTCGATTCTAGCCTGGGATCTCACTGTTTCCGCCCATGGATTGGCTGAAAAGGAGAAAGGGTGCGATTGGTGTTCAGAATTGAACAGCCAATCAAGCGTGGGGTGAGGGTGGGCGGTGACAGGACCCCGGGATGCCGGCGCCACTCTCCTGGGTAAGATGGCGTGGGATTTTAATGCGGCATTCGATTAAGTCGCATGTCGCAATTTTTAAGGGTGGACGTACTTCCCGTCCCCGGGCATACGGGCCCAGGTACCAGGACGGGATGTCGTCCGATGGCAGTAAGGGTAATTTTGGGGATGAACAAATGCTGTTGCTTAATCCCTCACCCATTAGGAGCACTGAAATTTTCACTTGTTTTTTTCCTTTGCTCATTGTCAACCTTCATGTTAAACATACAGTCATGGCCAAAAGTTTTGAGAAGACAAAATATTTATTTTCACTGATCTGCTGCCCTCTGGTTTTTATGTGTGTTTGAAGAGTTTTTAGACGCAGAAATATAATAATTGCAAAATATGAGAAAAGCTTATATTGACGTTGCAAGAAGTCAATATTTGCAGTGTTGACCTTTCTTCTTCGGACCTCTGCATTCTCCCTGGCATGCTCTCAATCAATTCTGGACCAAATCCTGACTGTGCAGTCCATTCTTGCACAATCATGCTTTCATTTTGTCAGAATTTTTAGGTTTTTGTTTATCCACCCGTCTCTTGATGATGACCAAGTTCTCAATGGGATTAAGATCTGGGGAGTTTCCAGGCCATGGACCCAAAATCTCTATGTTTTGTTCCCTGAGCCATTTAGGTGTCACCTTTGCTTTATGGCAAGGTGCTCCATCATGTGGAAAAGGCATTGTTGACGCCAAACTGCTCTTGGAGGGTGGGAGAAGTAGCTCTTGGAGGACATTCTGGTACCATTCTTTATTCATGGCTGTGTTTTTAGGCAAGACTGTGAGAGAGCCGTTCCCTTGGCTGAGAAGCAACCCCACACATGAATGGTTTCAGGATGCTTAACAGTTGGATGAGACAGACTGGTGGTAGCGCTACCCTTGTCTTCTCGAATGAGGCGTTTTCCTGATGTCCCAAACAACGAAAAGGGGATTCATCAGAGAAAATAACTTTACCCCAGTCCTCGCAGTCCACTGCCTGTACCTTTTGCGAATATCAGTTGTCCATGATGTTTTTTCGAAGAGAAATGGGTTTCTTTGCTGCCTCCTTGAGACCAGGCCTTGCTCCAAGAGTCTCCGCCTCACAGTGCGTGCAGATGCACCTACACGTGCCTGTGTTATTCCTGAGCAAGCTCTGCACTGTGGTAGCCCGATCCCGCAGCTGAAACACTTTTAGAGACGGTCCTGGCACTTGCTGGTTCTTTCTTGGGCGCCCTGAAGCCTTTTTGGAACAATGGAACCTTCTCTTGAAGTTCTGATGATGGATAGATTATTGACTGAGGTGCATCTTTCTAGCTGCGATACTCTTCCCTGTTAGGCCATTTTTGTGCATTGCAATGTGACTGCACGTGTTTCTTTGAGATAACCATGGTTAACAGGAGAGAAACAATGATGCAAAGCACCAGCCTCCCTTTTAAAGTGTCCAGTGGTGTCATTTACTTAATATGACAGATTGATCTCCAGCCATGTCCTCATCAACACCCACACCTGTGTTAATGGAGCAATCACTGAAAAGAGGTTAGTGGTCTTTTAAGGCAGGTGCAATGATGTTGAATGTGTTTTGGGGGATAAAGTTCATTTTTAGCCTAATATTGACTTTGCAAGTAATTGCTGTTAAGCTGATCATCTTTATAACATTTGGAGTTATGCAAATTGCCATTAGAAAAGTGAAGCAGTAGACTTTGTAAACATTAATATTTGTGTCTTCTCAAAACTTTTGGCCATGACTGTACTGGATCACCTTTGACAGATGGAGAGACACATTTTTGGACCTCTACATAACTAAAAATACTGTACATATACCACTCCTAGATTACCAAAGTCCTAGATACTCACATTTACTATGATCATATGTTAATTGTCCATTTGCTTAGCATGAACTTTGATTCCCCAGTCTTTGGACATTCAGAGATTTTGGTTCCACCGGTTTCATACCCCAATTTCTGCGGGACTGGCGAACTTTTGATGCATGTGGGCTCACGATCCCTGAGCAAAGGAATATCAGTTTGAATTTTAGACCTCAGATCCTTTGGTTTCTAGGTGATAAGCTGCTAACAGTTGCGTATGGTGTGACTTATCCATTCTCACCAGAGAGAATATATGTATGCTTGATCAAGAGTATGGGGTTGTTTAGAGAGGTAGCTGTCAGCTCAACATGCGTCCAGCCAACACCTGTATATGGTCTATGGGCACCTTTAGTGACCAGCAGATAATGTTTCAAGCCAGTGATATGTTGATTCTTGAAGTCCCTTATGTAACATGTTTGGCCAGGATGCTAAGTTAGATGAAAATATGGTATCTCAGACGTTGGCATTCTGGTCTAAATTAATTCTTGTTTGCCTATTTGTCGTTAACTTTTTGGCAGTTGTCTTAGGTTAGGAAATTGTACCAAAACCATTAGACATAATAGGGACATAGTAATAAGGCTGTTCACATTTTTTGTACAGCATCGGTATGAGTCTCAACATCTGTCTTCATCTCCATGAAAGATAGTCTCCAATGCCTTTCTTGACCGAAACTGAAAGAGAGGGGATGAATACTATCATTTAAGAAAGGTTTCTTCATTGATTGGTGTGGGCAGCAACAGCCTCAGGGTTCAGATTACCAAACCCTGGTAGAACCATGTACTCTGATAGTAGGCCCACTATCCTGACAACCAGAGGGGTAGTTGATGTTCGCAAAGGGAGAGTACCAGTAGCATCTTGAATAGTGGGAAGAAAGAAGTCTATTTACCCCCGTATGCCCCTTTGCTAGCTGTTCACTGTCAGTAACAATGCAATAGAGGCAGCGGAACCCTTGCTTCCGTCTGACCAGGTGGAGGCCAAGGGCTCTGAAAGGCGCGTGGAGGATTGGTGTCAGCAGCTACCATAGGCACTGACTCCACCCTTGCACCAAAAAATGGGCTTACCAGGTAGCTCGAGAATTTGAACGGGTCTTCAGCAACATCCTCTGACTTTGGGCAGTCAAAAGGAGTCAACACCATATCACCATGGAGATCATCCGCCATTAAAAAGAGGTAACGGCTTGTACCTGCCGCACATTATCAATGTGCCAAAAGTATGTTACGAGATGACGGGGCTGGGGTAATCAGAGATAGTTGTAGCCCCTGGACAGCTCCATTAGTCCAGTTAAAAAGAAAGATGTTACTATGAGAATGTGTGTAGACTACAGGCGGATTAACGTATTAATATAGGACGCTGACCCATTACCTAGAATTGAGGAATCATTAGCTGCACTGAGAACCGCTAACTATTTCTCTACTTTGGATCTCACCAGGTTCCGTGGCAGAGGCAGACAAAAGAAGACAGCATTTACGACAACAATGGGCCTCTGTGAGTTTAACTACATGCTGTTGGGGATCAGCAATGCGCCAGGAACGTTTCAACTGTTAATGGAATGCTGCCTTGAACATAAAACTTTGAAACGTTCTGCTGTACCTGGATGACATCATCGTCTTCTCCAAAGCCCATGAAGACCACTTGAAGCACCTGGCCGAGGTATTCAAAGCCCTGTCCAACTTTGGTTTGAAAGTAAAGCTGTCCAAATGTCACCTTTTGAAACCCAAAGTGCATACCTTAGGCCATATGATAGCACAGAAGGTGTGGCACCAGACCCTGACAAAGTTACCGTTATCCGGGACTGGCAAAGACCCAGCACCATTCATGAAGTAAAACAGTTTCTTGGTTGGTAGGCTACTGCCGGAGATCTCAAGGACTTTCACCAAAATATCCGCCCCTTGCAAGATCTTCTAGTGAGCCAATCAAGAAAGCAAGAACAAGGTCTTTCCATTCGAGTAGAACAAAAGGATAGAAGAGTCCTTCATCAGGTGAAATAGGCCTAACGGGAGATGAAGTCCTGGCCTACATGATTATGACCAACATTTATACTTTACATGATGCTAGCAACGTGGAATTGGGAGCGGTGCTATCACAAATGCCAAAAAAGCAGGAAAGAGTGATCTCCTACGCAGCAGGAAGCTTCGTCCCACTGAAAGGAACCCTGACAACTACAGCTCCTTCAAGCTGGAGTTCCTTGTCATCGTCTGGGCGGTGACCGAGCGGTTCAAACATTACCTAGCTGCGGTGAAGTTTACCATTACACGGACAATAATCCGCAAACCATCTTGAAACTGCCAAAGTGGGTGCATTTGAGCAGCGAAGGATGACCCTGCTGTCCAACTACGAGTTTACCATAAAGTACCGAGCGGGACATAGAAAGCTAATGCTGATGTGATGTCCAGGATGCTTAATTCACCAGATGGGGGTGAAGATCCAGGAGAACTTGAAGAAATCAAGTTACCAGCTTCGACCAACCAATTGCGGCCAGCGTCCCAAGGGGTGAAGAACAAGCGCTATATCTTACGAGAGGCCATGTTGAACCCATTGCCCAATCACGAGCTGTCAGAGATACAGATAGTGACCAGATGTTCGCTAGTAAAGAAGTTGCTGACACAGCAGATTCACACCCTGGTCCAGATGCTCCACAGGAAGCACAGCAGTTGTGGAAGGAGAGGGGCAAGCTGTTCATCTATGAGGGTAAGCTGTGTCAGAGGAAACATCAACTCGCGCACTCACCAAACTGGTCTGGCAGGTGGTAGTCCCGAAGGGGATGCGCCAATGATCTTGGAGGCGTACTACGAGGAGCAGGACACTTCAGGTGGAAGAATTTAGAGGTACTTACTTCGTGAAAGATTCTATAGGTTGGCATGAGGAGAGCCATTGAGAAGTGGTGCTGAGAATGTGGTCCATGCAACTGCGCAGGAAAGACCGTAACAGCCAGCAAGCCCATTACAGCGTCATCACGAAACAGCACCTTGAACTGGTATCTGTAGCGTCGGCGTCCGGCCTCTGCCAGGCAGGGACGCCGTTCCCCTTACCAGCGCTCTGGTCCTCAGCGCCCCCAGCGTCCTCAGCGCCCCCAGCATCCTCGGCGTCCTCCTTCCACCCTGCTGGGCCGCGCGCTCCTTCCCTGCTGCTGGACTTAGGGCGCGCGCCCGCACCCTCCCCCGCTCTTTAAGGAGCCGCGCGCATTTTCCAAATTAGTCTCGGCAATGCGGAGGACTCCACCCTATATTAAGGGCTTCCTCCTTAATGGAGGTGCCCGAGCAATGTTGTTGTTGCACTGTATAACTCTGCTTCAGCCCTCAGCTCCTGTTTCCAGTTGCCTGCCTGTTACCTGTCTGTTTGCTGTCTGCATCTGACTGCAGCCCTCCCGGAGGTTCGGACATCACCTGCAGTGATCCCCGGCTATTACAGAGCCTCTTGCCTGCCACTTGGGAGCGATCATCTGCCATCCGACTGCAGCTCTATCCGAAGGTTCGGACTTCATCAGCAGTGATCACGGCTACTTAGAGACTCTTGCCTGTCACTTGGGAGCGATCATCTGCCATCGACTGCAGCTTTATCGAAGGTTCGGAATCTCCGCAGTGATCACCGGCTACTCCAGAGACTCCTGCCTGCTCGCTTGGGAGCGATCATCTGCCATCGGACTGCAGCCTACCAGGAGGCTCCAACATCTCAGGTCGTATAGCCTGTATACCCAGAGGATGCCCTGGTCACTTGCCGTGACAACTGCCTACCAGAGACTGCCCTGGTCACTTGCCGTGATAACCTGCCTACCCAGAGACTGCCCTGGTCACTTGCCGTGACAACCTGCCTATCCAGAGACTGCCTGGTCACTTGCCGTGACAACCTGCCAACCAGTGACTGCCTGGTCACTTCCGTGAATTTCTGCCCGTATTCCCGGGCGCACCTGCTCTCTTACAAGTATACTGTCTTGTATAATAAAGCTCAGTGGTTTCCATACCAGACGTTACAGTTTGTCGGGCCATGGAACCCGGTGGCACCCAACCCCTTCATTTCCCGGAATTGTGTCATGAACTATCTCGCCAGAGGTCGCAACAGGAGGCACCCTGGGTCACCTGCGGAACGTCAATTCCCGCCTGGAAACTCTGAATTCATCACCAGCAACCACGCTGGAGCATGACTCACAATCCGGCAGCTCGCTGCTTCCCAATTCCGTGGTTTCCATTCCGGACCCCGACTTTCAGTCCCTAGGTTTGGAGGCGACCCTGCTCTGGCTCGTGGTTTCATTAACCAGTGCACCTGCATTTCGAACTCTGGCACACCAGTTTAACTTGCCCGGGCCAAATTGCCTTCATCATGTCCCATCTCACCGGAGAGGCTCTGGCTGGCTTAATCCTCTCTGGGAGAGAGAAGATCCTCTGGAATCTGACCTGTCTGCTTTTCTTCGGCCTTCCGGAAGGTATTCGACGAACCTGGACGGAGGACCTCTCTGCTCATCTTGTTGCGTCTCGTCAGGAGAGTCTCACGTTGGTCAATATGCCATACGGTTCCGTACTCTACCCTCAGAGTTGGTTGGGACAATAACGCCCTGATTTCGGTCTTCTGGGAGGGTCTGTCGGCCGTATTAAAGATGAACTTGCCGGTCGGACATTCCAACCTTTCTTGATGATTTAATAAATCTTGCCAATCGAATTGATCTACGGTTCCAGGACGTGCCAAAGAGGTCACCGTGAGGAGAGGGTTTCCTCGTCTTGCACCCTCATTTCAGAGACCTATAACCCCTTCCGTTTTCCCCAGATGCACATGTGAGCCTATGCAGGTCGACAGACCAAGATGGTCAAAGCCCGTCAGGACTCACGCCGTGCCGAGGGAGTTGCTTCTACTGTGGCAGTAAGGAGCACTGGATCCGTACCTGTCCGGAGGTCGGGGAAACGCCTGTGTCTAGGTTCGCTCGGAGAGGTCCACTAGACCAGAATAAATCCTCTTCATCTCTGCTGCTGTCTGTCTCTATTCTATCGGTAAGAACGCTACTTCGAACTGGCCCAACTTGATTCTGGAGCAGCTGGGAATCTTGTTTCACAGGCTCTAGTAGAGAAGTATCGCATTCCACCAAAACCTTGGTTGAACCAGTATCTGTTGCTGTGTGGATGGGGGGTCTCCTACTCGTCCCATCCAATTATCACCGAAGCCATAACCCTGCAGGTGGGAATGTTGCATTCTGAGAGCATCTCGTTTCATGTTTTACCTGGACTCTCTCATGCTTTCTTATAGGTTGCCTGGCTCCAAAAAACATGCACCCGTGCTCGACTGGCAGAATGGAGAGATTCTTCGCTGGGGGACAGGACTGTCATAAAACGTGTCTGGTGCCTGTTCATCCCGTCCGTTCTTCTCCTACACTGCTAATCTACTGGACTCCCGATTCCATATTGGTCATTCGTGATGTCTTTAATAAAAAGGAAGGCAGAGACATTACCCCGCATAGACCATATGATTGCCCGATCGACCTGCTACCGGTACTACGCCTCCCGTGGGCGTATTTACCCATTGTCCGCTTCAGAGACCAGGTCGATGTCAGAATATATCGAGGAGAATTTAGCGAAAGGATTCAACCGGAAATCTACCTCCCCGCGGGAGCAGGTTCTTTTTTGTAAAAAGAAAGACGGATCTCTCGTCCCTGTATTGACTACAGAGGCTAAATTTGATCACGGTGAAGAATAAGTACCCTCTTCCGCTCATTCGGAGTTGTTTGATGTCTTAGAGGGGCTAGAGTCTTCACTAAATGGATCTTCGTGGAGCATACAACCTGGTTCGTATCCGTCGAGGAGATGAATGGAGACGGATTCAACACCCGGGATGGCCACTACGAGTATCTGGTTATGCCTTTGGTCTCTGTAATGCTCCAGCAGTCTTTCAGGAGTTGGTCAATGACATCTTCCGGGACTCCTTACTCCTGCGTTGTGGTGTACCTTGACGACATATTGGTCTTCTCTCCGGATCTCCAGTCTCACGGAGGATGTTCGTCAGGTTCTGCTCAGGCTCAGGCAGAATCACCTCTTCGCCAAATATGAGAAGTGCCTCTTTGAGCAGACTCGCTTCGTTTTGGGCTACATTATCTCTCAAACAGGTCTACGAATGGATCGGAGAAACTGTCTGCCATCGAGAAGTGGCCCCGACCAGAGGGGTTGAAGGCCATTCATCGGTTCTGGGATTCGTAACTATTACCGTCTCTTTCATATCGCACTTCTCTTCCAGGACTGCTCCAATCTCAGCGCTCACCGCAAGGATGCTAACCCAAACAGTGGACGCCCGAAGCAGAGGAGGCCTTTCTTTCCTTGAAACAAGCCTTCTCTTCCGCTCCAGTGCTGCATCGCCCGGACGGCAACAAGCAGTTCTTCCTGGAGGTGGAGCTTCCTCTGCTGGAGCCGGAGCGGTACTTACTCAAAAATCTTCATCGGGAAGATGGTTTCCTGTGGTTTCTTCTCCAAACTCTTCTCCTCCTCCGAGCGCAACATACTCCATAGGAGATCGAGAGTTATTGGCCATTAAGTTGGCATTGGAGGAGTGGCGTTACCTACTCGAGGGGGCTCTTCATCCGGTATCATCTACACGGACCACAAAAATTGTCTTACCTTCAGCATGCTCAGAGACTTAACCCTCGCCAAGCCGGTGGTCCTTGTTTTTTGCCGTTTTGATTTTCTTTTGCATTTTCGCCCGGCTGACAAAAACATCAAGGCGGATGCCTTGTCCCGGTCCTTCCTGGTGTCGGATCTGAAGATGAGCCTAAAACATATCATCGATCCCGCAGAGTGATGCAGGTGGCTCCGTGAGTCTAAATCGTCTCCCTCCTGGTAAGACGTTGTATCAGAGACTGATCGGAAGAGAATTCTACATTGGGGTCATTCGTCTAAAACTCGCTGGCCACGCTGGTCAGAAAAAGACCTCCAACTCATTACCGGCATTATTGGTGGCCTACTGCACAAAGACGTAATAGACTTTGTTTCTGCCTGTGTCTCCTGTGCCCGCAACAAGTTCCAAGACACCTGCCTGCCGGCGTCTTCTTCCGCTTCCTGTACCCGCTGCTCCCTGGCAACATTATAGCCATGGACTTCATTACGGATCTGCCCGTCTCTGCCGGTTGTATGGTCATTTGGGTGGTCGTGACGCTTTTCCAAGATGGCTCACTTCATTCCTCTGCCAGGTCTTCCGTCTGCACCCGAGTTGGCTAAAGACTTTATCCGCCACATCTTCCGTCTCCATGGTTTGCCTCGTCACATTGTGTCAGATCGGGGGGTACAGTTCACCTCACGTTTTGGAGAGCTACTTGTAAGTTACTAGACGTCACTTGGATTTCTCCTCCGCTTACCATCCACAGTCCAATGGACAAGTTGAGCGAATAAATCAGAATCTGACCAGCTATCTCCGACACTTCGTTAATGCTCATCATTCTGATTGGGTGGAGCTCCTACCTTGGGCGAATTCTCTTACAATAATCACGAGAGCGAATCGTCCACCAAGTCTCGTTTTTTATAGTCTTCGGTCAGCACCTCGGATTCCTGTCCCGTTTCCATCTCTGTGGACAATCCAGCTGCGGATACTCTGGTTAGAGAATTCTCCTCCATCTGGGAGAGTACCCGGTCCGCAATCATTCAGTCATCGAGCGCATGAAAAAGACATGCTGACAAGAAACGTCTGGATCCTCCTCAATTCCGTCCTGGGGACAAAGTTGGCTTTCGCCCAAATATGTTCGGCTCAAATTCCTTCCTACAAGTTAGGTCCTCGGTTTATCGGTCCTTTTGAGGTCATCAGGCAGATCAACCAGTGTCCTATAAATTGAAACTCCCGGCCAATTTGCGAATTCCTAACTCTTTTCATGTGTCTCTCCTCAAACCTGTGGTACTTAACTCTTTTTTCAAGTCTACAGGTACACCTCTGCTCCAGTGTCTGCTGATGATGAATTTGAGGTAGAGAACTTCTGGCCACAAAAAGGGTAGGAAGAAAGACTTATTTTTTGGTGGATTGGAGGGGGTTTGGTCTGAGGGAGAGAACCTGGGAGTCTCGGGAGAACATCCATGCTAAATTTTCTTTCTGGCTAAAGAGGGGGGGGCCTAGAGGGGGGGGTACTGTAGCGTCGGGTCCCGGCCCTCTGCAGGCAGGGACGCCGTTCCCCTTACCAGCGCTCTGCGTCCTCAGCGCCCCAGCATCCTCAGCGCCCCCAGCATCCTCGGCGTCCTCCTTCCACCCTGCTGGGCCACGCGCTCCTTCCCTGCTGCTGGACTTAGGCGCGCGCCCGCACCCTCCCCGCTCTTTAAGGAGCCGCGCGCATTTTCCAAATTAGTCTCCGGCCAATGCCGGAGGACTCCACCCTATATTAAGGGCTTCCTCCTTAATGGAGGTGCCGAGCAATGTTGTTGTTGCACTGTATAACTCTGCTTCAGCCCTCAGCTCCTGTTTCCAGTTGCCTGCCTGTTACTGTCTGTTTGCTGTCTGCATCTGACTGCAGCCCTCCCGGAGGTTCGGACATCACCTGCAGTGATCCCCGGCTATTACAGAGACTCTTGCCTGCTCACTTGGGAGCGATCATCTGCCATCCGACTGCAGCTCTATCCGAAGGTTCGGACTTCATCAGCAGTGATCACCGGCTACTCTAGAGACTCTTGCCTGCTCACTTGGGAGCGATCATCTGCCATCCGACTGCAGCTTTATCCGAAGGTTCGGACATCTCCAGCAGTGATCACCGGCTACTCCAGAGACTCCTGCCTGCTCGCTTGGGAGCGATCATCTGCCATCGGACTGCAGCCTACCAGGAGGCCCAACATCTCAGGTCGTATAAGCTGTATACCCAGAGACTGCCTGGTCACTTGCCGTGACAACCTGCCTACCCAGAGACTGCCCTGGTCACTTGCCGTGATAACTGCCTACCCAGAGACTGCCTGGTCACTTGCCGTGACAACTGCCAACCAGTGACTGCCCTGGTCACTTCCGTGAATTCCTGTCCGTATTCCCGGGCGCCACCTGCTCTCTTACAAGTATACTGTCTTGTATAATAAAGCTCAGTGGTTTCACCTACCAGACCGTTACAGTATCTTTGGATCACGTGAAGTTGACTATGAGTAGGACTGGCTACACCTACACTCTGACCATCGTTGACCATTACTCAAGGTACTTGGTAGTCGTTCCTGTCAAAGACCAGACTGCAAAGACCGCAGCCAAGGCATTTCAACAACTTTTTGTCGACCACACGGTTACCTGAACAAGTGCTCACTGACCAGGGCCCATCCTTTGAGGTAGAAGTGTTCCAGGAGTTTTGTAACATGTATGGTTGCAAGAAAATCAGGACAACGCCGTACCATCCACAACACAAATGGCATGTGTGAGAAGATGAACCAGGTGGTAATTGACCTATTGAAGATCTTGCTCTGGAAGAATGAAACCAGTGGCCAGAGAAGTTGCCAGATCTGGTTGATTAACATAATCATATACCGGTAAACTCCACCAACTGCACTCCGGCCTACCTGATGAGGGCAAGACCTGGCAAGTTACCCATTGATTTGGACATGGGAGTCTTAACATCTGAGTTGACATCACCAGATACAGACTGGGATACAGAGCTGCAGCAACAATACTGTAAAGTGCAAGAATGTGTAGAGAAAAGTTTGTCCCAGACAAGACAGAAGCAGGAAAGAAATTATAATCAGCACACACCTACAGTTCCCTTGTCACCTGGAGAACAGTTACTCAAAAGAAAAAGACAATTCACAAATTAGATGACCAGTGGGAGGCTGGGCCATACACGTTTTACCTTCAGACTTTGACAACACCAATGTGTGCTCACCAGTAAAGATGGAGGAGAAACCTCAGTGACAGTGTCAAGGGATCATCTAAAACCATGCCTGACCAATTAAAGGAAAGGTTGAAGACCCAAACAGTCCTCAGCCATAGAAGAGATGGAGGAAAAGGTCAGCACAGTACTCAGCGAGTTCCTCCAAATTGGACAAGAGTGAACCAGGCCATAGTTGTGCCCATCTTGATCTTTCCCAACCAGTAGTGCCAGAAGGAGATACAACTCTAGATCAGCCTGAAGACCAGCGGGCTCCAGTAACAGATGCCACATCTGCAGTGGAACGTGGAAATCTGCCCCTGCTAGCGGTAAATCTGTCAGACCCATGGTGAGTCTAAAAAGTTACAGAATGTTGCCCAGTTTACCATTAAGATGCAGGTTTACCAGCAGCAAGACACTAGTAGATCCACAACATCAACAACAAACACACTAGACCAGGCTAGTTCATTAGAGATACCAGCACTGCGTAGATCCGCCGTAGTATGAGAGGTCAGATCCCAGCCCTGTATAGGGACTAAAAGGTAAATAAGTTAATAAAATGTATAGTTGCAAACGCATGAGAGCCTACCGAGACTTACTGTATGAACTTTTAAATGTTCGTATTAACTGTTGATGGACAATTGGACCACAGGACTATGTGTGGCCAGGACCTTACTTGTAAATATTTACCCTGACTTGGCTTGAAAATAAGCCGCGGCGTGGCCGAAAAACCAGGCCCACCTACAGAGTGCCCTGTTGCTGCACCCAGGTTCGATACACACAAAGTGGGCTAAGGCGGTTCCCACAACCAAACTCCAGGTACTCTGACAAAGACAATTCCAGGACAGCAGCGTAAGGACTAGGCGCTGTAGTAACTGTGTTATTTTTCTTTTTGGGTTTTTTGTAATTTTTACATTTTTAAGGCTTTGTAGACTTTCATTTATTGTTGTTAACTGTTCTTGTTATGTTTTCTCAGTCCGGGATGCACTGAAGTTAACTAGGGGGGAATGTGGCACCCCAGAGTCGGTTGCCATGTTGACATTGCCACCTCTACAGGGTGGTAATGTCTTGCCTGGAAGCAGGAAGAGGTCCTATGCGAGGTAATACACAGCATCCAACACTTGTTCTAACTCCAGACCAAAAGGGATGGAGCTTAAGGGAGTGACAGTTGGTGGGAGGAGTTAGTGCTGAGGTAAGGAGATTGTTCTGGAAAGAGTTAATTGGTCTGAGGTGAGGGAAGAAAGAGCAGACAAGAGCTCTGGGAATAGCAGCTGCGTCAAAGTGATCCTGGAGTGGAGCGCCTATAAAAAGGATGCCAGAGTCCTGGGCTGTGCAAGTGCTGTACTCCCCCAAAAGCCGAATCTGGAGGGCAGGGGGAACTGCAAGCTCCCTGACCACACCGAACACTAGGGGCACCGCAGCAGACCAAGAGCCAGGGCTGCCAGTGAACAGACAGTGGCTGTGATAGGCTCATGCTGTTTGCCATACAGGTTAAAGCCAACACGCAGGAAAGGGTTGCAGCAGGGACCAGAAAAGAGAGCGCAGCAGGAAGGCCTCTAACCCCACCTGGCAGGGTGGACCCCCTGAATGCTTCCAGGCAAGCCGGACTCCTGTTACCATCTGTAACTAGTACCTCGGATTGCATCTTCATTTACAAAGAAGTAAAAGGTAAAGAAAACTGCACTTTTCTGTGTCTCTTGCTTATTCTCTGCACCTCAACGTTCACCATTACTGAACAGACTGCATATCTGCCTGGGGCCCCACTCTTCCCATGGGGAGCAGTAACATCTTTGCTGTGTTACCATCTGCCCAGTGGACCTGAACGCAGCGTCGGCCATATATAGCCAAACCCCATGGGTGGCGTCATGAACTAATTCCCCTACAAACTGTCACGTCGCCGTTGGACTCAGTGGCTGGTGTTCTGCCTCGGCCGCTGGGAGGCGCCGGATAGGAGATCGGTATCCTCATATGGTTCGCTACTTTGACGCCGGCCTTTGTTGCAGGGCATCGCAATGTTTTCTCCTGTGGGTGATGTTGGTGACAGAGAAGGGGTCCCTGCGCAGGCGTTGATTAGCACAGGCTTCGCTCTTCTGTCAGAGTTGAAGTGGTTGGTGTCAGTCATGCATCATCATCTGCTCCGGTCCCCTGCACCTATAGGCAGCTACCCCCTGGTCTTCGCTGTAATTCCAGATCCCTGTATAGGGGTAAAGGGTCTCGGGGTTTCTCGGAGTGCTATCTTACCTGCAGTTCAGACCTACAGTGGGCGGACGCTACACAAACTATCCCACCATCATCTTTGACAATTTTATTGGACGCCCAGGGCCACGGACCGGGTCACTGCTGCCGTGACTTCCCATTTTAGAACTGTTCAGCCTGGTACCGAGTACCCGTGGCCCTGGTTGGGGAGCTCTCTGGTGCACCATCGAGGTTTATGAATTGTAAATGCAAGGCAGTCGTATTGCCAATCGCCAATATTTGCAATGATGGTGATCATTTTTAGGTTCTCCTCAAACGCTTCGTGAATTTTCCCTAACTATCAGAGCTAGACAGAATTAATGCTGATCTCGAAAGAAAGGAGCAATGCTTTCATAATTCTGGACAACTCCTTTACATCAGGTGCATTAAATTGCACATAAGCAAGAGAATATTTGTGAAAATGCTGCACAATGCAACCTGGCAGGAGCATGTAATACTGTGGGTCAGCAAGGAACCATATCCATTGCTCCGGGGTTCTAGAACGTGCTCGGTTCAATGCTGCACTTTTTCCATTGTATAATGCAAACCATTGCCATATACTGTACTTTTTATTTTTTCCATTCACTTTTCCTTCCATTGTTAGCGTATAGCTAAATGGAATTGGTTATTGTGTTAAACAGTCATAACAATTTCAGAGAACTGTACGAGCAGCATAATTCAAATTTTGAATTAGGACATTATATTTATTGTATCTGTGTGGTTAGTAAAATGAAAGCCAGCAGTCAATAATCGATGGATAAACACAACATATGTTATCAATTTTGGTGCCTCACTGGTTTGGAATGAAGAATACCACTGGATGTTTTATTGATATTCATTATTTTTTTTTATTTTTTTTTTCTGCTGAGTTTACTGCATACAA
>JARQOD010000003.1:336513401-336547484 GCA_033576555.1 Oophaga sylvatica | reverse complement strand
TCGTACCAACCACCACCTCCACTGGTACAAGGAACTGAGAAGAACTAGCGGACGAAATACATACTCCCAGGTTGTCGTCCACCACACAACCTGGGATTAACAGTTTTCCGGCGACTTTTTGCTCAACAAGGCACGGGATGGACATCCCCCAACAAAATGTCCCTCTTTCCCGCAGAAGAAACACCTTCTAGTCCTGCGGCGTACCGCCAATCCCCTCCTACGAAATGATGTCCCTCCCAACTGCATAGGCTCCTCCGAACAGACAAGGGGAACCTCAACATAAGGGACTTTAGTAGTAGGTGGAGTAACAACAGGGGGCGGAGTTACCTCGCACCTCTCCCGGAGCCGTCTATCAGTACGGATAGCTAGGGCCATAGCAGCCTCCAGTGATGGAGGAGAATCATACTGAGCCAAAACGTCCTTTAATTTGTCAGAAAGCCCATGACAAAACTGGCTCCTAAGAGCTGGGTCATTCCACTGAGTATCTGTGGCCCATCTACGGAACTCAGAAGCAAATTCCTCCGCCGGACGATCTCCCTGCTGTATCTTACGTAATTTTGTCTCAGCAGAGAGACCCGATCTGGGTCATCATATACCAAACCCAGGGCAGTAAAAAATCGATCTACTGACTGTAGAGCCGGGGATCCCGGAGGAAGGGAGAAGGCCCAGGATTGAGGGTCCCCTTGTAGGAGCGAGATAACAATTCCCACTCTCTGCTCTTCACTCCCTGATGATCGAGGCCGAAGCCGAAAATACAATTTACATGCTTCCCTGAAGGTAAAAAATTTGTCTCGCCCACCAGTGAACCTGTCCGGGAGAGCTACTTTAGGTTCAAATCTGGTTTGCTCCGAGGGAGACAAAACTTTGGACTTAATGTCCGTCAGCTCCATGGATAATCCCTGCAACTGCAGAGCCAGCTGGGCTACTGGATCCATGGCAACTGGGAATAATTTTATGGCCAGTGAAAATGTCACGCGGTCTTATGATATGTGTACGATGTCAGTAAACTATTCTTAAAAGAACAACACTCTATACAACATATAGATTAGCAACATCAGCATGTAAATATAGAATAGATTTACCTGACACGATATCCGTTGAACTCAGGGTTAATCTTGAGGACTTGATACACTGTCACAGGAAAGAGGAGGACCGGGGGTCTAACCTGACCCTAAACTGGGGTCCTAACTAATCCCCACCTTGGAGGTACTGATAATGGTCCAGAGGTCCAAGTCTCCAGCCTAACCCTGTCTCCTATCAGTCCCTGAACCCTGTAATCAGTCCTAAGAAGGATTCTGATTACCACCAAAGGGATATGGGCTGATCTCTGCTAAATACACAGATTAGACATATAAGACAGACTGGAGAAAACACAGACTTGCATACACACTCAAACACAGAAGGAACATAAATGATCTGGGATATTAAACTCTAAGCAAGGTGAGCTTAAAACAACTAAGGAGCTCTTTAACTTAAGTCTATACAGATACAATCCTATCTGTGGTCTGCATGAAGAATTTCACTGGCAACTCCAACACAGACAACCAGAGATATAAAGGAAACCAATCAACAAATAATTAATTGCAGCCGGAAGAAACTGCACCCAGTCCCAGAACTGAGCACAGACAGAATTAACTCCCTAACTGCCAAACACAAAGAAACAGCAACTCAGCTGTGAGAAGTCAGAATGTGCAACCGCGACGATCTTCGTGGCGATGCACACATGACAATAACAAAGCAATACAATACACAACAAAGCAATACCATACACAGGGCAGTCACTGTTGAACCAGATGACACTGTTGGGTTTGCAGGTAGAATATATCTACCAGTAAACCCATCAGTGCCATCTGGAACAAGAGTCACGGCGGCATTACAGAGCATGGAAATACTAAACACCTTTTTGAGGTTTGGAGAGTCGCTGTCCCAGCCATCCATCAACACTGTGGCCACCTCATTCCATAGCCGTCGGCTCACCACATTGTCCTTGTACTGCGGATCACGGCTGTCCCACAATGGGACACGCTCATGGACCTGGCAGATGAGGGCCTCATTGTCCACATAGAGGTCCTCGTCCCGTTGTGGAACCTAGAAAAAAAAAAAAAAAACATTACAATCTTGGATATATTTCAGAAATAAAAAGAGAGACCAAAAAAAAAAAAGAGACATTCAAAGGCTATATACTTACATTCCGTCTCGCCACCGGAACTTGTCTTGGCTGCGACTGCTCCTGCTGTTTGGACTCCTCAATCGCTGTGTCCAACGCTGATGTCTGAAAAAGGAACAAAAATGCTTAGACATTTGTAGATTCAGCAGCTATACTTACCCAAAGGCAGGAAGATACTCACATCACGCTCTGCTTGGGCCAGTTCTTGCCGGGATGGTGAATAGTGTGATCCAGAGGAAGACATGCAGCAATAAAAAAAAATACAACGCATTAGTACATATTACATGGGAAAGGACAGGCAGTCATTTGGTTAAAGAATACTCACATTCTTGCACTTTGTATCCAAAGTTTGTACTGTCTTGGCTGTTTCTTCCAGGCAGTGTAGTAGGGGTCCAGGCTGTATCTTCAGGCTGTATCTTACAGGCTGTATCACCAGGCAGTGTCTCCAGGCAATCTGAAGTGGTCTGTCTGGCACTGAAGACACCTTCCTTTATCTCCACCCCTCACAAACAATGTTGCTTGTGTAGGGGGTGGTTTCAACAACTGTCTAGACATTGTTTACTCAAAAATCGCATGCGCGCACAAGCGCTGACGAGCGCAGAGCCACACGCACGCCAGCGTCCCCATAGACTGTAATGTTATTTTTTTGTGCATGCCATGCGCACACATGCGCACGCACTTTTTTAAAGTGGTTGGCCAGAAAAAAAATGCAACCTGTAGCGTCTAGCGCGTCTGGGCACACACCTGGAAAATGCGCAGCGCACGATAAACGCTGATGAACACGTGCAAACGCTAGACCCTGCGCCCGCCATGTTAAAGATAGGGGAACATTGCTCATGCGACTGATAGCGCACGATGCGCTGCGCGATAAAACGCAAGTGTGAAAGTAGCCTAAGATGGCGAATTTGAAGTTGAAAATATTCTACCATCTCTAGCTCTGACCCATCCAGGACAGTAGGACATGGCATTTGTTTTCCTCTTCATACCCCTTTGTTGACTTTTGAAACGCTGCTAGATCCCACATTTTTGCTATCAGCGCATATTTTTTTCTGGCAAGTGGAGTCCTGCAAAGGTTCCTGTCGCCCGGTAGCAAAGGGATTGGAACACACCATGGGCCCCAGCATGGTTTGCTTTTATGGTTTATGCAGACTGACAAACCCCTAATGTTTTTGCACTCTAGGACGTGTACTTTTCATACCTCAGACTTAGCACTAATTAAAGCCCCACTCCAGCATTTTTTTTTATTGCAATGCTGGAGTGGTGCAACTAATCTAAGTTCCCTGACCCTAGTCTTATACTCAACAGCCGCCATCTTCACCTTCTACCTCTGACGCTTTGGTCCGTCTTCTGCACCTTGTGACCTCCCAGATCACTCCATTGATAGCTGTGTGATCTGGAAGTTACAACTCAATATCAGTCTATGAGAGCCAGAACAACACCAGAACAAGGCTCTCATAGACTTGCATTCAGAGCATGTGACCGTTAGCGCTGACTTCTGCTCAATCATAAGCTGCGATCACAAGATGGAAGTGCGGGATCAGACTGGGAAGAGCTGAAAACTGCAGCTGGTGAATATAATACTATGGTCAGAGAACTTAGATTAGTAGCACCACTCCAGCACTGAAATAAAGAAAAAAAAATGCTGGAGTGGTGCTTTAAAAAAAAAGCAAATCAAATAGTGGTGTCCGGCTGCTAGCAGTCAGATATAACCATTAGTTTTGCTAAGCAGATATCCATGATTTTGCATTCATTTTTAATCCATCATCAATCCGTTTTTTTCTTACAGCTCAGTTGTGAAATGACAAAGTCTTGGAGCAATAAATGCAAATATATTTAAGAAACCCATAGACATTTATGTAATTGTGTTATAATGTAAGTATTGCTTATATGCTGGGTGTAAAGGTTTGTGGCTCTGGCAGTAAGTCACTAGTCCATTGTTCTGTAGTGAATTTCATCCAAAATATCATCAGCAAAAAATATGTCTTGTATGCAGTAAACTCAGCAGAAAAAAAAAATAAAAGAAAAATAATGAATATCAATAAAACATCCAGTGGTATTCTTCATTCCAAACCAGTGAGGCACCAAAATTGATAACATATGTTGTGTTTATCCATCGAGTTATTGACTGCTGGCTTTCATTTTACTAACCACACAGATACAATAAATGTAATGTCCTAATTCAAAATTTGAATTATGCTGCTCGTACAGTTCTCTGAAATTGTTTATGACTGTTTAACACAATAACCAATTCCATTTAGCTATACGCTAACAATGGGAAGGAAAAGTGAATGGAAAAAATAAAAAGTACAGTATATGGCAATGGTTTGCATTATACAATGGAAAAAGTGCAGCATTGAACCGAGCACGTTCTAGAACCCTGGGAGCAATGGATATGGGTTCCTTGCTGACCCACAGGTATTACATGCTCCTGCCAGGTTGCATTGTGCAGCATTTTCACAAATATTCTCTTGCTTATGTGCAATTTAATGCACCTGATGTAAAGGAGTTGTCCAGAATTATGAAAGCATTGCTCCTTTCTTTCGAGATCAGCATTAATTCTGTCTAGCTCTGATAGTTAGGGAAAATTCACGAAGCGTTTGAGGAGAACCTAAAAATGATCACCATCATTGCAAATATTGGCGATTGGCAATACGACTGCCTTGCATTTACAATTCATAAACCTCGATGGTGCACCAGGAGAGCTCCCCAACCAGGGCCGCGGGGTACTCGGTACCAGGCTGAACAGTTCTAAAATGGGAAGTCACGGCAGCAGTGACCCGGTCCGTGGCCCTGGGCGTCCAATAAAATTGTCAAAGATGATGGTGGGGATAGTTTGTGTAGCGTCCGCCCGCTGTAGGTCTGAACTGCAGGTAAGATAGCACTCCGAGAAACCCCGAGACCCTTTACCCCTATACAGGGATCTGGAATTACAGCGAAGACCAGGGGGTAGCTGCCTATAGGTGCAGTGGACCGGAGCAGATGATGATGCATGACTGACACCAACCACTTCAACTCTGACAGAAGAGCGAAGCCTGTGCTCATCAGACGCCTGCGCAGGGACCCCTTCTCTGTCACCAACATCACCCACAGGAGAAACATTGCGATGCCCTGCAACAAAGGCCGGCGTCAAAGTAGCGGAACCATATGAGGATACCGATCTCCTATCCGGCGCCTCCCAGCGGCCGAGGCAGGAACACCAGCCACTGAGTCCAACGGCGACGTGACAGTTTGTAGGGGAATTAGTTCATGACGCCACCCATGGTGTTTGGCTATATATGGCCGACGCTGCGGTTCAGGTCCACTGGGGAAGATGGTAACACAGCAAAGATGTTACTGCTCCCCATGGGAAGAGTGGGGCCCCAGGGCAGATATGCAGTCTGTTCAGGTAATGGTGAACGTTGAGGTGCAGAGAATAAGCAAGAGACACAGAAAAGTGCAGTTTTCTTTACCTTTTACTTCTTTGTAAATGAAGATGCAATCCGAGGTACTAGTTACAGATGGTAACAGGAGTCCGGCTTGCCTGGAAGCATTCAGGGGGTCCACCCTGCCAGGTGGGGTTAGAGACCTTCCTGCTGCGCTCTCTTTTCTGGTCCCTGCTGCGACCCTTTCCTGCGTGTTGGCTTTAACCTGTATGGCAAACAGCATGAGCCTATCACAGCCACTGTCTGTTCACTGGCAGCCCTGGGCTCTTGGTCTGCTGCGGTGCCCCTAGGTGTTCGGTGTGGTCAGGGAGCTTGCAGTTCCCCCTGCCCTCCAGATTCGGCTGTTGGGGAGTACAGCACTTGCACAGCCCAGGACTCTGGCATCCTTTTTATAGGCGCTCCACTCCAGGATCAGCTTTGACGCAGCTGCTATTCCCAGAGCTCTTGTCTGCTCTTTCTTCCCTCACCTCAGACCAATTAACTCTTTCCAGAACAATCTCCTTACCTCAGCACTAACTCCTCCCACCAACTGTCACTCCCTTAAGCTCCATCCCTTTTGGTCTGGAGTTAGAACAAGTGTTGGATGCTGTGTATTACCTCGCATAGGGACCTCTTCCTGCTTCCAGGCAAGACATTACCACCCTGTAGAGGGTGGCAATGTCAACATGGCAACCGGACTCTGGGGTGCCACATTCCCCCCTAGTTAACTTCAGTGCATCCCGGACTGAGAAAACATAACAAGAACAGTTAACAACAATAAATGAAAGTCTACAAAGCCTTAAAAATGTAAAAATTACAAAAAACCCAAAAAGAAAAATAACACGGTTACTACAGCGCCTAGTCCTTACGCTGCTGTCCTGGAATTGTCTTTGTCAGAGTACCTGGAGTTTGGTTGGTGGGAACCGCCTTAGCCCACTTTGTGTGTATCGAACCTGGGCGCAGCAACAGGGCACTCTGTAGGTGGGCCTGGTTTTCGGCCACGAGGACGGCTTATTTTCAAGGCCAAGTCAGGGTAAATATTTACAAGTAAGGTCCTGGCCACACATAGTCCTGTGGTCCAATTGTCCATCAACAGGTTAATACGAACATTTAAAAGTTCATACAGTAAGTCTCGGTAGGCTCTCATGCGTTTGCAACTATACATTTTATTAACTTATTTACCTTTTAGTCCCTATACAGGGCTGGGATCTGACCTCTCATACTACGGGCGGATCTACGCAGTGCTGGTATCTCTAATGAACTAGCCTGGTCTAGTGTGTTTGTTGTTGATGTTGTGGATCTACTAGTGTCTGTGCTGCTGGTAAACCTGCATCTTAATGGTAAACTGGGCAACATTCTGTAACTTTTTAGACTCACCATGGGTCTGACAGATTTACCGCTAGCAGGGGGCAGATTTCCACGTTCCACTGCAGATGTGGCATCTGTTACTGGAGCCCGCTGGTCTTCAGGCTGATCTAGAGTTGTATCTCCTTCTGGCACTACTGGTTGGGGAAAGATCAAGATGGGCACAACTATGGCCTGGTTCACTCTTGTCCAATTTGGAGGGAACTCGCTGAGTACTGTGCTGACCTTTTCCTCCATCTCTTCTATGGGCTGAGGACTGTTTGGGTCTTCAAACCTTTCCTTTAATTGGTCAGGGCATGGTTTTAGATGATCCCTTGACACTGTCACTGAGGTTTCTCCTCCATCTTTACTGGTGAGGCACACATTGGTGTTGTCAAAGTCTGAAGGTAAAACGGTGTATGGCCCAGCCTCCCACTGGTCATCTAATTTGTGAATTGGTCTTTTTCTTTTGAGTAACTGATCTCCAGGTGACAAGGGAACTGCAGGTGTGTGCTGATTATAATTTCTTTCCTGCTTCTGTCTTGTCTGGGACAAACTTTTCTCTACACATTCTTGCACTTTACAGTATTGTTGCTGCAGCTCTGTATCCCAGTCTGTATCTGGTGATGTCAACTCAGATGTTAAGACTCCCATGTCCAAATCAATGGGTAACTTGCCAGGTCTTGCCCTCATCAGGTAGGCCGGAGTGCAGTTGGTGGAGTTTACCGGTATATGATTATGTTAATCAACTTCTCTGGCCACTGGTTTCATTCTTCCAGAGGCAAGATCTTCAATAGGTCAATTACCACCTGGTTCATCTTCTCACACATGCCATTTGTTTGTGGATGGTACGGCGTTGTCCTGATTTTCTTGCAACCATACATGTTACAAAACTCCTGGAACACTTCTACCTCAAAGGATGGGCCCTGGTCAGTGAGCACTTGTTCAGGGTAACCGTTGTGGTCGACAAAAAGGTTGTTGAAATGCCTTGGCTGCGGTCTTTGCAGTCTGGTCTTTGACAGGAACGACTACCAAGTACCTTGAGTAATGGTCAACGATGGTCAGAGTGTATGTGTAGCCAGTCCTACTCATAGTCAACTTCACGTGATCCAAAGATACCAGTTCAAGCGGCTGTTTCGTGATGATCGGCTGTAATGGGGCTTGCTGGCTGTTACGGTCTTTCCTGTGCAGGTTGCATGGACCACATTCTCAGCACCACTTCTCAATGGCTCTCCTCATGCCAACCTAGTAGAATCTTTCACGAAGTAGTACCTCTAACTTCTTCCACCTGAAGTGTCCTGCTCCATCGTAGTACGCCTCCAAGACCATTGGCGCATCCCGCTTCGTGACTACCACCTGCCAGACCAGTTTGTGAGTGCGCGAGTTGATGTTCCTCTGACACAGCTTACCCTCATAGATGAACAGCTTGCCCTCTCCTTCCACAACTGCTGTGCTTCCTGTGGAGCATCTGGACCAGGGTGTGAATCTGATTGTGTCAGCAACTTCTTTACTAGGCGAACATCTGGGTCACTATCTTGTATCTCTGACAGCTCGTGATTGGGCAATGGGTTCAACATGGCCTCTCGTAAGATATAGCGCTTGTTCTTCACCCCTTGGGAGCGCTGGGCCGCAATTGGGTGGTCGAAGGCTGGTAACTTGATTTCTTCAAGTTCTCCTGGATCTTCACCCCCATCTGGTGAATTAAGCATCCTGGACATCACATCAGCATTAGCTTTCTTATGTCCCGCTCGGTACTTTATGGTAAACTCGTAGTTGGACAGCAGGGTCATCCTTCGCTTTGCAGTTTAAAGATGGGTTTGCGGATTATTGTCCGTGTAGATGGTAAACTTCACCGCAGCTAGGTAATGTTTGAACCGCTCGGTCACCGCCCAGACGATGACAAGGAACTCCAGCTTGAAGGAGCTGTAGTTGTCAGGGTTCCTTTCAGTGGGACGAAGCTTCCTGCTGGCGTAGGAGATCACTCTTTCTCTGCTTTTTTGCATTTGTGATAGCACCGCTCCCAATTCCACGTTGCTAGCATCAGTGTAAAGTATAAATGGTTGGTCATAATCATTGTAGGCCAGGACTTCATCTCCCGTTAGGGCCTATTTCAGCCTGATGAAGGACTCTTCTATCCTTTTGTTCTACTCGAATGGAAGACTCTTGTTCTTGGCTTTCTTGGATTGGCTCACTAGAAGATCTTGCAAGGGTGCGGATATTTTGGTGAAGTCCTTGATGAATCTCCGGCAGTAGCCTACCAACCAAGAAACTGTTTTACTTCATGAATGGTGCTGGGTCTTTGCCAGTCCCGGATAACGGTAACTTTGTCAGGGTCTGGTGCCACACCTTCTGTGCTTATCATATGGCCTAGGTACTGCACTTTGGGTTTCAAAAGGTGACATTTGGACAGCTTTACTTTCAAACCAAAGTTGGACAGGGCTTTGAATACCTCGGCCAGGTGCTTCAAGTGGTCTTCATGGGCTTTGGAGAAGACGATGATGTCATCCAGGTACAGCAGAACGGTTTCAAAGTTTTTATGTTCAAGGCAGCATTCCATTAACAGTTGAAACGTTCCTGGCGCATTGCTGATCCCCAACAGCATGTAGTTAAACTCACAGAGGCCCATTGTTGTCGTAAATGCTGTCTTCTTTTTGTCTGCCTCTGCCACGGGAACCTGGTGAGATCCAAAGTAGAGAAATAGTTAGCGGTTCTCAGTGCAGCTAATGATTCCTCAATTCTAGGTAATGGGTAAGCGTCCTTATATGTAATACTGTTAATCCGCCTGTAGTCTACACACATTCTCATAGTAACATCTTTCTTTTTAACTGGGACTAATGGAGCTGTCCAGGGGCTACAACTATCTCTGATTACCCCAGCCTCCGTCATCTCTAGTAACATACTTTTGGCACATTGATAATGTGCTGCAGGTACAAGCCGTTACCTCTTTTTAATGGGCGGATGATCTCCAGTGGTGATATGGTGTTGGACTCCTTTTGCCTGCCCAAAGTCTAGAGGATGTTTGCTGAAGACCCGTTCAAATTCTCGAGCTACCTGGTAAGCCCATGTTTTTGGTGCGAAGGGGTGGAGTCAGTGCCTATGTGTAGCTGCTGACACCAATCCTCCAGCTGCCTTTCAGAGCCCTTGGCCTCCACCTGGTCAGACGGAAGCAAGGGTTCCGCTGCCTCTATTGCATTGTTACTGACAGTGAACAGCTTAGCAAGGGTGGCATACGGGGGTAAATATACTTCTTTCTTCCCACTATTCAAGATGCTACTGGTACTCTCCCTTTGCGAACATCAACTACCCTCTGGTTGTCAGGATAGTGGGCCTACTATCAGAGTACATGGGTTCTACCAGGGTTTGGTAATCTTGAACCCTGAGGCCTGTTGTTGCCCAACACCAATCAATGAAGAAACCTTTCTTAAATGATAGTATTCATCAGCCGTCTCTTTCAGGTCCAAGAAAGGCATTGGAGACTATCTTTCATGGAGATGAAGACAGATGTTGAGACTCATACCAATGCTGTACAAAAAATGTGAACAGCCTTATTTACTATGTCCCTATTATGTCTATGGTTTGGTTATCATTTCCTAACCTAAGACACTGCCAAAAAGTTAACGACAAATAGGCAAAACATAGAAGTTAATTTAGACCAGAATGCCAACGTCTGAGATACCATATTTTCATCTAAGCTTAGCAGTCCTGGCCAAACATGTGACAATAAGGGACTTCAAGAATCAACATATCACTGGCTTGAAACATTTATCTGCTGGTCACTAAAGGTGCCCATAGACCATATACAGGTGTTGGCTGGACGCATGTTGAGCTGACAGCTACCTCTCTAAACAACCCCATACTCTTGATCAAGCATACATATATTCTCTCTGGTGAGAATGGAGTAAGTCACTACCATACGCAACTGTTAGCAGCTTATCAACCTAGAGAACCAAAGGATCTGAGGTCTAAAATTCAAACTGATATTCCTTTGCTCAGGGATCGTGAGGCCCACATGCATCAAAAGTTCTGCCAGTCCCGCAGAAATTGGGGTATGAAACCGGTGAGAACCAAAATCTCTGAATGTCAAAGACTGGGGAATCAAAGTTCATGCTAAGCAAATGGACAATTAACATATGATCATAGTAAATGTTGAGTATCTAGGACTTTGGTAATCTAGGAGTGGTATATGTACAGTATTTTTAGTTATGTTAGAGGTCCAAAAATTGTGTCTCTCCAATCTGTCAAAGGTGATCCATGTACAGTCATGGCCAAAAGTTTTGAGAATGACACAAATATTAATGTTTACAAAGTCTACTGCTTCACTTTTTCTAATGGCAATTTGCATATACTCCAGAATGTTATAAAGAGTGATCAGCTTAACAGAAATTACTTGCAAAGTCAATATTAGGCTAGAAAATGAACTTTATCCCCCAAAACACATTTCAACATCATTGCAGCCCTGCCTTAAAAGGACCAGCTAACCTCTTTTCAGTGATTGCTCCATTAACACAGGTGTGGGTGTTGATGAGGACATGGCTGGAGATCAATCTGTCATGATTAAGTAAGAATGACACCAATGGACACTTTAAAAGGAGGCTGGTGCTTGGCATCATTGTTTCTCTTCTGTTAACCATGGTTATCTCTAAAGAAACACGTGCAGTCATCATTGCAATGCACAAAAATGGCCTAACAGGGAAGAGTATCGCAGCTAGAAAGATTGCACCTCAGTTAACAATCTATCGCATCATCAAGAACTTCAAGGAGAGAGGTTCCATTGTTGCCAAAAAGGCTTCAGGGCGCCCAAGAAAGACCAGCAAGTGCCAGGACCGTCTCTTAAAAGTGTTTCAGCTGCGGGATCGGGCTACCAGCAGTGCAGAGCTTGCTCAGGAATAACAGCAGGCACGTGTGAGTGCATCTGCACGCACTGTGAGGCGGAGACTCTTGGAGCAAGGCCTGGTCTCAAGGAGGGCAGCAAAGAAACCCATTCTCTTCAGAAAAAACATCATGGACAGACTGATATTCTGCAAAAGGTACAGGCAGTGGACTGCTGAGGACTGGGGTAAAGTTATTTTCTCTGATGAATCCCCTTTTCGATTGTTTGGGACATCAGGAAAACGCCTCATTCGGAGAAGACAAGGTGAGCGCTACCACCAGTCTTGTCTCATGCCAACTGTTAAGCATCCTGAAACCATTCATGTGTGGGGTTGCTTCTCAGCCAAGGGAATCGGCTCTCTCCACAGTCTTGCCTAAAAACACAGCCATGAATAAAGAATGGTACCAGAATGTCCTCCAAGAGCTACTTCTCCCAACCCTCCAAGAGCAGTTTGGCGATCAACAATGCCTTTTCCAGCATGATGGAGCACCTTGCCATAAAGCAAAGGTGACACCTAAATGGCTCAGGGAACAAAACATAGAGATTTTGGGTCCATGGCCTGGAAACTCCCCAGATCTTAATCCCATTGAGAACTTGTGGTCAATCATCAAGAGACGGGTGGATAAACAAAAACCTAAAAATTCTGACAAAATGAAAGCATTGATTGTGCAAGAATGGACTACTATCAGTCAGGATTTGGTCCAGAAGTTGATTGAGAGCATGCCAGGGAGAATTGCAGAGGTCCTGAAGAAGAAAGGTCAACACTGCAAATATTGACTTGCTGCATTAACTCATTCTAACTGTCAATATAAGCTTTTGTTACTCATATGTTTGCAATTATTATATTTCTGTCTGTGCTAAAAACATCTGTCAAACACACATAAAAACCAGAGGGCAGCAGATCATGTGAAAATATAATATTTGTGTCATTCTCAAAACTTTTGGCCATGACTGTATGTTTAGACTATAGAAGGTTGACAATGAGCAAAGGAAAAAACAAGTTGTATAATTTCTAGTGGCTCCTAATGGGTGATGGGATTTAGCAACAGCTATTTGTTTCTATCACCATTAAAGGGATCTTCTCATCAAGGCAGTCTCATTTTAGGTTGAAGAAGAACCAATAATCAACTCCCATTGGTCCAGCTACAGAAACATTTGGTGGGTAGTACTACATATTGACTATCTTTGTTACCAGCTGTCCAAAATGCCGACTAGGGCATGGTGTTCTTGGAGGACCCCCACTGTGATATCTTTGTTGTTCATGATGTCCATTTTAAGGCCTATTTTGGTGAGATAGCCCCTTCTAAATTTAAGAAAGTGTCATAATTATCTATCCTACCATCAGTTGTGCAGAGCGTTTACTTTAAGATATACGAATGTAAGAGACTGTAAAAATATAGGAACGATTGCACTTCAAGCTTTTCCTACCCCAACGGTATATTGTTGAAAAAAAGGGGTTTCCATTACCAGCAAAGCGTAACGCTGAGAGCATTTTCATACTAATAGGTTAAGTGTGTAATCTATCTATACATATGGCCTCACATTGTAGCAGTAGTCTTTTTCTATCACCTCGAAGTAAATGGCATGAGGCCAAGTTCATTCAGTCAATTCCCCTTTTCTCATTTAAATTTTGTCTTTCTATAAACCCTTTTTCTTCTCCTTTTTTTTGCTTTTCTTTTATTGCTGTTGTTTTAGCAGTGCATCAGATGCAAAAAAAATATGCCTAACGAATCAAGCCAAAAGACCTCCATGATGTGCTTTATATCCATGTTAAAATCATTTTCATGCACACGGGGCAACCACTTGGGCTACAATGAGCAGTTCTCTTTATCCAGTCTGTCCATTAGCCCTACTTGTACAAAAGAGATTCTGTTCTTGGACATTTGTTTTGCATAGATAACTATAGTAACACTCGGCAATGTATTCTTCACTCTGATAAACTTGAATAAACAGTTCATGTTTTGATACTTAGAGGTTATTTTGTTTATGGAGAAGTTATAATAAGAGCTCCATACTCATTGTTCGGAGAAAGGCAATATCATAACATTGACCAACTATAAGAACAAGCTTGATGGGTCGGATATTCATCATGGGTATGGATATATATTCTTGTCAATTTTTGCTAAATACTAAACGATGGGTTGTAATGAGAAAAGTCAATAGTGACAAAGAACCACAACCCACCCCTTCTTCAAGGTATTGGCACAAATGCTAGATCCTGGGACCTCACAAATATCATTTTCAGACTTATCAACATCGGTCAGTCTGAAATATAGCATTGATAGAGCTATGACTTAATGTTGGAACGTTGCATAATTGCATGCATGAAGTACCCATAGACTTTCAACAGCAGCGACACCCAGCAGGGGGGCTGATCGTCGCTGAGTGTCACACTAAGCGAGATCGCTGGCTAGGTCGCTGCTACGTCACAAAATCGGTGACGTTTCAGCGATCTCGCTAGTGATCTCGCTATGTGTAACGGGGCCTTAAACTGCTGCCAGACACCTATGTTAACAGCATATCTCAAGAAGGAACAAAGGAATCAGGTGTTTGGATTAAAACTACTTGATCCTTATCTACCCTGACAAAGGAGGGAGAGTTGGACGGCCTCCATAAACAAAAGTTGGTTGTGTCTGTTGGAATATACAACAGCTGTAGACTTATGCTGGACTATATTGAGTAGACAAAAGAGGGCACTGTGTTGACCACTGCAGTTAGTTGTTATATGTACTAGTTCATCACTTATCATGCTGTCTGACATCTCAGGGTTTTGTTTATGTCAGTTCTTTCCTGTAATCCTCCATATCGTGATGATGCTGGGCAGCACGGTAGCTCAGTTTTTAGCACTGTTGCTCTGTAGCGCTGGGGTCCTGGCTTCAAATTCCACCAAGGACAACACCTGCAAGGAGTCTGTATGTTCTCCCCTTGTTTGCGTGGGTTTTTTCTGGGTTCTCCGTTGCCCTTTAACACTCCAAAGACATACTGATAGGGAATTTACATTGTGACCCCTAATGGGGACAGCAATGATAATGTAGGTAAAGCGCTGTGAAATATGATGGCGCTATATAAGCAAAGCATAATAATTAAATCAAAATAATAAGATAATGATATATGTATGCCGCAAGTGAACCAATTCACTCTCCTATATCGTTTTATTGCAGATGATTCTGCTGAAAGCGGAAATCTGCAACAGTCTGGTCCTATCATAATAGGTCGGTCTATATTTATGCCATAAAACAGCAATTCTGGGTCTCTGGCCATATAAGTACAATTGTGATGTCTCTGTCCTAAATCAGTACTAACCTTGTTTTTTATGTCATGGCATGCTGAAATTTGAAGTTTAGCTACATCCAGTTGGTATCATAGCTTCATGCTTCATGATTTCTTCGGAATTCCTCCAGAGAAGGTTTCTACCTAATGAGTTTGGACTCCATATTTTTAGTGTGATGATGTTATATTGTATCTTTTTAGCCTAGTATTGTATCTATTGCACTTTTACATGTACACTTGTTATTTAGCTACTTTTTCTATATATCTGTTTTACGTAATTTAGTGTAGGGATGCAATTAACACAGTTATATAGCCCAAGAGAAAGTTCTCTGATAAGACTGCTGTGCTCTGATTGTACATAGATAGTGTGAAACATATGCAGGTGACAGATCTGCCTACTGTGGATATTTCTAGAGGCTTTACACATACGAATCCTGTCTTTCATGTCAAATGCCTTTACATCGAGCTTCGGTAAATCTTTCCTTTTGATTATTTTGTCAGCACAGCGATAATAAGAATCAGTATAATGTCTGCTTAGCACTTAAAGGGGTGGTCCACTACTAGGACAACCCCTTCTCACTCCCCACGCTTGGTCCCAATAAAATAAAAAGACGATATCCATGAGTAAGACAGATTGTCACAACTAGTAGGTCCTGTTAACAGCATTTTACACTGTATTTTTGTAATTTTTTATACTTGGATAAATGCTAAGTTTTACTTTTGAAAGAAAGCCTCGATCGTTTCTCCCTACTTCTTAATGAAATAAAAAAGCTTATTCTCACCTCCCATGCCGGCACCGTTCCAGCGGTGTCAGACGCTTGAACATATTCGATACAAGTGGCGAGCTTAATGGAACTGAATTGCAACCTCAAGCATTTTTATGGAGGACAGAAAAAATCTCTCCCTCCTATGTTCTATTTTTCTTAATACTGTTATGTTTTTTTTTACCTTTCCGCATGTTGTACACTTTACATATAATCTACAGAAATTTTTGAGTTTTTATAAATACTATAATTTTACATTACATACAATGACCCCAAGTCCCAACCTGTAAGGTATCTGCTTTCATAAAACTGTAGGCTTCAAATGTGAAATCTCAAAGTCCGCCAGTCAGGTGAGATTCAAAGTCTTAAAACCGAGCTGTCAACATTTATCATGCTATAAACTGCACACATTATTAAAAGATATCTTGTACCTTATGAGACATGTGTACTTACTTTGAAAATGTCAAAATGGCTGTAGAATCCTTGTTGGAAGTTTAAACTCAGCCTCTGGTCATTTAATCTGATTGGCGTCTCCTCCGGGTTCCTCCGTCGTGTTGATGTTGAGATCTCACACTGCTCGGTACAAGCTGCAACTGTCAGTCAGGATGGGTAGGCAAAGACTGAATAAACTTAAACTCAGCAACTTGCTCACTCTTTAGCTGGAATCATAAAATGCTCATTTTAATATCAGAATTATACAAGCATTCTGGCATGGATTTTTTCAAAGTTAGTACACAAATCTCATCACGTGTAAGATCTACTGTATTTAATAATGAATGCAGCCTGTATTATGAAAACCGGTGACAGATCCACATTAGAGTGCTGTCCAGTAATTTAATGCGTAAGAAACTCAGTCATGTTGCACCAGTTTATTACCTTTACTAGTGTCTAGGGATGAGCGAATCTGAACTGTAAAGTTTGGGGTCCATACCAGACGCCTAGTGTCTGGTACCAAACACCGACTTTTACTGTATTTGAGTCTTGCCAGGCGATGTCGTTCAGGCACCGCTACATACTCTACAACCCTGCCTCTGGGAGTACTGTGCCAAAAAGCCTTTGTGTTTACTATGCCAAAAAGCCTCTGTGTGTACTGTGTCAAAAGGGGAATATAGTGTCAAAAAGCATCAGGAAGTACTGTGCCAAAAAGCCTGTGTGCACTGTGCCAAAAAGTCTCTATGTGTACTCTGCAACCCCGGCCCAGAGGAAGCCCACGCGAAACACATGTTGGGGTTGCTGTCTACATGGTTCCATGATACGTAAGGTGTACTTTCTCTTACAGTAGTAACCCTATTGTTTTTTCTTCCCCTATTTACATACTTTTATCTCGGTACTTACGTATGTGCTTTGAATTAAGTTACGATATTGAGTGTGATGTTTGATGGTTTTGGTTCATGCTTCTAGGCTTCCTACAGCTACACTCGTATCATTATATGGGGATAATGACACACTGTTTTGCTTATGCTAAACATTGTCCATACATAAGTAGGACTTTCACCACCCGTGCCCAGTACTTTTTATTGTGATCACGTGCTACAAACACCTGTGTTCTCGCATTTCTGAAGACTTTCTTTTTTATGATTGTTTGTACTATGTTTGCCTGTTTATGTCATATTTTGATCTAATAAAATTTGATAAACTTGTACATATATGGACTTGGACTCCATGTCTCTTGTAGGATAAATATATTGGGGATTGTCCTAGTGGTAAATCCACTACATCCTCTTACTGGGCATTGGGCTGTATAAAAATATAATTTTTGATAATATGCACATGTTTCAGATGATATTGGTTGTGACAATTAAACAGGAAGCTCTGCATGCAGACCAGGTGGAGATGGAGGAAGACATGAGACAGGGAGCAGTGGTGTCATGACCGCTGTGACCGGGCTAGGCCACTACTTCAGCTGGATGTGTGTCCTCTAATGTACATTCAGCTGAAGTCAATTACAATGTACAGATCCATCAGGTCCTTGCGCCGCAATACATGTTGCCAGCCAGAGGCCAGCAGCTGACTTCAGCGTGCATATGACTGGGGGCGCATGGCAATGATGTCATGCTCTCTCGTCGCACATTGAAAACAGCTGTCCCCTTCAGAAGTGAACGACGCACGGCACAGGAGCACTGGGAAGGTGAGTAGAACTATTTCTGCTTTTTTTCTGTGTATTGAACAGCAGCGGGGTCGGTCATACACAACACTTGAATACTTGCAACACTAGAATAAACATGCATGCTTTTTTAGGGGAGCAGAGATGCCAGTATTGGAGTAGTTAACTGTCACATTATGTTTTTGGCCTGTCTCACATCCCAGGGCTGCCTCCAGGTTTTTGTGGGCCCAAGCGAAAGAATCTCAGTGGTCCTTTTAACACATATCATGATTCATGATGCACAGATATGGCAGAGAAATATAGATATAGTACAATGTCAAAGATTTCACTGACTTCTTACATTATATGAGTGAAATCTATTGTAAATTCTACAATAGGTCAGAAACCAGCTAATCCTCGCAGTGCACAGTGCATGCCATGAGGGAATTCAAAAGTTTTCATTTTAGACCGGACAGTATATAGTCCTACATACAGTATTATGGACACCACATAGTCCTCCATACCATATTATGTGCACCACATTGTTCTCCATACAGTATAATGAGCCCAATATATTGCTTCATACTGTATAATGGGCCTCATATAATGCGCCATACAGAAAAATGGGTCTCATATAATGCTCCATACTGAATAATGGAACTCATATATTGCTCCACACAGCATAATGGACCCCATATAATGTTCCATACAGAATAATGGACCCCATATAATACTTCATATAGAATAATGGACCTCATATAAACATCCATACAGAATTCTTCATACAGAATAATGATCCCCATATAATGTTCTATACAGATTAATGGACTCCATATAATGCTCCATACAAAATAATGGACCTCATATAATGCTCTATACCAAATAATGAACCCCATATAATGCTCGATACAGAATAATGGACCTCATGTAATGCTCCATACAGAATAATGGACCTCATATAATGCTATATGCAGAATAATGAACCCGATATAATACTCCATACAGAATGGACCCTATATAATGCTCAATACGGAGTAATGGGCCCCTATAAAATGCTCCACATAGAATGGACCCCATGTAATGCTCCATACAGAATGGGCCCCATATAATGCTCCATACATATTAATGGACCCCATATAATGCTCCATACAGAATAATGGACCCCATATATTGCTCCATACAAAATGGGCCCCACATAATACTCCATACAGAATAATAAACCCAATATAATGCTCCATACAGAATGAACCCCATGTAATGCTCCATACAAAATAATGGACCCCATATAATTCTCCATACAGAATGGAACTCATATCATGCTCCATACAGAATGGAACCGATATAATACTCCATACAGAATGGGCCCCATAAAATGCTTCATATAGAATGGGTCCCATATAATGATCCATACAGAAAGGGTCCCATATAATGCTCCATACAGAATGGGCCCCATATATTGCTCCACACAGCATAATGGACCCCATATAATGTTCCATACAGAATAATGGACCCCATATAATACTTCATATAGAATAATAGACCTCATATAAACATCCATACAGAATGCTTCATACAGAATAATGATCCCCATATAATGTTCTATACAGATTAATGGACTCCATATAATGCTCCATACAGAATAATGGACCTCATATAATGCTCCATACCAAATAATGAACCCCATATAATGCTTGATACAGAATAATGGACCTCATATAATGCTCCATACAGAATAATGGACCCCATATAATGCTATATGCAGAATAATGGACCCGATATAATACTCCATACATAATGGACCCTATGTAATTCTCAATACGGAGTAATGGGCCCCCATAAAATGCTCCATATAGAATGGACCCCATGTAATGCTCCATACAGAATTGGCCCCATATAATGCTCCATACATATTAATGGACCCCATATAATGCTCCATACAGAATAATGGACCCCATATATTGCTCCATACAAAATGGGCCCCATATAATGTTCCATACAGAATAATAAACCCAATATAATGCTCCATACAGAATGGACCCCATGTAATGCTCCATTCAGAATATTGGGCCCCATATAATACTCCATACAAAATAATGGACCCCATATAATTCTCCATACAGAATGGAACTCATATAATGCTCTATACAGAATGGAACCCATATAATACTCCATACAGAATAGGCCCCATAAAATGCTTCATATAGAATGGGTCCCATATAATGATCCATACAGAATGGGTCCCATATAATGCTCCATACAGAATGGGCCCCATATATTGCTCCATACAGAATGGGCCCTATATAATGTTCCTTAAAGAATATGCCCCATATAATGTTCCATACAGAATATGCCCCATCAGGGGCAGACATACCACATGTGCAGTCGGTGTATCTGCACAGGGGCCCAGAGGTGAAGGGGGGCCCCTGCAGGGTGGCTAACACTGAGGTCAATCTAGCATGTTTATCCGGCCTCAAGGCTCCGGGGGGGCCCTGGCCAGATTACCCTCATGTGCAGCGGGCAAGGAGCGATCACTGCAGCTCCGCTGCCTACAGGAGAAAATGGCAGAGGAGCAAAGCTGCAGGGATGCATCCTGCTTCCTGCCCGCGCTTCCTGTCACAGTCGTGTGGCTGGATGATGTCATCATTCAGCTCGCTTCTGTGTCAGAGAGAGGAAGCTGCGACAAAGATGCTGCGGCTGTGGGAAATGTGCAAAGAGGTGAGTGGTGATCTGTGTGAGTGTTTGTATTTGTGTATGCGCTGCAGCTATTGGGTAGCCTGTAGCGTGCAGAGAGGTGAGTGGTGCTTTGTGTGTATGTGGAGGTGAGTGGTGGTGTGGTTGTGTAGGTAGGTGGTGGAAAGAGCAATGATGGTGTGGTTGAATGGACAATGATGGGGTGGTGGGCAAGAAAGAAATAATGGAGGTGGTGAAAAGGGCAATGATGGGGTGGTGGGGTAGAAGGCAATGATGGTGGTGGTAGAAAGGACAATGATGGTGGTGGTGAAAAGGGCAATAATGGGATGATAGAGGAGAAAGCAATGATGGGGTGGTAGGGAGGACACTTATGGGAGTGATGGGTAGAACAATGATTTGGGTGTTGGAGATGGAAATGATTGGGGTGGTGGAGAGGAAATGAAGGAGGTAGTGGAGAGGGCATTGATGCTGGTGGTGGGTGAGAAGGCAATGGTAGAGGTTGTGGAATGGGCAATGATGGGGTGGTGAAGGAGAAGAGAATGATGGAGGTGGTGGTAAGGGCAATTATGGGGTGGTGGAGGAGAAGGCAATGATGGAGGTGGTGGAAAGGGCAATGATGGAGTGGTGGAGGAGAACAATAATGGGGTGGAGAGAGGATGATGGTGGGGAGAACAATGATTGAGGTGTTAGAGGGGCAATGATGGAGGTGGTGGGGGAGAACAATGATTGAGGTAGTGGAGAGGGTAATGATGGAGGTGATGGAAAGGGCAATGATGGGATGGTGGGGAGAAGGCAATGATGGATGTGGTGGAAAGGGCAATGATGAGGGTGGTGGAGAGAAGGCAATGATGGAGGTGGTGTAAAGGACAAAGATGGGGGTGATAGGGAGAACAATGATGGGCGTGGGGGGAGAGGACAATGATGGGAGTGGTGGGGAGAACAATTGTGTGTTGGAGAGGGCAATAATAGAGGTGGTGGGGGAGAACAATGATTGGAATGGTGGAGAGGACAATGATGGATGTGGGCGATTGGGATGGGAATAAGGGAGACTTATAATGGACTTATGAACAGGAGGAAGGGGAGGAGGACATTAGATATGGATGTGAAATGAATTTGGTGGTGGAGAAGGGTGCTAAGCCCCTGATAGCATCCTCCCCATCTCACAATTCATTGTGATGTTATCGGGCACTTAAGGTGCATAGGACCTTTTATAATGAATTGAAAGGTGGGAGAAAACGCTGTCAGGGACTTGTAATGTAGGTGGCGAAGGATGCTCAGTACCTGATGGCACCTTCTCCCACCCCCAAATTCATTATGATGCTATCAAGGACTTATCCTGATTGGAGGGACACAGGACAGGGACTAAGACTGTGCACTCGTTCAGGATTTGTAGGATAAAATTCATATCCTAATGTGTTGGCAGGAAGGACGCTGTGTAACATGCATTTATTTTTTGACAACGTGTTTGCCATGCTTTTGTGACGCATTTGCCCCCATTGAACTACGTTGCAAGAATTGACATTATGCAGATTTAAATTTGCTGCAAATCTTCAAAGAAAAAATAAGCAGCATGTGCATGAGGCTTCAGAGATCTCATTCACTTTTCCTGTACTGTAAAACCTTGCATATAATCCGTGTGCACATAGCCTTACTGGTAATTGGGGAGATTCACAGACTGAATAATTTATATTATTGGGAGTCAGAGAATATACACACGTGGTCAAAATTGTTGTTACCCCTTGTTTAATGACAGAAAAAGCCACAAAGGTGACAGAAATAATTTTAATCTGACAAAAGTAATAATAAATCAAAAATGTATGAAAATGAACAAATGAAAGTCAGACTTTTCAACCATGCTTCTACAGAATTAAAAAAAAAATAAAACTCATGAAATAGGCCTGGACAGAAATGATGGTACCCTTCAAAATAATGTGACAGATGGGACATGTTAACAAGGTGTGTCCACTAATTAGCATCACAGGTGTCTACAATCTTGGAATCAGTGAGTGGCCTGTATAGAGGGCTACAGATACTCACAGTGCTGTTTGGTGACATGGTGTGTATCTCACTCAACATGGACCAGAGGAAGCGAAGGAAATAGTTGTCTCAGGAGATTAGCAAGAAAGTTATAGACAAACATGTTAAAGGTAAAATTATAAGAACATCTCCAAGCAGCTTGATGTTACTGTGACTGACTAGATTTGCACATATTATTCAGAAATTTAAGCTCCATGGGACGGCAGCCAACCTCCCTGGACGTGGCCGCAGGAGGAAAATTGATGACAAGTCAAAGAACCGGCTAATACGAATGGTAACAAAAGAGCCCAAAAAAACTTCTAAACAGATTAACCCTTAACGACCGCCGATACTCCTTTTAACGGCGGTAGTTAAGGGTACTTAAACCACAGCTCCGTTAATTAACGGCGCTGTGGAGAAAGTGTATAGCGCCCCCCAGAGTCGGATTTTCTCTGAGGTCTCAGCTACCAGGGGTAGTTGAGACCCCAGACAATATGATTCGGGTTGGTTTTTACCGACTGCGCTTTTGCGATCGCTGTTATTAACCCTATAACGGCGATCGCAAAATAAAAAGCCGCGATTCTCCATTTAACTTCTCTCTCCTCTGATGTGAGCGCACATCAGAGGGAGAGAAATAGGGTCCCCGGGACCCCCGATCTGTCCCCCGTGCCTCCCGGTTTCCCCCTGTCCTCCGATGTCTCCCGGAGCCGCCTTCTCCGGCAAAGAAAATGGCGGGGCGCATGCGCAGTGCGCAGTGCGCCCGCCGAGTCGGATTTTCTCTAGGGTCTCGGCTAACAAGGGGTAGCCGAGACCCCAGAGAACATAATTCGGGCCCCCCGCAGTCCACCGCTTTTGCGATCGCAAAAGAAAAAAAAACGATCCTGCATGTAATTTTTCTCCCCTCTAATGTGATCGCACATCAGAGGGGAGAGAAATAGGGTCCCCGGGTCCCCCGATGTGCCCCCCATACCTCCCGGAGACCCCCTGTCCTCCCGCAGCTCCCAGCCTCCCAGCGTCTTCTTCTTGTAAAAGAAAATGGCGGGCGCATGCGCAGTGCGCCTGCCGAATCTGCCGGCCGGCAAATTCATTCATTCAGCGAAAGTACATTTTGATCACTGTGATAAACGCTGTCACAGTGATCAAAATAAAAAAAAAGTAAATAAACCCCCCCTTTATCACCCCCTTAGTTAGGGACGTATAATAAAATAAAGAAATTGTATCTATTTTCATTTTTCCATTAGGGTTAGGGTTATAATTAGGGTTAGGATTAGGGTTGGAATTAGGGTTAGGGTTACAATTAGGGTTAGGGTTACAATGAGGGTTAGGTATGCAATTAGGGTTAGGGATACAATTAGGGTTGGAATTAGGGTTAGGATTAGGGTTAGGGTTAGGATTAGGGTTAGGGGTGTGTTGAGGTTATGGTTGGAACTAGAATTGAGGGGTTTCCACTATTTAGGCACATCAGGGGTCTCCAAACACGATGTGGCGTTCAAAAAGTCAAATGGCGCTCCCTCCCTTCCGAGCCTTGCCGTGTGCCCAAACAGTGGTTTACCCAAACATTTGGGGTATCAGTGTACACAGGAAAAATTGCACAAAAATTTTTGGGGTCCAATTTCTCCTTTTACCCTTGGGAAAATAAAAAATAGCAGGCTAAAAAATGATTTTTGAGGAAAAAAAATGATTTTTTATTTTCACGGCTCTGCGTTATAAACTTCTGTGAAGCACTTGGAGGTTCAAAGTGCTCACAACACATCTAGATAAGTCCATTGAGGCCGGCATCACACTACAGAGGAATACGGACGAGTGAGAGGAGTGAAAATCACGCATTACACTCGGACCAATATTTCTCTATGGGGCAGCTCTGATCATGCGTCTATTTCTCGGGCGTATGTTACGGTGCGAGACACTTGCAGCATGCTGCGATTGTCATCGTATTACGCCCGTTGTACGCCAATGAAAGTCTATGGGTGCGAGAAAAAAACGGATTACACACGGACCACGTGTGTGACTTGCGAGAAATGCGCAAGACTTCTGCAGCTCACAGGAAATAGTGCAAAACATGAATCAGGAAGCTGACACATGCAAATTAGCTCAAAAAGAGCACCAGACATCCCAGAAGAACGCCTCCATGGAGTCGGCCATAATGTCTACGCACATAAATGTGGAGATGTTGATTGTGTTGGTCCAGGAGCGGCCCGAAATTTGGGACCAACAGGATGCACACTATGCAGACCACACAAGAAAAGAGGAGGCATGGAGGCGCATCTGTGGGCAGATGTTTCCCCACTTTGGGGACAGCCCACACAAGGAGCAGCAGCGAATGAGTAAGTTACCTAATTTTTTAGCAAACATCTTCACGGGCAGAACATCATATTTGCAATGAGTTTCCCTAAAATTGACTTTAGTATGTTAATTTTTTTTTTTTTGCGCCAAAATGTTAGGATACTCACATCCGACTAGGCCCCCATGACTATGTGAAGTGTACAGTTAGGTCCATATATATTTGGACATAGCCAACTAGTGTTGAGTATTCCGATACCGCAAATATCGGGTATCGGCCGATATTCGCGGTATCGGAATTCCGATACCGAGTTCCGATACTTTTGCAATATCGAATACCTGAATCGTAAGTTCCCATCATGCTATGAGAGCCAGTGTGATTTGATTCAGCCAATTAGGAATCCTAAGAAGTGTGGGCACATCCTGTTAGGCTGCGGGCATGTTAACTAATGGCATGGCTGTGATTGGCTGCTGAAATGATGTCATGATGCACTATAAAAGGCGCCGCCGCCATTTTGGGTTCACTCTGCTGTGAATTCAGTTAGGGACAGAACGCTGCTCTTCTGACTCTGAGGGACAGTTAGAGATAGCAATTTGCTGTATTGTGACTATTGTGCTGTACCCAGGCTAGTTTATCAACCGCTGTGTAAAGCTTTCTTTTGCCTTGCAGTGCTGTTTTCACAGCTGTCTGCAAGGTCTGTGTGTGAGTGCGGCTCACGCTGTTGTGTGTTGTGCAGCCATCTCAGGTTATAGTCAGCTCAGCGTGCGTCACTGCCTCATACTTTTTTGTTTTGTTTAATTGCTGCTGCTCAATTCCTTTTTACTGATCTTTCCTATTAGTGTGCTGTGCTTCCATCCGTATCCATCTACATTGGTTGCAAACACTATAGGAGTAGATAGCGGAGCCTTTCATTGCTAGTGCACAGTTCTCTGCACTGTTCACGGCTGTCTGTGAGGTCTCTGTGTGTGAGTGCAGCTCACGCTGTAGTGTGTTCTGCATCCACCTCTGGTTGTAGTCCGCTCAGCGTGCGTCACGGCCTCATACATTGTCCTTTTTTTCTGTAGTGCAGCTTATTTTTCCTGAATTTCTCCTATTAGTGTGCTTCCATCCGTATCCAGCTAGATTGGTTGCACACACTATAGGAGTAGATAGAGGAGAGGAGCCTTTCTGCTGGCTTGTGCCCTGCAGGCCCAGCCAGATTAGTATTAGCCTATTTTTTGTAGCCTCATCTATTGTATTGTAGGTTACCATCCTGCATTGTAATAGCTACAAATAGTTTGTGAATCGTGATACTATCGATTGTACATCTTTTGTCACAATCACAACAACCTTTTTTTTTGTGAAAAACACAAAAATGTTAATAAAGTTCACCAGACACTCCACTTTACACTTGTGTAGGCCACATTAGCTCATATTAAAGTGTAGTCCACACTTAATAAAATTTGTGTTTCTTATACCTGTTAGCAGTTGTTCAGGAATAAGCACACTAAGCCCTTAGTACTTTTCTGCCTATCTTTATCAGTCTACCAAGATGAAGAAGGCAGGGAGTAAGGCACGTGGTCGTGGGCATGGAGTTTCAGCAGGGAGAGGACGTGGGGATTCTGTGCCTGCTGCGGGCACCAGTGACACAGCATCCCCCAGCTTTCCCCGGGAGCGGTCCTTTATGCGCAGCTTTGAAGGAGCTCGCCGTACCCCACTGCTGTGGGAAGAACAAATTGAAGCCGTTGTCGGATAGATGGCAGCTAACGCATCGACTTCAATTACTTCCACATCCTCTCAGGCCCAGAGTACTGAAGAGCAACCATCTGTCTCTTCACCACCTGCCAAATTGCCCAGGCAGTCAGAGAGCTCTGTTCAGGAGCCATCTCATTCTCTACTTCTGTTCTCTGAATCTCTTGGCTTGGAAATAGGGGGCCAGCCAAGCAGCATTCTAGAATGTGAAGAAGAGGTAGTATGCAGTGATGCGCAACTGCTTTGTCTCTCTGAATCTGAAGAGGCGGGTGGGCCAGTGCCTTTGGTCAGTACACCTCAGTACGCATCTGATGATGATGAGACTCAGGTGCCACTTTCTGCTGTGCACTGTGCTGGTAAGACTACCCAGGAGAAGCAGGTGTTTGAAGAGGGTAGTGTAGATGATGAGGTCCTTGACCCATCATGTCGTGAGGAACAGGAAGGTGGTGGGAGCAGCTCTGAGGAAGAGATTCCCCAAACGGCCAAAACAGGAGGGAGAGGTAGGGGGCAGACTCGGTTGCCTGTAGCCTCCACTTCGCCACCCAATCGGAGCATTTCTCTTCCAAAACCCAAAACGGGCGCTCCCAGGACTTGCAGTGCGAGGTCCTTTTTTGACACAGTTGCAGGTGACATTTGCTTTGTCAAATGCAAGCTGTGTAATCAAAAAGTCAAAAGAGGTAAAAGTGTCAGCAACCTCAATACCACAAATATGTGGAAACATGTGCGGACCACGCATGTGGTGGAGTTACAAAGACACACTGAAGACGTAGGCCAACCTACAGCACCACCTACCACCTCTTCAGCTCGTGTTGTAGCCTCTTCCTCCAGCTCACACACAGCTGGTTCAGCTTCCTCACAGGATCGCCATGGAAGAACTTCTGGCACTGGTGTACAGAGACCCAGTGTAATTCCACCCACAGCACCACGTTCCCTGTCATCCTCACACTCCCAGGCCACTCTACAGCCATCGGTAGCACAGGCATGGGAGAAAAGGCGGCCATACTCGGCAAACCATCCCCGAGCACAGGCTCTGAATGCTGGCATTGCAGAACTACTGTCCCTTGAAATGCTCTCATTCAGGCTGGTGGAGACTGACACCTTCTGTAACTTGATGGCATTGGCAGTCCCACAATAAAATGTGCCCAGCCGCTTTTATTTCAGCAGGCAAGCAGTCCCTGCCCTGCAAAAGCATGTGGAGGGAAAAATTAAACATGCACTACTAAACGCCGTCAGTAGCAAGGTCCACCTGACCACCGATGCGTGGACCAGTAACCATGGACAGGGACGATACCTTTCCCTCACTGCCCATTGGGTAAATGTTGTGGAGCCGGGTACAGATCTTGAGAGTGGCGCTGTACGTGTTCTGCCAACTCCAAGGATTGCAGGAATCCAGTCTGTACACATTGACTCCTCCTCATACTCCAGTTCCTCTGAATCAGTGCTGCAGGAGCCGTCACGGTCTACCTCCACATGGACCCGTGAATGCTTAACTGTTACGACCGATATGAGCACAGCCGTGGCCAAACGTCAACAGGCCGCATTGAAATTAATTTCTATGGGGAATCAAAGCCACACAGCGCAGGAGCTCTGGAATGCCATCAAGCAGGAGAGCGACGTGTGGTTTGTGCCAGCGAATCTCCAGTCAGGCTTGGTAGTGTGTGACAATAGCCGAAATCTGGTGGCAGCTCTGGGCCAAGGCAACCTCACTCACATCCCATGTCTGGCACATGTGCTCAACTTGGTTGTGCAGAGTTTTTTGAGGGACTATCCTGATCTTGATGCACTGCTGCACAAGGTCCACATAGAGTGCACTCACTTGCGTCATTCCAGCATGGCAAGATCGCGCATTGCAGCTCTGCAGCGCCGATTCCGCCTTCCGGAACATCGCACCATATGTGACCTACCCACCAGGTAGAATTCCACGTTACATATGTTGGAGCGGTTGTGTGAGCAGCAGGCAGCAGTAATGGAGTACCAGCTGCATCAGGCGCAAACCAGTCGCACTGCGCGCCATTCACACTTCACCACTAGTGTTGAGCGATACGATACCGCAAGTATCGGGTATCGGCCGATATTAGCTGTATCGGACTTTCGATACTTAGTTCCGATATTTTCCATATATCGTATATCGGAATCGGAAGTTCCCATAATTCTTTGAGAGGCAATGTGATTTTAGTCAGCCAATGAGGAATCCTAAGAAGTGTGGGCACATCCTGTACTGCTGCGGTCATGTTAACTAATGGCATGGCTGTGATTGGATGCTGAAATGATGTCAGAATGCACTATAAAAGGCGCCGCCGCCATTTTAGCGTCACTGTGCTGTGAATTCAGTAAGGGACAGAACGCTACTGTGCTGACTCTGAGGGACAGTTAGAGATTGCGATTTAGTGTACTGTGCTTTAGGCAGGCTAGCACCAACCGCTGTGTAAAGCTTCCTTTTGCCTGCAGTGTTGTTTTAACAGCTCTGCAAGGTGTGTGTGAGTGCAGGTGACGCTGCAGTTTGCTCTGCATGCAACGCTGTCTGTAGGCATCTGCACGTGTCACTCACAGACTCTTTTTTTTTCTTTCAGTGTAATTTTTGCTGCTACATGCAATTTCAATTTTAGTGTGACGCGCTTCCATCCGTATCCAATACATTGGTTGCAAACACTATAGAAGTAGACAAAGGAGTAGCCTTTCACAGATTGTGAACAGTTGTGTTTCAGTGTTCACTTCAGTCTGTGTTTTTTATTTTTTGAGTGCACATCACGCTCCAGTTACTTGTTCAAGCACTGCTGCTTGTACTCTGCTGAGCGTGTCTAAGTGCCTCATCCTTGTCATTTCTCTCCAATTGGTTCTGCTCCATTCCATTTAAATAAATATAATCTATTAGTGTGACGCGCTTCCATCCGTATCCAATACATTGGTTGCAAACACTATAGAAGTAGACAAAGGAGTAGCCTTTCACAGATTGTGAACAGTTGTGTTTCAGTGTTCACTTCAGTCTCTGCGTAATAACCACACTTAGGCCTTATAACTTTTCTGACTTTCTTTATCAATCTACCAAGATGAAGAAGTCAGTGAGTAAGGCACGTGGTCGTGGCCGTGGAGTTTCAGCAGGGAGAGGACGTGGGGATTCTGTGGCTGCTGCTGCCCTCAGTGACACAGCATCCACCAGTTTTCCCCGTGAGCGTTCCTTTATGCGCACTTTGGTAGGAGCTCGGCGTGCCCCCCTGCTGCGGGAAGAACAAATTGAAGCCGTTGTTGGTTGGATGGCAGCCAATGCATCGACTTCAATTCCTTCCACCTCCTCTCAGGAACACAACACTGTTGAGCAACCATCTGTCTGTTCACCGCCTGTCAAATTGCCCAGGCAGTCAGAGAGTTCTGTACAGGAGCCAGCTGAGTCTCTGCTTCTGTTCTCAGAATCTGTTGGCTCGCAAACACGGGCACAGGCAAGCAGCATTCTGCAATTTGAAGAAGAGGGAGTATGCAGTGATGCGCAACAGCTGTCTCTCTCTCAATCTGAAGAGGCGGGTGAACCAGTGCCGATGGACAGCACACCGCAGAACGCATCTCGTGATGATGATGAGACTCAGGTGCCAGGTTTTGTGGAGCATGGTGCTGCCCAGACCATCCAACAGCAGCAGGTGTTGGAAGAGGGTAGTGGAGATGATGAAGTCCGAGACCCAACATGGCATGAGCAACAGGAAGGTGGTGGGAGCAGCTCTGAGGAAGAGATTGGCCCAACAGTACAAAGAGGAGGGAGAGGTAGGCTGCAGACTCGCTTGCCTGTAGCCTCCAGTTTGGCACCTGTTGGGAGCAGTTCTCTTACAAATGTCAAAATTGGCGCTCCCATGACCTGCACTGCGTGGTCCTTTTTTGACAGACTTGTAGATGATATTTACTATGTTAAATGCAAGCTGTGTAAGCAAAAAGTTAAAAGAGGTAAAAATATCAGTAACCTGAAAACCACAAATATGTGGAAACATGTACGGACAAAGCACGTAGCTGAGTTACAAAGACACACTGGAGATGTAGGCCAACCTACAGCAGCACCTACATCTTCAGGTCGTGTTGGAGCCTCTACCTCCAGCTCACACACACCTGGTTCGGCTTTCTCACAGGATCTCCATGGAAGAACTTCGGTCACTGTTGTCCATAGACAAACTGTTATTCCACCCACAGCAGCAAGTTCACAGTCATCGTCACACTTCCAGGCCACAAAACAGCCATCGGTACCACAGGCATGGGATAAAAGACGGCCATACTCGGCAAACCATCCACGAGCACAGGCTCTGAATGCTGGCATTGCAAAACTCATGTCCCTTGAAATGCTGTCATTCAGGCTGGTGGAGACTGACAGTTTCAGGAACTTAATGGCATTGGCAGTCCCACAATATAATGTGCCAAGCCGATTTTATTTCAGCAGGCAAGCCGTCCCTGCTCTGCAAAAACATGTCGAGGGAAACATTAAACATGCGCTACTAAACGCCGTCAGTAGCAGGGTCCACCTGACCACCGATGCGTGGACCAGTAACCATGGCCAGGGACGATACCTTTCCCTCACTGCCCATTGAGTCAATGTTGTGGAGCCGGGTACAGATCTTGCCAGTGGCGCTGTACGTGTTCTGCCAACTCCAAGGATTGCAGGAATCCAGTCTGTACACATTGATTCCTCCTCCTACTCCAGTTCCTCAGAATCATCGCTGCACGAGCCGTCACGGTATACCTCCACATGGACCCGTGAACGCTTACCTGTTGCGACCGATATGAGCACAGCCGTGGCCAAACGTCAACAGGCCGTCCTGAAAATGATTTCAATGGGGAATCTAAGCCACACAGCGCAGGAAGTCTGGAATGCCATCAAGCAGGAGAACGACGTGTGGTTTTTGCCTGCGAATCTCCAGCCAGGCTTGGTAGTGTGTGACAATGGCCGAAATCTGGTGGCAGCTCTGGGCCTTGGCAACCTTACTCACATACCATGTCAGGCACATGTGCTCAACTTGGTTGTGCAGAGTTTTTTGAGGGACTATCCGGATCTTGCTGGACTGCTGCAGAAGATCCGCCTAGAGTGCGCTCACTTGCGACGTTCCTGCATAGCCAGATCGCGCATTGCTGCTCTGCAACGCCGATTTCGCCTTCCTGAACATCGCATCATATGTGACGTACCCACCAGGTGGAATTCCACGTTACATATGTTGGAGCGGTTGTGTGAGCAGCAGACAGCAGTAATGGAGTATCAGCTGCATCAGGCGCAATCAAGTCGCTCTTTGCGCCGTCCACACTTCACCACTACTGAGTGGGCCTCTATGAAGGACATCTGCGACGTTTTGCGTGCGTTTGATGTCTCAACGTGGATGGCGAGTGCAGATGATGCACTAGTCAGCATGACTGTCCCCCTTATCTGCCTGCTTCAGAAATCACTGAAAGCACTAAAGAAAGAGGTTTTGGAAGAGGTGGAGGATGAGGAGTCACAAATTCAATTACCTTCAGGACAGTCAGCGCAACGTGGTTCCTCACAAAGGGCTGGGCAGGGCTCACTTTGTGAGGAGGATGAGGAGGAGGAGGAGTCAATGGAGGAGGAAGAAATCCCTACAGAGGGAGGTACACAACGTTCTAGTCAGTATGTAGAGCGAGGGTGGGGTGATGCAGAGGAGGCAGAGATGACGCCTCTTCCAGAGGACAGCTTTTGTTGGCCAGTTGGGAGTCTGCAGCACATGGTTGATTTCATGCTTCAGTGCCTGAGAAACGACCGCCGCATTGACCACATTCTCACCACGTCAGATTATTGGGTGTACACCCTCCTAGACCCTCGCTACCGGGACAACTTACAAACCCTTTTCACACCGGTGAACCGGGACCGTAAAATGCGGGAGTACCTGTCATGTGTGCATTACCACGAAGATCGTCGAGGTTGCACATGTTGACTTCTCACAGCTGAGTTGCTGTTTCTTTGTGTTTGGCAGCTAGGGAGTTAATTCTGTCTGTGCTCGGTGCTGGGACTGGGTGCAGTTTCTCCCGGCTGCAATTGATTATTTGTTGATTGGTTTCCTTTAAATTCCTGGTTGTCTGCTTTGGGAGTTGCCAGTGAAAGCCTTCATGCAGACCACAGATAGGAATGAATCTGTATAGACTTAAGTTGAGAGCTCCTTAGCTGTTTTAAGCTCAACTTGCTTATAGTTTATTTCCCAGACCATTTATGTTCCTTCGGTGTTTGAGTGTGTATGCAAGTGAGTGCTATCCTGTCTGTCTTATATGTCTAATCTGTGTATTTAGCTGAGATCAGCCCATATCCCTTTGGTGGTAATCAGGATCCTTCTTAGGACTGATTACAGGGTTCAGGGTCTGACAGGAGACAGGGTTAGGCTGGAGACTTGGACCTCTGAACCATTATCAGTACCTCCAAGGTAAGGGATTAGTTAGGACCCCAGTGCAGGGTCAGGTTAGACCCCGGTCCTCCTCTTTCCAGTTACAGCTCATCAAGTCCTCAAGATTAACCCTGAGTTCAACTATATCGTTTCTGCACATCTAGTCCTCAAGATTAACCCTAAGTTCTGCAGAGATTGTGTCAGGTAAATCTATTTTATACTTACATTCTGATGTTGCTAAACTATATGTTGTATAGAGTGTGGTTCCTGTATAAATAGTTTACTGACATTGTATTCATATCATTAGACAGCGTGACATTTTCACTGGCCTTAAAAAATTATATCTAGTTACCATGGATCCAGTAGCCCAGCTGGCTCTGCAGTTGCAGGGATTATCCATGGAGCTGACGGACATTAAGTCCAAAGTTTTGTCTCCCCTGGAGCAAACCAGAGTTGAACCTAAAGTAGCTCTTCCAGATAGGTTCACTGGTGGGCGAGACAAATTTTTTACCTTCCGGGAGGCATGTAAATTGTATTTTCGGCTTCGGCCGCGATCATCAGGGAGTGATGAGCAGAGAGTGGGAATTGTTATCTCACTTCTTCAAGGGGACCCCCAATCCTGGGCATTTTCCCTTCCTCCGGGATCCCCGGCTCTACAGTCTGTAGATCAATTTTTTACTGCTCTGGGATTGGTATATGATGACCCAGATCGGGTCTCTCTTGCTGAGACCAAATTACGTAAGTTACAGCAGGGAGATCGTCCGGCGGAGGAATTTGCTTCTGAGTTTCGTAGATGGGCCACGGATACTCAGTGGAATGACCCAGCTCTTAGGAGCCAGTTTTGTCATGGGCTTTCTGACAAATTAAAAGACGTTTTGGCTCAGTATGAGTCTCCTCCTTCTCTGGAGGCTGCTATGGCCCTAGCTATCCGTACTGATAGACGGCTTCGGGAGAGGGGTGAGGTAACTCCACTCCCTGTTGTTTCTCCACCTACTACTAAAGTCCCTTATGTTGAGGTTCCCCTTGTCTGTTCGGATGAGCCTATGCAGTTGGGAGGGACATCTTTTCGTAGTAGGGGATTGGCGGCACGCCGCAGGACTAGAAGGTGTTTTTTT
>JARQOD010000003.1:336491493-336513301 GCA_033576555.1 Oophaga sylvatica | reverse complement strand
TTGGCCAGGTTCCCCTCCCCGGGGGCTTGGGCCCCTCTCGGTTCCTCTGGGGCCACTGTTGTTTGTTCATTTGCCTTTTCCAGTTTTTTCAGTGGCTGCGGCTGAGTTTTGTTACACCAGAGAACTAATTTAGGTGGTAGAGGTCGTGTGATCTCAGGTGTTTTTGCAATTAGTAGCGTTGGCTTTTTTTTAGGGTTTTTTGGATTGCAGTAAGTATTCTTCCTATCCCTTTCTGTCTAGGCAGATTGGGCCCCAACGTTTGCTCATACTATTTTCTGTCTGTGTCTGTATTTCCTCTTGTCTAACCGCCATTACATGTTTGGCGGCTTCCTATGTTCTTTGGGGATCTGCTCCGGGGCAGATAGCTTTCCTCTTTTTATCTTTAGGTGTAGTTATCCTCTCAGGCTGTGACGAGGCGTCTAGGACCAACGTAGGAACGCTCCACGGCTGCCTTTAGTTGTGGTGGTTAGTCAGGGTACTGCAATCCAGTAGATTCCAACCTCTCTGGTGTATTGCCGTTTTTGCCTGCTCTCCTCAGCTACCAAAACATAACAGATTACGCTAAAGATGAGATCCAGTCCATATCATCCATAGTTCCACCTACCAGGAAGGAGAGTCGAGAATCCCATTATTTTGTAACTATCAAACTGAAGGTTAACTCCCAGTGGATCTCCGCATCAGCCATGATCGACTCTGGGGCCAGCGGGATGTTTATGGATTCTGCATTTGCTCAAAATCATGGCATAGATGTGCAGAAAAGTCGTTCACCTATTGTGATGGAGACGGTAGATGGATCTCCACTGAATTCGGGGCCAGTGGATCATGAGAGAGGACTTTTGGAAATCTATATTGAGCAGCAGCATCGTGAGATGTTGACATTCCTAATTATTTCTTCTCCACATTTTCCCATCATTTTAGGTTTGCCCTGGTTGCAGAAGCACAATCCTATCATCGATTGGGAGATGAAAAAGATTAGTTTCCCCGAAAAGGAAGTTCAGACGGAGGTTCCAAGTGAATCCACATTAGAAGCAGTTCAGAATCCAGAATTGCCTCAGCTACCAGCGGTATATAAAGATTTCTTAGATGTCTGTGACAAGAAGGGAGCGGATACACTTCCCCCGCATCGACCATACGACTGCCCAATAGAACTACTCCCGGGGGCGGCTAAACCGTTTGAAACTATCTACCCTCTAGCGGGTCCTGAACTGAAGGCTCTCAAAGAATTTATTGATGAAAATCTAAACAAAAAATTCATTCGTCCATCATCCTCGCCCGCTGGAGCCCCTATTTTCTTTGTTAAAAAGAAGGATGGAACATTACGGCCAGTAGTGGACTACAGGGAGCTTAATAAAGTCACGGTAAAAAATCATTATCCTCTACCGTTGATCCCGGAACTCCTGGAAAGAGTACAAAGTGCGAAGATCTTCACTAAGTTAGATTTACGTGGGGCATACAATTTAGTACGTATAAAGCCTGGGGATGAATGGAAGACAGCTTTCGCACCCGATACGGACACTTTGAAAGTCTAGTGATGCCCTTCGGACTCGCTAATGCTCCAGCTACCTTCCAGCACCTGGCAAATGATATTTTCCAAGACCTGTTGGATCAATTTAAGTCGTTTATCTAGATGACATCCTGATTTTTTCAAACTCTATGGAGGAACATCAGACGCACGTAAGACAAGTGCTACAACGTTTAAGGGAGAATTCGTTATATATTAAATTATAAAAATGTGAATTCCATCGAGAAGAGATCCAGTTCTTGGGATATGTCATTTCACCTCAAGGATTACGGATGGATGCCAAGAAAACGCAAGCTATCACCGAGTGGCCTATCCCTAAAAATGTGAAAGAAGTTCAGTGTTTTGTGGGGTTTGCCAACTTCTACAGACGTTTTATAAAAAATTTTTCAAAAATCGTGGTACCCATCACGCAACTAACAAAAAAAGGAGCAAAATTCATCTGGACACCCCAAGCGCAAGAAGCATTCTCTCGTTTAAAAAGGAAATTCACAACGGCTCCCATATTACGCCATCCTGATCCTGAATTGGCTTTTATCATTGAGGTGGATGCTTCAGACTGTGCGGTCGGCGCTATCCTCTCTCAGAGGACAGGGGAAAAGAAGTTGCTGCATCCATGTTCATTTTTCTCACAACGTATGTCTGTAGCCGAAAAGAACTATGACGTGGGAAATAAAGAATTGCTCGCCATCATATCAGCATTCAAAAAGTGGTGACATCATCTCCAAGGGGTTGCACAGCAAATTTTGGTGTTGACCGATCATCGTAATCTAGAGTTTATCAGTAGTGTTGAGCGATACTGCTCGATATCTAAAAATATCGTATCGAAATGGTATCGCCGATATCACTAAATATCGTCGATATCCGATTCTGATACCGGAAGTCCCATGTAAGTCTATGGGAACAAAATATCGCAACAAAAAAAACCCTTTCTTTCGTTGTAAACACAAAATATACACACATAGAATACATATATATATATATATATATATATACATGTCATTGTGACATATATATATACATATATTTATAGTTTATACACTTCTACATAGTAAAATAGACTGATTCAATTGCCGGGTAAAGCCGTGACATACCCCATAGAAGTCGACGGGCTCAGTGCCGAGTACCCCCAAAACCTCTGGCTCTGTGCGACTCAACTTGGGCGTCACGAACAGGATTCTGTAGCTCGCTATAAGCAAGTCCTGTGTGCCTGAATTGAACTGGTTTTGTGCTTGAGAATTGCTAAAATCATCAGAGAATGTATTTGCCATTTTCAGCCATATCTGCGTCACGATCACGACGAGGCACTGGTGAAGAAGAAGGGCGTGCTCTTCGTGGGTGTACACTCACTCAGTGACGCGAAAACGATGGCCGACCACTGTAAATGGTACTGCAATGTAAGATCGTGCCCCACAGCTCTTCAGTTCCGCCTCCTCATCCTCCTCAGTGTGCGGAAACTAACACGAAGGTCCCGCCTCCCTACAAAAGAGGGGCCCTCTCCAGATGCTAATGACACATGTGACTTGGCAGAGATGGCTAATGGACACGAGCAGAAGTGTGAAGGGATGGAGCAGTCAGAGCTCTCCCCCCACGGAAGCGACCCGATCGCCACGGAACCACCGTTGGGCACCCGGCCTGGAAACCCTCCTACGCTGCAAGAAGCGGAGGATACCCTAAGAGGCCTGGCCCGGCACCGGGAGGAGGTCGCCAGGATGGAAGCCAGCTGGCGTGCCCTAAAACTAAACTTGGAGCGGCGCCAATCCCTCTTACCTGAAGTGTCTGTACCGGAAGGTGAGGCACCCGTTCTAGTAGAGGAGTCCGTGCGGGCATCCAAGCCCTTGCAATGTGATCCGGTTGACGTTGTCGCAGTGGAGGCACCCGTTCGTGCAAAAAACTCCGGCAGCACCCCAGATCCCGCTGTCTGCCCTCGTCGCTGAGACAGAAGAAGCGACACCCGTCCTCATGGAGGAGGCCGCGCAGGCACCAGAGGTCTACCTGCCTGTACCGGAGCCCCGACTGTCATCTGTTCCAGAGCCGGCTGCTTCCTCCGCAGGTGAGCGCCGCCAGGACTGGGGGGCGCCAGGAGAGCTGCCGCAAACCGGACACTGTAAAGCTGCAGTTTGATGGTGGAGACATGGAGCAGCTGGTGGAGGAGAATTACAACCGGCGTCAGGAGGAAGAGTGGAGACGTTGGGAGCGGGAAGCAGAGCGACAAAGGGAGCAGCGAGAAACCCAAAAGCTTCGCCAACGTCAGCTGGAGAAGGACCGGGCAGATAAGGACCGGATGAGAAAAGATAAAGGAACCCTGTGGGAGCCGCGGCGTAAGGGTGCAGTACGGAGCTTTAAATTGAAAGGTGGTTGGGGCTTCATCCAGGAGCCTGGACTTTATTTAGAAGTTTTTGTGAACCGGCGGGACGTGGAGGCTCACCTCCCAGAAGGACACCCGGGGAGGGACCTGTTGCCAGGAGACTTGGTGACTTACACCCGACACTGGGGTTACAATGGATGGTACGCCCTAAATTTACCAGGTGCGACCCCTACTCCCCAGAGTGTCAGGAACCTGTGAGACCCTCGGAGCCTTCAGCCTCCCACATCCAGGCCTCTGCAAAAGTGCCCACCCCACGCCGTAAATCTCCCCAGCCTCCCTCAGTGGTCTCCTCAGCAGCCCCAGCTATGGACATGATAAGTATAGCTGGCCCGTACCCGGCGCCTGTTAGGCCCCCTGGGGTTCGTTCAGTCCGGGACATAGGGTTCCAGACCCGGAGGGAGATGAAAGAGGTGGCCACACAGACCCAGATAGCGGGTCACGACTTGACTGTACAGACCACACGACGTCATCAGGTCCTGGTGGTCCTTGGTGTCTCGGATGTTTGGCAAGCATCAGAAGAGTACCAGGTGGTACCTGGAACACCCCTGCCAAAGAATTATAAATAACCCGGACAGGGTCCCTGTATGTAAATAGTTAAATTGTTGATGTACCCGGACGGGTGAATGTTCATAAAAAAGTTTTTTAATTTAATAAAAAAAAAAAAAACACAGTTTTCATTACTTTTATTACAGTCTCATCCTGCGACGCCATCGATCTCCTGTAAAAAAAATGAAAAAAAAAAAAAAAAGTATACCACCTGACGACGCAGTCCATAGTAACGAGTGTCCCACGACGATCCAGCTCTGCTACATCAGGTCAAATTGATCAGGTATTCGGTACAGGTGGGAAGGATACCCAGTTGCCAGATGAACCAAATTTTGACAATCAGGCCCGTGAGATTGAGTAATTGCTAATTAAAAGAACTAAAATATGGTGGAATAGGGCCTTTTTGGAAAGATATATTTCATCTAAATTGATCCCTAGAGGATTACGTGTCCGTGTTATTCCTTCTTTTCCCGTGGTGGATGGCGATTTCATTGCTAAATGGGAGGAGGCATGTGGTATATGTTCTTTTTCCCTAATGCAGCTGTTGGTTGGTCTCAATTCTAAAGCCATTTCAGACCTCGACACTGCCATCGATGAGGCTGAACGGAAGCCAAATGTCCAGCAGACAGGATCACCAATTATGAGGTTCAAATTGAGAAGAGTCTGGATTTATGTGTCAAAAAGATACAGGAAACTCAGTCCAATAAATTTTCAAGAGACACTAGAGATTTTTCCAATAAAAATGTTTATTTTTGGAGAAAACCAAATGATAGAACACCTAGGATGACTGGAGCAATTTCTACTACCTCCATTTCCTCTATGAGTGACTCTTCTGAATGGTCTACATCATCCATGATGACCCGTTCTGGATCTAGTAAGAGAATTAGAGACACCAATTTTCACCCCTACAAGAGGATGAAAATCAAATCATCTGATCAGTCTAATAATAACAAGGTAATTAATTTAAGCACTCATACCTTGACTGAAAATGATTTGTCCTTACTTAACAGGGGTCTTACATTTTCTCCTAGATCTAATTTCAATACCTTTGTGGCAATCAAGGACTTACACCTGTTTGCCAGGTCTCTGATTTTCAAACGCCATTTTTTTGATCCTCATCTTTCGTCTTTGTTCCCCACAGTGGAAGAACAAATAGCTTTACAAGACTTGGAGGAACTGTCTGCTGAACATATTGCTGGTGAGGGAGGTAAGATTCCCCCATCTATTAGAGTCAAATCCAAGAAGTTTCCTCCTCTGTCAACATGTGCGTCTATTGACCTTTTCGTACAGGTTGTCACTAAAGATTTCATGAGTATTCCTACTGGGGTCAATAATGACAATCTTACCAGGAAGGAACGTGAGAGGTTGGACGTCCTGAGGGCACTTCCTGATGTGGTGCTGAAGCCAGCTGATAAAGGGGGTAATATAGTTATATGGCCGAAATCCCTCTATGAAAGGGAAGCCTTCAGACAGCTCAACAATTCTACCTGTTACAAACGGCTGTCATATAACCCCCTTTCATCCTTCATGAAGGAACTGTCTGGCTTCGGCGCTACAAGTGGTCGAACCCACAATTTCCACTATGTACCTACTACCCAAGGTGCATAAAAACTTGGAGGTGCCCCCGGGACATCCTATCATCTCAGGGTCAGGTAATTATCTTGAGAAGGTAAATCTCTGGATTGACTCCAAACTTCAACCTCTTGTGGGGAATCTCCCTTCATTTCTGTTAGATACCGGGGAGTTTCTCAAGCGAGTTGATGGTCTCTATATTGGACCAGACACTATGTTGGTGACTGGAGATGTGGAATCTTTATACACCAACATTAGGCATAAGGATGGGATTGCCGCCACTAGATACTATCTGACTATGTCTAATCTACCATCTGAGATCATCCACTTTATCCTTGAGCTCCTCGAATTCTCACTTACACATAACTTTTTCATATTCAAGGGGTCCTTCTACCTGCAGCTCCAGGGAACAGCCATGGGGGCCTCATTTGCCCCCGCTTACGCCAACCTGTTCCTGGGCTGTGGGAGAGGGACCTATCCCTGCCTGATCAGTGTTCATCGATGGACCGCATCCCCTTTTGGGTGCGGTACATCGATGACATTTTTCTGATCTGGCAGGGAACTTCCATTCAGCTAGATGAATTTGTAACTCTTTTGAATTCCAATGAATCCAATATCCACATCACACACATGTGCGATAGGGATACCATCAACTTTTTAGATGTTAAGATATGGAGGGATTCCGAGGATATTTTGCAAACCAGCATTTTTAGAAAGGAGACGTCTACCAACATGCTGCTCCATGCCTCCTCTGCACATCCGAGATCTATGATTAATGCCATTCCCACGGGCCAATTCCTACGCCTCCGTAGAATATGTTCCACTGAACAAGATTTTAGGATTCAGGCTATGGACATTTCAGAGAGATTTGTGGAACGAGGCTATAGCCGCAGGTGTATAAAAAGGGCCTTCAATAGGGCAAAAAATTCCACCCGTCATACACTATTATATGACAATAAGGTGAAGAAACCTGATAACAAGATCAGATTTATTACCAACTATCATGCCCAATTTTCACGCATGAAAAATGCCCTCAATAGGGCATGGCCTATCCTTCAGGCCGACCCTATCTTGAATCAGATCCTCCCTCAAACACCAAGCATTACGATTAGACGTTCCCGAAATTTGAGGGATTATCTGGTCCATAGTCATTATCAGGGGGAGAGGAAGTCTACTTTCCTAGATAGTGGCCGTCCTTTGTGTGGCAGTGGTCCTTGTGGTCGCTGTGTCGCCTGCCCCAATATGGATCGTGCTAAAACCTTTTTTAATTCTACGGGGTCCAGGACATATGATATTAGAAGACACATTTCATGTGTCTCTAAATATGTCATATACTTTGCATTATGTCCCTGTAATTTAATTTATATCGGCATGACGACACGTCAACTCAAAGTACGTGTGCGTGAGCACGTTCTGGGGATCCAGGCGGCCGCCGATCACGAGGACCTTGCCACACTCAGGACTATACCACGCCACTTCAAACTCCATCATCAATGTGACAGCTCTAAATTACGGGTGAGAGGTATCGATACTATTGATCCTGGTGCCCGTGGAGGTAGTCTCACATCAAAACTGTTGCAGTGTGAGACTAAGTGGATCTGGACATTAGATACGGTCCACCCTAAGGGATTGAATGAGGCAATTAGCTTTGCCTCATTTTTGTAAAATGGTTCATCTGTCTATTGTGTTTGGTTTCTGACCAATTTTGTTATGTAACGTGTTTCATTGTTTTTAACACTGTTTTTTACTTTGTTATTTTAGATGTTTTGCTGCTCTCTTTCATGATTTCCCATGGTTTGTTCAACTATCATGATACATCCCCTCTTCATTCCAATCATCAAACATCAAGATTTTCATCTCCAATTATCATATTCCATGAACATTTTCAAGCATATGTGGTCATCTATTATGTTTGTATATATGTCCCACCCATGTTGTCCCTTGTTGTCTATATGTTATATGTTTCTCAATATTTTATAATAATTCTTGCTATATTTCTACATATGTCTATTTATGTGATCAAGCCGCCATCTTTATATGTTTTCATACTTACCATCCTCTTGATCTCGGCGTCTGCTGGTACGCTTGCGTGTCGCGGTCTCGGCCCGTCTGGTCGCTCTTGGCATCTTCCGTTGCTGTGGTGATGGTCGCTTCTTTGTGACGTCACCGCCCTCGTGATGCCGACGCGGCCCGGCGTCCCAGTTTCTGTGGCAACGCACGCGTCATTAGAAGCAGCGGCGATATCATCATACGAGAGTCAGTGCTGACGTCAGCGCAAGAGACTCTCTTATATTGAAAGCATATTTCTATCATATGTGTTGCACGTATTGATGGCTGCTTGTTCGTAGGTGGGTGATACTCCTGCGGGACATCACATGGGCGGTATTTGATAAGTTGTCTAGGTACACCACCTGTTAATTAATCTTTATCATGGGCGGTGCAGTCACATGATCGTTGTCGATTGTTTTCATTGGTTGAGGCAGCGTTTTTATATTCCCCTCCATTCCACTCATACATACCCCTTGAGAAAGGCCACTATCGCCGAAACGCGCGTCGGGGAGGGTGCACGGAGGAGACGTCCCTACTTGTAGCTATTTAGGTAATTGCTGGCATTTCCCTGTTTTGGGATCAACATTTATTTTGTACATGCTATTGCCTATATTCAGATAACGTTATCATTCTTGGGTGATTCATGCACATATTTGACTATAGCCTTGTTTCCGCTCTGTGGTACATGCGGGCAACATATGTGGGTGGTATATACATATATTCTATTGTAGCCTTGCTTCCACTTTGTGGATACATGTGGGCATTTCATGTGGGCAGTATATGATCACACATGGTGATTTTGGATAATGAATATGCACAATGATCTATCGTGACTGCTATTGTTATGCCCGCCTACTATTTTATGCATTACCCTAATCTCCTTTGTAGCACCCCTCATTTTGCATATACAACTTTGGTCTTTACCTCCTTCCCTTTCCTGTCCGTATTTCCTGTATGTTATATTATTTAATAAAATTTATACTTTTATATTATTTTGGGAATTTTGTTCGTTTTTTGTTGGTTCTTTGTGCATACTTTGCTTTGCGATATTCCCTATTAGTCTTTCCAGATAATTGCCTATATGTATTTATTCATCCATTCATTTATGGTTAATTATTTCTTTTAGGCTATTATTTCCATGAAAGTCGTTTTGTACATCAGAATGACAGGCAGAGCCTGTCATCCCGGCGCAGCACAGCTGATTACCTGCTTCCCCGGCGGTGACGTCATCGGACTGGTTTACGGCCGGGATTACCCTGCAGTCACTGCAGTTATCGCGAAAAACTGCATGTGACCGCCAGGGAGAAGATAATGGCGGCCATCAAGCAGTCCAGGATGTGACCGCCGGAGATCTTCTGCCAGGTAAGTGCCGCTGACTCCTGACAGACCCGACCGACGGACACTCACAGTGACAGTGACAAATCCGATTCCGGTATTCGATATGACGAAAATATTGGTATTCGGAATAGAAAGGCCGATACAGCTAATATCGGCCGATACCCGATATTTGCAGTATCGTATCGCTCAACACTATTTATCAGGTCTGCAAAATGCATCTCTCCTCGGCAGACCCGTTGGAGTCTATTTTTTAATCAGTTCAATCTTGTAATTTCATATCGACCAGGCTCCCGTAACAAGAAAGCAGACGCATTATCCCAAATGTTTTCAAGCGAGGCTAACCTTGTAACAACACCCAAACCCATTGTGGCAGATAATAAGATCTTGGGAGTAATACATGATGGAGATTTGCTGGAAGATTTGAAGGCAGCATACGAAACAGACTCGTTTCTATCACATCCATCAGGGGACGTGCATCTGTTTTTTAAAAATCAAGTATGGACTGATGGTCGTCGACTATATGTACCAGAAGCAGCTCGGTTAAGAGTCCTACAACTAGTGCACAATTCTAAAATTGATTGCAGGACACAAAGGGACACAGAAAACGCAGGAGTTTTTGTCACGTTTCTTTTGGTGGCCGAACTTTCAAGAAGACGTGAAGAAGTATGTTAATTCCTGTGACATCTGTGCCAGATATAAGACTCCACGTGCATCCCCTATGGGACTATTGCAGCCTCTCGCCATCCCAACACGACCGTGGGGATCGATTTCAATGGACTTTATAGTAGATCTACCAGAGTCCAAGGGAAATACATCCATTCTGGTAGTAGTGGATCGACTTACAAAAGCAGCGCATTTCATCCCGTGTTCAGGTCTGCCTTCAGCAAAAGATACAGCTGATCTGATAATTTGCAATGTTTTTCGCCTCCACGGAGTGCCGGATGAAGTCGTCTCAGATTGAGGTGTGCAATTTACATCTAAATTTTGGCGCAGTTTATGCTCAGCGCTAGACATCAAAGTACGATTGTCAACCGCTTACCATCCACAATCTAACGGCCAGATAGAACGTACAAATCAGACGCTGGAGCAGTATCTTCGTTGTTATATTTGCCATCTGCAAGACGATTGGGTAGATCTGCTGCCATTTGCGGAATTTTCTTATAACAATTCACAGAATGCCTCTACGAAACAGACGCCATTTTTTGCAAATCTTGGATATCACCCGAACATCCTTCCCAAAAATCCTGTGGCACCATTAATACCAGCAGTCGCAGAAAGAATCTCTCTGCTACAGCAAAATCTGAATGTTCTGAAAGACACTCTAAAGGAAGCTCAGGAGAAATATAAAAAAGCGGCCGACAGGTATCGGAGACCCACTCCCACGTTTAGGATTGGAGATCGAGTGTGGTTATCCACTAAGAATTTGAAATTGAAGATTCCTTCTCCTAAATTAGGACAAAAGTTTGTGGGACCATACAAAATCAGTAAGATTGTGAGTCCATTGGCCGTACGTCTACAGCTACCAACATCAATGAAGATTCATCCTGTTTTTCATGTGTCTTTGCTGAAAGCCGCCACAGCCAATCCATTTCCAGAGCGATCCCCTCCGCCTCCCGATGCGATTGAAGTGGACGGACAGGAGCAGTTTGTGGTGGAAAAGATTTTGGATTCCCGAATACACAGCAATCGTTTACAATATTTAATCAAATGGCAGGGCTACGACACGGAGGAAAATTCATGGGAATCAGTAAGCAACGTCAATGCTCCTCGCTTGATTAGACAATTTCATCAGCGGTATCCTGCAAAGCCTGGGCAAGTTGCGTCCAGAGGCCGCCGTTAAGAGGGGAGTATTGTTAGGATTTGAACCTGTGAAACCTTGGCTTGCTAGTCTGTTCCTTTGCTGTAGAGCTATTCGGAACTTGAATAACTTCAGCCTGAAACCATATGAACTTCGTGTGGGATAAAGATTATCACCTGCTCTGCTGATTGTTCTCGCCTTGATTAAGTCTGATTGGACCGGCTATATATACCTGGCCCTGTGCAGCTTCCTGTTGCTGAGTATATTGTGGTGCTCAGTCTAACTGAGTGAAGCATTATCTGAGCTCCTGATCTGGAAGGTGTTCTGCTGGCGCCTTCCTGTCTCTTGTGGAAACCCTGCTGTTTTACCTCAACTTCTATCACCTAAACGGACTTGGTGCTTGTGTGTGATCTCGGCCGGCCCGTGCTCGGGCGGGCTCCAGCATCTGCCGACATATTGAACTACCACCGCCATATCCTGCACTTCCAGAAGTCTTTCCACGGTCCGGTCTTCTGCACACTTCTGTTCCGGCCACTGACTTCCAGTCCTGTATCGCCAGTAACGTGACAGCAACACTGTTAGCTGCGGATGGAATGCTCGTGCGACTGCACTTTGTCAACGAGCTTTCGCTTCTGGAGAAGGAGTAGGAGGAGGGTCGAACGCCTACAGCCAACTGTTGCCTATACTGTGGGCTAGGCAGCACTGTCCCACCGCCGCAATCCCCTGTGGACCCTGCATCCACCACATTAACCCAGTGCGCAGTGATGGACACGTAACGCCCTTGCCATGCCTACTGGCCCATGCATCTGTTGTGAGGTGCACCTTTCCACTCACTGATTGTTTGAGTGCATGGACATTGCAGGCTTTCACATGCATGTGGAGGGCAGGGATGGCTTTTCTAGAAAAGAAGTGCCGACTGGGTAGGTCATAGTGTGGGACAGTGTAGGCCATGAGCTCTTCGAAAGTTGCGCTTTCAACCAAACGGAAGTACATCATCTCTAATGAGATCAGTTTGGCAATGTAGATGTTCAAAGCCAGTAAGGTTTTGTAGTCCGTCCACGCTTGCAAGTGCATGGTGTTTAAATGTCTAAGCATGCAACTGGTATTCAATTTTAGGAGATTTTTCCCTCGGCTAAAGGTTTTTTCGCACTTCTTACAGATAACATTTTTCTCATCAATAGGATTTTGGACAAAAAAGTGCCACACTGCACTCTTCCTACTTTTGGGATAAATTTAAAGGGCTTGCACGCTGTGCTAATTTAACCGTCTGGCCAAGCTGTCCTGCAACTTTTTCTTTTTTAACACGTTTTTTGACTGCTATGGGCCTGCCAGATAACCGCAACTGCGATTTCGATGCCTGCTGCGGATCCTCCTCCTCTTCTGAGCTATTGCCAGCTGCACCCTCTTCCCCCAATGGATGCCAATCTGGGTCAACAACTGGGTCATCCATCACCTCCTCTTCAATTTCATCTGCACCTTCCTCTGTGTCACCGTGTAAGGTGGTATAGTATGTGGGAAGGGGCACCTGAGTTTCATCAGGGTCAAATCTGGCTCAGTAGACTGTGAGGGCAATACAGTGCTCTGAGTGAATGTACCAGCAGAATCATATAGCACTGGCTGTGCATCAGTGCACTCCATCTCAGATTCATCTTGGACTGGGGAATTCAGGATTTCACTTGATAACCCAGGCATGGTATGTGAAAAGAGCTCCAGGGAGTAATCTGAAGTGTGGCCTGCCGCATCCTTCACTTGTGGTGGGGGTGAAGGACACAAGGAAAGGTGTCGTTCCTGACCAGGAGCCTGCACTGACTCAGTGCTTGCATTTTTTGAAACTTCAGAAGAGGAGGTGATAGAGCTGGAGGCTGTTTCGGCAATGTAAGCCAAAAGCTGTTCCTGATGCTCCGGCTTTCAAGCCTGTGTACCTACTCCCAGAAAAGGGAGCCTTCCAGGCCTTCTGGAGCCAGACGATGACGCAGGCTCAACACCTCCTGCCTTAGGTGCTATTGTGCTTTTGGCACTACCAGCAGATGCACCACCACCACCATCAGTACCAGCTGGCCCCCCCGCCCACGTCCGTGGCCTCTTCTACCATACTTCCTCATGTTTGGGAAAATGTACCAAAAATACCAGCAGATATATGGTACTGTATCAGAAGCGTACAGCTGTATACAGTGTAGGGGAAAATTTCAATCTCCGAATATATTTCCGGAGTCACAACGGACCTCTTCATATGGATTTGACGTAATAAGAGCAATTACTGTACTGTATCACAAGGACAGCTGTACAGTTAGGAAATTCAACCCTATATATTCGAGTCACACACGACGCTCTCTCAGATGAATTGACCATAATACAAAGAGATTACGTACTGTATCAGAAGCGTACAGCTGTGTACAGTGTAGTGGAAAATTTCAATCTCCTTATATATTTCCGGAGTCACACACAGACGCTCTCCCAGTATGGATTTGACCGTAATACAAAGAGCAGATATACGATACTGTACCACAAGGTACAGCTGTGTATAGCGTAGGGGAAAATTTCAATCTCCGCATATATTTCAGGAGTCATACACAGATAGTCAGCATGTATTTGTCCGTGATACCAGCCGATATGGTAGTGTGTGAGGAGCGTACAGCTCTATACGGTGTGGGAAAAAATGAACGCTCGGTAACTGTAGAAAAAAAGAATAAAAGTATTAGTGCTGTGTAAAAAGCAGTCTGCACAGCAGTGTACACACAGCAATACAGCTGCTGTGAATGGACTTGAAATGAGTTCTGAGCAGAGGCTCCCTCTGGTGGTTACAAGCGGTACTGGACTGTCCAGTGAAGATTGTGAGGATTGGGAATCAGGTGTTACTGACTGGTCTTATATAAGGGAGTCGCCTTCCCATCAGGGTTGCCGGTGATCAATTGTTCTGGTCTCAATCCTTGATTCCTGTTTCTTTGTAGCCTGCTGTGTCGTGTCTGCATCTCCTGCTAACAGATAAGACATTTTCTTCTTTTTGTTTTTGTGCTTGATTTTTGCATTTTGTCCTGCACTTCTGTGGGGGCCTTCAGGGTCCCCTCCGGGGGCTTTTGCCCTCTCAGTTTAGTTCAGCCACTGATGTTTGTACATTTGCTTTTTCCAGTTTTTTCAGTGGCTGCTGTTTTGATTTTGTTACACCAGAGAACTAATTTAGGTGGTAGAGGTCGTGTGATCTCAGGTGTTTTTGAAATTAGTAGAGTTGGTGCCTTTCAGGGTTTTTTGGGATTGCAGTAAGTGCCCTTCCTATCCTTTTCTATTTAGGTAGTTTGGGCCCCAACGTTTGCTCATACTATTTTCTGTCTTTGTCAGTATTTCTTCTTGTCTAACCGCCATTGCATGTTTGGGGGCTTCCTATGTTCTTTGGGGATCTGCTCCGGGGCAGATAGCTTTCCTCTTTCTATCTTTAGGTGTAGTTAGTTTCTCAGGCTGTGACGAGGCGTCTAGGACCAACGTAGGAACGCTCCACGGCTGCCTCAAGTTGTGGTGGTTAGTCAGGGTACTGCAATCTCATAGTTTCCAACTGCTCTGGTGTATTGCCTTTTTTACCTGCACTCCTCAGCTACCGAAACATAACAGTATCACCGGCCCAAAAATTGAAAATTGTATGGTACTCACAGAAGGGAAAAATATTGTGAAAGAAAAAAGGTTGTCAGAGTTGTCAGAGATATTTTTCTGTTTGTTGCATTTTTTTTTCCCTCTGTATCTCTGGGTGCTGGGGAGGATTTTTTTTCTCAATGGAGTTTGCACAGTTGTCTGGCCGTGTGGATCAGCTTGCCACTGAGGTTCGGAGTATTGCTACCTATCTTGCTAGGTTGCCTGTTGTGGAACCTAGGATTCCCATGCCAGATTTGTTTTTGGGGGATCGAGCCAAGTTTCTGAATTTCAAAAATAATTGTAAATTGTTTTTTGCCTTAAAATCTAAGTCCTCAGGGAACGCAGCGCAGCAGGTTCAAATTGTCATCTCTCTCCTGCGTCGGCGATCCTCAGGATTGGGCTTTTTCCCTGACACCTGGGGATCCTGTTTTGAGTGATGTTGATGCATTTTTTCAGGCCTTGGGGTTATTGTACGATGAGCCTAATGTCACTGATCAAGCTGAAAAAGCCTTGTTGGCATTAAATCAGGGGCTTGATGACGCTGAGTTATACTGTCAGAGATTCCGTAGGTGGGCAGTCCTGACCAAATGGAATGACGACGCTTTGGCAGCCCTTTTTCGAAGGGTCTGTCAGATAATGTAAAGGATGTTATGGTGGGATTCCCTGTCCCCTCTGGTCTCAATGATTCTATGTCATTAGCGATTCAAATTGACAGACGTTTGCGTGAGCGGAGAAGTATGCGTGGAATAGTGTTGCCTTGTGAACCTGCTTCTGAATCCATGCAGTGTGATAGAATGGTTTCTGGGGCACAGCGTCATGAGTTTCGAAAGCGCAATGGGTTATGTTTCTACTGTGGTGATGCCTCTCATGCTATTTCAGTCTGCCCTAAGCGGGGAAGACGTTTTGCACGCTCAGTTGTCTTGGGTAGTGTTCAGACTAAGTTTTTATTAACTGTACTCTGATATGCTCTCTGTCCTCATTTTCTGCTCAGGCTTTCGTTGATTCGGGAGCAGCTACTAACCTGATGGATTTTGATTTTGCTAAACGTTGTGGGTTTCCCTTGATACCCCTACGGAAGTCTATTCCCCTACTGGGGATCGATTCTACCCCTTTGGCTGAGAATAAACCTCAGTTCTCTACTCAGGTGATAATGAGGGTTGAACCTGATCATCAGGAGAGCTGCAAATTTTTGGTTCTGTATAATCTGCATGACATTATCGTACTGGGTTTCCCTTGGTTACGGTCTCATAATCCTGTTTTGGATTGGAAATCTGTGTCTGTAACCAGTTGGGGCTGCCAATGTGTTAATACCAACACTCCTGTTTTTTCTGCCTCCCCCCAGGCTCAGGATGTTCCTGACTTTTTGATTGATTTTTCTGATGTGTTTAGCGAAAGTAATCTGCATCCTTGCCTCCCCATAGGAGCTATGACTGCTATTGTTGAGCGATATTGCTCGATATCTAAAAATATCGTATCGAAATTGTATCGCCGATAGCACTAAATATCGTCGATATCCGATTTCGATACCGGAAGTCCCATGTAAGTCTATGGGAACAAAATATCGCAACAAAAAAAACCCTTTCTTTCGTTGTAAACACAAAATATACACACATAGAATACATATATATATATATACATGTCATTGTGACATATTATATATATATACATATATTTATAGTTTATACACTTCTACATAGTAAAATCGACTCTAATTCAATTGCCGGGTAAAGACGTGACATACCCCATAGAAGTCGACGGGCTCGGTGCCGAGTACCCCGAAAACCTCTGGCTCTGTGCGACTCAACTTGGGCGTCACGAACAGGATTCTGTAGCTCGCTATAAGCGAGTCCTGTGTGCCTGAATTGCACTGGTTTTGTGCTTGAGAATTGCTAAAATCATCAGAGAATGTATTTGCCATTTTTCCGCCATATCTGCGTCACGACGAGGCACTGGTGAAGAAGAAGGGCGTGCTCTTCGTGGGTGTCACTCATGTGGCGTGAAAACGATGGCCGACACTGTAAATGGTACTGCAATGTAAGATCGTGCCCCACAGCTCTTCAGTTCCGCCTCCTCATCCTCCTCAGTGTGCGGAAACTAACACGAAGGTCCCGCCTCCCTACAAAAGAGGGGCCCTCTCCAGATGCTAATGACACATGTGACTTGGCAGAGATGGCTAATGGACACGAGAGCAGAAGTGGGAAGGGATGGAGCAGTCAGAGCTCTCCCCCCACGGAAGCGACCCGATCGCCACGGAACCACCGTTGGGCACCCGGCCTGGAAACCCTCCTACGCTGCAAGAAGCGGAGGATACCCTAAGAGGCCTGGCCCGGCACGGGAGGAGGTCGCCAGGATGGAAGCCAGCTGGCGTGCCCTAAAATAAACTTGGAGCGGCGCCAATCCCTTTACCTGAAGTGTCTGTACCGGAAGGTGAGGCACCCGTTCTAGTAGAGGAGTCCTTGCAATGTGATCCGGTTGACGTTGTCGCAGTGGAGGCACCCGTTCCTGCAAAAAACCGCAGCACCGTCAGCAGCACCCCAGATCCCGCTGTCTGCCCCCGTCGCTGAGACAGAAGAAGCGACACCCGTCCTCATGGAGGAGGCCGCGCAGGCACCAGAGCACTACCTGCCTGTACCGGAGCCCCGACTGTCATCTGATTTAGAGCCGTCTGCTTCCTCCGCAGGGGAGCGCCGCCAGGACTGGGGGGCGACAGGAGAGCTGCCGCAAACCGGACACTGTAAGCTGCAGTGGAGTGGTGGAGACATGGAGCAGCTGGTGGAGAATTCAACGGCGTCAGGAGGAAGAGTGGAGACGTTGGGAGCGGGAAGCAGAGCGACAAAGGGAGCAGCGAGAATCCCAAAAACTTCGCCAACGTCAGGTGGAGAAGGACCGGGCAGATAAGGACCGGATGAGAAAGATAAAGGAACCCTGAGTGAGCCGCGGCGTAAGGGTGCAGTACGGAGCTTTAAATTGAAAGGTGGTTGGGGCTTCATCAAGGAGCCTGGACTTTATTTAGAAGTCTTTGTGAACCCGGCGGGACGTGGAGGCTCACCTCCCAGAAGGACACCCGGGGAGGGACCTGTTGCCAGGAGACTTGGTGACTTACACCCGACACTGGGGTTACAATGGGTGGTACGCCCTAAATGTTACCAGGTGCGACCCCTATCCCCAGTGTGTCAGGAACCTGTGAGACCCTCGGAGCCTTCAGCCTCCCACATCCAGGCCTCTGCAAAAGTGCCCACCCCACGCCGTAAATCTCCCCAGCCTCCCTCAGTGGTCTCCTCAGCAGCCCCAGCTATGGACATGATAAGTATAGCTGGCCCGTACCCGGCGCCTGTTAGGCCCCCTGGGGTTCGTTCAGTCCGGGACATAGGGCTCCAGACCCGGAGGGAGATGAAAGAGGTGGCCACACAGACCCAGATAGCGGGTCACGACTCACTGTACAGGCCACACGACGTCATCAGGTCCTGGTGGTCCTTGGTGCCTCGGATGTTTGGCAATCTCAAGAAGAGTACCAGGTGGTACCTGGAAGAGGCCAGCCAAAGAAGTCTAAATAACCCGGACAGGGTCCCTGTATGTAAATAGTTAAATTGTTTATGTACCCGGACGGGTGAATGTTCCTAAAAAAGTTTTTTAATTTAATAAAAAAAAAAAACACAGTTTTCATTACTTTTATTACAGTCTCATCCTGCGACGCCATCGATCTCCTGTAAAAAAATGAAAAAAAAAAAAAAGTATACCACCTGACCGACGCAGTCCATAGTAACGAGTGTCCCACGACGATCCAGCTCTGCTACATCAGAATGACAGGCAGAGCCTGTCATCCCGGCGCAGCACAGCTGATTACCTGCTTCCCCGGCGGTGACGTCATCGGACTGACTGCTTTACGGCCGGGATTACCCTGCAGTCACTGCAGTTATCGCGGAAAAACTGCATGTGACCGCCAGGGAGAAGATAATGGCGGCCATCAAGCAGTCCAGGACGTGACCGCCGGAGATCTTCTGCCAGGTAAGTGCCGCTGACTCCTGACAGACCCGACCGACGGACACTCACAGTGACAGTGACAAATCCGATTCCGGTATTCGATAAGACGAAAATATCGAAACGAATTATCGAAAGGCCGATAGAGCTAATATCGGCCGATAGCCGATATTTGCATTATCGTATCGCTCAACACTAATCGACTGCGCTATTGAATTTGTGCCTGGTAGTAAATTCCCTAAAGGTCGCCTTTTTAACTTGTCTGTACCTGAACATGACGCTATGCGGTCTTATATCAAGGAAATCATTGGAGAAGGGTCATATCAGACCATCCTCTTCACCCTTAGGTGCCGGTTTTTTCTTTGTGGCCAAAAAGGATGGTTCATTAAGGCCGTGTATTGATTATCGTCTTTTGAACAATATTACTGTGAAATATCAATATCCGTTACCCTTGATTTCTGACCTGTTTTCCAGGGTGAAAAACGCTACTTGGTTTACCAAGCTTGACCTCAGGGGGGCATATAACCTTATTCGCATTAAGCACGGGGATGAATGGAAGACGGCATTTAATACCCCTGAGGGGCATTTTGAGTACCTTGTGATGCCCTTTGGGCTCACTAATGCTCCTTCTGTCTTCCAGTCCTTCATGAATGACATTTTCAGGGATTTTGTGGATAAATTTCTGATTGTTTATTTGGATGATATCTTGATTTTTTCCAATGACTGGGACTCTCATGTGAAACATGTTCGAACTGTATTCCAGATTTTGAGAGAGAATGCTCTGTATGTGAAGGGATCAAAGTGTCTTTTTGGCGTACAGAGGATCTCATTTTTGGGATTCATTTTGTCCCCATCTGTTATTGAAATGGACCCGGTCAAGGTTCAGGCCATCTGTGATTGGGTCCAACCTACTTCATTAAAGGCTCTTCAAAGATTTTTGGGTTTTGCCAATTTTTATCGTAAATTTATTGGTAATTTCTCGGTTATTGTTAAACCATTAACTGATTTGACCAAAAAGGGTTCTGATGTGGTGAATTGGCCTCCTGAGGCAGTCTCTGCATTTCAGGAACTTAAGCAGAGATTCACTTCTGCTCCTGTTCTACGGCAGCCTGATGTTTCTCTGCCATTTCAGGTGGAGGTTGATGCCTCTGAAATTGGGGCAGGTGCCGTTTTGTCCCAAAGAGATCCAGAGACCTCTAAAAGTAACCCTTGTGCCTTTTTCTCTCGAAAATTTTCTCCTACTGAACGTAATTATGACGTGGGTAATCGGGAGTTATTGGCCATGAAGTGGGCTTTTGAAGAGTGGATGACATTGGCTGGAGGGAGCCAAACATCAGGTGGGGGGTCCTTACGGACCATAAGAATCTGGTTTATCTGGAATCTGCCAAGCGACTTAATCCTAGACAGGCCAGGTGGGCCTTGTTTTTCACACGTTTTAATTTTGTGGTTTCCTTTCTTCCTGGCACTAAGAATGTTAAGGCGGATGCCCTCTCGAGGAGTTTCCTTGCGGACTCTCCTGAGTTATCTGATCCTTCTGTTATTTTGAAAGAGGTGTAGTTCTTTCCGCCATCTCGCCCAATTTGAGACTGGCTCTGGAGGGGTGTCAGGAGGATAGGCCCGAGCGCTGCCCTGTTGGGAAATTGTTTGTCCCGGACCAGTGGAAAAAGAGTGTGATGTCTGAGATTCATTGTTCCGCGTTGGCCGGTCATCCCGGAATTTTTGGTACCAGAGACTTGGTTAGTCGGTCCTTTTGGTGGCCTACCTTGTCTCGTGATGTCAGGGAATTTGTGCAGTCCTGCGGACTTGCTCTCGCTCCAAGCCTTGCTCTCGCTCTAGTGGTTTGTTGATGCCATTGCCTGTGCCCAAGAGACCATGGACCCATATCTCTATGGATTTCATTTCCGACCTCCCTGTTTCTCAGAGAATGACCGTCATCTGGGTGATTTGTGATAGGTTTTCCAAGATGATACATCTTGTGCCATTACCTAAGTTGCCTTCCTCCTCTGAATTGGTACCTTTGTTCCTTCAGCACGTGGTTCGTTTACACGGCATTCCTGAGAACATTGTGTCTGACAGAGGAGTCCAGTTTGTTTCCAGATTTTGGAGGACCTTTTGTTCTAAACTTGGTGTTCAATTGTCTTTCTCCTCGGCGTTTCATCCTCAGACCAATGGTCAAACTGAGAGAACAAACCAGACATTGGAGACTTATCTAAGATGCTTTGTGTCTGCTGATCAGGATGACTGGGTCTCTTTTTTGCCTTTGGCTGAGTTTGCTCTTAATATAGGGGCTAACTCTGCCACTTTGATGTCTCCATTTTTCTGTAATTCTGGGTTTCACCCTCGATTTTCTTCAGGACAGACGGAGGCTTCTGTCTGTCCAGGTGTTGACTCTGTTGTGGAGCGTATGCAACAGATTTGGGACCAGGTAGTGGAGAGGTTGTCCCTCTCTCAGGAGAGGGCCCAGCGGTTTGCTAACCGGCATAGGACTGATGGTCCTCGGTTTAAAGTGGGGGACTTGGTCTGGTTGTCCTCAAAAATATTCCTATGAGAGTGGCATCTCCTAAATTTAAGCCTAGGTTCATTGGACCTTATAAGATCATGGAGATTCTTAATCCTGTTTCTTTTCGTTTGCTTCTTCCAGGGACATTTAAGATCCATAACGTGTTCCACAAGTCCTTGTTGAAGAGGTTTGTTGAGCCAGTGGTTCCTACTGCTTTGCCTCCTGACCCTGTTCTGGTTGAGGGCAATATGGAGTTTGTGGTTGAGAAAATATTGAATTCTCGTTTTTCTAGACGGAAACTCCAGTATTTGGTTAAGTGGAGAGGTTATGGTCAGGAAGACAATTCTTGGGTGTTTGCTTCGGACATCCATGCTAGGAGACTCATCCGTGCGTATCATAGAACTCATCCTGACCGACCTGGTTGCTCAAGTGAGGGTTCGGTGACCCCTCCTCAAGGGGGGGGTACTGTTGTGAATGGACTTGAAATGAGTTCTGAGCAGAGGCTCCCTCTGGTGGTTACAA
>JARQOD010000003.1:336399173-336491393 GCA_033576555.1 Oophaga sylvatica | reverse complement strand
TTGCGCGGTTTGCGTAATGTGCATCTCTTTGGTCCCAAATTTTGGGCCTCTCCTGCACCAACACAATCAACATCTCCACATTGATGAGTGTAGACATCATGGCCGACTCCGTGCATGCGTTCTTCCGGGATGTCTGGCGCTCTTTTTGAGCTAATTTGCATGTGTCAGCTTCCTCCTGCATGTGTTGCACCATTTCCTGTGAGCTGCAGAAGTCTTGCGTATTTCTCACAAGTCACACGTCTGGTCCGTGTGTAATCCGTTGTTTTCTCGCACCCATAGACTTTCATTGGCGTACAACGGGCGTAATACGCGTACAATCGCAGCATGTTGCGTGTGTTTCGCACCGTAAGATACGCCCGAGAAAAATATGCATGATCAGCGCTGCCCCATAGAGAAATATGGGTCCATGTGTAATGCGTGGTTTTCACACCTCTCACTCGTCCGTATTCCTCCTTAGTGTGACGCCGGCCTCATAGTTATGAAAATACAGAAAAATCTTTGAATGAGAAGGTGTGTCCAAACTTTTGGTCTGTACTGTATATTTAAATAAACAGTGGGTACAGAAAGTATTCACACCCCTTTAAATTTTTCACTCTTTGTTTCATTACAGCCATTTCATTTGTTAAATTCAAAAAAGTTCAGTTTTATATGTTATGTGTTATATGCCTGCAGTGGTTTATAAATCTAAGCAAAATATGGAACTGAAATTCTAACGTTTTATTATATATCTCTATTTTACTGGAGTTATTGAAAGAAAAAGTGGAAAAATCTACGATAATTAGAAGCAGTTTGATGTTTTGTTTTATTTTCGAAATTAGACATTTTTTAAAAAAATAAAACAAAAACAAAAAAAAAAACACCCAAAAGGAATATGATTTTGGCTGCCGATTATTGGGTGAAGTGAAGGATGTCTAGTACCATAATTCTTAAAAATTCTGCTGGCCAGTAGCCAGAGATAACCGATGTTAATTGGTATTGTAACTCTCCTAGGGGTAGTATCACCAGAGATAACAGGACCTCTGCTAATAAAGGTACCGCACATACTTCTTCTGCCTTGCTACAAGAGAATAACGTTTCCATGGAGATTTATTGTTTGTTCTCAGATAGAAATAACACGTAAGTAGCACCTTGTCCTGAAACAAAGGAACGTAGGAACACCAGTTCTACCATTCTGTTGGTTTGAAAGAATAAATAAGTGGTCCTTGGGGTTCTTCAATGAATGTCTCGTATTTTCTCGCAGGTGAAAAAAATTCAACTTTACAAGGAAAAAAAAGGGAAGAAAAGACTGAATTGAATAATGAATGTCGGGAATGATAGTAAAGTAGTAGAGTTGGCCTTGCTTGCTTTCGTTAGACTTCTTTCAATCTTCAACGAACAAACATGCACAACGCTTGTCAACAGCACGTCCACACTCACAGCTTGTACACGGGCAATTTGTGCCTAGCCTGAAAACACGCTCTTAAAAGCAAAAAAAATGTTTCGCCCGTTAGTAGAAATGTTGTTCTGAGCTCAGAGCCAGCGGAAAGTAACAAGAGAACATTAGTTTAATCGGTGACAATTAGTTTGGTCGTATGTTTTGCCAGAAATAGAAGAACAAGTATCCTACAGGGGCCGTGTGTGATTATTTTAACACAACAGATCTGAGCCTGTGCCAATGGGATGCTGACTGGCATGCTCAAAATACCCCCTTAAAGGACCAAATACCTATTTATGAAAAAAAAATCTATTTTTATAGTATTTTTGCTGATGGCTTGACCAGACGTTGGCAAATTGGCATTTGAGAACTCCCATCCCTGCATTCTCAGTCTGTTCTTTTTGAGCATGCTATGTTCTCTGACAATTTGTGGAGCTTTTGAAAAGTAGGTAGACTCCGTGATGTCTGCTGGTAATCACAGGACGCAAAACTTAGATCCATCTTGAATGGACATAAGATCTTGAACTTTTATTGCTAGATTATAAAATCCAAGGACTGTCCCTAAGAAATATACTTACACATTCCTGTTGCGAATGCGATACAGAAACCAGAAACGCGTTGGTGATTTTTCTTTTGGATAGTCTTTAGATGCAACCATGATTTTAAAATATACTAGTAAAAGAACAAGATTTTATCTCCGTTCTGTCCTTTGTATCCATAAATGTTTACGTCCATAGCAGTGGCGTTGCGCCGAGCTCCGCAGAAGAATGCATATTTTACCTTCCCTCTTCTACTGCTGATAATCACACACTAACAATGGAGATTTGGAGTATGACTGGTCACTTGCACTTTATAAGTGAAGTTCTAATGTATTGATGACAGTACTTCTTCAAGGAACATTGCCCAAGTTGACCTTTGGATCTGTGCACGGAACGATGGCTAAGTGCCCGTTGTCTAGATATTTACTGAATTAATGTTTCTGAACCAGGGTTCAATGGGATGGAAATGGGTTCAATGTTGGCATAATAGTAGGGGATCCTCAGGAATAATGCTTTCAAGGCTAGGTATGGAGACCCTCTTATCTATACATTTAATTCTAAAGTTGACTTAGCCCATTTGGCCTATAGCCAATTCATTATAATCTTTAGTATCCTTTATGGATGATCTGTATAGAATAAAAATCCATAACAGTCCATTGACAGCTTTTATTTTTGTCAAATCTCTCCATAGTCGGTTACTCTAAAAGAGTGTCCTTTCTGGACATGATGGGCTATTATGCACTGTATGCGATGATTCTGTGAGGGACACAGACAGAAGAGGGGCCCATGTGTAAGAACAGTATGTGGGCACTCTGAAATCCAATAGCTCATCATAATGCAGAATTCCATCTGCCTTGGAGATGAAAGTGACCAACTTACCTCCTGGACCCTTGTAAGGCTACACAGGTTGAACTAAAGGTATATCCACCCCTGCGATGACTGACAATGAAGTTCATTGGATTCCATTGGTGTCCATCATGTGACGGATCAAGGTCAGACAGTATTTTCTTAACTTTCTTATATGAAATAGCAACATAGGTGTGATTTTACCCAGACTGTAGTCCGTTACACTTTCTGAGTGTTATTGATTTTATTTTTTCAATGACAATTAATGTATCATTGATATATTATTGACTTCTGTTTGGGGAACACATCAGAGAATACTCCATACATATCCCTCTAATAGAATAAAAAAAGGAATGTGAATATACTCTTGGTACTATCAAATGCATAATATGGTATAAATAAAATAAGCAATTCTAAAATTCCCCTCGCTCAAGAATCAACACCTGTTTTTGGCAGTTAGGACATTTTAGCACTAGGTCCCCTTCTCTAACTTTTCATACAACTAAAATGCCAAGCTAGCTGCTGCTCTAAGGGAAATTATAGCTTGTCTCTAGACCTTGTAAGATGCATTGTGCTGTTTTTGACTACTATAATGCATGTACAGGTGAAGAGGAAAGGGAAATTTAATAGGAAGAGGCAATCCACAGCATTCTGTCAAAAGTGTCCTCCATTGGGGAATGGTGTTGTAGATAGTTAATTACTCTATAGACCCTTCTCCCCATAATGTGCACCTTCAGTCTGCTTCTAAAAAGAGAGCTTCTCTCCATATCAAAACAGTTCTTTACATCATTCACGCGGTACAATATGTCACCATAATTAAATGCCAAGTGGACTTGGCCAGTCAACGCAAAGTCGTACTGTGCACCTTCTTCTGAAATGACATTTTGTAGATGCAAGGACAACACTAGAGAATATCCAGAATGGTGTTATCCAAAAATCACAGTGACAAACCGCTAGATTTTCAGTGTAACCCATACAAAGCTTTAATTGGAGCAGTCATCAGCGTCAGCAGATTGTAGAGATGTGTGGGAACATTATCTACTGCATGTGCTCTCCCGGTATTCCCTAGATCAGGGATGTCAAAGTCAAACACACCGAGGGCCAAAAAAACAAATTTGCTACAAGCCGAGGGCCGGACTGGTTCAATGTTTATTAAAACATATCGAAATGATTGCACATATCCTATTGAACCAAGACCTAACACAGTGTACATTATTTAATGATTAAATGAATATGGCAATATTTTGATTTCACTTCTTATAATTACACGAGTGATATCTATTGTAAATTCTACAATAGCTCAGAAACTGCCGAATCCTCACAACACACAGTACAGACCGGACAGTATAGTCCTCCATACAATATTATGGGCCAAATATAATGCTCCATAAAGAATATTGGACCCCAAATAATGCTCCATACAGAATACTGGACCACATAAATTGCTCCATACAGGATACTGGTCCCCATATAATGCTCCATACAAAATATGGAGCTCTCCTCTGCACTGTGCTGCGCTCTGCACTGTTACGGCTCAGGAAAGGGCACTGTGGAAAGACGTCATCGCGCCCTCTGACCTGAGACATCACAGTGCAGAGCTGCAGAAGACACCGGAGCTGTGGAGGCACGGGGAGAGGTAAGTATTGTGCCGGCTGCTGGGGCCCTGAGCAAGCGGGGGGGCCCAGTGACGGCGCTAACAGCGCTCTCCTCCGCTAACAGGCGCCGGCAGAGGTGTATCTAGGTTTTCTGGCACCCAAGGCAAGAACTCAGTTTTGCGCCCCCCTCCACACCCACCCCCTAACCCTAATCCCCCTTCACACTGAATAATCTCCTCTTTACACTAATAATAAATCCTCCTCACACTGATAATCCCCCAACACACAGAATAATCCCCCTCTACACAAATACCCCCTCCACACTGAATAATACCCCCTCCACACAAATAATAAATCTCCTTCACATTGAATAATCCCCCAACACACAGAATAATCCCCCCTCTACACAAATACCCCCTCCACACTGAATAATCCCCCCTCCACACAAATAATAAATCTCCTTCACATTGAATAATCCCCCAACACACAGAATAATCCCCCCTCCACACAAATACCCCTCCACACTGAATAATACCCCCTCCACACAAATAATAAATCTCCTTCACATTGAATAATCCCCCAACACACAGAATAATCCCCCTCCACACAAATAATAAATCTCCTTCACATTGAATAATCCCCCAACACACAGAATAATCCCCCCTCCACACAAATAATAAATACCCCCTCCACACTGAATAATCCCCCTCCACACAAATAATAAATACCCCCTCCACACTGAATAATCCCCCCTCCACACAAATAATAAATACCCCCTCCACACAGAATAACCCCCCCTCCACACAAATAATAAATACCCCCTCCACACTGAATAATCCCCCTCCACACAAATAATCAATCCCCCAAAACACAGAATAATCCCCCTCCACACAAATAATAAATACCCCCTCCACACTGAATAATCCCCCAACACACAGAATAATCCCCCTCCACACAAATAATAAATACCCCCTCCACACAAATAATAAATACCCCCTCCACACTGAATAATCCCCCCCACACAGAATAGATCCCCTCCACAAAGAAGGAATTCCACCCACACATAAGCAAACAATAAATCATCCCCCTTCTACGCTGAATCTGCAGCTCCACAGACACAGGAGGCAGGAGCAGTTACATCAGATCTTCTGCTCTCTTCTGCCTGCCGGAAAGTGACTTCAGCACTTGCCCGGGTGTGCCGGGTTCTGACGCCGACCCTGCTACCGGTGCATTGTGGGAAATGTAGTGTTGGTGCGTGCAAAACACCAGCAGGCGGCTGTGGCCTGCGGGCCGGATCTAATAGTAATTAATATCATCCAGGGGGCCATAGATAATCAATTTGCGGGCCGGTTCTGGCCCGTGGGCATGACTTTGACATATGGGCCCTAGATGCTCAGAAAGGAAAGGTTTTTCTTTATGCAAGTGTCCAAGTAAAATATTTTGCACCTGAATTTATGTCCGTTTGTAAATATCTGTGCACCAGAAAGATTCGGATAACTGGTATTGATTGTATATAGGAATATTAGAGGTTTTTTACTATGTGTGCAGATTTGTTGGCAAGTGTCCATTAAGCTTGTCCAATGACGGCACCAGTTTGATTCACTGTCTCCTAGCAGCTCAGTCTCTCATTTCATAAACCACTCCAGATTAAGAGTGCCAAACATTCCATAATGTTATCAATCCCCCACCATCTCCTCCTTTCTCATCACTCATCTTTAGTCCCCCCCTTCCCTCACCCCTCCGCTCCATCCTTATGCCCCAGATGGCAGTCTTTGGAGCTCTGCCTTTGGTAAGCTGCCATATATTATTCAGTTATATATTTTTCTTTTTGCAGATGCCTGGAATTAGCTGCTTTTGTTGCACAGAGCAGTAATGTAATCTCAGTACTTCCACCTTATTGCCAGGATTGTATCTTCAAACCTGTATAAAAAATTGCAAACATTCTGAAAATGATGCTCAGTTTATACTACACAATATATATATATATATACATATATATATATATATATATTGTATAGTGTAAGGAGGTGAGGGGGTTAAGTGTACTTAATGTTTCATCATGTAAATAGTTATTTTATGAGTATAAACGTTTGGCGGTATTGCTATATAATACTATGTACTACTGCTAATAGTAATGATACTGCCACATTCATGATGTGTTACCATTGTGTATATGTATATGTCTTATGTTCCTTTGCATAATAATGTGTTTGATGCTCTTTACATATGTATAGTTTAGGGAAAGCTAAATGCATCCTGTTGGGGCATTAGAGGAGGGCACTTTAGCATATAGTCTCTATATTTGGGTAAGTGTAGTACTGTTATGGGCCACTAGGTGGGGGCATACTAGTGGGCCTTGTTAAGTATAGTTGCTAGATAGTTCACATAGGGTTACGTGTAGGAGGGGCTGCCGGGTAGAAGTGTAAGGTTTTAAGAAGATTAGCTCAGATGGGGCCAGCGTGCCCCAGTGTCCACAAGGGCTTAGGCCCGGACAACTGTCAGCCACACAACATTCTAAGTTCAGCAACCCACGTTATCCACGGCCGCTGCATAGTCTCGCAGTGGGCCTAGACAGAAGAGGAAAGATGTGGCATCTTACCGCCTGGGCCAATGCTTTTAGGGCAGAAACTGGCTGGACCAAGGAAATGAGGGGAGCTGGAGCTTCGAGGAGTTTAGTGCAGACGGGCTGGATGCTTCACCGGGAGCCACCAAACATAGTGTTTGATGAATTCGGTTCTGAGGCGAAACAGGATGAAGGAAGTGTCATCATGGCGAGGATAGGCCTGGTAGGAACTGGGGAGCAGTCTAGGACGGTCCGGTCCGGGCGTCTACTGCACAGAAGTGACAACAAGGCAGAGACAGAGAAGGAAACGAATGTATCACCTGTTGTGCCAACTGTGGATGTAACGTGTGAAGAGTTCCGTAAGGAAAGTGTTCAAGTTGTTCTGCATTGTGTCTCCATTACTGGGGGTTGCCTGGAAGAGCGATCTTCGGTGCCTGGATAGCGCCCAGGAGAAGTGGAATCTGGAGATGCAGGTACGCCAGAGGGAAGAACACTATTTCATGTAGGGGAAGGGCTGGACATGGATGTTACGGTAATCCAGGTCACGACTACAGTCCGGGCCCTCCCTTACAGTTGCAGAGAGCAGTAATGTAATCTCGGTACTTCCACCTTATTGCCAGAACTGTATTTTCAAACCTGTATAAAAAATTGCAAACATTCTGAAAATGATGCTCAGTTTACACCACGCAATATATATACATATACTCTATATATGGCATATGGGGTCACAGGATTAAGAGCAACACAATATTTTAAGCCAATCTAAAGCTAAAATATGATAATACACAAATGCAAAACTGTTGTGATGGAAAATTGTGCACAAATGATCGATATGTTTCCCATGAAATTGAACTTGGCATAGAGATATTTGTTTGCTAGGGGTGTAAAGTGTCCAAGAGTGGAAAACATGACCAATCCACTGTCCCCTTATCCTTTGGCACTTTACGGGAAAACAGTGTCCCAGTCTCATTGTGCTGTCAGGTGTGGGGTGCATTGTAAGGGCGCGCCCGGACTGAAGTCAAGACCTGGATTATCGTAACATCCATGTTCAGCCTGTCCCCTACATGAAACGATGTTCTTCCCTCTGGCGTACCTGCATTTCCAGATTCCACTTCCCCTGGGCGCTTCCCAGGCACCGACGGTCCCTCTCCCAGGTGACCCCCAGTAATGGAGACACAGTCCAGAAGAACTTGAACACTCTCTTTACTGAATTCTTCACACAGTTGGCACAACAGGTATTACATTAATTTCCTTTGCTCTCCCTTCCTTGCTGTCACTTCTGTGCAGTACACGTCCCAGACTGCTCCCCAGTTCCTTCCAGGCCTGACCTCGCCATAATGACATTTCCTTCACCTCAGAGCTGAATTCATCAATTACTAGGTTGAGTGGCCCACAGTGAAGCATCCGGCCCGTCTGCACTGAACTCGTCGAAGCTCCAGATCCCCTCAGTTCCTTGGCCCAGCCAACTTCTGCCCTAAAAGCATTGGCCCAGGAGCTAGGGCATGACATCTTTCCTCTTCTGTCTAGGCCCACTGCGATACTATGCAGCGACCATGGATAACGTAGGTTGCTATACTTAGAACATTGTGTGGCTGCTGGTTGTCCAGGCCTAAGCCCTTGTGGACACTTGGGCACGCTGGCCCCGTCTGAGCTAACTTCCTAAAGACCTTACACTACTACCTGGCAGCCTCTCCTACACTTAACCCTATGAGGACTAACTAGGAACTCTACCTAACTAGGCCCACTAGTGTGCCCCCACCTAGTGGCCCGAGACGGTACTACACTTACCTGAGTAGCTATACTATATACTAAAGTGCCCTCCTCTAATGCCCCAACAGGATGCACTTAACTTTTCCTAAACTTTGCAAAGGTACAATACAGCAGAACACATTAATGTATGCAATAAACAGATATACATATGTACACAAAATGGTCACACATAAGAATGTGGCAGTACCATAAACATTAGTAGTAGTACATAGCATTATGATGCAGCAATACCACCTAATGTTATACTTATACAATAACTATTTACATGCTGCAACAATATATACACTTACAGTAAGGGTTGGGGTGAAACAGGAATACTCCTTCACCCCCTAACAGCATCACACTCACCTGTGGGCCACGGGCCTCCTCTGTCTCCAGGCCTCCATCTTCAGGAGCCGCCGCAAATAATTCAGGGGAGACTACTGGACAGTACAAGTTCATGAGATTGTGACATGTGAGGTAGAGCACAACACTTCTTATTCCTTACTTCCGTAAGACAACACATCTTCAGCCCTACAATTCGCTCCTCCTGTGCTATCCCTATGTCGACTGGCTCCATTGGCCCCAGGGATTTCCTGTCCAGTTCCACAGTGCACCCAGAATGCCCTACTTTCCCTTCACACAGTTCCGTGTCCGTCTTCTCCTGTGCGCCAAAGGACATGATGCGCCCTTTAGCCACTATGCTGGACCTTGAGCTCCTGATGTTACCGGAATGTCTGCCTGGGATTTTGGTACAGCCTCCCATTGCATTGAATTGTAGTTACATGCTGGACCGAGCAACCCACTGCTCTTGAACTTGTCCTGTACTCCCCTATCTGAGTCACTACCAGGAACTGCGTGCTTTTCACTAGCCTTCTCCCACTGTGGGCATCCCCCAAACATTAACTGTATCTTATCCTATACCTTTCCACCACTCTTACAGGGGCGAGAGAGGAAATGTGGGACCTGTGAATTTGTAAATTAAATATATCCAGGAATAATCCAAGGGAATTGGTCAGCAGTTAGGCCCAGAGAGCCAGGGTCACTACTTGTGAAGGAACCATCTTTGTGATTGCAGAGTTGGGTACATTAAAACATAGATTTAGTTATGAGCCTGGGGCACTGCATATGAAGGAACAACTTCATGCGATCACTGTATTGGATACACAAAAACATGGATTTAGTTATGTGCAGGGAGCCCGGGGCACTACAAGTTAAGGAGCCACCTCATGTGATCATGATCTTGGATACACTAAAACATGGATTTAGGTATGAGCATGGGAGCCTGAGCACTGCTCTTGAAGTAGCCACCTCATGTGATCACGGTGTTGAGTGCACTAAAACATGGGTTTAGTTATGTGCAGGACGCCCAGGGCACTGCACATGGATGAACCACCTAGATTGATTGTGGTGTTGGGTAGACTAAAACATAGATTTTTCAGTTATGGAACTTGCATGTAAAGTTACATGTTAACTTGACATGTAACTTTACATGCAATTTCCATAACTAAAAAATCTATGTTTTCGCCTACCCAACACCACAATCACTCTAGGTGGTTCATTCATGTGCAGTGCCCTGGGCTTCCTGCACATAAATGGAAGAGTTAGGCTGTGGTTCCACCGTCAGGAAACACAGCGCTTTGGACGGAGCGGAAAATCCGCTCCGCCCAAAGCCCCGCCCCCTTGTGAACGTGCGGTGAATCCGGATGTGCTCATTGAACACATCCGAAATCACCGCAGCGCTACATAGCCCTGTGTTATTTCCCTTGCGGCGACGGAGCGTCGCCGCAAGGGAATAGGACATGCTGCGATCTGAAAAGACGCGCAGCATGTCCATTAACGCAGGTCTTCCGCCTGCGTGTTTTTACGCATAGTGGAGACGGGATTTCTTGAAATCCCCTCCACTATGCTGTAACATCTGGACGCTGCATGTTTGACACTGTGCCAACGCACAGCGTCAAACACGCAGCAATTACTGACGGAATACTGATGGTGGAAACACACCCTTAGTACACTTTTGTGGCTGTTTTTTCTGCACAGATGACTGATCAAGCACATGGTGGTTACATTTATGTATAATATTAATATATACATGTCTAATATGTATAGCTAGCTTAAAAGGGTTTTCCCAAAATCACAAGTTATCCTTTTTCCATGGGATAGGAGAACACTAGTTGGTCGCTGGTGGTATTCTAGAAATGGTCTCTGGAACACTGAGAAATGGCTCTCACTATGTGCACCTCCACTCCATGCAAGACAGGGATTTATAAAACCTCCTTCTTGGGGTTCCAGAGCCCAATTCCCCAGATCTCTTCAGGGTACTAACGGTTGTATCATGAGCAAGGATGGATAGGGGATAACTTATGATTTGTCATTACCCATTTAAGGCATACTGGTTCATTGCAGGTGACTTTTCACAATAAGATATCTTGTGTGCACATAAGAAAAAAAAAAACACAATTTCTGGTCATTATATAACTTGTATCCTGCATTTTTCACCAGGTTACTCTTTACAGACTCTATCTATAGTTTTCAGTTGTCTTTGAGCTAGACGAGGATAGAGACTAATGATTATCTTTACCATTAACTGAACACACAGACATGAAGGTATCCTGCTCTTCAGTGTCGCTGTAGCTTGTGATAAGAACCTGCAGTCTTAGGGTATATTCATACTGGGCATTTTTGTTGCATTTTTTTTCTGCTGCAAAACCTGATTTCTTGGCAGGAAAAAGGCTGCGGCAAAAGCGCAGGTTTTGGTACATTTTTAGTGCATTTTTTGTTGCGATTTTTGTGCGTTTTTTGAGTGCGTTTTTTTGGACTAACTTGTGTCTCTGTGCATACTTGCTGTCCATGACTTTTCTGCATCAAAAACGCTGCAAATAATGATATCTTTGTTTGTTTTTACAGTGTTTTTTCAACACCCATTCAAGCCATTGGGTGAAAAACGCTGCAGAAACACTGAAAGAAGTGACATGCTCTATGTCCAAAAAAAGCAGCAAAGCACAAAAGTTTCCCTGCCTAAAGATCTAAATTGTATTTTTCCTCATTACAGGCATAATGTAATGGTGCATAGAGAAACATCTCTATATTTCAATACATTAGAGCTAACATAACTATTTTTTTTTCCTTATAAACTTCCTAAAAACTTATAAAAAATATTTACAATAATCAAATTTTTTATTACACTTTTTAAAATTAAACATCACAAAAGAGTAAATGACATGGACATATTTGGTATCCCTGTAATTGTAGCAACCAATACAAATGAGTGAACAGATTACTTATGGTGATTTGGTAAACAGGGTAAAAAAAAATGGTATTGTTTTTTTTATTACTCCATTAAAAAAATTTACATAAATGCAACGTTAATATAAGTGTTTTGGCAAAATGGCACTTGAAATAGTCCTACAAAAAATGGCACTTAAAAAAACAAAAAAGCTAGTAACTCAAAGTGTGCATGTTAGTACTATGTATGTGACTGTGTAATGTGTAAAGTATTAACGAGCAAATTTTATATATGTTTGCCTAATGTTCTTATGCACAGAAATGTGCAATTGTATATGCAGTGGTTGCCTAACAAAGGAAAACCCAAAAACAAGACCTGCACAGTAGCTGTTTATAGTCAGTGTCCACCTCTGGCTCCAACCTGTGAGACCAGCACCTTTCCTAAGACTGGGGCTCCATCTTGTGCCACCAGAAATTGACAGGTGCTCTTGTGGCACCCCAAAGTGGTATTGCCTCCCTCTGAGAGGTGATGCCATGCCTGGAGGTGGGGGGTCTCCATGCCAGGTAACACACAGCATGCATCGCAATTCCTGCTCCGGGCCAGAGGAGTGAGCTCTGGACCTGACTTCAGGGTAGCTGTTTTCTCTGGTTGGGAGGAGGAGTCAGTTAAGTCTGTTGGGCAGTTGGTTGATGGAGAGGGAAGAGACAGGAGCGTAGTCAAGGGCTCTAGGGAATTGAAGCTATGTGGAGCTGACCCTGGAGCGGAGTGCTGACAAAAAGGATGCCAGAGTCCTTGGCTGGGCGGGTGCTGTATGCCCCGACAGCCGAAACTGGAGGGCAGGGGACTGCTAGCTCCCTGGCCACACTGAACACCCGGAGGCACCGTAGCAGACCAAGAGCCCGGGGCTGACAGTGAAAAGGCAGTGCCCGTGATAGGCTCACGCTGTCTGCTATACAGGTTAAAAACCAACAAGCAGGAGAGGGCTGCAACCTAGCTACAAGCAGCAGGGACCTGAAAAAGAGACGCAGCAGGAAGGTTCCCAACCCCACCTGGCAGGTGGACCCCTGAATGCCTACAGGCTAGCCGGACTCCTTCTGTCATCTGTAACTTGTACTCTGGATTGCATTTTGATCTATTAAGAAGTAAAAGGTAATGAAAACTGCTCTTGTCTGTGTCCCTTACTTAGTCTCTGCACCCAAACATTCACCACCACCTGAGCAGCCAAAAATATTTGCCCTGGGGCCCCAGTGGACCTGAACCACAGCATCGGCCACCCATTGCCGAGCACCACGGGTGGCGTCACGACTCAATACCATATAACCCTCCCCCATTTCATGACATGGCCAGGGCCAGGGAAATGGATCACGGCCATGTGACATCCCCAAAGAACTGTCCAGCCCGATTCCGAGTACCCACCGGCCCTGGGGGTGTGTCAAATTAGCGTCACGAACAGGATTTCGCAGCCCGGAACTACCGGGTCCTGTGTGCTATAAACTTTATTGAATTGTTTGGTATCCATCATTACACGCCGTGCGGGGTGCGAAAAGCAGGAGGCCCCGAACCGAAACACCTGTGTGCTTGATTCATACCACCTACAGAGCAGCAGACAGATAAGCCAGCAGAAAAACAGAACCCGGCTAAGGTTCACTAGGGGGGAAGAAAATGCAGCCGCAGCCCCAGTAATGCCACTACCAGTGCCGTACATACTGGGAGCGGACTGGTTACCGCAATACTCAGGGGAGTTGCACACCCTGAGCGATTTCAATGACAGACTATGTAGTTTGTTTGAAGTGTACCCCTGTCTGATAGTCAAAAAGTCAGCATCCTCACTGGCCAGTTAACTGGTGCGGCCCAGAGGGAGGTAAAGTCCTGATAAATGAACTGTCAAGCAAATCTTGGCCAGGCTGAAGGACACCTTTGACACCCGCACTGCAGCAGAGATAAAAATGAGATTCTTTGGCTGCAAACAAAGGGTGCAGGACAGTATAGGTGACTATGCCCTTAATCTTCAGGAGGCACTGCGGGCCACAAAGCAGGTTGACCCCAACAGCGTACAAGACAAGGATAGATTGCTAACAGAGCAGTTTATTGAGGGACTCCTGTCCAACACCCAAAGGACACAGCTGCATATCATGGCCCTACAAAACCCTGACCTGGACTTTGTGCACTTTAACCCCTCTCTGCCATCGGACGTACTATCCCGTCCATAAAACCCGTGCCAATCTGCCCATGGACGGGATAGTACATCCAAGGCGATCAGCTGCGCTCCCTGGGGGAGCGCAGCTGATCGCCGCCGAGTGTCAGCTGATTATCACAGCTGACACCCGGCACTATGTGCCAGGAGCGGTCACGAACCGCTCCCGGCACATTAACCCCTGGCACACCGCAATCAGACATGATCGCGGTGTACCAGGGGCACAGAGGAGCATCGCGCAAGGAGGGGGCTCCCTGCGTGCTTCCCTGAGGCCCTCAGAACAGCGCAATGTGACCGCGCTGTTCTGAAGGCCTCTTCCATGCAGGACCACGGATCCAAGATGGCCGCCAGGTACTGCAGGGAGGCGGCTTCCTCAGTGCCTGCTGAGAGCAGGCACTGAGAAGCCTGCAGCAGTGCCAAAGCGATCACTGGTGTGACAGAGTGCTGTGCACACTGTCACACCAGAGATCTGATAAAATACAGTGATGTCCCACCCTGGGACAAAGTAAAAAAGTTAAAAAAATCTAAATCACAAGTGTAAAAAAAATATTTCAGAATAAAGGAAAAAAAATAAAAATATTCCCCAATAAATTCATTTCTTCCTGTAAATAAAAAAAACAAAACAATAAAAGTACAAATATTTGGTATCGCCGCATCCGTAACAACCCCCCTTATCAAACTGTCCCACTAGTTAACCCCTTTAGTGAACCCCTTAAAAAAAAAAAAATCAAAAAATCAATGCTTTATCATCATACCGCCGAACAAAAAGTGGAATAACACGTGATAAAAAAAAACCGATATAAATAAACATGGTACTGCTGAAAACGTCATCTTGTCCCGCAAAGAACGAGCCATGATACAGCATCATCAGCAAACAAATAAAAATGTTATAGCTAGCAGAATAAAGCAATGCAAAAATAATTATTTTTTATATAAAATTGTTTTTATTGTATAAAAGCGCCAAAACCTATAAAAATGATATAAATGAGGTATCACCGTAATCCTACTGACCCGAAGAATAAAACTGCTTTATCAATTTTACCACACGCGGAATGGTATAAATGCCCCCCCAAAAGAAATTCATGAATTGCTGATTTTTGTTCATTCTAACCTCCCAAAAATCGAAATAAAAAGCGATCAAAAAATGTCACGTGCTCAAAAATGGTACCAATAAAAACGTCAACTCATACCGCAAAAAATAAGACCTGACATGACTCTGTGGGCCAAAACATGCAAAAATTATAGCTCTCAAAATGTGGTGATGCAAAAACTATTTTTTGCAATAAAAAGCGTCTTTTAGCGTGACAGCTGCCAATCATAAAAACCCGCTATAAATAGTAAATCAAACCCCCTTTAACCCCTCTCTGACATCTGACGTACTATCCCGTCCATAAAACCCGTGACAATCTGACCATGGACGGGATAGTACGTCATAGCGATTAGCTGCGCTCCCGGGGGGAGCGCAGCTAATCGCCGCCAGGTGTCAGCTGATTATCACAGCTGACACCCGGGACTGTGTGCCAGGAGCGGTCATGGACCGCTCCCGGCACATTAACCCCTTGCACACCGCGATCAAACATGATCGCGGTGTACTGGGGGAACAGGGGAGCATCGCGCTGGGAGGGGGCGCCCAGCGCGCCCCCCTGAGACCCTCAGAACAGCGCGATGTGATCGCGCTGTTCTGAGGGCTTCCTCCCTCCCAGGACCCAGATCCAAGATGGCGCCGGGGTCCTGGAGGGAGGCGGCTTCCTCAGTGCCTGCCGAGAGCAGGCACTGAGAAGCCTGCAGCGCTGCCTGTGAGATCGCTGGTCTCACAGAGTGCTGTGCACACTGTGAGACCAGCGATCTGACATTTTACAGTGATGTCCCACCCTGGGACAATGTAAAAAAGTAAAAAAAAATAAAAATAAACGTGTAAAAAAAAAATTCCAAAATAAATAAAAAAAATAAATAAAATATTCCCGAATAAAATCATTTCTTCCTGTAAATAAAAAAAATAAAACAATAAAAGTACACATATTTGGTATCGCCGCGTCCGTAACGACCCCCCCTATAAAACTGTACCACTAGTTAACCCCTTTTGTGAACCCCTTAAAAAAAATAAAAACAAAGCAAAAAATCAGTGCTTTATCATCATACCGCTGAACAAAAAGTGGAATAACACGCGATCAAAAAGACCGATATAAATAAACATGGTACCGCTGAAAACGTCATCTTGTCCCGCAAAAAACGAGCTGTTATACAGCATCATCAGCGAAAAAATAAAAATGTTATAGCTCGCAGAATAAAGCGATGCAAAAATAATGATTTTTTTATATAAAATTGTTTTTATTCTATAAAAGCGCCAAAACATAAAAAAATGATATAAATGAGGTATCGCTGTAATCGTACTGAACCGAAGAATAAAACTGCTTTATCAATTTTACAACACGCGGAACGGTATAAACGCATTCCCAAAAGAAATTCATGAATTGCTGATTTTTGTTCATTCTAACCTCCCAAAAATCGAAATAAAAAGCGATCAAAAAATGTCACATGCTCAAAAATGGTACCAATTAAAACGTCAACTCGTACCGCAAAAAATAAGATCTCACATGACTCTGTGGGCCAAAATATGCAAAAATTATAGCTCTCAAAATATGGCGATGCAAAAAACTATTTTTTGCAATAAAAAGCGTCTTTTAGCGTGACAGCTGCCAATCATAAAAACCCGCTATAAATAGTAAATCAAACCCCCTTTATCACCCCCTTAGTTAGGGAAAAATAATAAAATTAAAAAAAAGTATTTATTTCCATTTTCCCATTAGCGTTATGGTTAAGGTTAGGGTTGCGGCTAAAGTTAGGGTTAGGGTTGGCGCTAAAGTTAGTATTAGGGTTATGGTTGGGATTAGGGATAGGGGTGTGTTAGGGTTAGGTTTGTGGTTAGGGTTGGGACTAGGGTTAGGGGTGTGTTGGGGTTAGGGTTGAAGTTAGAATTGGGGGTTTCCGCTGTTTAGGCACATCAGGGGCTCTCCAAATGTGACATGACGTCTGATCTCAATTCCAGCCAATTCTGCGTTGAAAAAGTCAAACGGTGCTCCTTCACTTCTGACCTCTGCCATGCGCCCAAACAGTAGTTTACTCCCACATGGGGTATCAGCGTACTCTGGACCCCAAGAGTTATTGTGCAATTTGTCCTATTTCTTCTGTTACCCTTGGGAAAATAAAAAACTGGGGGCAAAAATATCATTTTTTTTTAAAAAAAATGATTTTTTTTGTTTTTACGGCTGTACGTTATAAACTTCTGTGAAGCACTTGGGGCTTCATAGCGCTCACCACACATCTAGATAAGTTCCTTATGGGGTCTATTTTCCAAAATGGGGTCACTGTGGGGGGTTTCCACTGTTTAGGCGCATCAGAGGCTCTCCAAATGTGACATGACGCCCCCAGACCATTCCATCAAAGTCTACAATCCAAAACGTCACTACTTCCCTTCCGAGCCCCAACGTGTACCCATACAGTAGTTTTCTCCCACATATTGGGTATCCGCGTACTCAGGACAAATTGGACAACAACTTTTGGGGTCCAATTTCTCCTGTTACCCTTGTGAAAATAAAATATTGGGTGCGAAAAAAATAATTTTTGTAAAAAAAAATATTTTTTATTTTACGGCTATACATTATAAACTTCTGTGAAGCACTTCGGGTTCAAAGTGCTCACCACACATCTAGATAAGTTCCTTGTGGGGTCTATTTTCCAAAATAGGGTCACTTGTGGGGGTTTCCACTGTTTAGGCACATCAGGGCTCTCCAAATGCGACATGACGCCCCAGACCATTCCATCAAAGTCTACAATCCAAAACGTCACTACTTCCCTTCCGAGCCCCAACGTGTACCCATACAGTAGTTTTCTCCCACATATTGGGTATCCACGTACTCAGGACAAATTGGACAACAACTTTTGGGGTCCAATTTCTCCTGTTACCCTTGTGAAAATAAAATATCGGGGGGAAAAAAATAATTTTTGTAAAAAAAAATATATTTTTTATTTTTACGGCTATACATTATAAACTTCTGTGAAGCACTTTGGGGTTCAAAGTGCTCACCACACATCTAGATAAGTTCCTTGTGGGTCTATTTTCCAAAATGGGTCACTTGTGGGGGGTTTCCACTGTTTAGGCACATCAGGGCTCTCCAAATGCGACATGACGCCCCAGACGATTTCATCAAAGTCTACAATCCAAAACGTCACTACTTCCCTTCCGAGCCCCAACGTGTACCCATACAGTAGTTTTCTCCCACATATTGGGTATCCGCGTACTCAGGACAAATTGGACAACAACTTTTGGGGTCCAATTTCTCCTGTTACCCTTGTGAAAATAAAATATTGGGGCGAAAAAAATAATTTTTGTAAAAAATAAAATATTTTTTATTTTTACGGCTGTTCGTTATAAACTTCTGTGAACCACTTAGGGGTTCAAAGTGCTCACCACACATCTAGATAAGTTCCTTGTGGGGTCTATTTTCCAAAATGGGGTCACTTATGGGGGGTTTCCACTGTTTAGGTGCATCAGGGCTCTCCAAATGCGACATGACGCCCTCAGAGCATTCCATCAAAGTCTGCAATCCAAAACGTCACTACTTCCCTTCCGAGCCCCAACGTGTACCCATACAGTAGTTTTCTCCCACATATTGAGTATCAGCGTACTCAGGACAAATTGGACAAAAACTTTTGGGGTCCAATTTCTCCTGTTACCCTTGTGAAATAAAATATTGGGGGCGAAAAAAATCATTTTTGTAAAAAAAAAAAATTATTTTACGGCTGTACGTTATAAACTTCTGTGAAGCACTTGGGGGTTCAAAGTGCTCACCACACATCTAGATAAGTTCCTTGAGGGGTCTGTTTTCCAAAATGGGGTCAATTGTGGGGGTTTCCACTTTTAGGCAGATCAGGAGCTCTCCAAACACGACATGGCATCCAGCCAATTCTGCGTTGAAAAAGTCAAACGGCACTCTTTCCCTTCCAAACTCTGCCATGCACCCAAACAGTGGTTTACCCCCACATATGGGGTGTCAGCGTACTCAGGACAAATTGCACAATAACTTTTGGAGTCTTGTTACCCTTGGGAAAATAAAAATTGGGGTGAAAAGATCATTTTTGTGGAAAAAATATGATTTTTTAATTTTACGGCTCTACGTTATAAACTTGCGTGAAGCACTTGGGGGTTCAAATTGCTCACCAAAGATCTAAATAAGTTCCTTAGGGGTCTAGTTTCCCAAATGGGGTCATTTGTGGGGGGTTTCCACTGTTTAGGCACATCAGGGGCTCTCCAAATGCAACATGGCGTCCAATCTCAATTCCAGCCAATTTTGGTTGGAAAAAGTCAAATGGTGCTCCTTCCATTCCGAGCTCTGCCGTGCGCCCAAACAGTGGTTCCCCCCACATGTCGGGTATCAGCGTACTCAGGACAAATTGGACAACAACTTTTGTGGTCCAATTTCTCCTGTTACCCTTGGGAAAATAAAAAATTAGTGACTAAAAATAATTTTTGTGGGACAAAAATAGGATTTTTTAGTTTCATGCCCGGGCATTATAAACTTGTGTGAAGCACTTTGGGTTCAAAGTGCTCACCAAAGCTCTAGATAAGTTCCTTAGGGGGTCTAGTTTCCAAAATGTGGTCACTTGTGGGGGGTTTCTACTGTTTAGGCTCATCTGGGGCACTGCAAACGGAACATGACCCCTATCAACGTCTGCATTCCAAAACGTTACTACTTCCTTTCCAAGCCCTGCAGTTCGCCCAAACAGTTTCCCCCCCCCACATATTGGGTATCAGCGTACTCAGGACAAATTGGCCAACAACTTTTGGGGTCCAATTTCCTTGGGAAAAATCAAAAATTTGGGACTAAAAAATCATTTTTGTAGAAAATTGTTTCTTTTTTTTTTCACACCCAGGCATTATAAACTTTTGTGAAACACTTGGGGTTCAAAGTGCTCACAACAGATCTAGATAAGTTCCTTAGGGGGTCTAGTTTCCAAAATGGTGTCACATGTGGGCGTTTCCACTGTTTAGGCGCATCAGAGGCTCTCCAAACGCTACATGGCATCCAATCTCAACTCCAGCCAATTTTAGTTTGAAAAAGTCAAACGGCGCTACTTCCCTTATGAGCTCTGCTGTGCGCACAGACAGTGGTTTTCCCCCACTTATGGGGAATTGGCGTACTCAGGAGAAATTGCACAACAACTTTATCTGTCCATTTTCTCCTTTTACCCTTGTGAAAATAGAAAAAAAGTTTGTAAAAGATAATTTTTGTGGCTAAAAAGTTAAATATTCATTTTTTCCTTCCACGTTGCTTCAGCTCCTGTGAAGCACCTGAAGGGTTAATAAACTTCTTGACTGTGGTTTTGAGTACCTTGAGGGTGCAGTTTTTAGAATAGTGTCACTTTTGGGTATTTTCTGCTATATAGACCCCTCAAAGTGACTTCAAATATGAGGTGGTCCCTAAATAAAATGGCTTTGTAAATTTTGTTGTAAAAATGAGAAATCGCTGGTCAACTTTTAACCCTTATAATTTCCTAAGAAAAAAAAATTTGATTCCAAAATTGTGCTGATGTAAAGTAGACATGTGGGAAATGTTATTTCTTAACTATTTTGTGTGACATATTTCTCTGTTTTAAGGGAATAAAAATTCAAAGTTTGAAAATTGCAAAATTTTCAAAATTTTCGCCATATTTGCATTTTTTTCAAAAATAAACGCAAGTTATATCGAAGAAATTTTACCAATAACGTGAAGTACAATATGTCACGAGAAAACAATCTCAGAATCGCGCAGATCCGTTGAAGCCTTCCAGAGTTATAACCTCATAAAGAGACAGTGGTCAGAATTGTAAAAATTGGCCCGGTCATTAACGTGCAAACCACCCTTGGGGGTGAAGGGGTTAATACCCCCTTAGTTAGGGAAAAATAATAAAATTAAAAATATATATTTATTTCCATTTTCCCATTAGGGTTAATGTTGCGCCTAAAGTTAGGATTAGGGTTGTGCCTAAAGTTAGGATTAGGGTTAGGGTTGGGATTAGGGTGAGGGGTGTGTTAGGGTTAGGTTTGTGGTTAGGGCTATGGTTAGGGTTGGGACTAGGGATAGGTATGTGTTGGGGTTAGGGTTGGAGTTAGAATTGGGGTGCTCCTTCACTTCTGAGCTCTGCCATGCGCCCAAACAGTAGTTTACCCTCACATATGGGGTATCAGCGTACTCAGGATAAATTGCACAATAACGCGTTGGGTCCAATTTCTTCTGTTACCCTTGGGAAAATAAAAAATTGGGGCCGAAAATATCATTTTTGTAAAAGAAAAAATGATTTTTTTGTTTTTACGGCTGTACGTTATAAACTTCTGTGAAGCACTTGGGGGTTCATAGCGCTCACCACACATCTAGATAAGTTCCTTGTGGGGTCTATTTTCCAAAATGGGGTCACTTGTGGGGGGTTTCCACTGTTTAGGCGCATCAGGGCTCTCCAAATGCGACATGACGCCCCCAAACCATTCCATCAAAGTCTGCAATCCAAAACGTCACTACTTCCTTCCGAGCTCCGACATGTGCCCATACAGTAGTTTTCTCCCACATATTGGGTATCAGCGTACTCAGGAGAAATTGGACAACAACTTTTGGGGTCCAATTTCTCCTCTTACCCTTGGGAAAATAAAAAGTTGGGGACTAAAAGATCATGTTTGTGGAAAAAATATGATTTTTTTTATTTTCGGACGTTATAAACTTTAGAGAAACACGTGGGGGTTCAAAGCTCTCACCACACATCTAGATAAGTTCCTTGAGGGGTCTTGTTTCCAAAATGGTGTCAATAGTCGGGGGTTTCCACTGTTTAGGCAGATCAGGAGCTCTCCAAACACGACATGGCGTCCAGCCAATTCTGCGTTGAAAAAGTCAAACGGCGCTCCTTTCCTTCCAAGCTCTGCCATGCACACAAACAGTGGTTTACCCCCACATATGGGGTGTCAGCGTACTCAGGACAAATTGCACAATAACTTTTGGAGTCTTGTTACCCTTGGGAAAATAAAAATTGGGGTGAAAAGATCATTTTTTTGGAAAAAAATATGATTTTTTAATTTTACGACTCTACGTTATAAACTTGTGTGAAGCACTTGGGAGTTAAAATTGCTCACCACAGATCTAGATAAGTTCCTTAGGGGTCTAGTTTCCAAAATGACATCACTTGTGGGGGGTTTTCACTGTTTAGGCACATCAGGGGCTCTCCAAATGCAACATGGCGTCCAATCTCAATTCCAGCCAATTTTGGTTGGAAAAAGTCAAATGGTGCTCCTTCCATTCAGAGCTCTGCCGTGCGCCCAAACAGTGGTTCCCCCCATATATGGGGCATCAGCGTACTCAGGACAAATTGGAGAACAACTTTTGTGGTCTAATTTCTCCTGTTACCCTTGGGAAAATAAAAAATTGGTGACTAATAGACAATTTTTGTGAGAAAAAAATAGGATTTTTTATTTTCATGCCCGGGCATTATAAACTTGTGTGAAGCACTTGGGGATTCAAAGTGCTCACCACAGATCTAGATAATTTCCTTAGTCGGTCTAGTTTCCAAAATGGGGTCACTCTGGGGCACTGCAAACGGAACATGACCCCATCAACTTCTGCATTCCAAAACGTTATTACTTCCTTTTCGAGCCCTGCCGTGCGCCCAAACAGTTCCCCCCCACATATGGGGTATCAGCGTAGTCAGGACAAATTGGACAACAACTTTTGGGGTCCAATTTCCTTGGGAAAAATCAAAAATTTGGGACTAAAAAATCATTTTTGTGGAAAATTGTTTTTTTTTCACACTCAGGCATTATAAACTTTTGTGAAACACTTGGGGGTTCAAAGTGCTCACAACAGGATCTAGCTAAGCTCCATAGGGGGTCTAGTTTCCAAAATGGTGTCACTTGTGGGGGGTTTCCACTGTTTAGGTGCATCAGAAGCTCTCCAAATGCGACATGACGTCCGATCTCAATTCCAGCCAATTTTGGTTTGAAAAAGTCAAACGGCGCTCCTTCCCTTACGAGCTCTGCCGTGTGCCCAAACAGTGGCTTTCCCCCACATATGGGGGTATTGGCGTACTCAGGAGAAGTTGCACAACAACTTTTTCTGTCCATTTTCTCCTTTTACCCTTGTGAAAATAAAAAAAAGTTTGTAAAAGATAATTTTTGTGACTAAAAAGTTAAATATTAATTTTTTCCTTCCACCTTGCGTCAGCTCCTGTGAAGCACCTGAAGGGTTAATAAACTTCTTGAATATGGTTTTGAGTACCTTGAGGGGTGCAGTTTTTAGAATGGTGTCATTTTGGGGTATTTTTCTGCCGTATAGACCCCTTAAAGTGACTTCAAATGTGAGGTGGTCCCTAAAAAAATGGCTTTGTAAATTTTGTTGTAAAAATGAGAAATCGCTGGTCAACTTTTAACCCTTATAATTTCCAAACAAAAAGAATTTTGGTTCCAAAATTGTGCTGATGTAAAGTAGACATGTGGAAAATGTTATTTCTTAACTATTTTGTGTGACATATTTCTCTGTTTTAAGGGAATAAAAATTCAAAGTATGAAAATTGCAAAATTTTCAAAATTTTTGCCATATTTGCATTTTTTCAAAAATAAACGCAAGTTATATCGAAGAATTTTTACCACTAAGATGAAGTACAAAATGTCATGAGAAAACAGTCTCAGAATCGCGAAGATCCGTTGAAGCGTTCCAGAGTTATAACCTCATAAAGAGACAGTAGTCAGAATAGTAAAAATTGGCCCGGTCATTAACGTGCAAACCACCCATGGGGGTGAAGGGGTTAAAGATAGGCCATCCGGGTGCTGCGTGAACAAAATTCCAGCAGCACAGCGCCCCCTAGATGCCCAGCAATTACATACCAACTGTAGGCGGCGTCCTTTTCTCAGACCCCCATTGAGGCCGACGTGCAGACCCTAAATAATAACTCCTCTGCAGGCCTACGTCTCCAGGTCCAGGAGCTGACCAAAAGTGCTGCTGCTCTAACCAAAACCATGCAGTCCATGCAAGTGTCCCCAAAGGAGAAGTTCCAGCTGGCCTCCAGTCCAGATGATGTCTCATGGAGACGGCAGAAGAGAATCCCACCGTCCAGAGGGAGAGACAGCGATCGCTACGACCAGGACGCAATTTAAACAAGCAACCCCAGGGGCAGAGGGCCAACCCCGAGGAGTAAGACGACCAGGCCCACAAAGATGGAGACACAAGTACGTGGGAGGACATCTGGTCCATCCCCGTCTTGCTTTATGGCATCCCGATGAACGCTTTACTGGACACCGGCTCACAAGTGACAACGATGCCATATATCCTTTTTGAATGGTACTGGGCTGATCCAGTCATTACTCGCAGCCCAGATGAACACTTTAACATCTTTGCCAGCAATGGTCAGCACTTACCTCAGATGGAGTATAAAGAGGTGACCATCAAGGTTGGCCGAGTAGAATTGCAGTTGCAAGGTTTGATTAAAATTGATATTGACAGACAAGAATGCCATCCTATGATTACTCTAGGCACCAATGTAATAGAGAATTGTCTTGGAGAAATTATTGTTTTGTTGCAACAGGTAGCCGAGACAGCCAGCTCCAGTCAGCAGCGGGTCCTGCAAAAGGAGATCAGAGCCGTCTGGTGGAGAAATCGGCAGTGTCAGTCATCAGCTGGATTTGAATCTGGATCTGAGGCATCAGTGGTCCCCATCCAGGTCTCACCCAGGGCAGATGCTGCTTAGCTTCAGCTGTTCGATCCCAACGCCTAGCCAGTACAAGAGAGTTGAAGATGTCTCCAGGGTCTTTGTTAATAGTAGCCTTAAGCATAGGTTACAGAAGGAGACAAGGCTGTTATAGCCTAAGTCCAGAAATGCCTGCACTGAGCATGTCCGTGACATGGCGAACCGTGATTGGTGGTTAATGTCAGCTGATCCTCTGACCTAGCATCGCCTGATTGGTCACGGATGACGTCATCTGTGATGCGATTGACGAGATGGCTGGGGGCGGAGCTTAGCCCTTAAATAGCTTGTCTGTCCGCGGAGCTGTCAGATCATACTAAAATAGGCAGTGCTCATGTGTGGACATTCCAGAATCTGGGCTCCACGTGCTCTCTAGCTTTGCTCTCCGGGACCTGCTGATGCCAGAGTTCGCTCGGCTAATTAGCACAGGTCCTTCAGGCAGGATTAGCTTATGCCAGGCATGTAGCCAATATGCGCAGTCTTGCTACGAATATAGGGTAGCTATACACCCTGAGCAGACTGCGGGGCGCGTAACCTGTAGCCCATGTGGCACAGTCTTGCTACGAATGTAGGGTAGCTATACACCCTGAGCAGACTGTGGGGCGCGTAACCTGGGCATCGCCTGCCAAGCTGAACAGAGAGTTGCTCAGTCCGGTCTCACGTCGGCTGGTTGCATGTACACATGGCGTTAGTCCACGCACTTCCTAGCGGCTGGCACATAGCTTCTGTACAGTTAACAGAGCTACGTCTATACCAGCTTGTAGCACATAGTGCAAACCTAATATCTGGCAAGTGGCTTCTGTGCCATTAACAGGGCTACATCTACGCCAGTCAATAGCACATCTCCCATGACGTTAACAGAGATAGTGCCAATTCTACATCTCCCCTAGTGTGAAGTAACACAGGCGAGATCTAATTTAATCCTTTTGTTGTCAGTTGTTACCCTGATACCCAAAGGGTGTTCGGCAGCAGTGATATAAACTGCATCGCGGACCCTGGGTTCGGTTGCAATCCATTATATATTAAAGTTGTTGCAACCGAGCTCATAACAGTCAGACTGAGTGATCCATTCCCCATAGCAATACCCCCTAGGAGTGACATGTTAATCTAGTAGTAATAGGCCTCAGGGGTCAAGATTTCCAGGCCCTGGTAGAACCTGTGTACTCTGATAATAGGCCCACCATCCTGACAGCAAGAGGGGTAGTCAAAGTCCGCAAGGGGAGGGTACCAATACGCATCCTGAATTGTGGGGAGAAAGAGGTCCATTTACCCCGGTACGCCACCCTTGCTATGCTGTTCACTGTCAGTAACAATGCAATCAAGGCAGTGGAACCCTTACTTCCGTTCGACCAGGCAGAGGACAATGGCTCTGAGGGGCAGCTGGAGGATTGGTGTCAGAAGCTACAAGTAGGCACTGACTCCACCCCTTCGCATCAAAAGCATGGGGTTTACCGGGTGGTCCATGAATATGAGCGGGTCTTTAGCAAACTCCCTCTAGACTTTGGGCAGGTAAAAGGGGTCCAACACCATATCCCCACCAGAGATCATCCGCCCATTAAAGAGAGGTACCGGCCTGTACTCTCAGCTCACTATCAATGTGCCAAGGGTATGTTAAGGGAGATGAAGGAGGCTGGGGTGATCAGAGATAGTTGTAGCCACTGGGCAGCTCCATTAGTGCTCGTTAAGAAAAAAGATGGCACCATGAGGATGTGCATTGATTACAGGAAGACATTACGCATAAGGACGCTTACCTGTTATCCAGAATTAAGGAATCATTGGCTGCACTGAGATTTGCTAACTATTTCTCCACTTTGGATCTCACCAGTGGGTATTGGCAGGTTCCCGTGGCAGAAGCAGACAGAGAGAAGACAGCATTTACGACACCAATGGGCCTCTGAGAGTTCAATTGCATGCCATTCGGGCTCTGCAATGCACCGGAACATTTCAGCGGTTAATGGAATGCTGCGTAGGACATAAAAACTTCGAAACCGTTCTGTTGTACTTGGATGATGTCATCACCTTCTCTCCAAAACCTATGAAGACCACTTGAAGCACCTGGCCGAGGTGTTCGAAGTCCTGTCCAACTTTGCCCTGAAAGTGAAGCCATCCAAATGTCACCTTTTGAATCCCAAGGTGCAGTATCTAAGCCATGTAGTAAGTGCAAAAGGCGTGGCACCAGACCCTGACAAAGTCACGGTTATCAGGGACTGGCAAAGACCCAACACCATTCATGAAGTATGGCAGTTCCTCGGGTTGATAAGCTACTATTGAAGATTCATCAAGGGCTTCACCAACATAGCCGCACCTTTGCAAGACCTTCTAGTGGGCCAATACAAGAAGGCCATGAACAAGAGTCCTCTGTTCGAGTGGAACAACTGGATAGAAGAATCCTTCACCAGGTTGAAATTGGCTCATGGGAGATGAAGTCCTGGCCTACCCTGACTATGAAAAACCACTTATATTTTACACTGATGCCAGCAACGTGGGCTTGGGAGCAGTGCTGTCACAAGTGCAGAAAGGCAGAGAGAGAGTGATTGCCTACGCCAACAGGAAGCTTCGTCCCACTGAAAGGAACCCCAACAACTATAGTTTCTTCAAGTTAGAGTTTCTTGCCATAGTATGGGCTGTGACCGAGCAATTGAAACACTACCTTGCTTCAGCGAAGTTTACCGTCTTCACAGACAATAATCCGCTGACTCACTTGTAAACCGCAAAGCTAGGTGCATTGGAACAGCGATGGATGGCCGGCTGTCCAACTATGAGTTTACCATCAGTTACCAAACGGGGCATAAGAATACTAATGCTGATGCGCTGTCCAGGATGCCAAATTTACCAACTAGTGGAGAAGACCCGCAAGAACTAGAAGACATCGAGTTTCCAGCCTTCCACCGCCACGAGGCAACCCAGTGCTCCCATTGTGTGAGGAACAACCGCTATTTCGTGCAAGAGGCCACGTTTAACCCGTTGCCCCATCATGAGTGGGCAAAGACTCAGGACAGCGACCCTGCAGTCCACCTAGTAAAGGAGTTGCTGACACAAGCTGACTCACACCCTGGTCGAAATGCTCCACAGGAAACACAGCAGTTGTGGATGGAGAAGGGCAGGCTCTTCATCTACTGTATGAGGGTAAGCTGTGTCGGAGGAACATCAACTCGTGCACACACGAACTTGTCTGGCAGGTTGTAGTCCCGAAGCAGGATGCGTCAATGGTCTTGGAGGTGTACCACAATGAAGCAGGACACTTTGTGTGAAAGAAGTTGGCGGTCCTACTTCGTGACAGATTTTACTGGGTTGGAAAGCCATTGATAAGTGGTGCTGAGAATGTGGCCCATGCAACTTGCGCTGGAAAGACCGTAACAACCAGCAAACCCCATTACAGCTGATCATCACGAAGCAGCCGCTTGAACTGGTAGCTTTGGATCACGTGAAGTTGGCTCCGAGTAGGACTGGCTACACCTATGCTCTGACCATCGTTGACCATTACTCAAGGTTCCTGGTAGTCCTGACTGTCAAAGACCAAACAGCGAAGACAGCAGCCAAAGCATTTCAAGAACACTTTTGTCGACCACACGGTTACCCTGAACAAGTGCTCAACGACCAAGTACCAGCCTTTGAGGCAGAAGTGCTCCAGGAGTTCTGTAACCTGTACGGCTGCAAGAAAATCAAGACGATGCCGTACCATCTGCAGACAAATGGCATGGCAGTGAAAATGAACCAGGTGGTAATTGACCTTTTGAAGGCCATGCCCCTGGAAGAGCGAAACCTGTGGCCAGAGAAGTTGCCGGATCTGGTAGATCTATACAACCATATCCCTGTAAACTCCACCAACTGCACCCCGGCCTACCTGATGAGGGCGATACCTGGCAAGTTACACATTGACTTGGACATGGGAGTCGTAACACCTGAGACAACACCACCTGATGCCGACTGGCATACAGAGCGGCAGCAGCTATACCGCTAAGTGCAAGAGTGCATTGAAATAAGTTTGTCCTAAGTCAGGCAGAGACAGGAAAAGAGCTACAACCAACAAGCTCCGGCTACTCTTTTAGTACCGGGAGAACAGGTCCTCAAAAGAAAGGGAGGATGCACAAACTGGACGATCAGTGGGAGGCTGAACCATACACCGTCATGCCTTCCAACTTTGATGATACCAAGGTATGCCTCGTTAATAGGGATGGAGGATAAACCTCAGCAACAGTGTCGAGGGATCATCTGAAAGTATGCCCTGACTAATTGAGAAACAAAGAGGAAGACCAAGATGTCCCTCAACCCATAGAAGAGGAGGAAAAGAAGATCCATACCATTCTTGGGGACATTCCCCGGTCTTGGACGCAGGTGAATCAAGCCATCGTAGTACCTGTCCTGATCTTTCCCCAGCCTACTGCACCTGATGCAGGAGCGACTCTAGACCGTCGACTCCAGTACCAGATGGAACATCTGCAGTGGAACGCGAAAATCTGCTCCCTGCTAGGGGTGAATCTGTCAGACCTATGGTGAGTCTAAGAAATCACAGACAGCTGCCCAGTTTACCAGTAAGACGCAGGCTTTCCAGTAGCACAGACATCAACAACAAACACATTAGGCCAGGCTAGGTCATTAGAGATACCAGTAGGGTTGAGCGATACTTTCCGATATCAAGAAGTATCGGATCGGAATGGGTATCGCCGATACCCCAAAAGTATCGGCGATACCCGATTCCGATACCGGAAATCCAATGTAAGTCTATGGGACAGAAATATCGTAACTAAAAAAATCCCTTTCTTTCTTTGTAAACACTAAATATACACACATAGAATACATATATAAATATATAAACATGTCATTGTGACATATATATATATATACATATATTTATAGTTTAAACACTTCTACATAGTAAAATAGCCTCTGATTCAATTGCCGGGTAATGCCGGCTTTTGTGAAAATACAGAAGCACCCGACATGAAATGACACATGGTTTACATAGAGTTAACCATGTATTTTCATGTAGTTTGATATCTGATTTTCACAAACAATTACATGAGTGTATGTGTGCAAAATTTCACACCTGTAGGGGTTAATTAAAGGTGTAAATTCGTTGTAAAAAAAACGGACTTTTTTGCTACGAATTTACACCTTTAATTAACTCCTACAGGTGTGAAATTTTGCACACATACACTCATGTAATTGTTAGTGAAAACAATATATCAAACAACTTGAAATGACATGGTTAACTCTATGTAAACCATGTGTCATTTCATGTCGGGTTCTGCATTTTCACAAAAGCCGGCAATTGAATTAGCGGCTATTATACTATGTAGAAGTGTATGAACTATAAATATAAATATATATATATATATATATATATATAGATATATATATATGTGTCACAAATTCAATGACATATATATATATATATATATATATATATATATATATATATATATATATATATATGAGGTGTAAAATTGTTGAAAAAAAATGCGTGGGCTCCCGCCCTATTTTCTCAACCAGACAGACAAAGCCAGCGAGTGGGGGCAGATAATAATAGCCCAGAGAGGGATCATTATTTTTGGCCCCCCCTGGCTACTAACATCTGCCCCCAGACACCCCAGAAAAGACAAATCTATAATTAGATTCGCCCTTTCTGGCACTTTGCCCGTCTATTCCCATTGCCCTGTAGCGGTGGCGAATGGGTTAATAAGGGGTTAAAGCTACCTTGCTATTGAAAGGTGACCTTAAGCCAGGTTAATAATTGAGAGCTGTCAATTAGACAACTATCAATTATTAATCTTATTGCATAAAATAAAAATAAAACACACACACTTTAATTAAAAATCATTTTAATGAAATAAAGACACATGTTTTTGACCATCTTTTATTTTACTGCAAAAAACATTTCCTGTAATAAAAATAAAATGAAAAAGCAAAATTATTCTTACCTATCCCATGCACAGTCAGGTCCCACGGTGTAATCTATCAGAAAGGGTTAATGTTTACTGCAGGGACCGCAGCTAATGCTGCAGCCTCACAGTAAACCCCCGAATGAATGAGCTCCTCTCCTGGCTGACAGGAGAGGAAGTGGAAAGCTTAATTGATTGCTTTCCACTTTCACTTCAGGTCAGCCAGGGACACCATCAGTGACGTCAGAGGGAACTGATTAACAAAAATAGGGGTTCCCTTCGAAAAAAAAATGGCGTGGGGTCCCCCTATTTTTGTTAACCAGCCTGATGAAGCAGACTGCTGAGGCCTGGATTTTCAGGCTGTTAAGGAGCCAAGATCCATGGACCTTGCCAGCAGCATCGGACTGGAGTACCTTGGGCCCACCAGAGAAAAATTATTCTTGGGGCCCACCATCATACTTCCCAACCTTTGAAGAAGGGAAAAAGGGACAAAGGCTGTGGCACGCTGTGCCTGCTGCAGTAAATTTTAGGCCATGCCACGTTGCACCACAGACTGTCCAGGAGTTGTTGGATGCTTTAGTCCAGGTGTGGGAGGAGATCCCTCAGGAGACCATCCGTCGCGCTCATCAGGAGCATGCCCAGAAGTTGTAGGGAGGTCATACAGCATACCTCCCAACTTTTGAAGACAGGAAAGAGGGTTAAAAGCTTCGGCGCGAGTAGCAAATTTTAGGCCACGCCCATACCACACCCATTTCACAACTAATCACACCCATATCCTCGCCCCAACCGTACCCATTTAGCACTGCTGATCACACTGACTGGTAATGAGGGCACAGTGGCTGGCATTATAGGCACAGTGGTTGGTACTGAGGAAAAGAAAGAAAGAGCAGCAAGAGAGAAAGAAAGGAGAGAGAGAGAAAGAACAAAGAGAGAAAGAAAGAACAGAGAGAGAGAAAGAAAGAACAGAGAGAAAAAAGAACAGAGAGCGAGAAAGAAAGAACAGAGAAAGAGAGAACAGAGAGAGAAAGAAAGAACAGAGAGCGAGAGACTAGAGAGAGAAAGAAAGACTAGAGAGAGAGCCAGAGGTGTAGCTAGGGTTTTGGTTTAGTGGGGGCGAACCAGAGAACCTCAGCAAATGACCGCGCTGTTGCCAAAAATAATCTATATATAAAAAGACCAATATTGATATCACCGCCATATGGTCTGTGGTAAATAATACCAGTCCTACAGAACATATAATAGATTACAGCACAGGTATAGATAATGACTTACCGCTGATGTTCTTTCTAATGGAATTGTTCACTTTTCATGTATTTTCCATCTGGCCCAGACCCACATGATGACTTCTCCAGCCAGGACACGACTGCAGAGATTACAACAAAGACACATTTCACTACTCATATTTTTAGCACTGTCACGGTCACCAATTGGACTATTCTCAACCTGCACAAACTCCTCATCCTGCTGATACCCCAATACTGAGCCGCTGCTGCCATATGTGTCCCTATTTCTGCACCTGATACCCCAGTACTGAGCCGCTGCTGCCGTATGTGTCCCTATTACTGCACCTGATACCCCAATACTGAGCTGCTGCTGCCGTATGTGTCCCTATTACTGCACCTGCTGTGTGGTTCTGTGTGACCTCTAAATTCTAAAGCACCCCTCTAGAATATAGTAATGCCGGGTGCAAGTGCCCTAGAAAACAGTGCCCACATTTTGTCCCCTAGACTGTAATAATGCCCTGTGTGCCCCTTTGACAGTCACAGTAACCCGAGTTCCCCTATAACAATAAGTGTCCACTTTACATTTAATAATGTCCCAAGTCTCCCCCTGTACATCTCCCCTATACACAGAATAATGCCCCTCACTGGATATATACTGACCCCTTAATGTCCCCAAACTATTTAATGGGTCCAACACTGTATGATGGCCCCTAGATAGCATCCATACAGTATAATACACCAGATAGTCCTCAATATAGTATAATGCACCCCCATAGGCAGCCTCTATATTATAATAAACCCCCATAGGCAGAGTCTATAATATAATGCACCACCATAGGCAGCCGCTATATTATAATGCACCCCCATAGGCAGCCTCTGTAGTATAATGCATCCCATTAGGGAGTCTCTGTAGTATAATGCACCCCCATATGGAGCCTCTGTAGTATAATGCAGCCCCCATATACAGCCTCTGTAGTATAATGCAGCCCCATGTACAGCCCCTGTAGTATAATGCAGCCCCATATACAGCCTCTGTAGTATAATGCACCCCCCATATACAGCCTCTGTAGTATAATGCACCCCCTTTAAAAACAAAAAACAAAAAAACAATACTCACCTCCCGGCTCCTGTGCTGCTCACTGTTCTCCCTCTCAGCGTCTGACAGCGGGCGCCGGCAGGTGACGTCATCGCGCCCGCTGTCAGACGCTGAGAGGGGGATTATGGGAGAGAAGGAGCGCTCGCTCCTTCTCTCTCTATGCGGTCAGCTGTATCGGCTGGATGCCGATACAGCTGACCCTCCGATGACGGGTGGGGGGCCCACTGCTGGCACCGGGCCCCCCCACCGCCTGTTCAGGCCCCATAGCGGCCGGGTGGCAGAGCAGGGAGAGCGATTCTCCCTGCTCTGCCGCAGAATGTAACTGTAGCGTAGCTCCGGGTGGGCCCCATCAGAGCGCGGGGCCCGGAGCCACCGCCCCCTCTGCCCCGCGACCTATCCTTTCAAATCAGGGCCCACCACGCAGGAGCTGGGGGCGGGGCCCACCGGAGGTTTCTCCGGTGTCCCGGTGGCTCAGTCCGACCCTGCTTGCCAGCCTGATAATACCAGGCCACAGCAGTCTGCTTATCTTGGCTGGTTAACAAAAATAGGGGATCCCTCGAAAAAAATTGGCGTGGGGTCCCCCCTATTTTTGTTAACCAGCCAGATGAAGCAGACTGCTGAGGCCTGGTATTTCAGGCTGGTAAGGATCCAATATCCATGGACCTTGCAAGCCTGATAATACCAGGCCACAGCAGTCTGCTTAGCTTGGCTGGTTAACAAAAATAGTAGATCCCCTCGAAAAAAAATGGCGTGGGGTCCCCCCTATTTTTGTTAACCAGCCAGATGAAGCAGACTGCTGAGGCCTGGTTTTTCAGTCTGGTAAGGATCCAATATCCATGGACCTTGCAAGCCTGATAATACCAGGCCACAGCAGTCTGCTTAGCTTGGCTGGTTAACAAAAATAGGGGATTCACTCAAAAAAAAAATGGCGAGGGGATCCCCCCTATTTTTGTTAACCAGCCAAGTAAAATGCAGACTGCTGCGGCCTGGTATTAAAAGACTGTCAAGGCCCATGGATTTTGGCCCGTAATAGCCTGATACTACCAGGCTACAGCAGCCCCACATTTGGCGCATCAAAAGATGTGCCAATTGTGGCACTTTACCCAGCTCTTCCCACTTGCCCTGTAGCGGTGGCAAGTTGGGTAATAAGGGGTTAATGTCACCGTTGATTGCACGGTGACAATAAGCCCGGTTAATAATGGAGAGGCGTCAATAAGACACCGATCCATTATTAATCCCAAAGTTTTTAAATGTTTAAAAAAAAGACACAGCAAGAAAAAGTATTTTAATGAAATAAAAGAGAAAACACAGTTTTCATTTCTTTTATTACACTCTCATTCCTGCGACGCTATCGATCTCCTGGAAAAAAAGAAAAAAAACAAATCAACAGTATACCACCTTCCCGACGCAGTCCATAGTAACGAGTGTCCCATGACGATCCAGCTCTGCTACATCGGAATGCCAGGCAGAGCCTGACATCCCGACGCAGCACAGCTGCTTACCAGCTTCCCCGGCGGTGACGTCATCGGACTGCTTTACGGCCGCGATTACCCGGCAGTCACTGCAGTTATCACGAGAAACTGCACGTGATCGCCAGGGAGAAGATGATGGCGGCCATCAAGCAGTCCAGGACGTGACCGCCGGAGATCTTCTGCCAGGTAAGTGCCGCTGACTCCTGACAGACCCGACCGACGGACACTGACCGTGACAGCAACATTCCGATTCCGGTATCCGATATGACGAAAATATCGGATCTCAGAATCGGAATTCCGATACAGCGAATATCGGCCGATACCCGATATTTGCAGTATCGTAATGCTCAACACTAGATACCAGTAATGCATAGACCCGTAGTACGAGAAGTCAGGTCCCAGCCCGTATGGGGACTAAAATGTAAATAAGTTAATAATGTGTATAATTGCAACCGGAAAGCATGAGAGCCTACAGAAAGTTACTCTATGAACTTTCAAATATTCGTAATAACCTGTTGAAGGACAATAGGTCTGGACTATGTGTGGCCAAGACCTTACTTGTAAATAGTTACCTCGACTTAGCCTTGAAAATAAGCCGCCGGCATGGCCGAAAACCAGGCCCACCTACAGAGTGCCTGTAGCCATGCCAAGGGTCGACACACAGAGTGGGCTAAGGCGGTTCCCACCAACCAAATCCCAGGTACACAGGCAAAGGCAATTACTGGATGACAGCGTAAGGATTAGACGCTACAGTAACTAAGTTATTGCTTTTCTTTCTGGGTTTTGGTCATTTTTACATTTTTAAGACTTTGTAGATTTTCATTTATTGTTGCTATAACTGTTCTTGTTATGTTTTCTCAGTCCGAGCGATATTGAAGTTAACTAGGGGGGAATGTCCGGATGCCACAGTGACATTGCCTCCCTGTGAGGGGTGATGTCATGCCTTGAGGTGGGGGGTCTCCATGCCAGGTAATGCACAGCATGCATCACAATTTCTGCTCCGGGCCAGAGGGAGGAACTCTGGACCTGACTTCAGGGGAGCTGTTTTCTCTGGTTGGGAGGAGGAGTCAGTTAAGTCTGTTGGGCAGTTGGTCGGTGGAGAGGGAAGAGACAGGAGCGTGGTAAAGGGCTCTGGGGAATTGAAGCTATGTGGAGCTGACCCTGGAGCGAAGTGCTGACAGAAAAAATGTCAGAGTCCTTGGCTGGGCGGGTGCTGTATGCCCCGACAGCTGAATCTGGAGGGCAAGGGACTGCTAGCTCCCTTGGCACACCGAACACCCGGAGGCACCACAGCAGACCAAGAGCCAAGAGCTGACAGTGAAAAGGCAGTGCCCGTGATAGGCTCACGCTGTCTGCCATACAGGTTAAAAACCAACAAGCAGGAGAGGGCCGCAGCTTAGCTACAGGCAGCAGGGACCCGAAAAGAGAGCACAGCAGGAAGGTCCCCAACCCCACCTGGCAGGGTGGACCCCCTGAATGCCTCTGTCATCTTTAACTGGTACCCCGAATTGCATTTTGATCTACCAAGAAGTAAAAGGTAAAAAAAAACTGCACTTGTCTGTGTCCCTTACTTATTCTCTGCACCCCAACTTTCACCACCACCTGAACAGCCAAAAATATTTGCCCTTGGGCCCGCTCTACCCGTGGGGAGCTGTGCCATCTTTGCTGCATCATTATCGGCCCCAGTGGACCTGAACCGCAGCGTCGGCCACCCATTGCCGAGCACCACGGGATGGCGTCACGACTCAATACCATATAACCCCATTTTATGACACGGCCAGTGCCACGAAAATGGATCACGGCCCCGTGACCTCCCTCAAAGAACTGTCCAGCCCAATTCTGACTCCCCCTGGCCCTGGGGGCTTCAAGCTCCTATGTGGCACTTTCTCCATTCACTTCTATGGGAGTTCAAAAACTTGTCCCGTGTGTGTGGCCACCTCTTCTTTACCAGTGAAGAAAGACAGGGCCATATTCTCAAGAAAGTGCATGTATCAAAGATGGAACCTACATCTATTAGACAGCAGTGATTCCCATCAAATAACTACTTAGTGTAGGCAGGAGACAGCTCGAGCACAAATGACTAAGCTTAGAAGTGTAAGATTATACATAGTTAAAAAGGTTGTGCACTACCCCAATAACCCCTTCTGAACACTTATGATTCCCCCCAAGAAAAATAATAACATGTTTACTCAACTCTAGTGATGGTGCTGTTCCAGCGGTGTTGTTACTGACTTTCCTAGGACTTGAGTGACATTGTTATGTCACACGATCAGACAAATCAAGACATCCGCAGCAACCACAGCTTTCACTTCTACCGGATGTCAATAACATCCGTAGGACATAGGTGCTAATTGTCTGCAGGGATCGCATGACATAACAATGTCATGTGAGCACTGGGAGAGGCAGTGCTGTCACCGCTGGAACAGCACCAACATTAGAAGTGAGTATAAATGTTATTATATTACTGGAGGAAACATAAGGATTCAGAAGGAGTTGTCCTAGTAGTGGAAACCACTTTAATAAAAATAAAGATTTCAGAGCAAATAGATATTTTTTTTCAGAATACACTTTAATAAAAACATATTTGTTACATACAGAAAATTATTCTGCTAGAGAATTAAGTGAATCTCTTTCCAAATATCAAATTTGTCTAATACACTACTTTTTACATTGCATTGGCAAAATATTGGGACTTTAAGTGGTGGAGATACAGCAAAAGGAACAGTTTCATACTAAAAAGAAAATAGATAAAGTCACGTGGCCAATATGAAATGGAAAATCTAACAGTTTGATTTAGAATTTGGATCCAGTCAATGGTGTTTTTCTTGGCTATAGGAATTTTTATTATTAAAGCAGAACCAAAAAAAAAAAAAACAAAATTGCTTTATGCATATCTCTAGAGATCTCAATGTTATTTGGTTCAAAAACAACTAATTAAAAATCACTATGTAAACAAGAAAACAGGTGGCTTATTAGCCCCATTTATTCACAAACTTGAAATTGTCCCAAGTGACTCTACAAATTAGAAAGTGCGGATACAGGGGACAGATCTGCTTAAATGATACTTGTCGGTGAGTAGGAGCATATTGGCTTACACGGCACTGGGCATACAATACACTATTGACACTGCTGGTGCTACAAAAGAAGCAGGTCAAAACCTGAGATTAGGTTTTTCCATATAATCTGACTGCAGCATGACGTAGCCACAAAAACCCTGATTCCAGCAATGTATTACTTACTATACTGGGTGCAACAGTTATGATATAATCACAATTTTCTCTGTTGTAGATCTAGCAGTGCTCAAATGCTGAGCCCTGTATAACCCCGCCCACATCACAGCTGTTTCTGTGTACACTGTATATTGACAGAAAGCTGCCAATCAGTGATGGAAGTGTGGTTGGACCAGGAACAAGACACCTAGTCCTGTAGTGATAATTTCCTGCTGATAAAGCACTGATTGTATTGAAGCAGCCTACTAAGTGATACATCACTGGAATCATGGTCTCTGCCTCTATATCATGCTGCTCTCAGATTACATAAAAAAACCTGCTGATAGATTTTATTTAAACAGCTATTCCTAGATTTCAATGGCTATCGTCATTAAATAAAACTTTTCATAAATTAAAAATGCATGGGAACATACAGTCATGGCCAAAAGTTTTCAGAATGACACAAATATTATATTTTCACATGATCTGCTGCCCTCTGGTTTTTATGTGTGTTTTGACAGATGTTTTTTTTATCACAGACAGAAATATAATTGCAAACATATTAGTAACAAAAGCTTATATTGACAGAATGAGTTAATGCAGCAAGTCAATATTTGCAGTGTTAACCCTTCTTCTTCAGGACCTCTGCAATTCTCCCTGGCATGCTCTCAATCAACTTCTGGACCAAATCCTGACTGATAGCAGTCCATTCTTGCACAATCCATGCTTTCATTTTGTCAGAATTTTTAGGTTTTTGTTTGTCCACCCGTCTCTTGATGATTGACCACAAGTTCTCAATGGGATTAAGATCTGGGGAGTTTCCAGGCCATGGACCCAAAATCTCTATGTTTTGTTCCCTGAGTCATTTAGTTATCACCTTTGCTTTATGGCAAGGTGCTCAATCATGCTGGAAAAGGCATTGTTGATCGTCAAACTGCTCTTGGAGGGTTGGGAGAAGTTGCTCTTGGAGGACATTCTGGTACCATTCTTTATTCATGGCTGTGTTTTTAGGCAAGACTGTGAGAGAGCCGATTCCCTTGGCTGAGAAGCAACCCCACACATGAATGGTTTCAGGATGCTTAACAGTTGGCATGAGACAAGACTGGTGGTAGCGCTCACCTTGTCTTCTCCGAATGAGGCGTTTTCCTGATGTCCCAAACAATCGAAAAGGGGATTCATCAGAGAAAATAAGTTTACCCCAGTCCTCAGCAGTCCACTGCCTGTACCTTTTGCAGAATATCAGTCTGTCCATTATGTTTTTTCTGGAGAGAAGTGGCTTCTTTGCTGCCCTCCTTGAGACCAGGCCTTGCTCCAAGAGTCTCCGCCCCACAGTGCGTGCAGATGCACTCACACCTGCCTGCTGCCATTCCTGAGCAAGCTCTGCACTGCTGGTAGCCCGATCCCGCAGCTGAAACACTTTTAAGAGACGGTCCTGGCGCTTGCTGGTCTTTCTTGGGCGCCCTGAAGCCTTTTTGGCAACAATGGAACCTCTCTCCTTGAAGTTCTTGATGATGCAATAGATAGTTGACTGAGGTGCAATCTTTCTAGCTGCGATACTCTTCCCTGTTAGGCCAATTTTGTGCATTGCAATGATGACTGCACGTGTTTCTTTAGAGATAACCATGGTTAACAGAAGAGAAACAATGATGCCAAACACCAGCCTCCTTTTAAAGTGTCCAGTGGTGTCATTCTTACTTAATCATGACAGATTGATCTACAGCCATGTCCTCATCAACACCCACACCTGTGTTAATGGAGCAATCACTGAAAAGAGGTTAGCTGGTCCTTTTAAGGCAGGGCTGCAATGATGTTGAAATGTGTTTTGGGGGATAAAGTTCATTTTCTAGCCAAATATTGACTTTGCAAGTAATTGCTGTTAAGCTGATCACTCTTTATAACATTCTGGAGTATATGCAAATTGCCATTAGAAAAAGTGAAGCAGTAGACTTTGTAAAAAATTAATATTTGTGTCATTCTCAAAACTTTTGGCCATGACTGTAGAAATCATTTATCACATAAAAAAAAATTTTCTCCACTTATGAGCCACTTCTCTCCCTTTACTTCCTGAAAATAATACAGACTGACCACTCACTGACAGATCACATTACAGCTCCCTACTACAGTCAATAGAGAGGGAAGTAGAATGAGGAGGGAGGAGCAGTGTAAGAGTCAGGAAAGCCTAGACACACACAGGGTGCTCCTTACTTGTAAGTGTTTTAGCATTCAAAGAACTGGATTCACAGCTGCACTGCTGTATTTTGTCCTCCATGGTGAAGCTTCTGGGTTGTGCTACATTGAGATAGGGGAGCAGGAGTTTTTTATGTCTGTGTACACCATGCATGGAGGACATTGTAGATGCTAGTCTTCTCCCACTAGCTTAGATACAAATGAAAACTAGAGAAAAAGCTTGCAGAAGGGAAAAATAGTGAAAACAGCAGGATGCAAATCATAGAATCGCCGGAAGACGTGTTATTCCTTGAGTATGCTATAAAATAATAGGAATATATCATAGTATCATTTTAAAAAATACATTACATTACCTACTCTTTTTGAGTACATTGCTCTAGTTTTGTGGGACCTATAGTTCTGTAAAGCTAGAACCTACCTGTTAATGAGTATACTGTATCAATTACAGAAATTACAGAACTACTCTGACCCCTATTCAGACAGATCAGAATGTTACAATGCTCATGTCTATGCTGTAGCTTGTGCTAGATGGGACTACCAGAGAGAAACTGGCTCCAAGGGGAAGAGATTTGTGAAGCTGAAGAATTTGGCATGTAAGGCATGTATTCTAGGTGTGTGTGTGTTGAGCTGGCAGCAGAAAAAGGTAAGTGTGGTGTAGGTCATCGAATAGGACCAAGCCAGATAACTTCCCTTGTAATATCAATGTGATAATGGCAAGAAGCAAAAAAAAATCAAAGTAGTAGTATACAAAGCATGCATGCATGGGACTTTAACATTGGTGGCCTATCCTTAGCATAACTCATCAATGTCTGATCGGGGCAGTTTCAACACCCGGCACCCCCACCGATCTGCTATACCTGATGTTGGTGGCGGCTGGAATGCGAGTACTGTACATCCTCCCCCTATTCAAATCAATATACAGTCAATCGAGCTGTGCTGTGCAGCTCCGTAACTGAGCAGTCCCGGCCACCGCCGACACAGGGAGCAGCTGATCGGCAAAGGTAATAGGTGTCACAACCCCATCAATCATACATTGATGATCTATCTTAAGGATTGGACATCAATGTGAAAGTCACGGACAAACCCTTTAACAGAATTTGTCATTTTTATTGCTCTCTTAATATTGCATGTTTTCCTATTGCGAGCGTATACATTACTGGTCCCCAAAAACCATGAGATACATATTTTCAATGGGGGTGGAAGACAATATTGTTTGCTTATAGTCATGGCATCTATTCTTTATAGTAGGGCTAAGTTTCTCATCCGAGGTCTAACAAGTCAAATCATGGAATCACCTGGACTTCAATAATTGATCAATATCTTTGTCAAAAGAAGAATGTGTGGATGTGGTATGGGTAGTGTGCTGTGGCCTCATGACAGTGCCAAAGATAGTATACGCATGGCTAACAATGCCCTCACATTATTTGAGCCCTGCTTCCCCAGAATGAGCTACTTTTTGATGTTCCTTTATTTCCAAACACATGGAACACGTTGCAACTGTACTTTTGTGTCAATCTGCAAATATCTCCCTAGGTTATCAGTGATAGATTGCATCTATTGGGACAATGATTTCTTGGTTCTTAGAACTGATGAAACTTTGGTAGGAAACCATGCCAATTTATGAACTATGAGATGCCTAACTTTGTGAAGTGTAGTGTTATTTTATCCCTTAAAAAGATGAACACTTTATGAAACCCAACGTACCCCATTGTAAGTCAGTGGGTCCATCTGCTGCTAGTGATGACCATCATGTAATAGAAATGGTAGCTAGCAATTTGTGACTTTCATTATACGTGGAAGCTACATGAGAATAGAGACTAGCAAAACGTTTTGGACATGGCTATAGGCTTTAGCAAACATTGTGCTCTCCCAAGTGTAGGAAGGTTCTCCTTTTAAATACATAGACTACAAATCCTAATGAAGCGCCAGATCCTGTCCGACTTACATGTGTTTGAAGTGAGCAGAGCATTTTTAATGTATAATTAACTATCCTTTTTTAAAAACTTTTGGACACAACCGTATCATGGCTCTTTAAAACTTACAAGTATTATGGCACCAATGGACGTAGATGGGGCTTTACTGTACCTCCTGGAGCATAAGGATTTATATAGAGGCACGCAGAGACATCTCGCCATAAGAAACAAGCAGAAAGAAAATTGTGCCATTCCTTCTGGAGAAAAACATTTTTGAACTACATTACAATTTCTCTACTTGACCAAACGTTTCATGTCTCTGTATAGCTTACAAGTAATATGGCACCCCTAGAAGTAGATGGGACTTTACTGTAGCTCCTGGAGCATGAGGATTTCTATAGAGGCACGCAGAGCCATTGTCACGCTGTCTCTGTATACAGGAGGACCGGGGTCTATGCTGACCCTAAGCTGGGGTCCTGACTAATCCCTCTACCTGGAGGTACTGTTGATGGTACAGAGGTCCAGGCCGCCAGCGTAACCCTATCTCCTGTGAATCCCTAACCACTGTAATCTAGTCCTGAGAAGGACCCTGATTACCACCACAGGGAACAGGAAGGTAACTGCCTTCACACACAGTATAAGACGAACGAGACAGTACAAGGGGTAAAATAAAAGACCACATTGCATACAAAACTATCACTACAGAGGGAACACCAACGGGTAAGGAGATAAATAATAAAGCGAGGAGAGGAGAAAATCACAACAGGTACTCTTAGCTTTAGACTTCTCAATACGATCCGCTCTGCTGGTCTGCATGAATGCTTTCACCGACACTTCCCCAGCAGACAGGCAGGTATATGAAGGAAACCAATTACCACAACATTAATTGCAGCTGAGCGAGGCTGGTCTAGTCCAGCACAGAGAGAGGAAGAATTAACTCCCTCACTGCCGAAAAACACCCAGCACCAGAAACTCAGCTGTGAGAAGTCAGGGTGTGCAATCGTGACGATCTTCGCAGCGACACACCCGTGACAGTACCCCCCCTTCTATGAGGGGCCTCCGGACCCTCAGGGCCGGGTTTATCTGGGTGAGTAGTGTGGAAGGCCCAAACCAATCGGTCTGCGTTAATATCCGACGCAGAAACCCACGTCCTCTCCTCAGGACCATACCCCCTCCAATGAACAAGGTACTGAAGGGACCGGCGATTCAGACGTGAATCGATGACTCTCGACACCTGGAACTCCAAGTTACCATTGACCACCACAGGAGGAGGAGGTAAAGGTGAAGGTATCACCGGCGCCACATACCTCTTAAGCAACGATCTGTGGAACACATTATGAATTTTAAATGTAGGAGGGAGGTCAAGACGGAATGCAACCGGATTAATTATAGCACTGATCTTGTATGGCCCGATGAACCTGGGACCCAGTTTCCAGGAGGGAACCTTAAGTTTTATATTTTTGGTAGACAACCATACCAGATCGTTCACACTTAGGTCCGGACCAGACACTCTCCTCCTATCAGCCATACGTTTGTATCGGTTCCCCATAGTACTCAGATTATTCAGCACTCTTCTCCACACTGAAGCAAGTGACGACGAAAATCGTTCCTCCTCGGGAACCCCAGAAGAGCCCCCCCTATTGAAAGTACAAGACTGAGGATGAAAACCATATGCCCCAAAAAACGGGGACTTACCAGTGGACTCGCTCCGCCTATTATTTAGAGCAAATTCCGCCAGAGGCAAGAAAGAAGCCCAGTCCTCCTGGTTCTCTGACACAAAACACCGGAGATATGTCTCCAAGCTCTGGTTCAGACGCTCTGTCTGACCATTGGTCTGCGGGTGAAAAGCCGATGAAAATGACAACTGCATCCCCCGCCGTGTACAAAATGCTTTCCAGAATTTGGACACAAACTGAGACCCCCGATCCGACACCACATCGGAGGGTACCCGTGAAGCCTTACAATCTCCCCAATAAACACCTGCGCAAGAGTTTTAGCATTAGGAAGAGCAGGAAGAGCGATAAAATGTGCCATCTTGCTGAACCTGTCCACTACAACGAGTATGACTATTTTACCCGAAGATGGCGGGAGGTCCGTAATGAAGTCCATAGACAGATGAGTCCACGGACGCTCCGGGATCTTCAAAGGTAAGAGGGTCCCCGACGGACGGGTATGTGGGGTCTTAGAGCACGCACAAACCTCGCAGGACGCGACAAAAGTTACCACCTCCTTATGTAAGTTAGGCCACCAAAACCGACGCGAGAGGAGATCCTCAGTTGCTTTACTCCCTGGGTGTCCTGCCAAAGCTGAATTATGGTGTGCCTCGATCACCTTTTGTCGCAACTGATTTGGAACAAACAGTCTCCCTGGAGGTCCTACAGGGGCGTCCCCCTGAGCCTCCAATACCTCCTCCTCAAGCTCAGAGCATACTGCCGACACCACCACCCCCTCCTGAAGGACCGGAACCGGGTCCTCCGTATTCCCAGCCCCTAGGAAACAGCGAGATAAGGCATCCGCCTTAACATTTTTTGAGCCAGGACGATATGTGACGACAAAATTAAACCTGGTAAAAAACAACGACCACCTAGCTTGTCTGGGATTCAGACGTTTAGCGGACTCTAAATATAGCAGGTTTTTGTGATCGGTAATGACGGTGACCGGGTGGACTGCCCCCTCCAAAAAATGACGCCACTCCTCAAAAGCCAACTTAATGGCCAAGAGTTCCCTATTGCCGACATCATAATTCCTCTCAGCGGACGACAATTTTTTAGAGAAGAAGGCGCACGGATGCCATTTACCAGGGGAAGATCCTTGTGACAATACTGCTCCCACCCCTACCTCGGAAGCGTCCACCTTAACAATGAACGGCTGTGACGCATCAGGTTGAATAAGTATGGGTGCTGAAGCAAAACATTTTTTCAAAGAGGAAAACGCTTGACAAGCCTTGTCAGACCACTGACAAATCCGTCCCTTTTTTAGTCATGTCTGTGAGAGGTTTAACTATGGACGAAAAATTACGAATGAATTTCCGGTAGTAGTTAGCAAACCCCAGGAAACGTTGTAATGCCTTAAGATCCTCTGGCAGATCCCACTCAAGAACTGCCCGCACTTTCCCAGGGTCCATACGAAAACCAGATGCTGACACCAGGAACCCTAAAAACTGAAGTTCCTGTACGGCGAACACACACTTCTCCCATTTGGCGTACAGTTTATTATCCCGCAAGATCTGTAACACCTGCCTAACATGCTCCTGATGAGACACAAGATCTGGCAAGTAAATTAAGATATCATCCAGATATATGACCACAAAATGTCCCATTAGGTGGCGAAAGATGTCATTTACAAAGTGTTGAAACACCGCCGGGGCAATACTCAGACCAAATGGCATGACAAGGTTCTCATAATGCCCCTCCGGAGTGTTAAACGCCCTCTTCCACTCATCCCCCCCTTCATCCTAATCAGATTGTACGCCCCCCTGAGATCCAACTTAGAGAACCATTTGGCACCCACGATCTGATTGAAGAGATCGGGAATAAGTGGGAGCGGATACGGATCTCGGACCGTAATTCGATTAAGCTCACGGAAATCCAGGCAAGGGCGTAGGCCTCCATCTTTTTTCTTCACAAAGAAGAACCCCGCGGTCACCGGGGAAGATGAAGGTCTAATATACCCCTTAGCCAGACTCTCTGAAATATAATCCTTCATGGCCTGTCTCTCAGGACCAGAAAGGTTATACAACCTAGATTTCGGTAACTTGGCCCCAGGGAGCAAGTTAACAGAACAGTCATACTCGCGATGAGGAGGTAGTTCTTGACACCCTTTTTCCAAGAATACATCCTCAAAGTCCACCAGAAATGGAGGTAAGGCCCTAGGAGCGACCGCACCAATGACCGTATTCATGCAGTTTTTATTACAGAAATCGCTCCATTGGGTTATCTCTCTGGATTGCCAATTAATAACCGGGTTATGCTTAGTTAGCCAAGGGAGGCCCAGCACTATAGGAGTGGGAAGACCCTCCAACACATAACAAGACAACAGTTCTTTATGTAGCGCCCCATTTGAAGATCTATGTTATGCACTGCTTGCACAAAACTTCCCTGACCGAGAGGTCTGGCGTCGATCGAGAATATGGGGACGGGTTTAGCCAACCCACTCAATCGCATACCTTGAACCCGGGCAAAGCGAGCATCCACCAGATTAGCCCCGGCCCCACTATCCAGAAGAACAGATATCCTCTCAGTTTTCGCACCCACCACCACCTCCGCCGGTACGAGAAACTGAGACGAACTTAGGGACAAAATACTTACTCCCAGATTGCCGTCCACCACACAATCTGGGATCAATAGTTTTCCGGCGACTTCTCACTCTGCAAAGGACGGGATGGACACCCCTAATAAAATGTCCCTTTTTTCCACAGAAGAAACAACTTCTTGTTTTGTGGCGCCCCACCGATCCCCTCCCCCGGAATGATGCCCCTCCTAATTGCATAGGCTCCTCTGGACTGACCAGGGGAACCTCCGTATAAGGGACCCTTGAGGAAGGTGGAGTCATCACAGGGGGCGAAGTTACCCCGCACCTCTCCCGAAGACGTCTGTCAATACGAATAGCAAGGGCCATAGCGGCTTCCAGTGTCGTGGGAGGGTCATACTGCGCCAACACATCTTTTAATTTGTCAGATAAACCTTGACAAAACTGGCTCCTAAGAGCCGGGTCATTCCACTGGGTGTCCGTGGCCCACCTACGGAACTCCGAACAGAATTCCTCTGCCGGACGATCTCCTGCTGTATCTTACGTAACTTAGTTTCAGCAAGGGAGACCCGATCCGGGTCATCATATACAAGACCCAGAGCTGCGAAAAATCTATCCACTGACTGGAGAGCCGGGGAGCCCGGGGGAAGAGAGAACGCCCAGGTTTGGGGGTCCCCTTGTAGGAGTGAGATGACAATTCCCACCCTTTGATCTTCACTCCCAGATGACCGAGGTCGCAGCTGAAAGTACAATTTACATGCCTCCCAGAAAGCAAAAAATTTGTCCCGCCCTCCAGTGAACCTGTCCGGGAGAGCTACTTTAGGTTCAGGTCTGGCTTGCTCCGGGGGGTACAAAACCTTGAACTTAACGTCCCTCAGCTCCATGGACAAACTCTGCAACTGCTGAGCTAGACTGGCTACTGGATCCATGGTGGCTGGGGAGAATCTTTAGTGTGGTCGGTGAAAATGTCACGCTGTCTCTGTATACAGGAGAACCGGGGTCTATGCTGACCCTAAGCTGGGGTCCTGACTAATCCCTCTACCTGGAGGTACTGTTGATGGTACAGAGGTCCAGGCCGCCAGCGTAACCCTATCTCCTGTGAATCCCTAACCACTGTAATCTAGTCCTGAGAAGGACCCTGATTACCACCACAGGGAACAGGAAGGTAACTGCCTTCACACACAGTATAAGACGAACGAGACAGTACAAGGGGTAAAATAAAAGACCACCTTGCATACAAAACTATCACTACAGAGGGAACACCAACGGGTAAGGAGATAAATAATAAAGCGAGGAGAGGAGAAAACCACAACAGGTACTCTTAGCTTTAGACTTCTCAATACGATCTGCTCTGCTGGTCTGCATGAATGCTTTCACCGACACTTCCCCAGCAGACAGGCAGGTATATGAAGGAAACCAATTACCACAACAATAATTGCAGCTGAGCGAGGCTGGTCTAGTCCAGCACAGAGAGAGGAAGAATTAACTCCCTCACTGCCGAAAAACACCCAGCACCAGAAACTCAGCTGTGAGAAATCAGGGTGTGCAATCGCGACGATCTTCGCAGCGACACACCCGTGACAGCCATGTCACCATAAGAAACAAGCAGAAAGAAGATTGTGCCATTGGGAGGATAACATCTCTGAATTACAATTTGTCTATTTGAGCAAGATATGGAGGCGTACAGACATAGTGTCCTTTGTTTGAATCAGCAGGGACTCGGTGTAGCTTCGGACATCATATGCACACACTCAACGAACATTTCTACTAATCCAAGCTGGAATTCAGTGGACAGTCTGTTAGCATCGCTCCTGTGCCATGTGCACCAGGTCTACGTGTGGCCAAGAGTTCATTCAAGTTTAGAAGGATGGTCTCTGATTACCAGTTGCAGAAGATTGGATGCACTAACACCTATATCATGTGAGTGCAACTTATCCAAGACCATAAAATGGGAATCAACAGCACATTTACAGAGAAGCTTATTACCAGGAAGGCAACCGGCTGGCATCTAAGTTACACTCTTATCACTCAATACTGACCTTGTCTAATAATGATGGATTGATATCACCTATTAAAGTGCACCTGACACCTACACACAGTGAAGTCAGCCGTTATGTGAGCGTAGCTAATGCTCAGGAGAATGCAGCTGGGTTCCACAGCTCATTACTCATTACTTTTGGAAAGTTTGGTTTTGAAATGTTATACCATGTAGTTAAAGCGTAACCGCCGTATTAATTTTAATTTCATAAATCAATCGCACACATGGAAATAAGCAAATTTGTAATATATCTTATCAAAGAAATCTTCTTTCTGCTCCTGGATTGATATTTCCCTCTCAATTAATTGGTGACTGTTGGTGCTTTTAAAATTCTATGGAGAGGGGAAGAGGAGGAAGAAGGAGGAGCTAGAGGCAGACACAGAACTTCACAAACACCAACTGTCATCATTCACTGAAGACAGATTTTACCTATGAATTTAGAGTTTTGAGCATGAATGATCAGTCCGGGAGGCCAAAGACGTAGCTTTCTCTGATAAGATATATTACAAAGTTGCTTATTTTCATTTGATCATTTGATTTATGGAAGAAAAAAAATGTTTGTTAAGCTTTATATATTTCATTATGAAATGAAAGGTAAAGAAAAAAATAAATCAAGTCGAAAATTCCTGTGTCCATGTTAGAATAAAGGAATTCTGATTCAAAGCAAGTGAAGGTACAATGTAAACAAAATTGGATCTTCAGTTGCTACACATCCAATCAGCTTTATGGCAGAATCACAATAGAAGGATGGTGTGCAAGAACAGCAAGAACCTTACTAACTAAATACACAAAAAGTTTACTAGAACTTTGCAAAGAAAGGACAAATGTAAGGAGGCAGACCGGGCTGCAGGTACCAGTATTGAGCCGGGTCCGAAACTGTCGAGGCTGCATCCCATGTTGACTGGCGAAGGAATAGGGGACCGGGCAGGCCCCATGACCCGGGAAGAGGGGACGTGTCTAAGCTGGGCAGAGAGCTGAAAGAGCGCGAAGCAGCAGTGAGTTTCCCACCGGCAGTGCAAGCAGAAGCAGGAGTGCAGCGCGCTCTGCAGGATGACAGACAGCGTGGAGGCAAGCTTCGGCAGAGATTAAACGAGCGCTCCAGACAGACAGAGAGTTTTGGGCCGTCATGGAGAGTGCAGGAGGTTGAGCACCGCGCTCCGCACCAAGAGCGCTGGCACTGCGATGGACTGCAGCTGACAGCTCCCAGTACCACTAGCGGGACAGTGAGTGTAAAGAGCGCTGTGACAGTAAATACCGCACAAGTGCAGACAAGTGAGGGCGATTACAGGATAGTAGATTGTGGTCTTCTCTGCCAGACAGCACACATCAGCCCACGCTTGATCCTGGTATTGCTGCAGCTCTCGTTACCTTAGCTGCACAGGCTTATGGACTAGGAGTCCGCCCGTTGCCACCAGAAGTTGGACCGTCGTTTGTGGGACCCCATCTGCTGATACTACCCCAGCCATTGTCGCTACTACAACCCCCAACTTATCATCTGCAGCTGAGGAACCTAAAGACACGATAATTTTGATAACTGGACTGTTGTTACATTGTCATTTCTCTTTTCAATATAACTGTTTATCTCCCTGCAATAAGCACCTTTATTGTTCAATGGAATGTTATACTGTTAACCCTGGCTCTGCCTCCCTTGCATCACTGCATCCCACAACCTGCTTACATAAACACACACAAAAGAAAAAAAGATACCCAATAAGTGAACCGTGTGATGCAACCCAAAACATAAGTGTTTCGAGGTACTGTAATTCCTCAAATTCCTAGGTCCAGATGAGCAGTTATTATGCAGAATGGTGTTTTTTTTGCACTTTATTATGATTGCTAATATGAAGTTGAACTATTGTTATGCTTACCTCGGTGAGGTGGATCCAATAAGCCTTAGGTCTGGATGGGTGCACCTTCCACTTCTCCACAATCCTGTTGTTGCACTTCGTAATAGGTAACTGACCATTGTTATATTTATCTATTCTGTGATTGTTCTCCATAGTCTGTGCAAGTTATATCCATTGACTTTCACATTTATCTATAGGCTAGCCATGATATTATGAATTTGTGGATTACTGTATTATGGTGCTATTATTATTTATTGTTGATGGGTGTTTACTGGCTCTTACAAGGATGCTTGTGTGAATAGCGCATTTTAACCCTTTCCATGTCTGTTCCTGATTCTTGTTTTTTTGCTAAATAGTTTGTGATATTTTTCACTTTTTGGCCTATTTGACTGCTTTTTCACTTTTTTTGATATATATGCACTATTTTGCAGTTGGTCTATATTGCATGTCCTTATGGGTACTATAGGTGACACTTTATTTTTTATCTTTGTGCCACCAATGTAGTACAACATGTTTAACATCATCTTCTATTTAGGTCAGGATGGGCACAAGGACCCCAAGCATTGGTGCACTAGGCAGGAAGACATATGTGGAGCAAGGACTTGGCACACTGGAGACCACAGGAGGACAGGCACAGGGAGGCATCTCCAAAGTAGCAGTCACAGAGTCAGAGGAATCACAGGTGCAGGAATGAAGGCTCAATACGAATAGAGTCCAGCAACAGCATAATAGTCCACCGCAAAGGAGGGGCAAATCCAGTAGGTGGGTGGCAGACGGTCGACCAACAAGGCAGATGTGATGCTTGGCTGCAAAGGTCCAGCAAGGTGAATACAATAGGAGCTAAAAGTGGAGCCCACCAAACATACTGAATAGACAATTCTCAATCCCAAGACAAAGGTGTGCATTAGTGAACCTTAAATAGGCCTAGGCAAATGATTTTAACAAGCCACACCAAAACCTGACATTAAGCACAACCGTGGGCAGCAGAAGTGGAAGGAAGCGGAGCCCGAGATACACAGGACAGGTGCCTAACAACTACTCTTAGATTTTGGATTACCTTTGGATGTGGACAAGCATTATTATGGTAAAATCCTTAGTATCTCTATTAAAGGAGTTGTCCACTACTTGGACAACGCCTTTGTAAATGTAACTTCCCTCATGTAAAATAAAAACACCATTCACTCACCTCCTGGACCAGTGCTGTTCTAGCAAAATTAGCGCTGTGTCTGTTGGCGATATTATATCACATGTGCAGCTTATCAATGGCAGCTAATAGGTTGCAGTGCTCACACGTCCCTACTCCAAAACAGTTTTGTCTGAGTAAGAGGTGCAGACAATAGCTGACAGACTGCAGTGCTCACATGGCATAACTATGTCACACGAGCAGTGGCAGGTAGAGTGGCAACAGCGCTCGAACTGCTTCAGTCTAGAAAGTGAGTGAATGTGTCATGTATAGTGTACAGTTCCTATAGCGTCTTGTGCTTGGGTGCGAGGAAAACACAGGAGACATAGGTTGAAATGAAATGACTTGTATTACTTCATACAAGCATGCTGAAAAGTTCACACAGTTTGCAGGAACAGCGACAGGAGACACAGCAGGCCAGAGTAACTTCAAGCACTACAATAAATCTCCAAAGCAGGTTCAGGATCTCTTCTCTGTACCGTAATTCCTCTGCAAACATGGATTCACCAAACAGCAGGTTTCCAGAGTCCAAAAGTGTTCCAAAGTTCCTCAGTAGGGAATAGCTGGAGTACAAGTCCAAGGCTTCCAGGAGTCAGGTCACAGACTGACTGAGGCTTGATTCAGGAGCACTGATTGTTCAGCTGAGGCTGCTTAAGAAGCAAGAGGGAAGAATCAGGGCGGGAACATGAAAACTGGAAACTCCATATTAACTGAGGGCAAGAGCTGCAGAAAGACAGAAAGCAAAATGGCCGACGGAAAACTGAGTTTCAAGGAACATGTCAACAGAGACAAAGAACCTTACAGAATGGTGCTTTTTATTCTTTTTACAATGGGGCACTGATGCATTTAAGAATGAGTTGTCCAAGTTTTACAGGTGCGAAATGACCATAACAAGTCAGGCTTTTTCAGATGGTTTTTGTAGCATACTGTACGGAATGTAATTTATTCAAAATCTTGTTATCCAATTCACAGTAATACATTTATATGGTGTGAATGACCGGAGACAGATATAGTTTAGTAACTACAATTTCTTGTATGAAATATTTAACAACCAGCTGGGTCTGGAGAAGCACGGTAAGGCTCACTTTATATTAACATCATGACTATTGCTTAGAACAGACCTGTGACAGCTCTGCCAGATCAGAATGTAAACTCATACTGCAGAACCCTGCACATAGACTCCATTGCAACGTTAGCACCAAGGGACCTTTGGTCAATTTTTACAATATGGTCAAGTTGCCCCTTTATTTACTAAGTTATAAAGTTTTTTCTGTTACAATAAAGTAAGAAACAAGAAGACTAATGCAGAAGTATGTCATTGAGGGGGTTTCAGACACTCTTTATGGGGCAGAATGAAGAAGTATTCAATGAGAGCATCTCCTACTCTTACAACTTCAGTATTAAAAAATTGGGCCACATTCGGGCACAACATAGCTATATAGACAGGGGGCTATGTTACACCTCCATAAAACGTGAGGCTTGTATGCAGCCATAAAAAAGGCTATCTGTAAGTATCCTAAATTGGAGTCTTTCCAATTACCTAGTCACAGTCATGACAATCGAGGTGTAACATAAACCTTCTAGGCAGTGCTGAAAATCTACGTAAACCCTTCAACTATCATTATCGCATGTCCTTTTCAGGACTGCTGCTGGTCTCCAGGGACCATTTGCATCCTCCAAAGTGGCACCAAGACTAGGAATTTGGTCATTCTCCCAATTATCCCAATGACTCCTGCTCCTAAAGAGAGCAATTATGGTGCAAGGAGAATATTAAAGAATTAAAACATTGCCGTCCCCGAACATGCAAGTGAAAGTTCACTGAGGGTGAACCTCAACTTTAATAAATCCTCATTATTTCAGCTCTTGCCTTTGCTGTAAGTGTCTTTTTATGCATTTTCTGTCTGAAATATTATTGATTGCTTTTTTTGCCAACTGCCAAGTACAGTCTTCCCTGGTCTTCGGGGGTGTATAGCTTATTTTCTAGCAATCTTGGGGAGTGAAATATTTTGGAAGAATATCAGTGACACTAATGCTCTCGAGTAGAACTGTTTCAGTTTATCGGCTTCTTGACCTTTCCCAAAAATATAGGAGGAAGATGCACTAACTCCTGTTATGGCTTTTTTTTTTAGGTGTTGCTGTATTTGTGAGCTGGATGCTCTGCAGCCGGAGCGATTAGAAGACCTTTACAGATGAAATGTGTACAGAACGAGCGCGTCTTAGATTAGAGCGTTGCTTGGCAGTCTATTGACAAACATTGCGAGAGCAGCCAAGAGTTTTGAAATTGTTGGGCAGTCTACTCGTGGGCTTGGCCCGAATTGCAATCAGATATAAAAAGATTAGATCTTGATGATCTCTGGTGTATGACACGCTGCTGGTTGACAATTTCCCAGAGACTGTATCTCATGCCCAAGTTATGCTCAGGATTCCCAAACCTGGGAGGAGAACACGACTATGAATGAAAGCATATGTGGAGGAATTATCAGAATCTAACTATTGGTTTACTTTACCTGCCCACATGTAACATGAAAAACTTTTACAGGAAAATGTATATTTAACTATAAGAACTTAAGTTTTTGTTATTTCCATTTTTAGTTTTAAGCAGGGGTGTTTTTTTCTGGTTATTGGTCTTACGGCAAGTTCTGTAATGGGTTTCACCTACTTGGAAAAAAATAGTGCTTTGTTTTGAATGTAACAAGTGATGTTTAAAATGAAAAAAGTTGGGCTGAAAGCCCTAGCCAGCTCACCAACCGCCACAGAAGCACGAGAACCCGCCTGGACTCCGGCGTGACTTGACTGAAGAGGATGAGGAAAAAAAAGTGTTCCAGCTTCTAAAATTCAATTCTTTATTATTCCATAAAACATGAAATTATGGCGATCTCAGATTTAAATGGATGCGCTAAAAGCGCTAATGGCAGCTTATGCATCTTTAAAGATCCTTATAGGATCGAAACGCGTAAGCAGCCATTAGCGCTTTTAGTGCAACCATTTAAATTTGAGGAGATCGCCATAATTTCATGCTTTTATGGGAATAATAAAGAATTGAATTTTAGAAGCTGGAATACTTTTTTGTCCTCATCCTCTTCAACAAGTGATGTTGGTCTCAATCCTCTCTGAATGTATTTATTGCCAGTGCTAGTGTAGCATGGCATGAGACGGCAGTTGCTAAAGAAGCACTTGTCTCCTCCTTTTACGCCACAGTGCGCTACATGAAAGTATGGGTCCTGGCTTTGTGTGTGAGCTGCTGCTGTGTGGGCTTTCTGCACATGCAGGCCATCTGTAGCCGGTATTGTTGACTGGCCAGGACCGTAGGTTCCACAGTTCAATAAAGGCGACTCCCTTCATTGAACTGTAACTTGGTGAGAATTATGTACAACGGTTACAAAGTCTTATAGATGTTTCCTTTACAGTAGGAAGAATTTTAATTTACAAAGTATTCTTCCTCTGTAGTCTACTCCAGAGTCGGTGAAGCACACTGTTTCGCCCTACTTCATCGCAACCCAACTTCTATGCTACAGTCCTGATCAGCAAGTCTCTACTTCCTCAGAAGTTCGGTGTCCTATTTCTTCCACTACCACTCAGAACCTCCCACTAGTCCCACAAACTCAGTCCTGTTAGGTCAGTTACCTTCGGCGTTTGCAAGCTCAGGGTTATTCATGACTCAAAATCTTATGCAAGGACCATGTTTCAGAAGGCCACTCTGTCTTGTCAGTAACTCTAGGATCATGCTATCCCTCACCCTCAGTTTCCTCTCACTATGGGTCCTCCCTTGGCAGCACTGCTCACTTGTCGCTTCAACTCCAAACTCGAACTATCTAAATACAGGAAGCATTCATTTGCCCTAACATTTATAGCCTCTGTGGTGTAGTGACACATGCTACAGCTAGGGGGCGCTGTGTATGCTCCTCAAGATATGCATGGAGGCGTGATTTGGATGGAAATACAGTCCCCGCCATTGTTGTGAATGGAAGGTATGTGTTTATTTTCTAGGGTGGCTTACAGGGTTAGCTTGTGAGCTGGGTGGGACTGGCTAACTACATATACACCGCCCACTGGTGGTGGTGAGTTTGTTGAGGACCTGTGATGAGGTCATGTGCATGTGACCAGACCATGTGCGCCATACCTCAGCTGGGGGAGTGGCTATAGGTATGTAAGGAAGTGTTTGGCACATGGAGAGTGAGAGAGAGGAGTCTGAGACTGTGAAGAGTCTGGGAGTGTGCTGGGAGTTTGTCAGCCTGGACAGAGCTCCCTGACATCAAGGCTGGATGTTGCACAGACTGAGGAAGCAAGGGTGGCGAGCTTGAGCCAGCAGAATGTATGGTCTTGAAAACCGTGGTGACACTGATCGGGATCAGAGTGAAGTGAGAAGTGTGAATTGGATATCTCTGAGATTGAGGGATCCAGGAACCTGCGTGGCCAACAGGTGACAGACAGGAGTCTGTGGTGAGATGACCGGGTCATGAAGACTGTGTTCAAGTCGTAAGAAGTATTGGTAAGAAAGAGACTGTTTGATGTTTGCTAGATACCTCTGAGGCGAAGAGGTCTCCAGGAACCTGTGTGGCCGATGCCAACAAGTAACGGTCTTGAAAACCATGGTATGCTGATTGGGATCAGAGAGAAGTATTTGTGAGATAAAGACTGTGTTTGCTGGATACCTCTGAGGCGAAGAGGTCTCCGGGAACCTGTGTGGCCGACGCCAACAGGTAACGGTCTTGACAACCGTGTTATGCTGATCTGGATCAGAGAGAAGTATTATTGAGAGAAAGACTGTATTTTTGTGTCAAGTTTGCTGTAATTAACGAAATGGACTATTGTTTTAAACCTGAGCATGCCAGTGTTTACCTTGAAGACCAGCGAAGCGAGTGATCCCCGTCCACACACAGTGTGGAACGTCACACCTCCCACTATGTGTTAGACCCAAACATTAACACTATCTTTCCTTAATATTACTATCTATACTACAGTCAGCTATCTGTCCCTATGCTACCTATCCTATGCACTATGTCTTACTAACATTACTTTAACACTACACAGGATCACATTACATTTCACATAGTACGTTACATCACGGTATTCATAAAGAAGCAGGACATTATTCACATTACATAATACATATGACGCGATTAGTGTCTTCAGAGGTAGGAACATAACAGTCATTGTCCACCACCCTTACACTAGCAATATTTTGTGAGGCTACGCAGGCCTCCCATCATACTCTGCAGCAATGACATCTTACGGATTATCATACCTTGGACAGTGGTGGCCAGTACTGGGGCCATCACAGATCAGCGTTTGCTAGTATAGCATAGTTTGTATGTCAGAGCCGTTTTCCTGCTCTAGAATCACTTTGTAAGTCTCTTTTTTCTGTAATGTATGAGCTGTTATAGTCAGCGGGGTCTTCTCTCTTTATCTACTGCACAGTGTAAGCTCTTATGGTGAGCGGGGTCATCTCTCTCTTTCTCCTGTACAGTGTAAGCTCTTATGGTCAGCGGGGTGTTCGCTCCCTTTCTCCTGTAGAGTATAAGCTTTTATGGTCAGCGGGGTCTATTGCACTGTGTAAGCTCTTATGGTCAGTAGGGTCTTCTCTCTCTTTCTCCTGTAGAGTATAAGCTTTTATGGTCAGCGGGGTCTATTGCACTGTGTAAGCTCTTATGGTCAGTGGGGTCTTCTCTCTCCCTCTCCTGTAGAGTACAAGCTCTTATGGTCAGCAGGGTCCTTTCTCTTTTCTGTAGAGTGTAAAGCTCTTAAGGTCAGTGGGGTATTTTCTCTCTTTCTCCTGTAGAGTATAAACTCTTATGGTCAGCGGGGTCCTCTCTCTTTTTCTTGTACATTGTAAGCTCTTATGGTCACCGGGGTCTTCTCTCCCTTTCTCCTGTATAGTGTAAGCTCTTATGGTCAGCGGGGTCTTCTTTCTCTTTCTACTGCACAGTGTAAGGTCTTATGGTCAGCAGGGTCTTCTCTCTCTTTCTTCTGTACAGTGTAAGCTCTTATGGTCAGTGGGGTCTTCTCTCTCTTCCACCTGTAGAGTTTAAGCTTTTATGATCAGCAGGGTGTTCTCTCTCTTTTTCCTCTAGAGTATAAGCTCTTATGATCAGCAGGGTCTTCTCTCTCTCTTCCTCCTGTAGAGTATAAGCTTTTATGGTCAGCAGGGTCTTCTCTCTCTTTCTCCTGTAGAGTATAAGCTCTTATGGTCAGCGGGTCTTCTCTTTCTTTCTATTGCACTGTATAAGCTGGGTCTTCTCTCTCTTTCTACTGCACAGTGTAAGCTCTTATCGTCTTCTCTCTCTTCCTCCTGTACAGTATAAGCTTTTATGGTCAGCTGGGTCTTCTCTCTCTTTCTCCTGTAGAGTATAAGCTCTTATAGTCAGCGGGGTCTTCTCTCTCTACTGCACAGTGTAAGGTCTTATGGTCAGCGGGGTCTTATATCTCTTTCTCCTGTACAGTGTAAGCTCTTATGGTCAGTGGGGTCTTCTCTCTCTTTCTCCTGTACAGTGTAAGCTCTTATAGTCAGTGAGGTCTACTCTCTCTTTCTCCTGTACAGTGTAAGCTCTTATGGTCAGCGGGGTCTTTTCTCTCTTTCTCCTGTACAGTGTAAGCTCTTATGGTCAGTGGGGTCTTCTCTCTCTTTCTCCTGTACAGTGTAAGCTCTTATAGTCAGTGAGGTCTACTCTCTCTTTCTCCTGTACAGTGTAAGCTCTTATGGTCAGTGGGGTCTTCTCTCTCTTCCACCTGTAGAGTTTAAGCTTTTATGATCAGCAGGGTGTTCATTCTCTTTTTCCTCTAGAGTATAAGCTCTTATGATCAGCAGGGTCTTCTCTCTCTTCCTCCTGTAGAGTATAAGCTTTTATGGTCAGCAGGGTCTTCTCTCTCTTTCTCCTTCTCTCTCTTTCTCCTGTAGAGTATAAGCTCTTATGGTCAGCGGGGTCTTCTCTTTCTTTCTATTGCACTGTATAAGCTGGGTCTTCTCTCTCTTTCTACTGCACAGTGTAAGCTCTTACCGTCTTCTCTCTCTTCCTTCTGTACAGTATAAGCTTTTATGGTCAACAGGGTCTTCTCTCTCTTTCTCCTGTAGAGTATAAGCTCTTATAGTCAGCGGGGTCTTCTCTCTCTACTGCACAGTGTAAGGTCTTATGGTCAGCAGGGTCTTCTCTCTCTTTCTTCTGTACAGTGTAAGCTCTTATGGTCAGTGGGGTCTTCTCTCTCTTCCACCTGTAGAGTTTAAGCTTTTATGATCAGCAGGGTGTTCTCTCTCTTTTTCCTCTAGAGTATAAGCTCTTATGATCAGCAGGGTCTTCTCTCTCTCTTCCTCCTGTAGAGTATAAGCTTTTATGGTCAGCAGGGTCTTCTCTCTCTTTCTCCTGTAGAGTATAAGCTCTTATGGTCAGCGGGGTCTTCTCTTTCTTTCTATTGCACTGTATAAGCTGGGTCTTCTCTCTCTTTCTACTGCACAGTGTAAGCTCTTATCGTCTTCTCTCTCTTCCTCCTGTACAGTATAAGCTTTTATGGTCAGCTGGGTCTTCTCTCTCTTTCTCCTGTAGAGTATAAGCTCTTATAGTCAGCGGGGTCTTCTCTCTCTACTGCACAGTGTAAGGTCTTATGGTCAGCGGGGTCTTATATCTCTTTCTCCTGTACAGTGTAAGCTCTTATGGTCAGTGGGGTCTTCTCTCTCTTTCTCCTGTACAGTGTAAGCTCTTATAGTCAGTGAGGTCTACTCTCTCTTTCTCCTGTACAGTGTAAGCTCTTATGGTCAGCGGGGTCTTTTCTCTCTTTCTCCTGTACAGTGTAAGCTCTTATGGTCAGTGGGGTCTTCTCTCTCTTTCTCCTGTACAGTGTAAGCTCTTATAGTCAGTGAGGTCTACTCTCTCTTTCTCCTGTACAGTGTAAGCTCTTATGGTCAGTGGGGTCTTCTCTCTCTTCCACCTGTAGAGTTTAAGCTTTTATGATCAGCAGGGTGTTCATTCTCTTTTTCCTCTAGAGTATAAGCTCTTATGATCAGCAGGGTCTTCTCTCTCTTCCTCCTGTAGAGTATAAGCTTTTATGGTCAGCAGGGTCTTCTCTCTCTTTCTCCCTTCTCTCTCTTTCTCCTGTAGAGTATAAGCTCTTATGGTCAGCGGGGTCTTCTCTTTCTTTCTATTGCACTGTATAAGCTGGGTCTTCTCTCTCTTTCTACTGCACAGTGTAAGCTCTTACCGTCTTCTCTCTCTTCCTTCTGTACAGTATAAGCTTTTATGGTCAACAGGGTCTTCTCTCTCTTTCTCCTGTAGAGTATAAGCTCTTATAGTCAGCGGGGTCTTCTCTCTCTACTGCACAGTGTAAGGTCTTATGGTCAGCGGGGTCTTCTCTCTCTTTCTCCTGTACAGTGTAAGCTCTTATGGTCAGTGGGGTCTTCTCTCTCTTTCTCCTGTACAGTGTAAGCTCTTATGGTCAGCGGGGTCTTTTCTCTCTTTCTCCTGTAGAGTATAAACTCTTATGGTCAGCGGTGTCTTCCTCTCTTCTGTAGAGTATAAGCTCTTTTATGTCAGTGGGGTCTTCTTTCTTTTCCCTGTACATTGTAAGCTCTTATGGCCAGCGGGGTCTTCTCTCTCTCCTGTAGAGTATAAGCTTTTATGGTCTGCATGGTCCTTTCTCTCTTCTGTAGAGTGTAAAGATCTTTTTTTTTTTTTTAAATTCCTTTTTATTTGGATTTTCAAAACAAAAGTGCCACAGTAGGCGGTACACATCTCGGTCGCAGCCGATATGGTCATAAAATAAACATTGTAAATATCTGAGCAACATTGGAACAGAAAACCGGAACTCGCAAATATTGTAGGGAGAACCCTATCTTCCAGGAAGCCTCCCGTCATCTTCCTTCTTTGACCTTGTCGCGACCCTGATTAAACTACCCCTCCCCCCACCCTCCTCTGGCGTATAGTTTTCCAACTTCTCGCCACCTCTACATTCTTTTCTCTGAGCATGTTAAAATATAAGGCCCTCCTCAGTACAGGCAGAATCTAACTCAACACAAAAGTACAAGTCAAGACCTACCTCTCTCCCATTATAATTGTAGATCCCCCAAAGTCCCTCCCACCTCTCCCCGCAGGTACCAGGTCTTGTAGTTGAACGGCCTTATAAGCTGGACGATCACCTCCCTAGAATAATGATTCAGCACAAATGGCCTCCATTTGCCAAAAAATTTTTTCGCGTACGATTCTTTGGCCCGCTCCGCCAGTATGCGATCCAGACACAGCACATCTCTCGTTATCGATGTCAACTCCGTCATGCTAGGAATTACGTCTGTCAACCAATGGTTAAGAATAAGTCGTTTCACCGCTAGCAGTAGAGTGTGCATCATTGGTATCTTACCTCTCAGGTTCTCGTCATCAGGAAGGTCATGAAAGAGCAATGTCTGCATGGTATACGGGAGTGTCACGCTCCATTTCCTGAAGAAATACGTCTGAAGGGAACGCCAATATGATTTAATCTTTTCACATTCCCATATTCCATGCAGAAAGTCAGTGTTAGATACTTTACAGTTGGGGCAGTGTGTGATCCTGTCGGGAAAGGTCGGCGTCATCGGAATATTAAAACCATATATTGCTCCATACATTAATTTGAAGTATGTCTCCCTCCATACCTCACTGAGTACATGCTTCCGGACTGATAACCATCCCAATAGTATTTTCTCTCCTATGTCCTCGTCCTGGGTCACCCTTTCCCACAATGGGAAAACCATCCCCTGAGATGAGTTCAACAGGTTAGAATTAATTTCCTTCTGGATGTGTGACAACGTCATTTCACTTCGGGGATTAAGTACGTCTTGTCAAATGAATTGTCCGCCACCTCCCCTCTAATGTTACGCAGGCGATTTCTACAGAAGGACAGGACTTGTAGGGTTTGGAGAAAGTGAGAAGGGGGCAAATCGAATTTTTCCATTAGCTCCTTGGATGTCAGCCACCTACGCTCTTCTAGGTGCATGAGATGGTATACTGTATGTATACCTTTAGTACGCCACGTCTCAAATACGCGGTCCGTCACTCCCACTGGGAATTCTGGGTGACCCCATAGAGGCATGTGTTTAGATAACTGAGAAGACAGCCCATGCGCTCGTCTGGTCGCCTTCCAGGCAATTACTGTATCGCGCAGTAGCGCTGATTTTTTCACAGTGTCTGGGAGTTTAGAAATCACCGTGTGAAGACATGCCGCCAAACTCCATCCCTCTGTCAGTCCCGACTCCAGCAATACATCTGAGTAGAACGAAGTCCCCTTACTCAATCTCTCCCCACTCGGATCAAGCAAGCCAGGTTATAACTCCTAACGTTAGGCACGGCCAGGCCCCATCTGTTACTGCACTCATTAATTTGCGAAGTGCAATTCTGGGCCGTTTACCCCTCCAGATGAATCTGGAGAACGCCTTTTGTACCCGTGAGACATCAGCATGGCGTAACAGGAGTGGAATAGTCTGAAGCGGGTATAATAGCCTACCGAAACTAATCATCTTAAGAAGGTGACAACGACCCAGAAGAGACAGGGGCAAATCATGCCAACGCTCCAATTCCCGTACAACTTTGTCAAATAAGGGATCATAGTTAAGTTTGTACAGAGAGCTAGATTCCCGTCCTATTTTGATTCCCAGGTATGTTATAAAGGGTTTAAGTACGTCTGACCCCCATCCGTGAGCACACCAGAGCTCACGAGGGTTAGGCTTTCCCAATTCCAAAATTTCACTCTTGGACGCGTTGATGCGGTACCCCGATATTCGTTCAAAAAGTTTTAGGCAGTCTAATAGCCCAGTGAGATGCTCTTGGGGATGTGCCATATAAATGAGTGTATCGTCTGCAAACAATGTCAGTTTGATCTCCCGTCCCCCTACCTTTATACCGTCATATACTGTGTTATCCTCCAGGTGTCTAACTAATGGCTCAAGGGCTATATCAAAGAGCAAGGGTGACAATGGGCACCCCTGACGAGTTCCCCTCTGTAGTGTCAAAGGAGCCGACAGGTGGTCTGGAGTGTGTATTCGTGCCTGTGGGTTGGCGTAGAGTCCTGTCAGGAAAGTCCTAAACGTGTCTCTCACGCCAATTTTGTCCAGGACCATGGCTAACCAACTCCAGCTCACCCTGTCGAATGCCTTCTCGGCATCTAGGGACAGCAGAACAGGGCTCGATGCTGTCAGACCACGGTATTTATCCAGAACTGCTATTGCTTTTCTAATATTAGTCATGGCCGATCGGTGGCGAACAAAGCCTACCTGTCATGGCCCTATCAGTGTAGGAAAATGTTACTCAAGTGATCAGCCATGATCCTGGACAAAAGCTTGATATCCTGGTCAATGAGTGAGATTGGACGATAGCAGCCAGCCAGGTGTGAAGGTTTGTTGGGTTTTAGTAACACCTTGATGTGTGCCATGTTCGAGTGGATGGGCAACCCTCCTGTCTCCAATATATGATTGAATGTGCCTACCAACGTGGGTGAGATATCCTCACTCAATAATTTGAAGAATTCGGCTGTAAACCCATCAGGTCCTGGTGCCTTCCCCGATTTCAGGTCTTTTATCGCCGCTGTCACTTCCGTCACCTCAATTGGTTTGTTTAAAAGGAGAAGCTGATCAGGTGTGATGGATGGTAACCGTATTCTGTCTAGAAAGGTCTGTCCCTCCGCCCTGTCCGTGTGCTCCTCCTTATATAAGTCTGAGTAATATTCTTGTAGGATCGTGTTTATGTTTCGAGGGTCTGTGTTCATGGTCCCGTGTATATTCGTTAACGCTGTAATATGTTGAGGAGTGTAATGTCCTTTTGCCAGTCGCGCTAACAGTCTCCCTGATTTGCTACCATAACGAAATAGTTCGGCTCTATAATTCATATTACTGGTTCTCTCGCGTCGGTCGACCCAAAGGTCAAAGTCAGCCTTAGCCTGCTTCCATCTATTTTTATCCTGAATCGAGGAAGTTGTCAGGTATGACGTATAGCTATCGCGTAGTGTCCTGCTAGCCTGCGAGTAATTTGTCGCTATCTTCTTTTTTAGGGATGTCAGATAAGCTATTAGTTTCCCGCGCATTACTGCCTTCCCTGCTGCCCATAAAAGTTCCGGTCTATCCCTGCTATCTCCATTATCTCTTACATATTCCAGCCACCACTGCTTCACCTGATCTCGAAACTTCTCATCCGTTAACAAATAGGAAGGGAAACGCCAAGTGCGGTCCGGCCCCATCTGGACCATGTCGGGCAGTGTCACTGAGACGGGCGCGTGGTCAGATATAGCTACGTTGTGTACGTCCGCCTCTTCCACTCCCTTACTAGCTCCTGTGATAGCAGTATATAATCTATTCTGGACCATGAGTCATGTGGCGCTGAATAGAAGGAGTATTCCCTACCATCTGGGTTCAAGTGTCTCCAAATGTCTACTAAGTTAGTCGTGTCTAGCAGAGGTTGTAAGCGTGTGTCATGTGATCGTACAGTCGTTCGCATCGGCCTGCGATCTTCACTGGGTCGATTCACCGTATTTAAGTCACCACCTACTATTTTCAGGGAAATTGTGTCCTGAAGTATACGGGCCTCCATGTCTCTAAAGATCGGTCCATTGTCTTCTGTGGGTCCGTATATGTTATAAATGCTATAGGTTTTGTTGTCAAGTGATACTGATATTCTCACCCAGCGACCGTCTGTGTCATTTTCGGAGTCTATCACCTTGCCCTTGAAGTGCTTGCTGATTAATGTCAATACCCTGTCTTGCGTTCAGTGCCCTGTGACCCGTAGCTGTCCCCCACCCAAAATTTGTGCATGCGAGGAAAGTCAGTCACCTTCAGGTGTGTCTCTTGGAGAAGTGCTATGTCCGGCTTCCACCGGCGGAGGTACCTCAGAATCTTTGTGCGCTTCTCAGGCGCCCGCAAGCCTTTGACATTCCAGGAGATGATCTTCATGTTGAATGGGCGGCAGAAGAGGTCAGAGTGTGCTGGAGGAGACGGTGTACCCTCTTATGGCCGTCGTTGGCAACAACCTGCGAGGAAGGAGGAAGCAGCACCACAGTATCTAATACCAAATCAAGATATATTGACAATTTGAGGATTAACTATTGGAGAGAGGTCCCACGCTACTCTAAAAAGGGTCCCTGAGCTTCCCTGAGATATTGTTGTCGGATCCGCTTATTTGTACCTCTCCCTTTGTCCTAAGTGATTGTCGAACTATCCCTTTTCTAGTAACTCTTGTTTACCAATAGACCGCTGTATGCGGCCGTAGTCTCTCCACACTACCTCTGTTTATGTGACCTCCTTTTTTCTAACATGTGAGGTGAATGCCCCGATCCTCCCAGGCAATACAGTGTACCCCCCCATGTGCCCAAAGCATGGACCCCACTAGCCTGCTTCACTTATTGTCCCCCCATATGTGGTGTTTAACTCATTTGTCCCACGTGTGTCTAGATCCCCTCCCCTAGGGGAGACCTCCAACAACCAATACCAATTAACTGAGCCATCTAAAATTACAGCAGAGCGTCCATGCTTCAACATAGGGATCATGGGACTCCAACAGAAACGGCTTGAACAGCAAGCAGATCCCATATGACATTTAACGTGGGGAGAATCCCTTTCAGCTTTCCTGTCCCCCTTCATGGACTGTCATCTTGACGTCGCCGGCGTGGGGAGAACCTGGCTCTGCGTCGCTGTCCTTCCTATCACTTTGTGGGTTTCGTTTCAAGGCTGCTTCGGCTTGTTCTGGTGTGTCATAAATGGCATAAGTCCCGTCAGATCTTTGCAGCCGCAGACGCGCAGGGAACAATAGCTGGAAGCGAACATCTCGCTCAAACAGCGTAGTGCAAATGGAACTGAACGCCCGCCGCCTCCTGGAGACCGATACTGAGAAGTCCTCAAAGAGCAGAATCTCGTAGCCATGAAGTAGCACAGGACGCCTCGCTTCTCTGAATGCCCGTAACAATGAAACTTTGTCGTTATAATCTAGCAGCTTCATTATTACTTGCCGTGGCCTGTACGTCGTTGGTTTCGGCACCTCCCCTCGCCTGTTGTTGTTTTGCGGTGGTCCCACGCGGTGCGCACGTTCCACACGGCAGTAGTAGTTAAGTCCCAATATTTTAAGTAGGTCTTTTTCGCAGATGGATTGCAAGTCTGCTGGTTTAAACGACTCAGGCAGCCCAACGAGACGCAAATTGCTCCGTCTCGAGCGATTTTCCAAGTCCTCCGTTTTGTCCATGAAACTTTGTAAGTTCTGCTGAAGGTTCTGTTCTCTGTCTTGAGCAAGTTGCTTCTCCTGTTGTAACAGCGCCACATCCTGCTGCAGCTTGGTAATTGCAGTGGTATTCAGCTCCACAGACTTTTGTATGGAAGACAAGGATGATTGCAATGCCGTCTCTAGCAGCTTCTGAATGTCTGGTAAGAGAAGGGCTGTGACCTCTCCAGCATTCTTGGGAGTCAAATTCTGAGGAACTCTCAGACCAGATGGTGCTTCTGATAAGAGCTCTTGCTGCGTGTCCGGCAGCGCTCAGCACCACGTCTCTCTCCCCTTCTCTCCTCCAGGCGCCATCTTGCCTTCTGCTTCAGCTGGTAGGGATGCCGTTCGGGGTCTGTTGTGAACTCGGAGCAAGTAGCGCTCCATAAATTATGTCCCCACGGGTGCAGAAGGTGACAGTGCTCCCGGGAGGTTTTTCTGCATTCCTATCAGCCCGTTATGCGTGGTTACCTGGAGGAATTCAGGAGCTCCACCAAACTCCCTCCTCACATGTCAGCGCAGGACCGGAAGTAGTGTAAAGTTCTAAGGTCAGCGGGGTTTCTCTCTCTCTCTCTGTAGAGTGTAAGCTCTTATGGTCTGCAGGGTCCTCTCTTTCTTTGCAGAGTGTAAAGCTCTTAAAGTCAGTGGGCTCTTCTCTCTCTTTCTCCTGTACAGTGTAAGCTCTTATGGTCAGCAGGGTCCTCTCTCTCTTCGGTAGAGTGTAAAGCTCTTAAGGTCAGCGGGCCTTCTCTCTCTCTCTCATGTAGAGTATAAGCCCTTATGGTCAGCGGGATCTTCTTTCCCTTTCTCATGTGTAGTATAAGCTCTTCTGGTCAGAAGAGTCTTCTCTCTCTTCCTCCTGTAGAGTATAAGCTCTTATGGTCAGCAGGGTCTTCTCTCTCTTTATCCTGTAGAATATAAGTTCTTATAGTCAGCAGGGTCTTCTCTCTCTTTCTCCTGTAGAGTATAAGTTCTTATAGTCAGCAGGGTCTTCTCTCTATTTCTACTGCACAGAGTAAGCTCTTATCGTCAGAGGGGTCTTCTCTCTCTTCCTCCTGTAGAGTATAAGCTTTTATGGTCAGCAGGGTCTTTTTCTCTTTCTCCTGTAGAGTATAAGCTATTATTGTCAGCGGGGTCTTCTCTCTCTTTCTACTGCACAGTGTAAGGTCTTATGGTCAGCGGGGTCTTCTCTCTCTTTCTCCTGTACAGTGTAAGCTCTTATGGTCAGCGTTGTCTTTTCCCTCTTTCTCCTGTAGAGTATAAGCTCTTTTATGGTCAGTGTGTTCTCTCTTTTCCCTGTGCATTGTAAGCTCTTATGGTCAGCGTGGTCTTTTCTCTCTTTCTCCTGTAGAGTATAAGCTCTTTTATGGTCAGTGTGGTCTTCTCTCTTTTCCCTGTGCATTGTAAGCTTTTATGGTCTGCAGGGTCCTCTCTCTCTTCTGTAGAGTGTAAAGCTCTTAAGGTCGGCGCGGTCCTCTCTCTCTCTGTTTTCCTGTACATTGTAAGCTGTTATGGTCAGCAGGGTCTTCTCTCTTTTCTGTAGAGTATAAGCTCTTAAGGTCAGCAGAGTCCTCTCTCTCTTCTCTAGAGTGTAAAGCTTTTAAGGTAAGAGGGCTCTTCTCCCTCTTTCTCCTGTAGAGTGTAATCTCTTATGGTCAGTGGGGTCCTCGCTCTCATCTACCTGTACATTGTACAGTCATGGCCAAAAGTTTTGAGAATGACACAAATATTATATTTTCACATGATCTGCTGCCCTCTAGTTTTTATGTGTGTTTGACAGATGTTTTTATCACAGACAGAAATATAATTGCAAACATATGAGTAACAAAAGCTTATATTGACAGTTAGAATGAGTTAATGCAGCAAGTCAATATTTGCAGTGTTGACCCTTCTTCTTCAGGACCTCTGCAAATTTCCCTGGCATGCTCTCAATCAACTTCTGGACCAAATCCTGACTGATAGCAGTCCATTCTTGCACAATCAATGCTTTTGTTTTGTGAGAATTTTTAGGTTTTTGTTTGTTCACCCGTCTCTTGATGATTGACCACAAGTTCTCAATGGGATTAAGATCTGGGGAGTTTCCAGGCCATGGACCCAAAATCTCTATGTTTTGTTCCCTGAGCCATTTAGTTATCACCTTTGCTTTATGGCAAGGTGCTCCATCATGCTGGAAAAGGCATTGTTGATCGCCAAACTGCTCTTGGAGGGTTGGGAGAAGTTGCTCTTGGAGGACATTCTGGTACCATTCTTTATTCATGGCTGTGTTTTTAGGCTAGACTGTGAGAGAGCCGATTCCCTTGGCTGAGAAGCAACCCCACACATGAATGGTTTCAGGATGCTTAACAGTTGGCATGAGACAAGACTGGTGGTAGCGCTCACCTTGTCTTCTCCGAATGAGGCGTTTTCCTGATGTCCCAAACAATCGAAAAGGGGATTCATCAGAGAAAATAAGTTTACCCCAGTCCTCAGCAGTCCACTGCCTGTACCTTTTGCAGAATATCAGTCTGTCTATGATGTTTTTTCTGGAGAGAAGTGGCTCTTTGCTGCCCTCCTTGAGACCAGGCCTTGCTCCAAGAGTCTCCGCCTCACAGTGCGTGCAGATGCACTCACACCTGCCTGCTGCCATTCCTGAGCAAGCTCTGCACTGCTAGTAGCTCGATCCCGCAGCTGAAACACTTTTAAGAGACGGTCCTGGCGCTTGCTGGTCTTTCTTGGGCGCCCTGGAGCCTTTTTGGCAACAATGGAACCTCTCTCCTTGAAGTTCTTGATGATGCGATAGATTGTTGACTGAGGTTCAATCTTTCTAGCTGCGATACTCTTCCCTGTTAGGCCATTTTTGTGCATTGCTATGATGACTGCACGTGCTTCTTTAGAGATAACCATGGTTAACAGAAGAGAAACAATGATGCCAAGCACCAGCCTCCTTTTAAAGTGTCCAGTGGTGTCATTCTTACTTAATCATGACAGATTGATCTCCATCCATGTCCTCATCAACACCCACACCTGTGTTAATGGAGCAATCACTGAAAAGAGGTTAGCTGGTCCTTTTAAGGCAGGGCTGCAATGATGTTGAAATGTGTTTTGGGGGATAAAGTTCATTTTCTAGCCAAATATTGACTTTGCAAGTAATTGCTGTAAGCTGATCACTCTTTATAACATTCTGGAGTATATGCAAATTGCCATTAGAAAAAGTGAAGCAGTAGACTTTGTAAAAATTAATATTTGTGTCATTCTCAAAACTTTTGTCAATGACTGTAAGCTCTTATGGTCAGCGGGGTCTTCTCTCTTTTCTGTAGAGTATAAGTTCTTAAGGTCAGTGTAGCGTCGGCGTCCCTGCCTTCTGCCAGGCAGGGACGCTGTTCCCCTGCAGCAGCGTCCTCTGCCAGGCAGGGACGTCGCCCCCCTTGCCCTTCCTCAGCGTCCTCCTTCCGCCCTGCTGGGGCCGCGCGCTCCTTCCCTGCTGCTGGACTTAGGGCGCGCGCCCGCGCCCTCCCCCGTTTTTAAAGGAGCCGCGCGCATTTTTCAAATAAGTCCCCGGCCAATGCCGGAGGACTCCACCCTATATTAAGGGCTTCCTCCTTAATGGAGGTGCCCGAGCAATGTTGTTGTTGCACTGTTTCACTCTGCTTCAGCCCTCAGGTCCCGTTACCAGTTACCTGCCTGTTTCCTGCCCGTTTGCTGTATGCTACCTGTCCGCAAGTCTACCCGGAGGTTCGGACATCACAAGTGGTGATCCACGGCTATTCCAGAGACTCTTGCCTGCTCACTTGGGAGCGATCATCTGCCATCTGACTGCAGCCCTACCCGGAGGTTCGGACGTCACAAGCGGTGATCCCCGGCTATTCCAGAGACTCTTGCCTGCTCACTTGGGAGCGATCATCTGCCATCTGACTGCAGCCCTACCCGGAGGTTCGGACGTCACAAGCGGTGATCCCCGGCTGTTCCAGAGACTCTCGCCTGCTCACTTGGGAGTGTCCATCCGCCATCTGCCTGCTAGCCTACCGGGAGGCTTCACCATCTCAGGTCGTATATACCTGTCCATCTAGAGACTGCCCCGGTTACTTGCTGTGACAACCTGCCTGTCAATCCAGAGACTGCCCCGGTCACTTGCCGTGACAACCTGCCTGTCTATCCAGAGACTACCCCGGTCACTTACCGTGACAACCTGCCTGTCAATCCAGAGACTGCCCCGGTCACTTGCCGTGACAACCTGCCTGTCTATCCAGAGACTACCCCGGTCACTTACCGTGACAACCTGCCTGTCAATCCAGAGACTGCCCCCGTCACTTGCCGTGACTTCCTGTCCGTCTCCCTGGGCGCCACCCGCTCTCTTACAAGTATAACCTTCTTGTATAAATAAAGCTCAGAGGTTCCACCTACCTGACCCGTTACAGTTTGCTCGGGCCATGGAACCCGGTGGCACCCAAACCCCTTCACTATCTGACCTGTGTCATGAACTGTCTCGTCAGAGGTCTCAACAGGAGTCCATCCTGGGTCATCTGCGGTGTGTTAATTCCCGCCTGGACACTCTGAATACTTCCCCGACAACCACCGCGAGCACATGACTCGCAATCCGGCAGTTCCGCTGCTTACCAACTCCGTGGTTTCTATTCCAGGACCTCGACTTTCAGCTCCTCCTCGGTTTGGAGGCGACCTTGCTCTGGCTCGGGGTTTCATCAACCAATGTACCCTGCATTTTGAACTCCTGGCACACCAGTTTAACTCTGACCGGGCCAAAATTGCCTTCATCATGTCACATCTCACCGAAGAGGCCCTGGCCTGGCTAAATCCTCTTTGGTAAAGAGAAGATCCTCTGGTGTCTAACCTGTCTGCTTTTCTCTTAGCCTTCCGGAAGGTATTCGATGAACCCGGACGGAAGACCTCCTCTGCATCATCTCTGCTGCGTCTTCGTCAGGAGAGTCTCACCGTGGGTCAATATGCCATAAGGTTTCGTACCCTTGCCTCAGAGCTGGCTTGGGATAATGACGCTCTGATAGCTGTCTTCTGGGAGGGCCTGTCCGGCCGCATTAAAGATGAACTTGCCGGTCGGGACATTCCAACCTCTCTCGATGACCTAATAACTCTGGCCAATCGAATTGATCTACGGTTCCAGGAGCGAGCCAAAGAGGTCACCCGTGAGAGAAGGTTTCCTCGCCTAGCTCCTTCATTTCAGAGACCGGTAACTCCTTCCGTATCTCCTCAAGTGCCCCCGGCAGAGCCCATGCAGGTCGACCAGACCAAGATGGTCAAAGCCCGTCAGGACTCACGCCGTGCTGAGGGGAGTTGCTTCTACTGTGGCAGTAAGGAGCACCGGATCCGTACCTGCCCAGAGAGGTCGGGAAACGCCTGCGTCTAGGTTCGCTCGGAGAGGTCCACCTAGACAAGAATAAATCCTCTTCATCTCTGCTGCTGTCTGTCTCAATTCTCCTCGGTGAGAACCGTTACTTCGAACTAGCCCAACTTGATTCTGGAGCAGCTGGGAATCTCGTTTCACAGGCTCTGGTAGAGAAATATCGCATTCCCACCAAACCTCTGCTTGAACCAGTATCTGTTGCTGCTGTAGATGGGGGTCTTCTACCACGTCCCATCCAGCTTATCACCGAGGCTATAACCCTGCAGGTGGGAATGTTACATTCTGAGAGTATCTCATTTCATGTTCTACCTGGACTCTCTCACGCTTTCTTACTAGGTCTGCCTTGGCTCCAAAAGCATGCACCCGTGCTCGACTGGCAGACTGGAGAGATTCTTCGCTGGGGACAGGACTGTCATCAAACGTGTCTGGTGCCTGTTCATCCTGTCCGTCCTTCTCCTACACCTGCTAATCTACCAGGACTCCCGATTCCATATTGGTCTTTCGCTGATGTCTTTAATAAAAAGGAAGCAGAGACATTACCCCCACACAGACAGTATGATTGCCCGATCGACCTGCTACCTGGTACTACGCCTCCCCGTGGGCGTATTTACCCATTGTCCGCTGCTGAGACCAGGTCGATGTCCGAATATATCGAGGAGAACTTGGCCAAAGGATTCACCCGGAAATCTACCTCCCCAGCGGGAGCAGGTTTCTTCTTTGTAAAAAAGAAAGACGGATCTCTCCGTCCCTGTATTGACTACAGAGGCTTAAATTTGATCACGGTGAAGAATAAGTACCCTCTTCCGCTCATTCCAGAATTGTTTGATCGACTTAGAGGGGCGAGAATCTTCACCAAACTGGATCTTCGTGGGCATACAACCTGGTTCGTATCCGTCGGGGAGATGAATGGAAGACGGCATTCAACACCCGGGACGGCCACTACGAGTATTTGGTGATGCCCTTTGGTCTCTGTAATACTCCAGCAGTCTTTCAGGAGTTGGTCAATGACATCTTGCGGGACCTCCTCTACTCTTGCGTTGTGGTGTACCTAGACGATATCTTGGTCTTCTCTCCGGACCTCCAGTCTCACCGGAGGGATGTTCGTCAGGTTCTGCTCAGGCTCAGGCAGAATCACCTCTTCGCCAAATATGAGAAGTGCCTCTTTGAGCAGACCTCGCTTCCGTTTTTGGGCTACATCATTTCTCAGACAGGCCTACGAATGGATCCGGAGAAACTGTCTGCCATCGAGAAGTGGCCTCGACCGGAGGGGTTGAAGGCCATTCAGCGGTTCCTGGGATTCGCCAACTATTACCGCCTCTTCATACCGCACTTCTCTTCCAGGACTGCTCCAATCTCCGCGCTCACTCGCAAGGATGCTAACCCCAAACAGTGGACGCCCGAAGCAGAGGAGGCCTTTCTTTCCTTAAAACAGGCCTTCTCTTCCGCTCCAGTGCTGCATCGCCCGGACGGCAACAAGCAGTTCTTCCTGGAGGTGGACGCTTCCTCCTCTGGAGCCGGAGCGGTACTCACTCAAAAATCTTCATCCGGGAGGATGGTATCCTGCGGCTTCTTCTCCAAACTCTTCTCCTCCTCCGAGCGCAACTACTCCATAGGAGACCGAGAGTTATTGGCCATCAAGTTGGCATTGGAGGAGTGGCGTTACCTACTCCAGGGGGCTCTTCATCCGGTAATCATTTACACGGACCACAAGAATCTGGCTTACCTCCAGCATGCTCAGAGACTTAACCCTCGCCAAGCCCGGTGGTCCTTGTTTTTTGCCCGCTTCGATTTTCTCTTGCATTTTCGCCCGGCTGACAAGAACGTCAAGGCTGATGCCTTGTCCCGGTCTTTCCTGGTGTCAGATCTCGAGGAATAACCTAAACATATCATCGATCCCGCCAGAGTGATGCGGGTGGCTCCCGTGAGTCTAAATCGTCTCCCTCCTGGTAAGACGTTCGTATCAGTAACCGACCGGAAGAGAATCTTACACTGGGGTCATTCGTCTAAACTAGCTGGCCACGCTGGTCAGAAAAAGACCCTCCAACTCATAACTCGGCATTATTGGTGGCCTACCCTGCACAAGGACGTAATAGACTTTGTATCTGCCTGTGTCTCCTGTGCCCGCAACAAAGTTCCGAGTCACCTGCCTGCCGGCCGTCTTCTTCCGCTTCCTGTACCCGCTGCCCCCTGGCAGCATATAGCCATGGACTTCATAACAGATCTGCCCGTTTCTGCCGGTTGTACGGTCATTTGGGTGGTCCCTGACCGCTTTTCCAAGATGGCTCACTTCATTCCTCTGCCAGGTCTTCCGTCTGCACCCGAGTTGGCTAAAGACTTTATCCGCCACATCTTCCGTCTCCATGGTCTGCCTCGTCACATTGTGTCGGATCGTGGGGTACAGTTCACCTCACGTTTCTGGAGAGCCACTTGTAAGTTGCTAGACGTCACCTTGGATTTCTCCTCCGCTTACCACCCGCAGTCCAATGGACAAGTTGAGCGAATCAATCAGAATCTGACCAGTTATCTCCGTCACTTCGTTAATGCCCACCATTCTGACTGGGTGGAGCTCCTGCCTTGGGCCGAATTCTCTTACAATAATCACGAGAGCGAATCTTCCTCCAAGTCTCCGTTTTTTGTAGTCTTCGGTCAGCACCCTCGGATCCCTGTTCCTGTCACCATCTCTGTGGACAATCCAGCTGCGGAATCTCTGGTTAGAGAATTTTCCTCCATATGGGAGAGTACCCGATCCGCACTCATTCAGTCATACGAGCGTATGAAGAGACATGCTGACAAAAGACGTCTGGATCCTCCTCAATTCCGTCCTGGGGATAAGGTCTGGCTTTCGTCCAAGTATGTCCGGCTCAAGATTCCTTCCTACAAGTTAGGCCCTCGGTTCATCGGTCCCTTTGAGATCATCAGTCAGATCAACCCGGTGTCCTATAAATTGAAACTCCCGGCCAATTTGCGCATTCCTAACTCTTTCCATGTATCTCTCCTCAAACCGGTGGTACTTAACTCTTTTTTCAAGTCTACAGGTACACCTCCTGCTCCAGTGTCTGCTGACGATGAATTTGAGGTAGAGAACATTCTGGCCACCAAAAGGGTAGGAAGAAAGACTTATTTTTTGGTGGATTGGAAGGGGTTTGGTCCTGAGGAGAGAACGTGGGAGCCTCGGGAGAACATCCATGCCCCTCTCATCCTAGCTAAATTTCTTTCTGGCCTAAAGAGGGGGGGGCCTAGAGGGTGGGGTACTGTAGCGTCGGCGTCCCTGCCTTCTGCCAGGCAGGGACGCTGTTCCCCTGCAGCAGTGTCCTCTGCCAGGCAGGGACGTCGCCCCCCTTGCCCTTCCTCAGCGTCCTCCTTCCGCCCTGCTGGGGCCGCGCGCTCCTTCCCTGCTGCTGGACTTAGGGCGCGCGCCCGCGCCCTCCCCCGCTCTTAAAGGAGCCGCGCGCATTTTTCAAATAAGTCCCCGGCCAATGCCGGAGGACTCCACCCTATATTAAGGGCTTCCTCCTTAATGGAGGTGCCCGAGCAATGTTGTTGTTGCACTGTTTCACTCTGCTTCAGCCTCAGGTCCCGTTACCAGTTACCTGCCTGTTTCCTGCCCGTTTGCTGTATGCTACCTGTCCGCAAGTCTACCCGGAGGTTCGGACATCACAAGTGGTGATCCACGGCTATTCCAGAGACTCTTGCCTGCTCACTTGGGAGCGATCATCTGCCATCTGACTGCAGCCCTACCCGGAGGTTCGGACGTCACAAGCGGTGATCCCCGGCTATTCCAGAGACTCTTGCCTGCTCACTTGGGAGCGATCATCTGCCATCTGACTGCAGCCCTACCCGGAGGTTCGGACGTCACAAGCGGTGATCCCGGCTGTTCCAGAGACTCTCGCCTGCTCACTTGGGAGTGTCCATCCGCCATCTGCCTGCTAGCCTACCGGAGGCTTCACCATCTCAGGTCGTATATACCTGTCCATCTAGAGACTGCCCCGGTTACTTGCTGTGACAACCTGCCTGTCAATCCAGAGACTGCCCCGGTCACTTGCCGTGACAACCTGCCTGTCTACCCAGAGACTACCCCGGTCACTTACCGTGACAACCTGCCTGTCAATCCAGAGACTGCCCCGGTCACTTGCCGTGACAACCTGCCTGTCTATCCAGAGACTGCCCGGTCACTTGCCGTGACAACCTGCCTGTCAATCCAGAGACTGCCCCGGTCACTTGCCGTGATCCTTTCCCGTATAACCAGAGACTGCCCCGTCACTTGCCGTGACTTCCTGTCCGTCTCCCTGGGCGCCACCCGCTCTCTTACAAGTATAACCTTCTTGTATAAATAAAGATCAGAGGTTCCACCTACCTGACCCGTTACAGTCAGCAGGGTCTTCTCTTTCTTTTTCCTGTACATTGTAAGCTCTTATGGTCAGCGGGGTCTTCTCTCTCTCTCTCCTGTAGAGTATAAGCTCTTATGGTCAGCAGAGTCCTCTCTCTCTTCTCTAGAGTGTAAAGCTCTTAAGGTAAGTGGGGTCTTCTCCCTCTTTCTCCTGTAGAGTGTAAGCTCTTATGGTCAGTGGGGTCCTCACTCTCATTTACCTGTACATTGTAAGCTCTTATGGTCAGCGGGGTCTTCTCTCTTTTCTGTAGAGTACATGGGCGTACCCACCGTGGGGCAGCTGCCCCCCTAGGAGCATGGGCGCGCCGTGCCAAGATGAGGCCATCAGCATCAGCCGGCCCTTTAAAAGGTGCTTCTGGGATGGCTGCGACACACAGTCCCGGGATGGTAAATGCTAGACTGTATGGGCTCTGTCTAGGTGTGACATCGTTCCATACCAATAGGTGGCGTGTTCTGCCAAAGCCAGGAAGAGAAGCCGATATTAGACATTGGTCTCAGCAGTCTGATGCCGGCGTCTGTTTGCTGCAGGAGGGAAATCTGAGGTCAGAGTCCTCAGTGACACATAGGAGGATTTATTAATTAATGGGTTGATGTCTCCTTAGATTTTTGGTTGACTGGGTCTGATACTTGGGGCTGTGTAGTGGGGTTTGAGGGGTGAATGCATGCTTGTGGGGTCTGATTGTGCCCGAGGGGTTAATGCACACTTGTGGGGTCTGTGTGAGCTCCTAGGGGGTTTAATGCACGCTTGTGGTGTCTGTGTGTGCTCCTAGGGGGTTAATGCATGCTTGTGGGGTCTGTGTGTGCTCCTAGGGGGTTACTGCATGCTTGTGGGGTCTTTGTGTACTCCTAGGGGGTTAATGCACGCTTGTGGGGTCTGTATGTGCTCCTAGGGGGTTAATGCATGATTGTAAGGTCTGTGTGTGCTCCTAGTGGTTTAATGAACACTTGTGGGGACTGTGTGTGCTCTTAAGGGATTTAATGCACGCTTGTGGAGTCTGTGTGTACTCCTAGGGGGTTTAATGCACGCTCGTAGCGTATTTGTATGCTCCTAGGGGGTTTAATGCACGCTTGTGGGGTCTGTATGTGCTCCTAGGGGGTTAATGCACGCTTGTGGCATCTGTGTGTGCTCCTAGGGGGTTAATGCACGCTTGTGGGGTCTGTGTGTGCTCCTAGGGGATTAATGCACGCTTGTGGGGTCTGTGTGTGCTCCTAGGGGGTTAATGCACGCTTGTGGGGTCTGTGTGTGCTCCTAGGGGTTTAATGCACACTTGTGGGGTCTGTGTGTGCTCCTAGGGGGTTTAATTCACGCTTGTGGGGTTTGGGTGTGCTCCTAGAGGGTTAATGCACAGCTGTGGGGTCTGTGTGTGCTCCTAGGGGGTTATGCATGGAGCCCATACAGTATATATACCTGACAGCGGCCCATACAGTCTATACCTACACTAATGTATACCTGACAGGAGCCAGTACAGTCTATATCTACAATAATATATACCTGACAGGAGCCCATACAGTCTGTACAGTAATATATACCTGACAGGAGCCCGTACAGTCTATATGTACAGTAATATACACCTGAAAGGAGCTCATACAGTCTATATCTACAATAATATAAACCTGACAGGAGCCCGTACAGTCTATATCTACAATAATATAAACCTGACAGGAGCCCATACAGTCTATATCTACAGTAATATATACCTGACAGGAGCCCGTACAGTCTATATCTACAATAATATATACCTGACAGGAGCAGATACAGTCTATATCTACAATAATATATACCTGACAGGAGCCCGTACAGTCTGTATCTACAATAATATATACCTGACAGGAGCCCATACAGTCTGTACAGTAATATATACCTGACAGGAGCCCGTACAGTCTATATCTACAGTAATAAATACCTGTCAGGAGCTTATACAGTCTGTATCTACAATAATATATACCTGACAGGAACCCGTACAGCCTATATCTACAGTAATATATACCTGACAGGAGCTTATACAGTCTGTATCTACAATAATATAAACCTGACAGGAGCCCGTACAGTCTATATCTACAATAATATATAACTGACAGAAGCCCGTACAGTCTGTATCTACAATAATATATACCTGACAGGAGCCCATACAGTGTGTACAGTAAAATATACCTGACAGGAGCCCATACAGTCTATATCTGCAGCAATATATATCTGACAGGAGCCCATACAGTCTGTATCTACAATAATATATACCTGACAGGAGCCCGTACAGTCTATATCTACAGTAATATATCCCTGACAGGAGCCCATACAGTCTATATCTACAATAATATAAACCTGACAGGAGCCCGTACAGTCTATATCTTCAGTAATATATATCTGATATACAGGGGCTAGGCTGGGGCTGATGTATATACAGGGGCTGGGCCTGGTGACGTATACAGGGGCTGGGCTGGGGCTGATGTATATACAGGGGCTGGGCTGGGCCTGGTGTCATATACAGGGGCTGATGTATATACAGTGGCTGGCCTGGTGGTGATGTATATACAGGTGCTGGGCCGGTGATGTATATACAGGTCCGACCGTCCTGGTCTGGGCCTGGTGATGTATACAGGGGCTGGGCTGGGGCTGATGTATATACAGGTGCTGGGCTGGTGATGTATATACAGGTCCAACCATCCTACTGTCCTGGGCTGGGGCTAGTGACGTATACAGAGACTGGCCTGGTGGTGATGTATATACAGGGGCTGGCCTGGTGGTGATGTATACAGTATACAGGGGCTGGGGCTGATGTATATACAGGTACTGGTCTGGGGCACATTATTAAAAGAAGGAGACAATGATGGGGCATATTACTACAAGAAGGGGACAATGATGGGGCATATTTCAGGGTGGAATCTGCTTGCATTCCATGCTTAAATCTATCTATCTATCTACCTAAAAGAAGAAAATTAGAGCAGCACAAAGAAAGAGTCTGGGTGCAGAGCCCCCCCAGGCAAATACCAAACATCAATTATAGAAATCCAGACAAATTGGAGGCAGCACACCGTTTGTAGTGAAAAAAAGCTATTTAATAAGGCCAAAAGGCGACGTTTTGATCCAAACAACAGGAACCTTTCTCAAGGCTTGAGAAAGGTTCCTGTTGTTTGGACCGAAATGTCGCCTTTTGACCTTATCAAATAGCTTTTTTTTCACGACAAACGATGTGCTGCCTCCAATTTGTCTGGATTTCTATCTATCTATCTATCTATCTATCTATCTATCTATCTATCTATCTATCTATCTATCTATCTGTCTATCTATTTATGTATCTAATATTCATTTTTTTCCCCTAAAGATCAATCCAATTGCTGTGTTTAGAAAGGGCAGTGTGAGTGGCTCAGTGTCAGTGTGTGAAAAGCACGCATGAGCTTGAAGCCCCCTGCTGAACAGAAGAGAAGACTGCAAAGGTAAGCTTAAAATCAATGAATTGTTTACATAATAGGATTGATCATGGTGGTATTTCTCCTTGTATGTGATATTATTGGTCTTGGTATAGGGGATTATGTTGTGTATGGCGGTCATTTGTTCATTTTCGTTTCATTTTATTCACATTTTTCGTTCTAAAATTTTACAACCTGAACGACCATGGCTTGCCCCCCCTAGTTTTGATCCTGGGTACGCCCACGATCAGGACATTCATTATGTGTGGAGGAAAGGCGATTTCGGCATCTAAATAGGAAAGGGTTCTTTACAGTTACAGCAGACTGTGGAATGCCGGCCACAGGAGGTAGTAATGGCAGACACTACATCAGAATTTTAAAAAGCGCCGGATGATTTTCTAATAACCAATGGCATCATGGGTTATAAATCTAACAATAGATAATGTGCTATTGGTTGATAAAGGTTGAACTGGTATCTCTTTTCAACCTATGTAACTAATTTATGATCTATTTTCCATAGATTTATCGCTGAGTAGATTTTGCTATTTCTTATACTTATTATAGATTGGAAATAATGAAAGAGAAAATTCTCCAGTTTTGTTGTCTAATGTTTAATAGCAAGTACTAGCACCTCCTGAGCAGTAGTATCAGATGCATATTTTTAAGGCACAGTGCCATTTACGCTCCAGGGGTATACCACAGAAAATCCCTCATACATTCCATACCATACCCTATACCAGTGATGGCTAACCTTGGCACTCCAGCTGTTGTAAAACTACAACTCCCAGCATGCCCTTGCAACCTGCAGCAGTTGAGGCATGCTGGCAGTTGTAGTTCTCCAACAGCTGGAGTGCCAAGGTTCGCCATCACTGCCCTATACCATCAATCTCTCTGTAATGGATTTCAGTCGGTGCCGTCCATATAATTTAAGGTAAAAAGGACCCAGAGATAGGAAATGATGGGAGATGAATCGCGGGCAAAAAGTAATTATGTAATAGGCTCACCCATAACCACGTCCACCTGCAGACTCGCGCCCCTACGCGCGTTTCGCCGTTGCTTCCTCGGGGGACTGAAGTGTTCTTTTTACCTTAAATTATATGGATGGCGCCGACTGTATCCCATTTTTTATAGCGGAATATACCTAGACTATGATTGAACACTTTGGGTTTCTGATTCATTATGCACTGTATTGTTCATTCTTGCATTTTATACTAATACTTGTATTTGATAATAAAACAATTTTTTGTGATACTTTAAATTGTGTCCACTATGGTCTTTTAGCTCCAATTTTTGGTTTCTCATTACTTGGGACTAGCGGTTTTGCAAGATTTATTACAGCAGCTTGTCAGGAGCTGAGAAGGAGGGGGTTGGTAGTGAGCAATTCACTGCTGTATGGAAATTAATGAACTGGAGAGAGGTGGCTGGTATGTTAGGAGTTAACTTATCTCTTGGAATGTAATTACTGGTAGCTGAGGTCAATGGAAACCTTCTGTACATTATGAAAGTTAAAAGCTCACAGCAGGAGAATGACAGAAGATAGAAAAAGCAAGTCAATTGCAAACTTGCTTATTTTCCTTACTGTTTATCTTATTAAAACAATTTAATAACTTGACAATACCCCTTTAACGCACACAACATGTTGGGGAAAGCTGTGTACTGTATCCTGTGTCGCAGGAAGCTGCATGGGAGCGCAGGTGGTCTTCTCTTCCATCCTTCCAGTGGATGGCCATGGAACAAGGAGGTGGAATAAGATTCTGCAGGTGAACAACTGGCTATGTCGATGGTGCCATCAGCAAAGATTTGGATTTTTGGATCACGGAGTGAATTACCTATACGATGGACTACTTGCTAGAGATGGGGTGCACCTTACGAAGACTGGAAAACATGTATTTGGAAGTCGCCTTGCTACACTCATCAGGAGAGCTTTAAACTAGAACAATGTGGGAAGGGAAGCAAAACGCCAGCAAAAGCCATACACCTGACAAATACTATTGAGATTTCTGCTATTAGAAGTGAAGGGGAAGAACAAAGACAAAAAATTCTACATAATAAAAATATTGAAGAAAGAGAAACCAATCACAAACTAAAGTGTTTCTATACGAAGGCACAAAGCATGGGCAACAAACAAGGAGAACTGGAGCTACTAACGCAGGAGAAGAAATATGATGTCATTGGAATCACTGAGACTTGGTGGGATGATACACATGATTGGAATACAAGGCTAGAAGGATACAACTTATTTGCAAGAAACAGACTTGATAAACGAGGAGGAGGTGTTGCATTGTATGTTAGAAAAGCTATATCTGCACAGAGATTGACGCTTCAGAGACTGGGAGTTCTGTGGAAACTGTTTGGGTAAGAATACAAGGACAGAACAATGGAAAAGACACCATTGTAGGCATTTACTACAGGCCGCCTGTGCAAGCTGAAGATATGGATGAACTCTTTATGCATCAAATGGCCAAGTTCTCCAAAAAGTATGACATAGTGGTCATGGGAGATTTCAACTATCCAGACATTTGTTGGGAATCTCTCTCAGGCAAAACTAACAGGTCCAGGAAATTCTTATCCTCTCTTGCTGACAACTTTATCTTCCAAAAGGTAATGGAGAAACAAGGGGATCTGCTACCTTGGATCTAATCCTCATAAACAGGGAGGAAATGGTGGAGGAGGTAAGAGTGACTGGGACCCTAGGAGGTAGTGACCATGCTATTTTAGAATTTTGGATAACAAGAGGAGGAAGACCTGTGAAGACTCAGATGTCAAGGTTAGATTTCAGAAAGGCAGATTTTAAGGAACTCAGAAAGAGAATTGGAGGGATCCAATGGTAGATATCCTTAAGGACAAAAATGTCCAGGAAGCATGGAAAATCTTGAAAAATGAGATTCTCAAAGCACAATCGTTAACAATTCCGAAAAGAGGGAAGAATGGGAAGCATTTAAGGAAACCAGGATGGATGAACATAGAACTTAAACACATGCTAAAAAGGAAGAAAGAAATGTTTATCAAATGGAAAGAGGGAGGCATATCTAAAGAAGAATATAATGCCGTCTGCAGAACCTGCAGGGCACAAATCAGATTATCTAAAGCTGACAATGAATTAAGGCTTGCAAGTGACGTCAAAAGCAACAAAAAAGGATTTTGGGGATACGTCAAAAGTAAAAGAAAAGTCAAAGATGCTATAGGATTTTTACAGGATGAAAATGATGAAATGGTAAGTCAGGATGTTGAGAAGGCTGAACTTTTAAATTCCTATTTTGCATCTGTTTTCTCTCAGAAAGGAAATGTAACATCAACTGATCTTCACTGTCCTATTAAAGGAATAGAAGAATCCAGGATATCTATAAACAGAAAGACAGTGAGGAAACACTTAGCTAACCTAAATGAATTCAAGTCTCCAGGTCCAGATGAATTACACCCCAGGGTACTGAAGGAGATAGCAGAAGAAATTCTTGAACCACTGTCCATAATCTTTGAAAATTCTTGGAGAACAGGAGAAGTCCCAGAAGACTGGAGAAGAGCAAATGTTGTTCCTATCTTCAAAAAGGGGAAGAAGGTGGACCCAGGGAACTACAGGCCGGTTAGTCTGACTTCTATACCAGGAAAGATCTTTGAACAAATTATTAAAGAACATGTATGCAAGTACCTGGATAAGAATGAAGTGATTAAACAGAGTCAGCATGGGTTTGTAACTAATAAGCCATGTCAGACTAACTTAATTTCCTTCTATGACAGAATCACTGACTGGGTGGATCAGGGAAATGCTGTAGATATAGTATATCTTGACTTCAGCAAAGCATTTGACAAAGTATCTCACACAATCCTTATTGAAAAAATGACTAAGTATGGAATGGACAAGGCAACTGTTAGGTGGATTCATTACTGGCTTAGTGATCGGACCCAAAGAGTGGTCGTAAATGGCTGCACATCCAGTTGGAAGAATGTCTCAAGTGGGGTACCACAAGGCTCTGTTTTGGGCCCTGTATTGTTCAACATCTTTATCAATGATTTAGATGAAGGAATTGAGGGTAAACTGATCAAATTTGCTGATGACACAAAGCTAGGAGGGGTAGCTAATACTAGAGAAGAGAGAGAGAGGATTCAAAAAGATATACATAAACTGGAGCAGTGGGCAGCAACTAACAGAATGGATTTTAACAGGGAAAAATGCAAAGTACTACATCTGGGCAATAAAAATGAAAAAAGCATATACAAAATGGGAGGAATAGAGCTAAGTAACAGCACATGTGAAAAAGACTTGGGTATACTAATTGATCACAGACTTAACATGAGTCAACAGTGTGATGCAGCAGCAAAAAAGGCAAATGCAATTCTAGGATGTATCAACAGAAGCATACAGTCTAGATCACGTGAGGTCATTATTGCCCTCTACTCCTCTTTGGTCAGACCTCATCTGGAATACTGTGTCCAGTTTTGGGCACCACATTTTAAAAAAGACATCAACAAACTGGAGCAAGTTCAGAGAAGAGCCACCAGAATGGTGACCGGTCTGCAAACCATGTCCTATGAGGAACGGTTGCAGGATTTGGGAATGTTTAGCTTGCAAAAAAGAAGACTGAGAGGAGACTTAATAGCTGTCTAGAAATATCTCAAGGGCTGTCACATTGTAGAAGGATCATCTTTATTCTCATTTGCACAAGGAAAGACTAGAAGCAATGGGATGAAACTGAATGGGAGGAGACACAGATTAGATATTAGAAAAAACTTTTTGACAGTTAGGGTGATCAATGAGTGGAACAGGCTGCCACAAGAGGTGGTGAGTTCTCCTTCAATGGAAGTCTTCAAACAGAGGCTGGATAGACATCTGTCTGGGATGATTTAGAGAATCCTGCTTTGAGCAGGGGGTTGCACCAGAAGGCCCAGGAGGTCCCTTCCAACTCTACCATTCTATGATTCTATGTCACAAGAATCATGCAAATAGCTGACTACAATAAATGAAAAAACAGCTGTAGTTTATATACTAATCGCTTTACTCACATTATTCACCCTACAGGAAAAATGGAAAAATCTGAAATCTTTATAACTATATATATCAACTGTAAGAATTGACACAGGTTCCTTAGGCAGTCACTAGTGATCAGCAAACGTGCTCCGATAAGGCGTTATCCGAGCATGCTTGGGTGCTAACTGTGTGTCTTTGGCGTGCTCGAAAAATATAGTCGAGTCCCCACGGCTGCATGTCTCACAGCTGCAACACATGCAGGGATTGCCTAACAAACAGGTGATAGTTGCATGTGTTGAACAGCAGCGAGACATGCAGGTGGGGGGACGCAAACATATTTTTTGAGTACACCGAAGACACTCAGCACCAGCGCACGCTCAGATAACACCTTATTCGAGTATGTTCGCTCATCACTAGTAGTCGCTGTACTTTGAAACAATAAAATATACATGTTGCCTTTCATGGTCACTTGAGGTTATTCTCCGTGGAACTGTGAAGGGCTACACTTTAGAGTCCTTCCGGGAATGGAGTCATATAACTTATGGCACGCTTACATGGACTGTATACACTTATTATTTGATTTCATTTTCCTGCCAGAGTACAATGTATTGCTGGCCCAGATAAAGTCAGAGGAATATATTATTTCACTCCAAACTCATAGAACAGCTGCACTGGAAGATTCCAAGGATACAAAGTCATTATTGACACAGACACAGCAAACTTTTTTCGTGTGTGTGTTGAACAACTTTTGAGTCCAGCACACTAATGATCCCACTTGGCAGGAGCAAAGTGCAAACAAGTTGTAGAAAGGTACGGGTGTTCGGCTATTGACCTGGACTCATGCCACAAGGGAACATCTGGGCAGCGCAAGGAACTTCATGTAAGATGCACAGTACCATTTGGAGATGGATATCAAAAATCAGTGCATTGAAAATACAGTAACTTGATCACTTCCTTTATATTTTCATGGTACAGATTGGATTAACTCTCTCTAACTTGGGTTACATTCCTTAGCAAGTTTCCTGAGATTACAGATTCTGAGATTAAACATTCTTATTTTAGAAATCTGCTTGCACATAAGTGTAGATACTAAAGTCCTGAAATGGGGCAGGTTTTGGTAGTTTTGGGGGGTCATATTTAATTTAAAGGGATTGTTTCAGCTGGAAATAACCAATTATTTAAATCTTGTTTTTATTTTTAATGTATTTTTTATTGTATATTTTTCAACTTTTCATATCACAGGCTATATAAAAATAAATTCAGAAATCTTGCATTTTTACATTGTCCACTAGGTCTAATACTAGACTCACACTCCCTGTTCTGTACAGTAAGGGCCCTGTCTCACATAGCGATGCACCAGCGATCCGGACAACGATATGAACTTGTCAGGATCGCTGGTGTGTCGCTACATGATCGCTGCTGAGCTGCCAAACAGGCAGCTCAGGCAGCGATCAAGACAGCGACACTGCGGGTAATGTCGCTTAGTTACCCGCAGTGTACATTGGATACCAGCCCACTGATGCAGGGAGCTGGTAACCAAGATACACATCGGGTTTCCAGGCGCTGCGCGGTGCCTGGAAACCCGATGTGTACCTTGGTTGCCAGCTCCCCTGCAGTAGCGCGCTGGTATCCAATGTACACATCGGGTTTCCAGGCACAGCCCCATGCCTGGAAACACGATGTGTACCTTGGTTACCAGCTGATCACTGGTCTCCTGCCTGCCACACGCAGCAATGCGTGCTGGCCAGCGGGAGACCAGCGATCAAAAAAAAGTCCAGGCATTTCTGACACGACCAGCGATTCACAGCAGGGGCCCGATCGCTGGTACGTGTCAGACATAGCGAGATCGCTGCTGAGATCGCTGTTGCGTCACAAAACTTGTGACTCAGCAGCGATCTCGCTAGCGATCTCGCTATGTGAGACTGGGCCCTAAGTCACATGGAAATAGGCTTCAATAGTCTGGCTCTGACTCATTGACTGCTACTGGGGATCCTTTTAGGTATGCTTTCATCAGGGCAAAGGTCATTTGTACAGGGAGAAGATAAGGTAAGTATATAAACTACTGCTGATGTTGCATTTCTTGTAGTGAGCTATTTGCATGATTCTTGTGACATGCAGCTTCCTGCTACCCAGAGTACAGTACTCAGCTTCTCCCAACATGTGTGCATTAAAGGGGTATTCGCAAGTTAATAAATTGCTTTAATAATAATAGAAAATAAGAAAGTTTGCAATTGACTTGCTTTCTCTATCTGCTGTCATTTTCCTGCTGTGAGCTTTTATCTTTCATAGAGTACAGAAGGTTTCCATAAACATCAGCTACCAGTAATTACATTCAAGAGAGAAGTTAACTCCTAACATACCAGCCACCTCTCTCCAGTTCATTAATTTCCATACAGAATTTACATGGTCACCACCATATCCCTCCTTCTCAGCTCCTGACAAGCTGCTGTAATAAATCTTGCAAAGTCACTAGTCCCAGTAACATCACCAGTAGTCCCAGGTGTGACATCACCTGTAGTAATTGATGGATCTTTTGCCAATGATCTACTCTATATAGAGGTGTTACATTTCAATGTAATCCTGTATGTGGTGATAATGAGGCTGCTTAAAAATGATCTGTACAGATCAGGAAATAAGAATGTATCATAAGGCCTAGTGGTCAGAATGAAAATTGCAAGATTTCTGTTTGTTTCTTTCTTTGTTTCTTTTTAAATACAGAAAACTGATATGGAAAATTGAAAAAGCATAATCGACAAAACAAAAAGTAATTTAATATTAAAAACATGATTTTTCTGATGTCACATTCTGTCACATCTCCATCTCCAGGATCTGCTCCTGGGACGTCTGCTTCTGTCACCAGACGCCACCATATTCATTCTGTGGAGCTGGTGATAGAAGAGACATTGGAACCAGGGGCTTTTGATGGTGCAGGCATTGCCCATATACTAAGTTTAGTGTTATGAATGTGCTGGAGATGGTTTCTGAGCAGAGGCTCCCTCTGGTGGTTGCAGACAGTACTGAACCTCACAGCAAGGAATGGCAATCTTGGATCACAGACTGGACTGATATAAGGGAGGTTCCCTCCATGATAGTCGCCGGTGATCAATTGTTCTTGTCTCAATTGTGGTTCCTGGTTCATTTAGAAGTTTGCTGAGTCTTGCCTCCATCTTCTGCTTTCAGATAAGATATTTTCTGCTTTTATTTTTGTGCTTGCTTTTTGCATAGTTCCCTGCACTTCTGTGGAGGTCGCTGGGTCCCCTCCTGGGGGCCTGTGCTCCTCTCAGATTATCTGTAGCCACTGTTATTTGTTCATTTGCTTTTTCCTGTTTTTTCAGTGGCTGCGGCTTAGTTTTGTTACACCAGAGATCTGATTTAGGTCGTAGAGATCGTGTGATCTCAGGTGTTTTTGCAATCAGAAGAGTTGGTATTTTTTAGGGTTTTTTTTGGATTGCAGTGAGAATCTTTTCCTGTACTTTTCTATCTTGACAGATTGGGTTGCAGTGAGAATCTTTTCCTATACTTTTCTGTCTAGACAGATTGGGCCCCAGCGTTTGTCTCATTCTATTTTCTGTCTGTGTCCGTGCTTCTTCTTGTCTAGCCACCATTACATGTTTGGGGGCTTCCTATTTTCTTTGGGGATCTGCTCCGGGGCAGATAGCTTTCCTCTTTCTGTGTTTAGGTGTAGTTATCTCTCAGGCTGTGACGAGGCGTCTAGGATCAACGTAGGAACGCTCCACGGCTACCTCTAGTTGTGTGGTTTGTTCAGGTTACTGCAATCCAATAGGTTCCAGCCTCTCTGGTGTATTACTATTTTTGCTTTTTCTCCTCAGCTACCTAAACACAACAGTTTAGGGTGGCTGGGACCTTCAGTGCCGTCGAGACTGACAGTATGGGTTCGCTGATTTTGTTCTTTTCCTGCTGTAACAAGGTGGCACAGGGTGGTAGTTATGGCCAAGTCACTTAAAGTACAGTCCACGAACAGAGTCCACTAACCAAACAGCACAGGCAAATAGGATCCAGGGACACCATTATAATCCAACAGGGAAAACTATTTATTATAATGAAACGAGGTAGAAAAAGGGTAGAAAAAGTAGTTGTAGCAAATCTGAAAAAACTTCCTGCTCTTTCCCTATCAATCTTCACCACCATATCAGCGGCAGTAATGTCGGCAGCAACAGTGGCAGTTCACAGTGACAGTCCACAGAAACAGTCCCCAATCCAATTCTGGGACACTTCTAGTCTTTGACGGGCCACCTTGCAGTCCTGTGCCCACTTCACTGCCCGTGGGTCTGGGGCAGCAATCTCTGTCCCCTCCAGGGGTCCGGCAAGCTCCTGATCACTGCTGAGCGCCTTCCCAGGGCAGGCGTGCACGGGGCACTGACTAGAAGCAGGAGTTTCCTGCCGCCTTTACTGGCTGCTAGTCCAGCCCACTCAAATAACCCTTCTGACCCTGCCTCTAGCATGTGCATAACAAACACAGCATAACATTAATACAATTCAAGTTCAGGCAGTGCAGAATAAAGGGGACATCACACATTACATTAACACACATATGAAACATTGCAAACACAGAACATTAATATACAGGTACACCATCCGGGTGCTGCATAAAGTGCACAGGCCCAGCACATGGGAGAGAAGGGGCAGACGAGGGTCCCCCCACCTCCTTACACTGCCCTCTTGGTTGTCCCCTGACTACCTGACTACTCCTTCAAGCCTGCCCCTCCGAACAACAGCCATTCCATTGTCCCAGGTAAGGAGGCCTTGTTTAAGTCAAGATCCCTGTTCAGGGGTCAAAGGAAAAAGACCAGGGCAACTCTTGGGATATGGTAAGCAGAGTGGCTTGTGCTAAGTTTGTCCATGGTAACCATTTTATAGCTGCCAGGTGACCACTGACAGAGCCACATTACACATTGTGTGTAAGGGGCGAACATTAATGTACTCACTTTCTGCTTTGTTGTCAGATGCCACCAGCACCCCCAATGCTCCTCCCAATAAACTAAGAGAAGAAAAATCAGTGTATGCAATAGTGAAGAAATTTCTTATAAAATGCTTGGTTGTTGCAGCATAACCAATAATAAAATGTCCACGGTTTGATAAATCCCTCAACTTTACGGGAAATCTGGACTCGATTCACCAAAAGGATTACGCCTTAACAATGGCGCAAATTGCTTAGATAAGTTGCAAAATTTTTGCGCATCGTGGAGTTGCAAAAAAAAAATTGCAATTTTTAGTGGCAGATAGATACTTATCCATCAAGCAATACCATATGGGAGACATCTGACTTATTCTGCAGCAGGACAGTGACCTGAAACATCCAACTGATGTCATTAAGAAATATCTTCAGCAAAGAGAAAATCAAGGAGTCTTGGAAGTGATGATCCAGCCACACTAAGCTCTGATCTCAACATCATCCAGTCTGTGTGAGAATGTAAGAAGATATAGAAGAATTTGACAGATGATCTGTGGTTAGCTCTCCAAGATGTTTGGAACAACTTCACTGCTGAGTTCCTTCAAAAATTGTGTGCAAGTATGCCTATAAGTATTGATGCTGTTTTGAAGGCAAAGGATGGTTGTGAGATATGGAAAAATTATATCATTTTGATTTCTGATGGAATTCCCCATCAAGATAAAGTATGGCTCAAAAATACTTGCTTCAGACCACTCAGCCCCTCCCTTGGCATGCATTCCCCAATGCCATAAAAAGCAATACAATGTTTTCCTTTAATTAAATTCCAGGAACAAGCTCTTTGAAGCTCGGTCCCCAACAATTTTCACAAGGGTGTGAACTCTCCTGCAGGCCCAGCCAAACTGGATTCCTTTGTCTGACTCAAGCACATGGAGACAGCATGGTACAACAGATCCCAGGATTACCAGTGCAAGGTTCTGATATATTGAATCTGGAAAATGACCTATAATAACAGAATGCAATATGTCTCAGACTAGCCGAGCACATAATCGGAATCGGCATTCCTTCCCACACACACGTGCCCTGCAGCCACCTGTAGCACTCTGCATTATTGAGTTATAAAGCATAGCTACCAGGAATTACATACGGTAGGCATATTTAGTCTCTATGCGCAGATAAAATCCAGCAGAATCCAGTGGCACTGCTTCCATTCCATTCAGAACTTTGGGCGCAAAGTTATGAGACTCCATGGTTCTGGACAGAAAATCATATTCTCAGATATGGGAGGAGAGAGGCTGCACAAGCCCAGGGGTAGGCACAGAGTGTGGGAGGGAGCAGCCTAGGAGATATAAGGCAGCCCCTCATTTTGAACAGGCGCTGCTTGTTGCCAGGGTTCATCTGGACTGTAGGGGAATGAGGTAGGTGGGAGTGTCAGCGAATATTCCCGAGAATGTTTTACTTGGGACAGATTTGAGGTGGCTTGCGTCACAGTATGTGGTTACTGAGACCCCAAGTCCTGTCCCCCACTGTGTCTTGATTTGTCTACTGTTAGTAATGTTGTAAGTGTGTTGCCTGTCCCTTCTGCATCAAGGCGGAAGTTGGGAGCAGAAAGTCACTCCTGTGCTGACAGGACACATGCAATGCGCACAGATGAGACGGAGCCAGAAGACACAGGAAGGTGTGAGAATGTCCCAAGGTGTGATGAGACAGTGTGCTCTGGAGGGACAGGTAGGGGGCAGGTAACTGCAAGGCCAGAACCAGAGTTGGTTTGAAGGGCTACTGCGGGGATTGTAGGGCCACTATATGAGTCAAAACTGCTGGATTCTGTGCAGCTGCAGGAAGGGGAACATGCCAATGAGGTTGGGGCTATCTCAGGAGAGGTGGAGCTTCCAGGTAAGGCCCCAGGGCAGGACGTCCCCACACCCGAGATGCCAGGAGACCAGGTTAGACCAACTGACTTGGTGACTTGTGTGGAAGCCGAGGAGAAGCAGTAACTACCCAGGGTTACAGCGGTCGTGGCCGCTGTCACCAGGAGTGGGTGTACTGGAGCCCAAGGAACCTCATGGAGGTCCAACGGCCTTCCCCTTCCGACCAAGTGGTGGCTGAGCCAGAGGGAGGCCTGGAGATTGGTCCCGGGGAACTGACAGAAGACGTGGCAGTTTTGTCCATTCTGGCTACGTCTAGACAGGGGTTTCAGGCAGCGTTGGAAGTCGACGACAGCCTGAAGGCCCTTAAGGAGCAGGCGGCACAGCCTTTCATCGACTCAGACCTTGAGCGGGTGGTCTGGGACCAGGGTCGGCTGTACCTGGTGTTGGTTCAGTGGGAGTGACCAGAGGCGTGGCCTAGGGACCGACAGTTAGTGGTACCCTATCCGTTCTGGGCGAAGTTGTTGCAGTTCACACATGAGGTTGCGATGGCCGTACACTTTGGGATCACTAAGACCAATGCCAGGCTTGCCCAGCATTTTTACTGGCCTAAAATGGGGGCCAATGTGGCTGCATACTGCCGTTTGTGTGATACCTGTCAGAGAGTGGAGAAGGTGGGAGGCGCCCCAAAGCCCCACTGGTGTCATTGCCCATCATTGATGAGCCTTTCTGGAGGGTGGCCGTGGATCTCATCGGACCGCTGTCCGTTCCCAACTGCTCCGGGAAACGCTACATACTAACAGTAGTGGATTATGCCACTTAGTACTCCACTCGGGCCGACAAGGTGGCCACCGCTTCACTGGTGATTTTCTCCAGAATGGGATTTCCCCAGGAAATGCTCACCAACTGAGGGACCCAGTTCATGTTGCAGTTGATGGAGTCTCTTTGTAAGCAAATACAGGTGCAACATCTGTTGGCCAGCCCGTACCATCCGCAGGCTAATGGTCAGTGTGAGCAGTTCAATGGCACCCTCAGGCAGATGCTTAGGATGTTGGTTGACTCCCACGTGAGCGACTGGGAGCGGTACCTCCCTTACCTACTATTTGCCTACCAAGAGCATCCATAGGCCTCAACGGGGTTCACCCCCTTCGAGCTTGTGTATGGGTGGCGTGTATGAGGGCCCCTTGCTCTGGTAAAATGGGCATAGAAAGGAGACTTGGCCACCCCTGGAGTTTCGGTCGTTGAGTACATTGTGCACTTCCGGGACAAAATGACGGCCTTGTCGGGGCTGATGTAGGACAATATGGCCCAGGCTCAGGCTGACCAGAAGCACTGTTAAGACAAGAAAGAAAGGAGCATGAACTTTGTCTCAAAAATTATCAAAATACTTTATTACAACATTATAAAATGCCAACAATAAAGGCCCAAATAGACATAGAGGTGTGACGAGGATAAGCTGTCGGTAAGAAAGACAGCAACAGACAAGTATATTATGAAGCCAGCATATTAATATATCAATGTAAACTGAAATCAATCCAAAGATCTCTGTATATAAACCAGTGGCCACATATAAAGTGCATAGTGCATATCATTCATCTTGCTTACCCATATTGTATGGCTGAGTCTGTGCGTCTCTCAAGAACAGACCCCCTGACGCGCGTTTCGCGGATGTGCTTTCTCAAAAAGGGGACTCACCATGTCATAACCCCAGGGCTTTATATATGTATGGTAAGATCCAGATAATGTCGGTATAATAGGGCGCACATGTTCACCGCATCACACGCCGCTAAAGTACCCCCTTCCACCGGCAGCCAATACATCGCTCGCATGTAGGCAAAAATCGCCTCATGACGTCATCAGTATGCGCGCGAAGTGACACAGACGGCCGTGGAGAGGGAGGGATCAGCGTGGAGCAGGGCGCAGGGGATCATGATGGGGCATATTTCTGCATGAAGGGGATCATGATGGGG
>JARQOD010000003.1:336350997-336399073 GCA_033576555.1 Oophaga sylvatica | reverse complement strand
TGACTGGGTGTGATTCCCCACGTGTGAAACCTACACTGCATATGTTGGAAAGGATTTTAGAGCAAAAAGGGCAGTTGTTGACTACCAGCATCAACAAGGCCATCATATTCAGTTCAGACTTCACACATTAGACCTCAGGAGTGGACATAGATGTCATACATATGTACCATCCTACACAACTTTGAGGAGTCCACCAAGATGGTGAGCGGTGATGACGCCATGATTACATCACCATCCCGCTTCTCTGTATTCTGAAAAGCTCTCTGCTCCCAATGAAAGAGTGTGCATTGTAGGCGGAGCACGATGAATGGAGAAAGGGACCATACAGGTGATTACACACAGCCCAGTGTCATGTCATCCCAATGTGGATTGATTGACAATGAGGAGGAAGAACAGGAGCTACTTTCATGCGCTATAGACAGCACTACAAGCACAACTGTCATACCGTCTGTTCAGCGTGGATGGCCTGTGTACAGGGAGGAGGAGGAGGAGGACACCATGGTCAGTATTCTGTGTTGTGAATGGGTTTGAGATGAGTTCTGAGCAAAGGCTCCCTCTGGTGGTTACAAGCGGTACTAGTGAAGATTGTGAGGACTGGGAATCAGGTGTTTACTGACTGGTCTTATATAAGGGAGTCATTTTCCCATCAGGGTTGCCGGTGATCAATTGTTCTGGTCTGAATCCTTCATTCCAGTTTCCCTTGTAGCCTGCTGTTTCGTGTCTGCATCTCCTGCTACCAGATAAGAATTTTTCTTCTTTTGTGTTGTTGCTATATTTTTGCATTTTGTCCTGCACTTCTTTGGGGGCCTTCTGGGTCCCCTCCGGGGGCTTCTGCCTTCTCAGTTTGGTTCAGCCACTGAGTTTTGTTCTTTTGCTTTTTCCAGTTTTTTCAGTGGCTGCTGTTTTGATTTTGTTACACCAGAGAGCTAATTTAGGTGGTAGAGGTCGTGTGATCTCAGGTGATTTTGAAATTAGTAGAGTTGGTGTTTTTCAGGGTTTTCTGGGATTGCAGTAAGTACCCTTCCTGTCCTTTTCTATTTAGATAGTTTTGGGCCCCAGCGTTTGCTCATTCTATTTTCTTTCTGTGTCAGTATTTCCTCTTGTCTAACCGCCATTACATGTTTGGGGGCTTTCTATTATCTTTGGGGTTCTGCTCCGGGGCAGATAGCTTTCCTATTTCTATCTTTAGGTGTAGTTAGTTTCTCAGGCTGTGACGAGGCGTCTAGGACCAACGTAGGAACGCTCCACGGCTGCCTCTAGTTGTGGTGGTTAGTCAGGGTACTGCAATCCCATAGATTCCAACTGCTCTGGTGTATTGCCTTTTTTTACCTGCACTCCTCAGCTACCGAAACATAACAGTATCACCGGCCTAAAAATTGAAAATTGTATGGTACTCACAGAAGGGAAAAAATATTGTGATAGAAAAAAGGTTGTCAGAGTTGTCAGAGATATTTTTCTGTTTGTTGCATTTTTTTTTTTTTCCCTCTGTATCTCTGGGTGCTGGGGAGGATCTTTTCTCCCAATGGAGTTTGCACAGTTGTCTGGCCGTGTGGATCAGCTTGCCACTGAGGTTCGGAGTATTGCTATCTATCTTGCTGGGTTGCCTGTTGTGGAACCTAGGATCCCCATGCCAGATTTGTTTTTAGGGGATCGAGCTAAGTTTCAGAATTTCAAAATAATTGTAAATTGTTTTTTGCCTTAAAATCTAAGTCCTCAGGAAACGCAGCGCAGCAGGTTCAAATTATCATCTCTCTCCTGCGCGGCGATCCTCAGGATTGGGCTTTTTCCCTGATACCTGGGATCCTGTTTTGAGTGATGTTGATGCGTTTTTTCAGGCTTTGGGGTTATTGTACGATGAGCCTAATGTCACTGATCAAGCTGAAAAAGCCTTGTTGGCATTAAATCAGGGGCTTGATGACGCTGAGTTATACTGTCAGAGATTCCGTAGGTGGGCAGTCCTGACCAAATGGAATGACGACGCTTTGGTGGCCCTTTTCCGGAAGGGTCTGTCGGATAATGTAAAGGATGTTATGGTGGGATTCCCTGTCCCCTCTGGTCTCAATGATTCTATGTCATTAGCGATTCAAATTGACAGACGTTTGCGTGAGCGGAGAAGTATGCGTGGAGTGGTGTTGCCTTGTGAGCCAGCTTCTGAGCCCATGCAGTGTGATGGAGTGGTGTCTGGGGCACAGCGTCATGAGTTTCGAAAGCGCAATAGGTTATGTTTCTACTGTGGTGATGCCTCTCATGCTATTTCAGTCTGCCCTAAGCGGGGAAGACGTTTTGCACGCTCAGTTGTCTTGGGTAGTGTTCAGACTAAGTTTTTATTAACAGTCACTCTGATATGCTCTCTGTCCTCATTTTCTGCTCAGGCTTTCGTTGATTCTGGAGCAGCTATTAACCTGATGGATTATGATTTTGCTAAACGTTGTGGGTTTCCCTTGATACCCCTACAGAAGTCTATTCCCCTACTGGGGATCGATTCTACCCCTTTGGCTGAGAATAAACCCAGTTTTCTACTCAGGTGATAATGAGGGTTGAACCTGATCACCAGGAGTGCTGCAAATTTTTGGTTCTATATAATCTGCATGACATTATCGTGCTGGGTTTCCCTTGGTTACAGTCTCATAATCCTGTTTTGGATTGGAAATCTGTGTCTGTAACCAGTTGGGGGTGCCAATGTGTTAATACCAACACTCCTGTTTTTTTCTGCCTCCCCCCAAGCTCAGGATGTTCCTGACTTTTTGTTTGATTTTTCTGATGTGTTTAGCGAAAGTAAATCTGCATCCTTACCTCCCCATAGGAGCTATGACTGCGCTATTGAATTAGTGCCGGGTAGTAAATTCCCTAAAGGTCGCCTTTTTAACTTGTCTGTACCTGAACATGACGCTATGCGGTCTTATATCAAGGAATCATTGGAGAAGGGTCATATCAGACCATCCTCTTCACCCTTAGGTGCCGGTTTTTTCTTTGTGGCCAAAAAAGATGGTTCATTAAGGCCGTGTATTGATTATCGTCTCTTGAACAATATTACTGTGAAATATCAATACCCGTTACCCTTGATTTCTGACCTGTTTTCCAGGGTGAAAAACGCTACTTGGTTTACCAAGCTTGACCTCAGGGGGGCGTATAACCTTATTCGCATTAAGCACGGGGATGAATGGAAGACGGCATTCAATACCCCTGAAGGGCATTTTGAGTACCTAGTGATGCCCTTTGGGCTCACTAATGCCGCTTCCGTCTTCCAGTCCTTCATGAATGACATTTTCAGGGATTTTGTGGACAAATTTCTGATTGTTTATTTGGATGATATCTTGATTTTTTCTAATGACTGGGACTCTCATGTGAAACATGTTCGGACTGTGTTCCAGATTTTGAGGGATAATGCTCTGTATGTGAAGGGATCAAAGTGTCTTTTTGGTGTACAGAAGATCTCATTTCTGGGATTCATTTTGTCCCCATCTGTTATTGAAATGGACCCGGTCAAGGTTCAGGCCATCTGTGATTGGGTCCAACCTACTTCATTAAAGGCTCTTCAGAGATTTTTGGGTTTTGCCAATTTTTATCGTAAATTTATTGGTAATTTCTCGGTTATTGTTAAACCATTAACTGATTTGACCAGAAAGGGTTCTGATGTGGTGAATTGGCCTCCTGAGGCAGTCTCTGCATTTCAGGAACTTAAGCAGAGATTCACTTCTGCTCCTGTTCTACGGCAGCCTGATGTTTATCTGCCATTTCAGGTGGAGGTTGATGCCTCTGAAATTGGGGCAGGTGCCGTTTTGTCCCAAAAGATCCAGAGACCTCTAAAAGTAACCCTTGTGCCTTTTTCTCTCGAAAATTTTCTCCTACTGAACGTAATTATGACGTGGGTAATCGGGAGTTATTGGCCATGAAGTGGGCTTTTGAAGAGTGGAGACATTGGCTGGAGGGAGCCAAACATCAGGTGGTGGTCCTTACGGACCATAAGAATCTGGTCTATCTGGAATCTGCCAAGCGACTCAATCCTAGACAGGCCAGGTGGGCCTTGTTTTTCACACGTTTTAATTTTGTGGTTTCCTTTCTTCCTGGCACTAAGAATGTTAAGGCGGATGCCCTCTCGAGGAGTTTCCTTGCGGACTCTCCTGAGTTATCTGATCCTTCTGTTATTTTGAAAGAGGGTGTAGTTCTTTCTGCCATCTCGCCCAATTTGAGACTTGCTCTGGAGGGGTGTCAGGAGGATAGGCCCGAGCGCTGCCCTGTTGGAAAATTGTTTGTCCCGGACCAATGGAAAAAGAGTGTGATGTCTGAGATTCATTGTTCCGCATTGGCTGGGCATCCCGGAATTTTTGGTACCAGAGACTTGGTTAGTCGGTCCTTTTGGTGGCCTACCTTGTCTCGCGATGTCAGGGAATTTGTGCAGTCCTGCGGGACTTGCTCTCGCTCCAAGCCTTGCTCTCGCTCTAGTGGTTTGTTGATGCCATTGCCTGTGCCCAAGAGACCATGGACCCATATCTCTATGGATTTCATTTCCGATCTTCCTGTTTCTCAGAGAATGACCACCATCTGGGTAATTTGTGATAGGTTTTCCAAAATGATACATCTTGTGCCATTACCTAAGTTGCCTTCCTCCTCTGAATTGGTGCCGTTGTTTCTTCAGCACGTGGTTCGTTTACACGGCATTCCTGAGAACATTGTGTCTGACAGAGGAGTCCAGTTTGTTTCCAGATTTTGGAGGACTTTTTGTTCTAAACTGGGTGTTCAATTGTCTTTCTCCTCGGCATTTCATCCTCAGACCAATGGTCAAACTGAGAGAACAAACTAGACATTAGAGACTTATCTAAGATGCTTTGTGTCTGCTGATCAGGATGACTGGGTCTCTTTTTTGCCTTTGGCTGAGTTTGCTCTTAATAATAGGGCTAGCTCTGCCACTTTGATGTCTCCGTTTTTCTGTAATTCTGGTTTTCACCCTCGATTTTCTTCAGGACAGACGGAAGCTTCTGTCTGTCCAGGTGTTGACTCTGTTGTTGAGCGTATGCAACAGATTTGGGACCAGGTAGTGGAGAGGTTGTCCTCTCTCAGGAGAAGGCCCAGCGGTTTGCTAACCGGCATAGGACTGATGGGGGACTTGGTCTGGTTGTCCTCAAAGAATATTCCTATGAGAGTAGCATCTCCTAAATTTAAGCCTAGGTTCATTGGACCTTATAAGATCATGGAGATTATTAATCCTGTTTCTTTTCGTTTGCTTCTTCCAGGGACATTTAAGATCCATAACGTGTTCCACAAGTCCTTGTTGAAGAGGTTTGTTGAGCCAGTGGTTCCTGCTACTGTGCCTCCTGACCCTGTTTTGGTTGAGGGCAATCTGGAGTATGTGGTTGAGAAAATATTGGATTCTCGTTTTTCTAGACGAAGACTCCAGTATTTGGTTAAATGGAGAGGTTATGGTCAGGAAGACAATTCTTGGGTGTTTGCTTCGGACATCCATGCTAGGGACTTATCCGTGCGTATCATAGAACTCATCCTGACCGACCTGGTTGCTCAAATGAGGGTTCGGTGACCCCTCCTCAAGGGGGGGTACTGTTGTGAATGGGTTTGAGATGAGTTCTGAGCAAAGGCTCCCTCTGGTGGTTACAAGCGGTACTAGTGAAGATTGTGAGGACTGGGAATCAGGTGTTACTGACTGGTCTTATATAAGGGAGTCATTTTCCCATCAGGGTTGCCGGTGATCAATTGTTCTGGTCTGAATCCTTCATTCCAGTTTCCCTTGTAGCCTGCTGTGTCGTGTCTGCATCTCCTGCTACCAGATAAGAATTTTTCTTCTTTTGTGTTGTTGCTATATTTTTGCATTTTGTCCTGAACTTCTTTGGGGGCCTTCTGGGTCCCCTCCGGGGGCTTCTGCCTTCTCAGTTTGGTTCAGCCACTGAGTTTTGTTCTTTTGCTTTTTCCAGTTTTTTCAGTGGCTGCTGTTTTGATTTTGTTACACCAGAGAGCTAATTTAGGTGGTAGAGGTCGTGTGATCTCAGGTGATTTTGAAATTAGTAGAGTTGGTGTTTTTCAGGGTTTTCTGGGATTGCAGTAAGTACCCTTCCTGTCCTTTTCTATTTAGATAGTTTGGGCCCCAGCGTTTGCTCATTCTATTTTCTTTCTGTGTCAGTATTTCCTCTTGTCTAACCGCCATTACATGTTTGGGGGCTTTCTATTATCTTTGGGGTTCTGCTCCGGGGCAGATAGCTTTCCTATTTCTATCTTTAGATGTAGTTAGTTTCTCAGGCTGTGACGAGGCGTCTAGGACCAACGTAGGAACGCTCCACGGCTGCCTCTAGTTGTGGTGGTTAGTCAGGGTACTGCAATCCCATAGATTCCAACTGCTCTGGTGTATTGCCTTTTTTACCTGCACTCCTCAGCTACCGAAACATAACAATTCTGTCTCCATGGCTAAACTGCAAGTGTTGGGCGCTTTGACTGCCATTCCATGGTGTCTGTTTACCATTACTCACATTTAGTGATGTCCGCAGATAGGTTAACTCGACTGGAAAAGAGCACGTTTGAAGAGTCCAGTAGAGGGTTTATTCTCAGCTGAATCCTTGCATAATGTACAGTTACAGTAGGTAAAAAGAGACCTTCCTTATACAGAGCTGTATAAAACATGTGTCTCCGAGATGAAGATAGACTCAAAGATGGAGAAGAAGGGAGGGGTTACAGAAATGAGAGTCACATGCAAGGGGGAGGAGAGAACTTCTTAAAGGGACAGATCTATACACAGCAATGTTCCATGACATCCTAGAAACCTGGAAGACAAGAAAGAAAACACAACATGCTAAATTAAACTGTAACAGTTGTAAGTCTAATTCTTGGTTGCTGACATGAAGTCCTCAATGGTTGGATAGTCCAAGTCCATAGGAGAACCTATCTACAGGTTGGGGAAGCCTCAACATGCAAACACTTCCACCAACCCAAACAATCCAAAGGTGAAAGTTGTATGACGGTATGCTCTCCGTCGTGAGATGTGTCCAGTAGAAATATCTTTCATCTGAAGTCCTCCTTTGGTAGAAGCAGTTCAAGTTCGGTGACAGGGCAAAGGAAAACTCGTGATGAACCACCTTTTGTTACCTTGACTTCCACCTTTCGGGTCTTTCCATCCTCACTGGGCATAGCCTTGGTGATAAGACCCATTGGCCAGTCATTGTGATGAGCTTCTTTGTCTTTTAGGAGGACGAGGTCTCCTTTTTGGAGGTTAGGTTTTGCTGTCTGCCATTTGTGACGGCTCTGGAGTAGATGCAGGTATTCGGTCTTCCAACGGTGCCAAAAGACATTAGACAGGTGTTGTACCTGCTTCCACTGACGTCTGTACATATCATTATGGCTGAAATTTCCAAGAGGAATTGTGGCGGTTCCAATTTTCTGTGTAAGAAGAGTTGCTGGTGTAAGGGTCATTGGGGCATCAGGGTCTGACGATACCGGTACCAGCGGTCTGGCATTTATTATTGCAGACACTTCCGCGAGGAAAGTGACCAAGACTTCATGGGTGAGTGGCATTCTTCGTGCTATTCCAATCATGCGTTCCCAGGATCCTCCCATATGTGATGAATGTGGAGGATTGAACACCCAAGAGCACCCATTATTAGTGTTGAGTAGAGTTGAGCGATACTTTCCGATATCCAAAAGTATCGGAATCGGAATGGTATCGCCGATACCATTAAAATATCGGCGATACCCGATACCGATACCGGAAATCCAATGTAAGTCTATGGGAACAAAATATCGTAACTAAAAAAACCTCTTTCTTTCCTTGTAAACACTAAATATACACACATAGAATACATATATATATATATATATATATATATATATATACATGTCATTGTGACATATATATATATACATATATTTATAGTTTATACACTTCTACATAGTAAAATAGCCTCTGATTCAATTGCCGGGTAAAACCGGCTTTTGTGAAAAGACAGAAGCACCCGACATGAAATGACACTTGGTTTACATAGAGTTAACCATGTCTTTTCATGTAGTTTGATATCTGATTTGCACAAACAATTACATGAGTGTAAAGGGTATGCCACACTAAACAATATCGCTAACGGGATCGCTAAAAAACGTCACTATTTAGCGATCCCGTTAGCGATGTTGTTCAGTGCGGCAGCTTCCAGCGACGAGCTTCCTGCTGTGATCTCGCTCGTCGCTGGAATCGCTCCGGACCCTATTTCATCGCTGGCGCTCCCGCTGGGTAAGTATCTTATCGCTGTGTGGCACCTTTTCTTAGCGATTTAGCGGTACTTTTGTACCGCTAAAGTCGTTAAGAAGATCGCTAACGGCGATAGCGTCGTTAACTATATCGCTAAATGTGGCCGCATTTAGCGATATAGAAACAATCCCGCTAGCGATCTCATTAGTATGCAACGCTAACGAGATCGCTAGCGGATTGCTTAGTGTGGCAGTACCTTAAGTGTGAAAAATTTCACACCTGTAGAGGTTAATTAAAGGTATAAATTCGTTGTAAAAAAAACGGACTTTTTTGCTACGAATTTACACCTTTAATTAACCCCTACAGGTGTGAAATTTTGCACACTTACACTCATGTAATTGTTTGTGCAAATCAGATATCAAACTACATGAAAAGACATGGTTAACTCTATGTAAACCAAGTGTCATTTCATGTCGGGTTCTGCATTTTCACAAAAGCCGGCAATTGAATTAGCGGCTATTATACTATGTAGAAGAGTATGAACTATAAATATATATATATATGTGTCACAAACTCAATGACATGTATATATATATATGAGGTGTAAAATTGCTGAAAAAAAATGCGTGGGCTCCCGCCCTATTTTCGCAACCAGACAGACAAAGCCAGTGAGTGGGGGCAGATAATAATAGCCCAGAGAGGGACCATTATTTTTGCCCCCCCCCCGGCTACTAACATCTGCCCCCAGACACCCCAGAAAGGGCAAATCTCTAATTAGATTTGCCCTTTCTGGCACTTTGCCCGTCTATTCCCATTGCCCTGTAGCGGTGGTGAATGGGTTAATAAGGGGTTAAAATGACCTTGCAATTGAAAGGTCACTTTAAGCCAGGTTAATAATTGAGAGCTGTCAATTAGACAACTATCAATTATTAATTCTATTGTATGAAAGAAAAATCAAACACACACACTTTAATAAAAAAGAAGTTTAATGAAATAATCACACAGTTTTTGACCACATTTTATTTACCTGCTAAAACCATTTCCTGTAATAAAAATAAAATAATAAAGCAAAATTATTCTTACCTATCCCATGCACAGTCAGGTCCCACGGTGTAATCCTTCAGAAAGGGTTAATGTTTACTGCAGGGACCGCAGCTAATGCTGCAGCCTCACAGTAAACCCCCAAATGAATGAGCTCCTCTCCTGGCTGACAGGAGAGGAAGTGGAAAGCTTAATTGATTGCTTTCCACTTTCACTTCAGGTCAGCCAGGGACACCATCAGTGACGTCAGAGGGAACTGATTAACAAAAATAGGGGTTCCCTTCGAAAAAAAAATGGCGTGGGGTCCCCCTATTTTTGTTAACCAGCCAGATGAAGCAGACCGCTGAGGCCTGGATTTTCAGGCTGTTAAGGAGCCAAGATCCATGGACCTTGCCAGCCTGATAATACCAGGCCACAGCAGTCTGCATATCTTGGCTGATTAACAAAAATAGGGGATCCCCTCGAAAAAAATTGGCGTGGGTCCCCCCTATTTTTGTTAACCAGCCAGATGAAGCAGACCGCTGAGGCCTGGATTTTCAGGCTGTTAAGGAGCCAAGATCCATGGACCTTGCCAGTCTGATAATACCAGGCCACAGCAGTCTGCATATCTTGGCTGATTAACAAAAATAGGGGATCCCCGCGAAAAAAATTAGCGTGGGGTCCCCCCTATTTTTGTTAACCAGCCAGATGAAGCAGACCGCTGAGGCCTGGTTTTTCAGGCTGGTAAGGATCCAATATCCATGGACCTTGCAAGCCTGATAATACCAGGCCACAGCAGTCTGCTTAGCTTGGCTGGTTAACAAAAATAGGGGATCCCCTCGAAAAAAAAACGGCGTGGGATCCCCCCTATTTTTGTTAACCAGCCAAGTAAAATGCAGACTGCTGCGGCCTGGTATTAAAAGACTGTCAAGGCCCATGGATTTTGGCCCTCAACAGCCTGATAATACCAGGCTACAGCAGCCCCACATTTGGCGCATCAAAAGATGTGCCAATTGTGGCACTTTACCCGGCTCTTCCCACTTGCCCTGTAGCGGTGGCAAGCGGGGTAATAAGGGGTTAATGTCACCGTTGATTGCACGGTGACAATAAGCCCGGTTAATAATGGAGAGGCGTCAATAAGACACCGATCCATTATTAATCCCAAAGTTTTTAAATGTTTAAAAAAAAGACACAGCAAGAAAAAAGTCTTTTAATGAAATAAAAGAGACAACACAGTTTTCATTTCTTTTATTACACTCTCATTCCTGCGACGCCATCGATCTCCTGTAAAAAAAGAAAAAAAAACAAACCAACAGTATATCACCTGTCCGACGCAGTCCATAGTAACGAGTGTCCCACGACGATCCAGCTCTGCTACATCGGAATGCCAGGCAGAGCCTGACATCCCGGCGCAGCACAGCTGATTACCTGCTTCTCCGGCGGTGACGTCATCGGACTGCTTTACGGCCGCGATTACCCAGCAGTCACTGCAGTTATCGCGAGAAACTGCATGTGACCGCCAGGGAGAAGAGGATGGCGGCCATCAAGCAGTCCGGGATGTGACCGCCGGAGATCTTCTGCCGTGTAAGTGCCGCTGACTCCTGACAGACCCGACCGACGGACACTGACAGTGACAGTGACATTCCGATTCCGGTATCCGATATGACGAAAATATCGGTACTCGGAATCGGAATTCCGATACAGCCAATATCGGCCGATACCCGATATTTGCAGTATCGGAATGCTCAACCCTAGTGTTGAGCGATACTGCCCCATATCCCAAAATATCGGATCGGATTGGATCGGCCCGATACTCAGAAAGTATCGGGTATCGCCGATCCGATACCGGAAACCCAATGCAAGTCAATGGGACAGAAATATCGTAATTAAAAAAACCTCTTTCTTTCCTTGTAAACACTAGATATACACACATAGAATACATATATATATATACATGTCATTGTGACATATATATACATATATTTATAGTTCATACACTTCTACATAGTAAAATAGCCTCTGATTCAATTGCCGGGCAGTGCCGGCTATTGTGAAATTACAGAAGCACCCGACATGAAATGACACATGGTTTACATAGAGTTAACCATGTCTTTTCATGTAGTTTGATATATGGTTTTCACTAACAATTACATGAGTGTATGTGTGCAACATTTGACACATGTAGGGGTTAATTAAAGGTGTAAATTCGTTGTAAAAAAACACATTTTTTTGCTACGAATTTACACCTTTAACCCCTTCACCCCCAAGGGTGGTTTGCACGTTAATGACCGGGCCAATTTTTACAATTCTGACCACTGTCTCTTTATGAGGTTATAACTCTGGAACGCTTCAACGGATCTTCGCGATTCTGGGACTGTTTTCTCGTGACATATTGTACTTCATGTTAGTGGTAAAATTTCTTCGATATAACTTGCGTTTATTTTTGAAAAAAACACAAATATGGCGAAAATTTTTAAAATTTTGCAATTTTCAAACTTTGAATTTTTATTCCCTTAAAACAGAGAAATATATCACACAAAATAGTTAAGAAATAACATTTCCCACATGTCTACTTTACATCAGCACAATTTTGGAACCAAAATTTTTTTTTGTTAGGAAATTATAAGGGTTAAAAGTTGACCAGCGATTTCTCATTTTTACAGCAAAATTTACAAAGCCATTTTTTTTAGGGACCACCTCACATTTGAAGTCACTTTGAGGGGTCTATATGGCAGAAAATACCCAAAAGTGACACCATTCTAAAAACTGCACCCCTCAAGGTACTCAAAACCACATTCAAGAAGTTTATTAACCCTTCAGGTGCTTCACAGTAACTAAAGCAACGTGGAAGGAAAAAATGAATATTTTACTTTTTAGCCACAAAAATTATCTTTTACAAACTTTTTTTTTATTTTCACAAGGGTAAAAGGAGAAAATGGACAGATAAGGTTGTTATGCAATTTCTCCTGAGTACGCCAATACCCCATATGTGGGGAAAACCACTGTTTGGGTACACGGCAGAGCTCGTAAGGGAAGGAGCGACGTTTGACTTTTTCAAACTAAAATTGGCTGGAATTTAGATTGGATGCCATGTCGCGTTTGGAGAGCCCCTGATGCGCCTAAACAGTGGAAACCCCCCACAAGTGACACCATTTTGGAAACTAGACCCCCTAAGGTACTTATCTAGATCTGTTGTGAGCACTTTGAACCCTCAAGTGTTTCACAAAAGTTTATAAAGCCTGGGTGTGAAAAAAAAAAAATCAATTTTCCACAAAAATGATTTTTTAGTCCCAAATTTTTGAATTTTCCCAAGGAAATTGGACCCCAAAAGTTGTTGTCCAATTTGTCCTGAGTACGCTGATACCCCATATGTGGGGGGGGAACTGTTTGGGCGCACGGCAGGGCTTGGAAAGGAAGTAGTAAAGTTTTGGAATGCAGACGTTAATGGGGTCATGTTCCGTTTGCAGTGCCCCAGATGAGCCTAAACAGTAGAAACCCCCCACAAGTGACCCCATTTTGGAAACTAGACCCCCTAAGGAACTTATCTAGATCTTTGGTGAGCACTTTGAACCCCCAAGTGCTTCACACAAGTTTATAATGCCCGGGCATGAAAATAAAAAATCCTATTTTTTTTCCCACAAAAATTATCTTTTAGTCACTAATTTTTTATTTTCCCAAGGTAACAGGAGAAATTGGACCACATAAGTTGTTGTACAATTTGTCCTGAGTACGCTGATACCCCATATGTGGGGGGGAACCACTGTTTGGGCGCACGGCAGAGCTCGGAATGGAAGGAGCACCATTTGACTTTTTCCAACCAAAATTGGCTGGAATTGAGTTTGGATGCCATGTTGCATTTGGAGAGCCCCTGATGTGCCTAAACAGTGGAAACCCCCCACAAATGACCCCATTTGGGAAACTAGACCCCCTAAGGAACTTATCTAGATTTTTGATGAGCAATTTGAACCCCCAAGTGCTTCACACAAGTTTATAACGTAGAGCCGTAAAATTTAAAAATCATATTTTTTCCACAAAAATGATCTTTTCACCCCAATTTTTATTTTTCCAAGGGTAACAAGACTCCAAAAGTTATTGTGCAATTTGTACTGAGTGCGCTGATACCCCATATGTGGGGGTAAACCACTGTTTGGGTGCATGGCAGAGTTTGGAAGGGAAGGAGCGCCGTCTGACTTTTTCAACGCAGAATTGGCTGGACGCCATGTCGTGTTTGGAGAGCTCCTGATCTGCCAAACAGTGGAAACCCCCATAAATGACACCATTTTGGAAACTAGACCCCTCAAGGAACTTATCTAGATGTGTGGTGAGAACTTTGAACCCCCAGGTGCTTCACAGAAGTTTATAACGCACAGCCGTAAAAATGAAAAAATCTTTTTTTTTTTTACAAAAATGATTTTTTCGCCCCCAATATTTTATTTTCACAAGGGTAACAGAGAAATTGGACCCCAAAAGTTGTTGTCCAATTTGTCCTAAGTACGCTGATACCCAATATGTGGGAGAAAACTACTGTATGGGCGCACGTCAGGGCTCGGAAGGGAAGTAGTGACGTTTTGGATTGCAGACTTTGATGGAATGGTCTGGGTGCGTCATGTCGCATTTGGAGAGCCCCTGATACGCCTAAACAGTGGAAACCCCCCACAAGTGACCCCATTTTGGAAAATAGACCCCACAAGGAACTTATCTAGATGTGTGGTGAGCACTTTGAACCCCGAAGTGCTTCACAGAAGTTTATAACGCAGAGCCGTAAAAATAAAAAATCTTTTTTTTTTTTGCAAACATTATTTTTTCGCCCCAATATTTTATTTTTACAAGGGTAACAGGAGAAATTGGACCCCAAAAGTTGTTGCCCAATTTGTCCTGAGTACGATGATACCCAATATGTGGGAGAAAACTACTGTATGGGTACACGTTGGGCTCGGAAGGGAAGTAGTGACGTTTTGGATTGCAGACCTTGATGGAATGGTCTGGGGGCGTCATGTCGCATTTGGAGAGCCCCTGATGCGCCTAAACAGTGGAAATCCCCAACAAGTGACCCCATTTTGGAAAATAGACCCCACAAGGAACTTATCTAGGTGTGTGGTGAGCGCTATGAAGCCCCAAGTGCTTCACAGAAGTTTATAATGTACAGCCGTAAAAACAAAAAAATAATTTTTTTTGTACAAAAATGATATTTTCGCCCCCAGTTTTTTATTTTCCCAAGGGTAACAGAAGAAATAGGACAAATTGCACAATAACTCTTGGGGTCCAGAGTACGCTGATACCCCATATGTGGGGATAAACTACTGTTTGGACGCATGGCAGAGCTCAGAAGTGAAGGAGCACCGTTTGACTTTTTCAACGCAGAATTGGCTGGAATTGAGATCAGACGCCATGTCACATTTGGAGAGCCCCTGATGTGCCTAAACAGCGGAAACCCCCCAATTCTAACTCCAACCCTAACCCCAACACACCCCTAACCCTAGTCCCAACCCTAACCACAAACCTAACTCTAACACACCCCTAATCCCAACCCTAACCCTAATCCTAACTTTAGCGCCAACCCTAACCCTAACTTTAGCCGCAACCCTAACCCTAACCCTAATGGGAAAATGGAAATAAATACATTTTTTTAATTTTATTATTTTTCCCTAACTAAGGGGGTGATAAAGGGGGGTTTGATTTACTATTTATAGCGGGTTTTTATGATTGGCAGCTGTCACGCTAAAAGACGCTTTTTATTGCAAAAATAGTTTTTTGCATCGCCACATTTTGAGAGCTATAATTTTTGCATATTTTGGCCCACAGAGTCATGTGAGGTCTTATTTTTTTGCGGTACGAGTTGACGTTTTTATTTGTACCATTTTTGAGCAGGTGACATTTTTTGATCGCTTTTTATTTCGATTTTTGGGAGGTTAGAATGAACAAAAATCAGCAATTCATGAATTTCTTTTGGGGAGGCGTTTTTATTGTTCCGCGTGTGGTAAAATTGATAAAGCAGTTTTATTCTTCGGGTCAGTACGATTATGGCGATACCTCATTTATATCATTTTTTTATGTTTTGGCGCTTTTATAGAATAAAAACAATTTTATATAAAAAATAATTATTTTTGCATCGCTTTATTCTGCGAGCTATAACTTTTTTATTTTTTCGCTGATGATGCTGTATGGCGGCTCGTTTTTTGCGGGACAAGATGACGTTTTCAGCGGTACCATGTTTATTTATATCGGTCTTTTTGATCGCGCGTTATTCCACTTTTTGTTCGGCGGTATGATGATAAAGCATTGATTTTTTGCTTCGTTTTTTTTTTTTTTTTTTAAGGGTTCACTAAAGGGGTTAACTAGTGGGACAGTTTTATAGGGGGGGTCGTTACGGACGCGGCGATACCAAATATGTGTACTTTTATTGTTTTGTTTTTTTTATTTACAGGAAGAAATGAATTTATTGGGGAATATTTTTTTTTTTTATTTATTTTGGATTTTTTTTTATAACATGTTTATTTTTATTTTTTTTAACTTTTTTACTTTGTCCCAGGGTGGGACATCACTGTATTTTATCAATCGCTGGTGTGACAGTGTGCACAGCACTCTGTCACACCAGCGATCGCTCAGGCAGTGCAGCAGGCTTCTCAGTGCCTGCTCTCAGCAGGCACTGAGGAAGCCGCCTCCCTCCAGGACCCCGGCGCCATCTTGGATCCGGGTCCTGGGAGGGAGGAACCCTCAGAACAGCGCGATCACATCGCGCTGGTCTGAGGGTCTCAGGGGGCGCACAGGGAGCCCCCACCCTGCGCGATCCTCCCCTGTGCCCCCAGTACACCGCGATCATGTTTGATCGCGGTGTGCTAGGGGTTAATGTGCCGGGAGCGGTCCGTGACCGCTCCTGACACACAGTCACGGGTGTCAGCTGTGATAATCAGCTGACACCCGGCGGCGATTAGCTGCGCTCCCCTCAGGAGCGCAGCTGATCGCCTATGACGTACTATCCCGTCCATGGGCAGAATGGCACGGGTTTTATGACGGGATAGTACGTTAATGTCAGAGAGGGGTTAATAGTAATCGTCTTAAAAAATATCAGCATGCTAGGTTGTGAATTAATTAACCCTTACATGTGTCAAATTTTGCACACATACACTCATGTAATTGTTAGTGAAAACACATATATCAAACATACATGAAAATGACATGGTTAACTCTATGTAAACCATGTGTCATTTCATGTCGGGTTCTGTAATTTTCACAAAAGCCGCAATTGAATTAGCGGCTATTATACTATGTAGAAGTGTATGTACTATAAATATATATATATTTAATAATATAATGAATGTTCACAAATTCAATGACTATATATATATATATATATATATGAGGTGTAAAATTGTTGAAAAAAAATGCGTGGCTCCCGCCCTATTTTCTCAACCAGACAGACAAAGCCAGCGAGTGGGGGCAGATAATAATAGCCCAGAGAGGGACCATTATTTTTGCCCCCCCCTGGCTACTAACATCTGCCCCCAGACACCCCAGAAAAGGCAAATCTATAATTAGATTCGCCCTTTCTGGCACTTTGCCCGTCTATTCCCATTGCCCTGTAGCGGGGCGAATGGGTTAATAAGGGGTTAAAGCCACCTTGCTATTGAAAGGTGACTTTAAGCCAGGTTAATAATTGAGAGCTGTCAATTAGACAACTATCAATTATTAATCCTATTGTATGAAATAAAAATAAAACACACACACTTTAATTAAAAATCATTTTAATGAAATAAACACACAGTTTTGACCATATTTTATTTTACTGCCATTCCTTGCAAAGCCCTTGTTCACCTGTAATAAAAATAAAATAATAAAGCAACATTATTCTTACCTATCCGATGTTCAGTCAGGTCCCCCGATGTAATCCTTCTGAAAGGGTTAATGTTTACTGCAGGACCGCAGCTAATGCTGACAGCCTCACAGTAAACCCCCGACTGAATCATTCCTCTCCTGGCTGACAGGAGAGGAAGTGGTTAGCATAATTGATTGCTTCCCACTTTCACTTCAGGTCAGCCAGGGACACCGCACTGCATCAGTGACGTCAGAGGGAATCCCGGCTGACCTGAAGTGAACTGATTAACAAAAATAGGGATCCCCTCGAAAAAAAAATGGCGTGGGGTCCTCCCTATTTTTGTTAACCAGCCAGATAAAGCAGACTACTGAAGCCTGGTTTTTCAGGCTGTTAAGGAGCCAATATCCATGGACCTTGCAAGCCTGATAATACCAGGCCACAGCAGTCTGCTTATCTTGGCTGGTTAACAAAAATAGGGGATCCCCTCGAAAAAAAATGGCGTGGAGTCCCCCCTATTTTTGTTAACCAGCCAGATGAAGCAGACTGCTGAGGCCTGGTTTTTGAGGCTGGTAAGGATCCAATATCCATGAACCTTGCAAGCCTGATAATACCAGGCCACAGCAGTCTGCTTAGCTTGGCTGGTTAACAAAAATAGGGATCCCCTCGAAAAAAAAATGGCGTGGGGTCCCCCTATTTTTGTTAACCAGCCAAGTAAAAAGCAGACTGCTGCGGCCTGGTATTAAGAGACTGTCAAGGCCCATGGATTTTGGCCCTCAACAGCCTAAAAATACCAGGCTGCAGCAGCCCCACAATTGGCGCATCCAAAGATGCGCCAATTGTGGCACTTTACCCGGCTCTTCCCACTTGCCCTGTAGCTGTGGCAAGCGGGGTAATAAGGGGTTAATGTCACCTTTGATTGAACGGTGACAATAAGCCCGGTTAATAATGGAGAGGCGTCAATAAGACACCGATCCATTATTAATCATAGTTTGTAAATTTTTAAAAAAATACACAGCCAGAAAAAAGTCTTTTAATGAAATAAAACACCACACAGTTTTCATTATTTTTATTGTACGCTCATCCTGTGATGCCATCGTTCTCCTGTCAAAAAAAACAAAAATAACAAACCAACACAAATACCCCCTCTGCGACGCAGTCCAATATCACGAGTGTCCCACGACGAGTCCAGCTCTGCTACATCTGCATGCCAGGCTGAGCCTGACATCCACATAGAGCAGAGCTGCTTACCTGAGGAGGTTCCCCGGCAGTGACGTCATCGGACTGGTTTACTGCCAGCTGTCACGAGAGTACAGCTGGCCGAGATTACCCAGTACCCGGCAGTCACTGCAGTTATCGCGAGAAGCTGCACGTGACCGCTAGGGAGAGGGTAATGGCCGGCCTGGATGGATGGATGAACGTGACCGCCGGGGATCTTCTGCCAGGTAAGTTCTGCTGACACCTGACAGACCCGACCGACACTGACAGTGACACTTTCGGGAAGTTCCTGTGTCACGTACTTCGTTCTGTGACACAGGAACTCCCCATAGACTTTAGAGGAAAACTCTGATTCCGGTATCCGATATGACAAAAATATCGGATCTCAGAATCGGAATTCCGATACAGCGAATATCGGCCGATACCCGATATTTGCAGTATCGGAATGCTCAACACTACCCATTATCAGTCAAGAAATGATCAAGCTGAAGTTCTTTGCAGGCTCCTATGAAATTAGTGCCGCAGTCAGACCTGAGTTGTTTATCTGGTCCCCGGATAGAAAAGAACCTTCTGAGAACGTTGATGAAGCTAGAAGAGTCCATAAACTCGATCACCACAATATGAACTGCATGGATGCTAAGACAGGTAAACAGCATGGCCCATTGTTTACTGCTTGCGGCTCCACCATGGGTCCTTCTCGTAACAACCGACCATGGGCCAAAAACCTCTACCCCGACATATGAGAATGGCTGGTCTGTACTTAACCGATCAGCTGGAAGATTTGACATCTGCTGATGTTGGAGCTTCCCTCTCAACTTTTGGCACTTAACTCCTCTCTGACATCTGACGTACTATCCCGTCCATAAAACCCGTGACAATCTGACCACCGACGGGATAGTACGTCATAGCGATCAGCTGCGCTCCTGGGAGGAGCGCAGCTGATCGCCGCCGGGTGTCAGCTGATTATCACAGCTGACACCCGGGACTGTGTGCCAGGAGAGGTCACGGACCGCTCCCGGCACATTAACCCCTTGCACACCGCGATCAAACATGATCGCGGTGTACTGGGGGCACAGGGGAGCATCGCGCAGGGAGAGGGCTCCCTGTGCGCCCCCCTGAGACCCTCAGAACAGCGCGATGTGATCGCGCTGTTCTAAGGGCTTCCTCCCTCCCAAGACCCGGATCGAAGATGGCGCCGGGGTACTGGAGGGAGGCGGCTTCCTCAGTGCCTGCCGAGAGCAGGCACTGAGAAGCCTGCAGCGCTGCCTGTGAGATCGCTGGTCTCACAGAGTGCTGTGCACACTGTGAGACCAGCGATCTGACATTTTACAGTGATGTCCCACCCTGGGAAAATGTAAAAAAGTAAAAAAAATAAAAATAAACGTGTAAAAAAAAAATTCCAAAATAAATTAAAAAAAAAAAAAAAATATTCCCCAATAAATTCATTTCTTCCTGTAAATAAAAAAAATAAAACAATAAAAGTACACATATTTGGTATCGCCGCGTCCGTAATGACCCCCCCTATAAAACTGTCCCACTAGTTAACCCCTTTTGTGAATCCCTTTAAAAAAAAAAATAAAAACAAAGCAAAAAATCAGTGCTTTATCATCATACCGCTGAACAAAAAGTGGAATAACACGCGATCAAAAAGACCGATATAAATAAACATAGTACCGCTGAAAACATCATCTTGTCCCGCAAAAAACAAGCCATCACACAGCATCATCAGTGAAAAAATAAAAAAGTGATAGCTCGCAGAATAAAGCGATGCAAAAATAATTATTTTTTATATAAAATTGTTTTTATTCTATAAAAGCGCCAAAACATAAAAAAATGATATAAATGAGATATCGCCGTAATCGTACTGACCCGAAGAATAAAATGCTTTATCAATTTTACCACACGCGGAACGGTATAAACGCCTCCCCCAAAAGAAATTCATGAATTGCTGATTTTTGTTCATTCTAACCTCCCAAAAATCGAAATAAAAAGCGATCAAAAAATGTTACATGCTCAAAAATAGTACCAATAAAAACGTCAACTCGTACCGCAAAAAATAAGACCTCACATGACTCTGTGGGCCAAAATATGCAAAAATTATAGCTCTCAAAATGTGGTGATGCAAAAACTATTTTTTGCAATAAAAAGCGTCTTTTAGCGTGACAGCTGCCAATCATAAAAACCCGCTATAAATAGTAAATCAAACCCCCCTTTATCACTCCCTTAGTTAGGGAAAAATAATAAAATTACAAAAATGTATTTATTTCCATTTTCCCATTAGGGTTATGGTTAAGGTTAGGGTTGCGGCTAAAGTTAGGGTTAGGGTTGGCGCAAAAGTTAGTATTAGGGTTATGGTTGGGATTAGGGATAGGGGTGTGTTAGGGTTAGGCTTGTGGTTAGGGTTGGGACTAGGGTTAGGGGTGTGTTGGGGTTAGGGTTGGAGTTAGAATTGGGGGGTTTCCGCTGTTTAGGCACATCAGGGGCTCTCCAAATGTGACATGGCGTCTGATCTCAATTCCAGCCAATTCTGCGTTGAAAAAGTCAAACGGTGCTCCTTCCCTTCTGACCTCTGCCATGCGCCCAAACAGTAGTTTACTCCCACATGGGGTATCAGCGTACTCTGGACCCTAAGAGTTATTGTGCAATTTGTCCTATTTCTTCTGTTACCCTTGGGAAAATAAGAAACTGGGGGCAAAAATATAATTAAAAAAAAAAAAAAATGATTTTTTTTATTTTTACGGCTGTATGTTATAAACTTCTGTGAAGCACTTGGGGCTTCATAGCGCTCACCACACATCTAGATAAGTTCCTTGTGGGTCTATTTTCCAAAATGGGGTCACTTGTGGGGGGTTTCCACTGTTTAGGCACATCAGGGGCTCTCCAAATGCGACATGACGCCCCCAGACCATTCCATCAAAGTCTACAATCCAAAACGTCACTACTTCCCTTCTGAGCCCCAACGTGTACCTATACAGTAGTTTTCTCCCACATATTGGGTATCATCGTACTCGGGACAAATTGGACAACAACTTTTGGGATCCAATTTCTCCTGTTACCCTTGTGAAAATAAAATATTGGGGATGAAAAAATCATTTTTGTAAAAAAAAAAAAAAAAATTTTATTTTACGGCTGTACGTTATAAACTTCTGTGAAGCACTTGGGGTTCAAAGTGCTCACCACACATCTAGATAAGTTCCTTGAGGGGTCTAGTTTCCAAAATTGGGGTCATTTGTGGGGGGTTTCCACTGTTTAGGCAGATCAGGAGCTCTCCAAACACGACATGGCATCCAGCCAATTCTGCGTTGAAAAAGTCAAACGGCACTCCTTCCCTTCCAAACTCTGCCATGCACCCAAACAGTGGTTTACCCCCACATATGGGGTATCAGCGTACTCAGGACAAATTGCACAATAACTTTTGGAGTCTTGTTACCCTTGGGAAAATAAAAATTGGGGTGAAAAGATCATTTTTGTGGAAAAAATATGATTTTTTAATTTTACGACTCTACGTTATAAACTTGTGTGAAGCACTTGGGGGTTCAAATTTCTCACCAAAGATCTAGATAAGTTCCTTAGGGGGTCTAGTTTTCCAAATGGGGTCACTTGTGGGGTGTTTCCACTGTTTAGGCACATCAGGGGCTCTCCAAATGCAACATGGCGTCCAATCTCAATTCCAGCCAATTTTGGTTGGAAAAAGTCAAATGGTGCTCCTTTCATTCCGAGCTCTGCCGTGCACCCAAACAGTGGTTCCCCCCCACATATTGGGTATCAGCGTACTCAGGACAAATTGGACAACAACTTTTGTGGTCCAATTTCTCCTGTTACCCTTGGGAAAATAAAAAATTAGTGACTAAAAATAATTTTTGTGGGAAAAAAATAGGATTTTTTATTTTCATGCCCGGGCATTATAAACTTGTGTGAAGCACTTGGGGGTTCAAAGTGCTCACCAAAGCTATAGATAAGTTCCTTAGGGGTCTAATTTCCAAAATGTGGTCACTTGTGGGGGGTTTCTACTGTTTAGGCTCATCTGGGGCACTGCAAACGGAACAAGACCCCCATCATCGTCTGCATTCCAAAATGTTACTACTTCCTTTCCAAGCCCTGCCGTGCGCCCAAACAGTTTCCCCCCCCCACATATTGGGTATCAGCGTACTCAGGACAAATTGGCCAACAACTTTTGGGGTCCAATTTCCTTGGGAAAAATCAAAAATTTGGGACTAAAAAATCATTTTTGTGGAAAATTGTTTCTTTTTTTTTTCACACCCAGGCATTATAAACTTTTGTGAAACACTTGGGGATTCAAAGTGCTCACAACAGGTCTAGATAAGTTCCTTAGGGGGTCTAGTTTCCAAAATGGTGTCACTTGTGGGGGTTTCCACTGTTTAGGCGCATCAGGGGCCCTCCAAACGCGACATGGCGTCCGATCTCAATTTCAGCCAATTTTAGTTTGAAAAAGTCAAACGGCGCTCCTTCCCTTATGAGCTCTGCTGTGCACACAGACAGTGGTTTTCCCCCACTTATGGGGTATTGGCGTACTCAGGAGAAATTGCACAACAACTTTATCTGTCCATTTTCTTCTTTTACCCTTGTGAAAATAAAAAAAAAGTTTGTAAAAGATCATTTTTGTGGCTAAAATGTTAAATATTCATTTTTTCCTTCCACGTTGCTTCAGCTCCTGTGAAGCACCTGAAGGTTAATAAACTTTTTGAATGTGGTTTTGAGTACCTTGAGGGTGCAGTTTTTAGAATAGTGTCACTTTTGGGTATTTTCTGCTATATAGACCCCTCAAAGTGACTTCAAATATGAGGTGGTCCCTAAAAAAAATGGCTTTGTAAATTTTGTTGTAAAAATGAGAAATCGCTGGTCAACTTTTAACCCTTATAATTTCCTAAGAAAAAAAAATTTTGATTCCAAAAATTGTGCTGATGTAAAGTAGACATGTGGGAAATGTTATTTCTTAACTATTTTGTGTGACATATTTCTCTGTTTTAAGGGAATAAAAATTCAAAGTTTGAAAATTGCAAAATTTTCAAAATTTTCGCCATATTTGCATTTTTTTCAAAAATAAACGCAAGTTATATCGAAGAAATTTTACCAATAACGTGAAGTACAATATGTCACGAGAAAACAATCTCAGAATCGCGCAGATCCGTTGAAGCGTTCCAGAGTTATAACCTCATAAAGAGACAGTGGTCAGAATTGTAAAAATTGGCCCGGTCATTAACGTGCAAACCACCCTTGGGGGTGAAGGGGTTAACACATCTGTGAAGCACGGAGGAGACACATCTCTTCATTCCCACGATCCATAAACCGGCTGATCTAATGGCACCTTCGGTGAGTTGTCTCCCTTGATGTTGCACTCGTTCATGATAGTGGCAAACCAATAGAGTAGCAATGTGAATTCGACCGGGAATGATCATAGGATTCTGCTCCTTACTCTATAATTTACATTTCCGTATATGACCACCAACTTTTAGTAGTTTATGATGATCGATCACTGGCTTCAATTCAAGTAATGTGCTGTTTTTGGATAAGCTGGTACCTCTTGTGATGCTGACAATTTCGTGACAATAATCTTCTTGTTGGACACACCCGATGATGATCTGTTCTGCATGTTCAATGTTGACAATAGTAGGGTGTCCCTTACACATGTGCCAGCCACGGCACTCTGATGATTTGTTGCTGCTAAAACAATGAGCAATGTGGAGAAGATGAGCTACGGCGGATGACCAGCTTGAGAATCGTTCAAACCAATGAGACCTTAGCTTCGGTTTTGGTATCACAGAAGTGTAGTGAGTAGAGATGGTTGGTCTGATTTCCTTGTCAGATTCTGGTTCTACCAGCTCATAAATGTTGCTGATGTCCTTTGAACAAGGGTCTTTGTACTTGGAGGCGACAGCCACATGTTGTCATTGAGCTTAGAAGCAGCTGAAAGTCTTGTTCCTCTGTTGGACGGATTCAGATCAGTGGGGATGTGATGCCACTGCTCAGGATAGAAAATGCTCTGATTCGTCCTACCCTATTGCTGACATAGATGTAGAATTGTTTTGTTTGATTGTATATGTAACCAAGCACCACTCTGCTGTCTGTGTAGAATATAAATGAGTCAATAGCAATGTCCAATTTATCCCTTATAACTTCTGCAATTTCTACTGCCAGTACGGCAGAACAAAGTTCAAGCCTTGGTGTGGAATGTGGGGTTTCGGAGTTAGTTTTGCCTTACCCAAGATGAACCCACAATGTACCCTGTTGCTGGATTTTGAAGCTTTCAGATAGGCCACTGCAGCTATAGCCTCTGTAGATGCATCAGAAAATTCAGTATGTGGACCTTGTGAGGAAAGGGACGCCGCCATCTTGTATAGGGCCTATACCAGCCTCCATTTTGTCGGTTCACAGAGCCACAGACTGCTAACTACACAGGGCCTGTTAGCATATTCAATACGAAAGGGTTTGATGTTCACTGGTAAGCAAAAGGGCTTTAGTATGCTAAGCAATTCAGGCCCCTGTTTGAATAAGAAGGTCACTAGTATGCTAAGTAATTCACCCCAAAACAGAGTTTTACAGCTCAATGTGAATAGCCAGGCCTGATTAGTATGCGTGCTTCAAAGTAGAGGCTTCAATTAGATTATACCTGCCAGCCTACCAGAAACACACGGAGGGGAGGGACCTAGCAGGTTTAAGAACTGTGGGCTATGGGCAGACTGGATCCATTTTCACACCGAAGCCAAGAAGATGGTCTAAGAAGGACCAAAGGGACAGATTTACCAAGGGAACAGCAGCACATGTTTTGGAGGACTGTCCAGCCACTAAGACTTTCACCTGGGGATCGCAGAGCTCCCTGCCTCCCCATGTCCATACAACCTGGTAATATTGATCTCTAGCTAATGCCTCTAAGCCTTGTATCATTATTGTTATATTTTACTCTGACTGCAAATCCATTGTAATTCAGTTGTATAGCTTACTGTATATTTCTGTAGTTATCTAGTGCACCCTTAAGGCAATTAAACCATAAAATTAATCTTGGGCTGATGCTTTTACTCTGATCACAAGTCTTAGAATACCCAGTGGGTAACATGACACCCTCCCCAGCGGCCATTTGCTCTAGGTGTAGTTCCCTTACTGACCTGAGAGACAAAGGGGGTGCCGGAGAACTGTGCCTGTGGAGTTACATCACATTGGTGACGTGGAAGGACGGGGGCGTCCTTCACATTTAGTGGCAGTGGTGGGATCAGAGTAATAGTGTGCATGGGACCCCTACTCCCACACACTAGAGACTACCAGTGGTACTTTCACTTCTGGGGTCTTAAGGTCAGCCCAGCACTAGACGGTCAGAGTGTAAATATAATAAGTTGTGTGCAAGGTCAGGGTTGCAGCTGTGTCAGTAACAAAGGTTCCCAAGATGGCGGAAGGCACCAGGAGTAGGGCAAAGGGGGAGCCAATGCTATGGTCTATGAGGGGTTCGATACCGATGAGGGGGAGCTCAGCCAGGGCTCCCCAAGGAGCCGACCCCGTGCTCAGTCTCAAGTGGACTGTCCACCCCCTGCCCAGTCCCAGCCTGTCCAGATCGGAGGCCCTTTTTCAAGCGGCTATGGCACAGCTCGAGGCTGGTAATGACGCCGCCATGACAGACTCCTGGTGGCGGCAGAGAAAGCAGCAGAGCAGGAGCAGCAGCAGCGGAGCAGCGGCGGCAGAGAGAGCAGCGGAGCGTGAGCATACAGAACGCCGTGAAGCTGCAGAGCGCAGGCACCGACTGGAGATGGCTCAGGCACGGGCCCCCGCTGGGTGCTCCAGCCCCACCGGAGACAAAGGCTCCCAAGGTCCAGGCGGAGGACTTTCCCCTGCTTGAAAAGGATGGAGACCTGGATTCCTTTCTGCTGGCCTTTGAGAGGACCTGCCTCCAACATCATCTGGCCCTGGATCAGTGGGCAAGGTACCTGACCCCCCGTTTGAGGGGTAAGTCCCTGGAAGTTTTGGGGGACTTACCTGCCGGGGAGGAGCAGGACTACAACAGCATCAAGCGGGCCCTGATCCAGCACTACAACCTCACCCCGGAGTCGTACCGCAGGAAGTTCAGGAGCCTGCAGCGGGGTTCAAAGGACACCTGGACATGCGCCTGCTGAGAGCTGCGGAGCACTGGACCTCGGGTCTAGAGCTCACTACCCGCCAGGAGGTCCAGGAACTGTTCGTCACGGAGCAGTTCTTGTGGAACTGCCCAGAGGACCTCCAGCAGTTCCTCCGTGACCGGAAATCAAAGGGGGCTTCTGCTACAGCCGCCCTGGCAGACAAGTATGCCAACAACAGGGCGCCGGAGCCAAAGAAGCCTGCCAGCAGCACCTGGAGAGGGGGTTAAGCCCAATCCTGCCCCGGCCCCATATCCAGCCCCCAGAGTGCAAGGGGTGTACCCCCCAGCTGCCCTCTCCAGGCCAGGAACAGAACCCAGACGTTGTCATAATTGCAATCAGCCAGGACACTTTAAGGCTGCGGCACCCAGCGACAGAAGGCCCCATCCCTGTCCCAGAAACCGTCCACTGTTTTGTGTGTGGGAGGGGGTGGTGGAGGTCCCTGGACAATTACAACCCGTCACCATCGGCACTCTCAGCGGTCATGGGACTGCGGGACACAGGCGCTGAACGAACCCTGGTACGTCCTGAGGTGGTGTCCCCTCAAGACTTGGTACCTGGGAAAACCCTTTCCGTCTCCGGAATTGTAGGCATTGAACCGGCGCTGCCCATTGCCAAGGTGTATTTGGACTGGGGCGCCGGGAGGGGGATGCGGGAGGTGGGAGTAACGCCAAATATTCCTGCAATGTGTTGCTTGGGACGATTTGGGGCGGCTAGTGTCCCAGTATGTGGCCACTGAACCCCCAAGTTCGGCTCCCCAAGAATGTCATGACTCTACTGTGAATGCTAATGTTACTGTATTGAATGTGCCTCCAACAGTGGAGAGGGAGTGAAACCTGATGGTAAGCCATGCACTGACACTACACACACAGGGCTCACAGTGAGGACAGGTGAGGAGGCTGCACGGGAGAGCTCAGAGGTGGGGGGAGGGGCTGCTATGGGCAGTGTAGGGCCCCTAAGTGAACCCAGCCTGCTGAGTTAGGGCCCCTGCAGGAAGAGGAACAGGCCTTGGGGGAGGGGCGTCCCGGAGAGGAGCCACCAGGTAAGACCCCAGGGCAGGAGTTCCCCACATGCGGGATGTCAGGAGGTCAGGGAAGTCTGCCTGACCCGGCGACTTGGTCAGGGGACGAGGGGAAGCAGGCACTACCCGTGGTCTCAGCGGTCGTGGCCGCTGTTACCAGGAGTGGGAGCGCCGGAGCCAAAGGGGCCTCACGGAAGTCCGACGGTTTACCCCTCTCCGACCAAGTGGCTGCCGAGTCAGACAGCGGCCAGGAGACAGATACCGGGGAACTGACAGAGGACATGGCAGTTTCATCAATTCTTGCCACATCAAGTCAGGGATTTCAGGCAGCGTTGGAAGCTGACACTAGCCTGAAGACTCTCAAGGAGCAGGCGGCACAGCCTCCCCTGGAGTCCGACCGCGAGTGGTCTGGGACCAGGGACGGCTGTATCGGGTAGCGGTCCAGCAGGGTTCACCGGAGGCGTGGCCCAGGGACCAGACAGTTAGTGTACCCCATCTGTTCAGGCGAATGTTGCGGATCGCACATGAGATTCCAATGGCCGGACACCTAGGGATCACTAAAACCAGGCCAGGCTAGCTCAGCATTTCTACTGGCCTGGAATGAGGACCGAGGTGATAGCCTACTGCCGTTCGTGTGACACCTGTCAGAGGGTGGGGAAGGCGGGGCCGCCACAAAGCCCCACTGGTAACTCTGCCCATCATCGAAGAGCCTTTCTTGAGGGTGGCTGTGGATCTCATTGGACCTCTGTCCACTCCCAGCCGCTCCGGGAAATGCTTCATACTAACGGTAGTGGACTATGCCACCCGGTACCCGGAGGCGGTAGCTTTGTCGTCATTCGGGCCGACAAAGTGGCCACTGCCTTACTGGAGATTTTCTCCAGAGTAAGGTTCCCCCAGGAAATGCTCACCGACCGAGGGACCCAGTTCATGTCGCAGCTGATGGAGTCTCTCTGTAAGCAGGTACAGGTGCAACATCTGGTGGCCAACCCGTATCACCCACAGACCAATAGCCTGTGTGAGCGGTTCAATGGCACCTTAAAGCAGATGCTGAAGATGTTGGTCGACTCCCACGGGAGAGACTGGGAGCGGTATCTCCCACACCTGCTGTTTGCCTACCGGGAGGTCCCACAGGCCTCAACGGGGTTCTCCTCCTTTGAGCTCCTGTACGGGCGACGTGTACGGGGGCCCTTGCTCTGGTGAAGGAAGCATGGGAAGGGGATTTAGCCACCCCTGGAGTGTCGGTCATTGAGTATGTCGTGCGCTTCCGGGACCAAATGATGGCCTTGACACGGCTGGTGCATGACAATATGGCCCAAGCCCAGTCTGACCAGAAGTGGTGGTATGACCAGAATGCTTGTGAGCGGACCTACCAGGTAGGTCAAAAGGTGTGGGTACTGGTCCCCGTACCTCAAAACAAGCTTCAGGCGGCCTGGGAGGGTCCATACCTCGTGCACGAGCAGCTCAATGCCGTCACCTACCTGGTCACCCTGGACCACGCCCGTGGAAGGAGGAAGGCCTTCCATGTGAACATGATGAAGGCCCATCATGAGCGGGAGGCTTATGCCCACCCAGTGTGCAACCTTCCAGAGGAAGGAGAGGCAGAAACCCTCCTGGATCTGCTCACCCAAGCCAAGGCGGGTGGATCCATCGAGGATGTGGGGGTTGGCCACCAGCTCTCGGAGGACCAATGTTCCCAGCTGGGGGTCACCCTACACCCCTTTCAGGAGCTGTTCAGCAGCCTGCCCGGAAGGACTGAGACAGCAGTCCATGACGTGGACACCGGCAATCACCCCCCAATCCGGCGTTCAGCATATCGGGTCTCTCTTGAGGTGCAGCAGCAAATGCGCCAAGAGATAGACGAGATGCTGAAGCTGAGGGTGATCCAAGCGTCCAACAGCGCGTGGGCTTCGCCTGTAGTCCTCGTCCCTAAAAAGGACCGAACTACGCGGTTCTGCGTGGACTACAGGGGGCTCAACGCTGTGTCGGTCACCGATGCGTACCCAATGCCGCGCATCGATGACCTGCTCGACCAGCTGGCCGAGGCCAAGTACCTGACCATCATGGATCTGAGCAGGGGGTATTAGCAGATTCCCCTGACCCCTAGGGCACTGGAACGCTCTGCCTTTATCACCCCATTCGGACTGTACGAATCCACGGTGATGCCCTTTGGCATGAAGAATGCCCCTGCCACTTTTCAGCGGATGGTCAACACGCTGCTCGAGGGACTGGAAGGGTATGCGGTGATAAAAGGCAGAGCGTTCCCGTGCCCTAGGGGTCAGGGGAATCTGCCAATACCCCCTGCTCAGATCCATGATGGTCAGGTACTTGGCCCCAGCCAGCTGGTCGAGCAGGTCATCGACATTGCCATCTTCAGTCCCACCTGGGAGGATCACCTAGAGCACCTGTCGCAGGTGCTCAGGCGGATCCAGCGAGCAGGCTTGACCATTAAGCCGGAAAAATGCCAGCTGGGTATGAGTGAGGTCCACTACCTGGGACATCGCATCCTGGCCCACCTCCAGGACCAAGAAGCAGGTGATGTCCTTCTTGGGTACTGCTGGGTACTATAGGAGGTTTGTTCCACACAATAGTGCCCTGGCCAAGCCCCTGACGGACCTCACCAAGAAAAGGCTGCCCGTCGCATTCGACTGGACAGTCGCCTGCGAGACAGCTTTCCAGGCGCTCAAGACCGCCCTTTCTAGTTCTACTCTACTACAGGCAGCTGACTTCACACGGCCGTTCTTAGTGCAGACCGACGCCAGCGACTTCGGCCTCGGTGCTGTGCTCAGCCAGGTTGACACTACGGGCCATGAACACCCCGTTTTGTACCTGAGCCGGAAGCTCCTGCCGAGGGAAGTGGCCTATTCCACGATGGAGAAGGAATGTCTGGCAATTGTGTGGGCCCTGCAGCGTCTGCAGCCATACTTGTACGGACGCCAATTCACCGTGGAAACAGACCACAACCCCTCAGCTTGTTACACACGGTCTCTGGGACGAATGGCATGTTGCTACGCTGGAGCCTCGCTCTCCAACAGTACCACTTCACCATTTGCCACAAAAGAGGCAGGGACCATGGTAACGCTGATGGGTTGTCCCGGCAAGGAGAGGGTGCGGTAGGGCGCACGGGGGAACACAGGAATGTGATACCCCTAGCGCCCTCAAAAGCAGGGAGGTGTGAGGAAAGGGACGCCGCCATCTTGTATAGGGCCTATACCAGCCTCCATTTTGTCGGTTCACAGAGCCACAGACTGCTAACTACACAGGGCCTGTTAGCATATTCAATACGACAGGGTTTGATGTCCACTGGTAAGCAAAATGGCTTTAGTATGCTAAGCAATTCAGGCCCCTGTTTGAATAAGAAGGTCATTAGTATGCTAAGTAATTCACCCCAAAACAGAGTTTACAGCTCAATGTGAATAGCCAGGCCTGATTAGTATGCGTGCTTCAAAGTAGAGGCTTCAATTAGATTATACCTGCCAGCCTACCAGAAACACACGGAGGGGAGGGACCTAGCAGGTTTAAGAACCGTGGGCTATGGGCAGACTGGATCCATTTTCACACAGAAGCCAAGAAGATGGTCTAAGAAGGACCAAAGGGACAGATTTACCAAGGGAACAGCAGCACATGTTTTGGAGGACTGTCCAGCCACTAAGACTTTCACCTGGGGATCGCAGAGCTCCCTGCCTCCCCATGTCCATACAACCTGGTAATATTGATCTCTAGCTAATACCTCTAAGCCTTGTATAATTATTGTTGTATTTTACTCTGACTGCAAATCCATTACTGACCTGAGAGACAAAGGGGGCGCCGGAGAGCTGTGCCTGTGGAGTTACATCACATTGGTGACGTGGAAGGATGGGGTGTCCTTCACAGACCTCTTTTAGGACTGCAGTTGAAAGGGACGTTAAGGAATAACAACGTGGGACATGAAGATGTTCTAAGATCTTTAAAGATTTCTTCCATGTTTCGCACCCTTGTTGTTTCTGGGATGGTAGTGGAGTGTCCCAATCTGTGTTCTCGGTGGTTAAATGTCTCAACAATATCTTGCCTTGAATAGTGATGGGTGCTATAAATCCAAGAGGATCGTAAATGTTGTTGACCACAGACAAGACTCCTCGTTTGGTGAAAGGCTTATCGCAGGCCAACACCTGGAATATGAACTTGTCCTGTTTAATTTCCCACAACAGACCAAAACTACGTTGCATGGAAAGAACATCAAAATCCAGATCAAGGTCCTTCAGGCTTGTTGCATGTCTTCGATTGGGAATGCTTTCATTACCTTCTGATTGTTGGAGATAATCTTGTGCAGTCTGAGGTTTGCTGCTTACAGCATTTCCTGTGTTCTGGACAGCAGATCAATTGCTTCTTCACTTCTGGGCAAAGACTTAAGTCCGTCATCAACGTAGAAGTTCCTTTCCACAGATAGACGAGCATCCGATCCATACTCTCTCTCACCTTGTTGGGCTGTCCGTCTCAGTCCATAGATTGCCATAGCAGGTGAGGGGCTGTTGCCGAAGACGTGTACCTTCATCCGATAATCTATTACCTCACTGTGCCATGGGAACCTGAGGTAGTTCCTACTGTCTTCCCTCACAATGAAACAGTGAAACATTTGTTGGATGTCGGCCATTACTGCAACAGGTTCTTGTCTGAAGCGAACCAGTACTCCTATGAGAATGTTGTTCAGGTTGGGTCCGGTGAGGAGCAGGTTACTGAGAGAGAAACCTTCATACTGAGCACTGGAGTCAAACACCACTCTGATTTGATTGGGTTTGCGAAGATGGTAGACACCAAAGGATGGAAGACACCAGCATTCTTCTCCTTCCTTTACTTGTGGAGCAGGCTCCGCATGATCTCTATCAAATATATTCTGCTTGAAGTTGATGAAATGTTTTTCAATCTCTGGTTTCTTCTTTACACCATGTTCCAAATTATTATGCAAATTGGTTTTAAGTGTCATAGCGTTTTTTGTTTTTTTTGTAAATGAAACCCATTGATGATATTGTGTCTCAGGGTTCTTTGGATCACTGAAATCAATCTCAGATACCTGTGATAATTAGTTTGCCATGTGAGCTCAATAAAAGGAAAACTGGATGATCCATACTATTAAGCAGGCCAGAGTTTTCAAGTAACATGGGAAAGAAAAAGGATCTCTCTGCTGCTGGAAAGCATCAAATAGTGCAATGCCTTGGTCAAGGGATGAAAACATTAGATATTTCCCGAAAACTTAAGGATGGAAGACACCAGCATTCTTCTCCTTCCTTTACTTGTGGACCAGGCTCCGCATGATCTCTATCAAATATATTCTGCTTGAAGTTGATGAAATGTTTTTCAATCTCTGGTTTCTTCTTTACACCATGTTCCAAATTATTATGCAAATTGGTTTTAAGTGTCATAGCGTTTTTTGGTTTTTTTTGTAAATGAAACCCATTGATGATATTGTGTCTCAGGGTTCTTTGGATCACTGAAATCAATCTCAGATACCTGTGATAATTAGTTTGCCATGTGAGCTCAATAAAAGGAAAACTGGATGATCCATACTATTAAGCAGGCCAGAGTTTTCAAGTAACATGGGAAAGAAAAAGGATCTCTCTGCTGCTGGAAAGCATCAAATAGTGCAATGCCTTGGTCAAGGGATAAAAACATTAGATATTTCCCGAAAACTTAAGCGTGATCATCGTACTGTTAAGAGATTTGTGGCTGAATCTGAGCACAGACGTGTTTGTGCTGATAAAGGCAGAATGAGGAAGGTTTCTGCCTGGCAAGTTCATCAAATTAAGAGAGCAGCTGCTACAAAGCCATTACAAACCAGCAAACAGATATTTGAAGCTGTTAGTGCCTCTGGAGTCCCTCGAACCTCAAGGTGTAGGATCTTTCAAAGGCTTGCTGTGGTGCATAAATCTACTATTCGGCCACCCCTAAACAGTGCTCACAAGCAGAAAGTTGTAGAGGGCCCAGACATACATGAAGACTAATTTTCAAACAGTCTTGTTCACTGATGAGTGTTGAGTGACCCTGGATGGTCCAGATGGATGGAGTAGTGGATGGTTGGTGGATGGCCACCATGTCCCAACAAGGCTGTGACGTCAGCAAGGAGGTGGAGGAGTCATGTTTTGGGCCGAAATCATGGGGAAACAGCTGGTAGGGCCCGTTAAGTTTCCTGAAAGTGTGAAGATGACCTCTGCAAAGTATATAGAGTTTCTGACTGACAACTTTCTTCCATGGTATAAAAAGCAGAAACGTGCCTTCAGGAGCAAAATCATCTTCATGCATGACAATGCACCATCTCATGCTGCAAAGAATACCTCTGAGTCATTGGCTGCTATGGGCATAAATTGAGATAAACTCATGGTGTGGCCACCATCTTCCCCTGACCTCAACCCTATAGCAAAAGATCTGAGAGGGTGGGAGGCAGTTCACATCAAAACAGCAGCTCTGGGAGGCTATTCTGACTTCATGCAAAGAAATACAAGCAGAAACTCTCCAAAAACTCACAAGTTCAAGGGATGCAAGAATTGTGAAGGTGATATCAAAGAAGGGTTCCTATGTTAACATGTAACTTGGCCTGTTAGGATGTTTTGCAGTTAAATAGCTTTTTTGTTCAGTGAATGTGACCTCATAATGCTGCAAATTCCACAAATGAGCATTTTCAGTTCTTTAAAACATATCAAATGTTTAGTAATTCTACTGTGCCTAATAATTTGGCACAGTGCATTTTGAGTTTTTATTAATTTTGGAGATTATATTGTTATCATTGGGAGGTTTCTTCAATAAAATTTGATGTATACTCTAACGGGTGACAACTTTTATTAGACTGACTGTCATTTGCACCAACCACTTAGGAAAATCATAGAAAAATATAATTTGCATAATAATTTAGAACATGATGTAAAGTGAATTTTAAAGATGCAAGTCATGCAGTTACTTGCTGCAGATTGTTTGGCAACCTTGTCCTTGGAGAACGAAAGGGTAAGGGACTGTCCAGTTGTTGGAGTCATCCTGGGTGAATTCCTTGTCCATGACGTTAATGAATTCTTTGTCCTCTCTTGCTGGTGCCAACTTGTTATCTTCATTTGTAGAATCAAACACCGTTGACTTGAGGTTGTTGTCACGGGACAAGAACATGTTCATGTTGTCATGGGTTTCTCGCTGCCGCTTACAGTCACTCAGCGTTTCTTTCACCCAGTAGTGGTGTGGGCATGGTTGACAGTATGTACTGCAACCATTTGGCAAGACATGAGTCTTACATGATTAAATCTTTTAGGCCTCTTCATCTTATCTATACAGACGTTGCCTACGATAACCCAGACTAGATCAAAGCGTTGAGCAAATGGAGCATCATGCGGTCCATTGATTTTCTGACGTACCTTGTGCAGTCGGAGGATGTCTCTACCGAGCAGGATCAGGATATCTGCACGTTGTCAAGAGCTGGTATCTTGTTGGCTACATTAATTAGATGAGGGTGGTGAAGAGCAGCCTCTGGCGTTGGAATCTCCTCTCTATTGGATGGTATCTGGTTGCACTCGACGAGTGTTGGCAGAGGTATCTCTACATTGTTCTCAAGTGACGATTCTATAAGTCCATTGGCTCTTCTCCCAGTGACCTCTGTAACACCACTGCAAGTGCCCAAGGTGTAGTGGAAAGCATTTCCCTTTAAATCAAACAAATCAAAGAGCTCTGACCTTGCAAGTGATCGGTTGCTTTGATCATCCAGGATGGCGTACACCCTTGTGCTCTTTTCAGGCTGACCCTTAGGATATATGTTCACCAGGCATATCTTTGCGCATGACTTGTCCCAGAGGTCTTCTCCGCAAACTTCTGAGCATGAAGATGATACCTTGGTAGGACTTGCTTGTTCTGTTTCCTCCCCGCATAGCTTGTGGTGGGTACGGAAGGTGTGAGTTGAGCAGAGGTAGGTTGGGATGGATGGAGTGCTTGCACATGATCCTCACTGTCACACTCCAAACACTTAATAGGAATTTCACAGTCCTTAGCAAAGTGTTCAGTAGAAGCACAACATCTGCAACATACACGAAACGTCTTTAGAAATTCCTTGCGCTCCTGGAGCGGCTTCTTTCTGAAGCTAATGTACTTCTTTAGGGGATGTGGCTTCTTATAAATGGGACACATACGATTAGGATCTTCAACCTTGTCACCTGTGTTGCTCTTGTCTGGAGCTGATGTAGGTGTGGGAAGGATGTCGGTCTTTTTCACTGACACTGGGCCTCCTTGGCCTTTCAGGTTAGAACGTGGGCCCTCATACTTAGGAGGGGTTGGACCGGGTCCGCTGGGTTCTACATAGGAAAAGCTTGGTCCGGTCTTACGCTCTGCGATATCCTTGATAAATTCACAGAAGTGGGAAAATGGAGGAAAAGAGGCTTGATTGGCTCTTTTGTATTTTGACCCAATAGTGGTCCACTTCTCTTATATATTGTATGGCAGCTTAGAAACTATTGGGTTAATGCCCCGAGTGGTATCCAGGTAGCTGAGACCAGGTAGGTGCGTGTCTGCCTTGGCTAACTGGAGCTCTAGGAGCAGGTCACTGAGCTCTAGGAATTTTGAACTGTCCTTGCCGGATATTTTGGGAAAATCCTGTAGACGCTTCAGGACTGCCAAAGCTACGTTCCAGTCTTTCCCATGCAGCCATGAGACGAGCTGCTGGATTACTGATGTGGACGGATCTGAGCCTCTTGACCCGCTCTGTGGATTGGGGTCTGAGCCACCTGAGTAGCAGACCCAGCTCTTCAGCAGAAGTCATGCCAAGGTCACTAATTTCAGCTTTAAAGGCACATTTCCAACCTCAGTAATGCTCGGCTGGTTGTCGAACCATGTGAGACCGGTGTTGGTGAGTTCTCGGCGTATCATGTACCTCGCAAAGTTGGATATGTCTGTTTTTTCTGACTTTGAGAAACATTTGCTGGCTGAGTAATGCTGCTAGCATGGGTCGTAGCTTCTTGGTTCAAGAACATGGGAAGATACGGAGTGGCGTAGGCGTTTAGACCAGCAACCGGTTTGTGGTATATGGTCTCTGTTGTATGTGGGGCTGGAGCCACACAGTTGTCGGGAGCATAGTGCTTTGTCGGCATATTAGATTGCATGTAGACGTTGGCATATGGCGTTTATTGACGCATGAAGGAGGTTCGGGTTTGAATGTTTGTGGCACATTGGACTAACCTTGGAAGCTGAGAGCTGCAGGCGGATCGACGTCCTGATGGTCTGGGGAGAGGTCGATGCTGACGGGAATGTTGTTGATGGTCAGGGTTCGTTGGTTTGCCTCAGCACGTCATTTCTTGTGCGCTTAAGTGGTCTCCCATGTCGAGTTTGTACGAATTGATGCTGCCTCCTTGGCTCCCACCTAGAGCTTGTTCGAAGACCTTTAGCTTTGCCACGGCTGCTGCATGTTCGTATTCCTTCTGCAGGGCTTCTATTTCCACCTTCTCGCGTGCAGATTCAGCTTCCATCTCTGCTTTCTTGCGTGCAGATTCAGCTTCCATCTCTGCTTTCTTGCATGTGGATTCAGCTTCCAACTCTGCTTTCTTGCGTGCGGATTCCGTTTCCCTCTCTGCTTTCTTTTGGGCGAAAATGGCTTGCAATTTCGTAGATTCTGCTTCGGCACACGCTCTTATGAACTGCTCACTGAGGGTTAAGTACCTTGATAAGCTTGACTTGATTGAGTGCTTTGAGCTCCTAGTGGACCTAGTGCACCTCTTCACACCCAGACATGGGTATACGCTTCCTGATTTTGGCTATTTGGTGTTATCCTCTTCATTCTCCTCATCCTCATCATCCACCACCACTAGATCAGCATGGTGATGCAACAGCCAGGTTAGTGTTTTCTAGGGTGTTTATGATGCCCATACCAAAAATGTTGACACAGTATGATGATGTGTACCCTCCAGGGGGAAATGTTTGTCAGCCTATGCACTAAGTGTATGGGCATTACAAGTATAGGAGACCTGCTCCTTTGTAATGGGAAACATTTTTTATGAGGCCCTCCTCTACGTTTCTTCCAAGGGGGATTGTGGTGCATGCATATTTGGGACAGGCCTTGCATTCACTGCATAGCCAAACAGTATGGGAGACCCAGTTCATAATAATGGGAACTGTAGGGGTTGGTCAGCTGCTTCAACAATGCAGTTCTCAACTTTTAGGCCTTCATCCTCAACACTGAGATTCTGCACTACAGGTTCTTCAGCTTCAACATTGAAATTCTCTACTGCAGGTTCTTCATCATCAACACTGCAATTCTCCACTGTACTTTCTTCATCCAAAAACACTGCATTTCTCTGATGAAGGTTCTTATGGCTTAACACTGCAATTCACTGCATAGTAAAACAGTATGGTAGTACCAACTTCTTAATCATGGGAAGTTTGGTTTCATGTGGCCATCCACTACATCAGTTCAAAGGGTTATTGGAAGGTGTGTAACTTCGGGGCAGGCAGGGCTTGCATTAAATGCATTGGCAAACAGTATGGAACTACCAAATTTATAATAATGGGAACTCTGGTTTCATATGGCCGTCCAGTACATCGGTTCAAAGGGTTATTGAGGTGCGTGTAACTTTGTGGCAAGGTGGTCCTTGCATTCAATGCATAGGCAAAGAGTGTGGCAGCACCAAATAAATAGTAATGGGAACAATGGTTTCATGTGGCCATCCAGTGCGTCATTTCAAAGGGTTATTGGCGCTCGTGTAACTTTGGGGCAGGGAAGGCCTTGCATAAAATGCATAGGCAAACAGTATGGCAGTACCAAATGAAAAATAATGGGAACTTTGATTGCAGGTAGCCATCCAGGACATTGGTTCAAAGGGTTTGTGAGGTACGTGCAACTTTGCGGCAGGGCAGGCCTTGCATTCAATGCATAGGCAAACAGTATGGCAGTACCAAATAAAGAAAAATGGGAACTTTGCTTTCATGTGGCCATCCAGTACGTTGGTTCAAAGGGTTATTGGGGTGCGTCTAACGTTGGGGCAGGGCAGGCCTTGCATTCAATGCATAGGCAAACAGTATGGCAGTACCAAATAAAGAAAAATGGGAACTTTGCTTTCATGTGGCCATCCAGTACTTTGGTTCAAAGGGTTATTGGGGTGCGTCTAACATTGGGGCAGGGCAGGCCTTGCATTCAATGCATAGGAAACAGTATGGCAGTACCAAATGAAAAATAATGGGAACTTTGGCGCCGTAGGTGACGCGTGAAGACTCTAGCCTGGTCCTGGAGGAACATGAGGCACTGGCTCTTGAGAGCCACGACATATCCTGGCGCTCGTGAATGTGGTTTTGTGATCCCGGAGCCAAGTCTCGACAGAGGAAGAATCTGAGACCCCGGTGTGGAATGGTCGTGATCCACAGAGGAGACCAGGGGGGGAGGGGAGCTAGCCAACTTTGAGTATGCTTCCCGGTCAGGCCCACAGCGCGCACCACCAGCAGTCAGCAGAATGGTACAGGAAGTCTCTTCAGTCTCAGGGGAAGGAGCGCTTACGGTCACACGCTGTACACAGTCTGCGTGTGTGTAGAAAGTCGGCAATACGGCCTGGATTCCTGAAGTCGCGCTGCGGAGAGTGAGTCAACCTTCTCCCGCTTTCCCGCGCTCTGTCCTTTTTATCTCTGACCCGCCCCCCGCAGTCAGGTGCAAATGTCTATCCAGGTCAGAAAGTGTTCCCCCTGGCAACAATGGTGACAGCCTCAATAGTTCCGGCGCGGATACGAGAGGAGTACCACGGACCCGGTCCATCTCCCTATATTAGCTCCTGGACGTCAGTTCAAAGGGCTATTGGGGTGCATGTAACTTTGTGGCAAGGCGAGCCTTGCATTCACTTCATGGGCAAACTGTATGGCAGTACAAAATTCAGAATAATGAGAACTTTGGTTTCATGTGGCCATCCAGGACATCTGTCCCAAGTGTTATTGGGGAGCATGTAACTTTGGGGCAAGGCAGGCCTTTCATTCACCACATTGGCTAATACTATGGGAGACCCACTTTTTCCAAATGGGAACATTTTTTCATGAGACCCTCTGTACGTCTCTTCAAAGTGGTATTGGGGTGAGTCTAAATTTAGTGCAGGGCAGGCCTTGCATTCAATGCATAGGCTATGGCAGTACCAAATGAAAAGAATGGGAACTTTGGTTTTATGTGGCCATCCAGTACATCTGTTGAAAGGGTTATTGGGGTATGTGTAAGTCTGTGGCAGGGCAGGCATCGCATTTACTTCATGGGAAAACTATGAGTTTTAAAAAAATAAGGATAATTGGAACTTTGGTTTCATGTAGCCATCCAGGACGTCGGTTGAAAGGGTTATTGGGGTGCGTGTAACGTGCGTGTAACGTTGGGGCAGGGTAGGCCTTGCATTCACTTCATGGGCAAACTGTATGGGAGTCAAAAAAATAAGCATAATGGGAACTTTAGTTTTATGTGGCCATCCACTACGTTGGTTCAAACGGTTATTGGGGTGCTGTAAATTTGGGGCAAGGCAGGCCTTGCATTCAATGCATATCTAAAAAACACTATGGGAGACCCACTTTTCTCATAATGGGAATATTTTTTCATGAGGCCCTCCTGTACGTATTGTCAAAGGGGTATGGGGGTGTGTCCTAATTTTTGGCAGCCCAGCCACTCACTGCATAGGCATTAACAGTATAGGGAACAACAAAACATAACCGCCTGATGGCCCTTTAAGAATGTTAATGCCGCCTGATGCCCCTATAAAAATAGGCTTTGTGACTTTCAGAGTCCCTCCTTCATAAATGAAACAGGATGTGTCTGATGATGTGTCACACCACATGGCCAGCTAAGGTTGTTAATTGTTAAAATGACATTTCCCTGTGAATGCATTTGTATTGGTTGAAAGCAATGCTAAACTTGAAAAACCATCAAAAACGCTAAGTGTGTACATAGCCCAAGTGGTGGAGGTACATTTTTAGGGAGGTTATTTATTTTGCCTTACATACAAATCATTACCCTGGAAAGGATGTTCCTTATAATATTTACCAGGAAAATACATTTTGGTTTCGTTTTTGTATGTTTTACTGTGCGCTTGTAAAAGTGGAATAACACTCTGATAACATTGTTCACAGAAGTGACCTAGGAGTCAGAAATGCTTCCCCATGATGTTTCAATGTCATTTGTGCACTGTTCCCATAGATTTCAGACGTTTGATACCCTAGAAAGACCTCCGGGGGGTCGCAGCAAAAAAGCTTGGGTTTCCCATAGACTTACATTGGGATCGTTGCTCGGGTCGAGCACCCGAGCATTCTTATTTGCTCGACCCGAGCAACGAGCACAAAAGCATTTTAGTGCTTGCTCATCACTACAGGTCATCCTTCCCTCCACACCCTATTCCTGCCTCCTGAATGTGCCTCCCTGCATTGGAAAAATGTATGAAGGCCTAAATACTAAAAGGCAGAGCAATATTCTCTGAGAATCCTCCATTCCAAGAATGTATTTTCAGTCCAAGTGCCATCCAACAAAGCATCAGATCGCACTTCAGCAATGTTAGTCTATGGGGCCGTGAACATGTCAGATTTTTTCCTTGGACCACACTGGTCTAAGGAAAATTCGCTGCATGCCCGAGTTTGATCCAATATTTAGATCGTACTCGGCCATGCAATCAATGAGTCTGTGGAAACAATCGGTCTGTACTCGGATGACATCTGAATGCAGTCCAATTTCCATGGACTGACACAATGGAGAGATGGAAAAACATTTTTTTCTCCATCTTCTCCTAATCCAAGAAAATTACCGTATTTTTTGGACCATAAGACGCACTTTTTTTCCTCCAAATTTGGGAGGAAAGTGTGGGTGCGTCTTATGGTCGGAATTGTAACATGTGGGGAGGGGGTCAGGGGGCAGCGGTGGAGTGAGATCGCAGGAGGCAGGAAAATATCCCCTCCCCTGCAGGAATCCAGCCTGGGGAAACCACTGGTCCTGATACTTAAGTGCAGTGAATATTAATTAGCCGCTTCCCCGCCCACCTATCAGCTGAGCAGTGAGTGGGGAGCAGCAAATGACAGAGCCACATGGTTCCCCAGTGCCTGATTCCTGCAGCAGCTGGGGATCTGTGTGTGGGAAGTAGAAGGAGGCAGCAGGAGCAGAATGCAGCAGGAGGCATCGCATACCTGACAGCACAGGGGCTGTGCTGATGCGATGCTGAATGCTCTGTGGAGGACCTGTGATGAGGTCATGAAGAGGGCGGGCTGGAGCATCACATGACCACACAAAACCCTGCCTCTTCATGATGTCATCACAAGTCCTTCAGACACACTGTACAAGAAAAAAATAATTAAAAGGTTAGTAAATACAGCACATTAAAAAGCACTATGACTATGCCATCCTGTGGTGGACTGTAACTCCCAGCATGCCATAGGATCTGCAGGACATGCTGGGAGTTATAGTTCTCCCATGGGATCTTAAAGCAGCACTCCAGTGTTATCAGTGCTGGAGTGTGGCTTTAAATATAAGCCCTATGCCCCCATTCTTAGGCCGTGGTCACACATGCGAGAAATTTGCACGATTTTTGTGCGAATCTCTCGCATGAACACCCGGCACTGCCGCCGGCACTCGGACCGGAGCGTGCGGCAGCATGTATTTCTATGCAACCGCACGCTCCAGTCTGAGTGCCAGCGGCAGTGCCGGGTGTTCACGAGAGAGATTCGCACAAAAATCGTGCAAATTTCTCGCATGTGTGACCCGGCCTTACACTCACCCTCCAGCGTCTTCACATAGTAGTTTACAGACACCACACTGGTCCCGCAGCACCATCTCCTACCCGTAGCTTCCTACATAATAACATGCTATTATATAGAATAACACCACATACAGTATGTTATTTATGTTATTAAATATTTTACCACATTTTTTGCTTCAAATATATTTTTCCCTATTTTCCACCTCTAAAACCTGGGTGCGTCTTATAGTCCGGTGCGTCTTATAGTCCGAAAAATACGGTAGATCACAGTGGGATTTGCATAATCGACCCTATTCTCTCTGATGAGACAATTGTCTGCACCTAGCCTAAGAAACAGCAGCTTAGCACCAGCAAATGTATTTATTTAAATTAATATTTTGTAAAATATAAATTGTGACCTAATTCCAAATATACTTTCTATATCAACAGCTCGTGGCTTGAAGTTTTCTGCTGGCAGACATTTATTAGGAAAGTAGGAAAAGATGTGGCCTGGTCCTGCAATGGCTACTAGGTTTGTAACCAGAGATAAGCAAATTGATTCTCGGCAAATAAAATTCACCTTGAATTTAAATAAAAAAAATTCAGATTTTTATGAATCCAAAAATTTTGCTATCGTCTTTGGGTCAATCATGAGATTATATTAGCAAATTGTATAACTTCTTCATACAAAACATGACCTTCATTTTCTAAAACCTGGAATACCCCTTTAATTCTTCTTGCATTGATATTAACAATAGAATTTAACTTAATGCATTATTAATGTATTATTAATGTATTCTTTTTTATTTTTAGATTTACCAATTGTTTTTTATCCAGTTCATATTGTTATGTAGATTTTTAAACATTTCAAGTGTAAAATACCCAGTATACAGTGTAAAGGATTTCTTGTGCGAATTGTCGCAGACTGCAAATACGAGACTGTTTTAACTCCAGGTTAAGAAATATACGATTGTAATTTCATCTCACAATATATAGCTCATTTGAATGCATTTAAATATATTTAAATAGATTGCATCCAGTGTTGTAAGATCAGCACAATGCCAGTACATGTTTAATGTAATTACCATCCATTTGTCTGTGGTGGTTGAGGTTAATTAATATGGATGTTCAATTATTGTTGGAAAGAGATATTGATAGTGATATCTATAATAGGCGACCTCTTGGGAATATGTGGCGTGTTGCAGAATATTGAGATGCAAAGCTTTTAATAGATTGCAATGTGTATGACCATAAACTTAACAGTTATCACTTGCAGCACAGAACAAATGTTAACAACCGGCATTTCTATCATACAACATGGACTATGTTCTATCTTTCTTGAGAAAATGTGGCTTTTATTATCTTACCTTTGCTTTGTTAGTAAAGTCAGCTCCTCTAGTAAATGCCATTTGTGGAGTAGCTTTGGACAATCATAATCAGAAAGCAAAGCCATACATCGAGGAAGGGAAGGTTTTATTGCCACTGCTATGAAGGTTGTGTTCGATGAAGGATGTTCAGTGGCAAAAAATTATGTAGACCTAAGACTTTTTGTAGAACTAATTGATTTATACATTAGGCACAGATCTTTACCAGGCTGAAGTTTGATAAGCTGATTTTGAAAATGGAGTTAACCATCTCTCAATATCTCTCGCCTTGGGGTGTATTATATGACGATGACAAGACACAAATGATCTAACAGTCTTTGAACTTAATTGATCAACGCTATTTCCTAGTATTACACTTCAGCTGATATATTGGTACACCAGGTGCCTCCCTTACTGTTACATATAAAGTTTGATGTTGGTACACGAGGTGACTCCCTTACTATTAAACCTCAAGTTTGATGTCAGCACACTAAGTGCCTCCCTTACACTTACATATAAAGTTTGACGTTGGAACGCCAGGTGCCTCCCTTACTCTTACATATAAAGTTTTATGTTGGTACACCAGATGCCTCCCTTACTCTTACATATAGAGTTTGATGTTGGTTCACCAGGTGCCTCCCTTACTCTTACACTTCTTGTTTGATGTCAGTACACCATGTGCCTCCCTTACTCTTACATATATACTTTGATGTTGGTACACCAGTTGCCTCCCTTATTCTTACATATAAAGTTTGATGTTGGTTCACCAGGTGCCTCCCTTACTCTTACACCTCATGTTTGATGTTGGTACACCAGGTGCCTCTCTTACTCTTACATATAAAGTTTTATGTTGGTACACCAGGTGTCTCCCTTACTCTTGCATATAGAGTTTGACGTTGGAACGCCAGGTGCCTCCCTTGCTCTTACATATAAAGTTTTATGTTGGTACACCAGATGCCTCCCTTACTCTTACACCTCATGTTTGATGTTGGTACACAGGTGCCTCTCTTACTCTTACATATAAAGTTTTATGTTGGTACACCAGGTGCCTCCCTTACTCTTGCATATAGAGTTTGATGTTGGTTCACCAGGTGCCTCCTTACTCTTACACCTCTTGTTTGATGTCAGTACATCATGTGCCTCCCTTACTCTTACATATAAAGTTTGATGTTGGCTCACCAGGTACCTCCCTTACTCTTACACCTCTTGATTGATGTCTGTTGTGAGTGTTTTGGAGATGAATTCTGAGCGGAGGCTCCCTCTGGTGGTTGCAAACAGCACTGAACCATTCAATGAGGATTGGCAATCAGGATTCACAGACTGGCTTGATATAAGGGAGGTTTCCTCCCATCATGGTTGCCGGTGATCAATTGTTCTTGTCTCAACTGTGGTTCCTGGCTCACTTGGAAGCTTGCTGAGTCTTGCCTCTTCTTCTGCTTTCAGATAAGATATTTTCTGTTTTTGTTTTTGTGCTTACCATTTGCATATTTCTCTGCATTTCTGTGAGGTTAGCCAGGTTCCCCTTCTCGGGGGGCTTTTGTTCCTCTCAGTTCCGCTGGAGCCATTGTTATTGTTCATTTGCCTTTTCCAGTTTTTTTAGTGGCTGTGGCTTAGATTTGTTACACCAGAGAACTGATTTAGGTGGTAGAGGTCGTGTGATCTCAGGTGTTTTTGCAATCAGTAGCGTTGGTATGTTTTAGGGTTTTTTTGTAAGAATAAATAATGACGTGCACTTCAGCCTGATATGGTCAGGTGCTGGTGTAATGGACTAATAGTCCTACTAATCGAGAAAATTGGATACACCGCACTCTAAGAGACAAAGTATGATGCTTAAAGATAGTGTTTTATTACAAACTAGGCAACACATTAGGACAAAAAGAAGGCGATCTTTAACGTTTCGGCTCTAATTGAGCCTTTATCAAAACATCGCTGTAAGACAAAAACATGGCATAAGAGCAACGAACATAAAAATTGGGTATAAATAAATCAGGGTTTAAATATATACAAATATATACATGTATCCCAGCAGAGGATAAAGGTAGATAGTCTGAAAACACATATGTACAGCAGTGGGTATAACAAGAAGTATTTAGTTGAATCAAGTCACTAGGAAAAATGAGTAAATCAAACTGAATAATTCAAATTGGATAATTACCTCATGAGTGTCCAGTGCCCAAAGTATGAGAAAATGGTAGAGGAGTTTTTTCGGTATGGCTATAATGATGGAATATAAGGTAAATGGAGGCATAGGTATAATTGAGTTAAAACATGTCACTGGAGGAAAAATATATAGAAAACCAGTAGATCAAGCAGTGGAAAATAAAGAGACCTCAGTCTGTGATATTTAAAGGAGTAGTGGTATCTAGGCTGGAAGGTCCCCCTTGTGTATATGATATTTGGTAATGACAGATAAATACCTGTAATAAGGACAGCTTGTAGTGGTAAAAGCCAAATGGGTGGTCCCAATTAGGGATCGTGTGCTGCTGCTATAAAGCATAATGACCATTAATAGATGAGAGTAAATATGTCAAAGTTAGGGTAAGTAATGAGTAGTACCTGAAAAAAGACTAGCAAAAACGGGCATCAGAATAAGTGTACCGTTCCCGGTCAGGAATAATGGCTGGCGCTATAGAAAAAAATAATGATGATCAAAAGACAAGCCCCCAGTGTGGATGGCAAAGTAGCCAGTAAATACCTGTAAAAAGCAGAGTCTCCAAAGGCAGCGCTCCCGCGCTGTGCCCTGTGTAAATGCGCTGTAATGGTGAGCATTGGCGCCTATTTGTACTTCCTGGTTTGCTCAAACCGGAAGTGGGGGTCCGGACCGGAAGTGACGTCGCGTCACTGTCAGTGTGTATAGAGCAGGTATCATGTGATGATAAGAACCAATGTAAATGAATGGGGACCGAAGATTTAATGAATCAAAATGATCAAAAAAGGTGTGGATGGTTTATTAAGTCCCTAAATTAAGCTAGTGGAGTGGGAGAATGAATGTTAAAATATTTCACATTGCTGATGGCTGTGTATGTGATAGCAGTGGGCAGTAAAAATAACAAAGCAGCATAGAAATTGTGGATCTGTAGAGATCAATGAGGGGACAGATAAGGGCAAATAAAGAGAAGGAAAAATGCAAATGAAACAACACCTAAAGAAAGGAGGCACTGGACTAAAGGTGAGCGTCACACATGGTAAAACAAAATTGAGAAACACGATATAATGTGGTATATTACATGTCAGACATAAATGAAGGGCAACATACAATATTAGTATTTCAACAACAGTTATATCCCGTGGGGTAAGAATACAACTCACCTACAATCATGAGAGTTAACGGGTCTGTGGATAATATAAAAGAAATTAGTATCACATTATGACAACCAATCCATTTCTCTATTGAGGCCTTTAGGGGCCAGAGTATCAAGTACATGTATCCAGTATGATTCACGGGATTTGAGCAAACCGACATGGTTACCACCGCGTCTCGGACGGGGGACGTGTTCTATAATTTGGTATTTAAGCTGCGCCACAGTATGTCTCATATTAGAGAAATGGTCCGGTAATGGTAACCAGTTTTTACCACATCTAATCGTAGATTTATGGCTAGCTATTCTGTCCTTTATATGCTGTGTAGTCTCACCCACATACAACAATCCACACGGACATTTAATCAAATATACCACAAAATTGGTGTTACACGTGAAAAAACCGTGGATGGGGTAAGTTTTGCCAGTCCTGGGGTGGGTAATACTGTCTGATTTAATGATGTTGGAGCAAGATGCACAGTTCAAACATGGGAAAGTGCCGTTGCGTCTGGGAGCGAGAAGTGTCTGACTGGAAGCAGGACGAGTGCTACCTATGTCTGCTCTAACGAGTTTATCTTTGATGTTCCGTGATCTTTTAGTACACATAAGTGTAGGTTCTCTAAAAGAGTCTAGATCCGGGTATGAGCGATATAGTAATGGCCAATGCTTCCTAATGACCGAATATACTTTCGGCATCAGGGGATGAAAGGTATGCACGAAAGGAACTCTTTCTGTGGCCCTAGGATTTGAAGATGAAGAACTGGGTGCTAATGACAAAGTCTTCTCCCTATCAAGTAATGACAGTGGGTATCCCCTTTCTTGAAACTTGTCGGTCATGGTATTCAATCTCTCTGTCAGGGTATTGGGATCTGATACGATCCGTGTAATTCTTTTATATTGTGAGCGGGGTAAACTGTCTCGGGTGTTCCTGGGATGGCAGCTGCTATAATGGAGCAGGCTATTGCAATCGGTGGGTTTACGGTAGGGTCCGTCGAAAGGTTCCCATTGATGTCTTTAAAAGGGCCAAGTTCCCGAAAAGGTACTGAAGTCGTGTTTGAGTAAATGGTAAAATTTAAGCCGGAAGAAAAAAAGGGAAATTTTAAAAAATGAATGGAATGCATGGGGGAGTGGTAGGAGTGTGTCCAGTCCTAAAGATATCAACTATGTTTCCGAAAGATTTCTAGGGCCCTACGTAAAAAGGGGTTCGTTTTTCAAAAATAGTGAAAATCTCAAAAAAAATTTATTTTAAACATTTGCAAAGGGGGGGCTACGTTAAACGCCCCTCCGGGGGCCCCCTTTTTTTGGGCAAAGAATGTTTCCCCAAAAAAAGTATTTTTCGTATAGCACCCGTCTAAGGAGATCAGGGAAAATTGAACTGGTTTTGTATCAAGTCA
>JARQOD010000003.1:336295111-336350897 GCA_033576555.1 Oophaga sylvatica | reverse complement strand
TTTCCTCAGCGGTGTCCCAGCTGAGTTGTAAGAAAAACAATTCTCACTGTTTTCTTTCCATCAAACTCTGGGTTGACTCAGCCTGGGTGTCTAGCTCTGCTATGATCGACTCAGGTGCAAGTGGAAATTTTATGGATGTCTCCTTTGCTCTGAAACAGGGAATACGTTCAGTGAAGAAGGCTACTCCAGTACAGATGGAAACTGTGGATGGCTCCCTGCTGACCTCTGGACCAGTGGATCAGGAAACAGAACCTTTAAAGGTTCTTATGGGTAAAGATCATCAAGAGAAACTGTCCTTTATGCTTATCTCTTCTCCTCACTTTCCCATTATTCTAGGGCTACCATGGCTGCAGGCTCAGAATCCTACCATTAACTGGGAGACCAAGGAATTACACTTTCCAGAGAAACAGATGAGTCCAAAAATTTCAGCTTGCTCTGTTCCTAAAGGAACCATGTCAGTCCCTGAACTACCAGCTGTATACCAGGACTATGTGGATTTATGTGACAAGAAGAACGCTGACCAGCTTCCTCCTCACCGTCCATATGATTGTCCAATTGAATTATTGCCTGGAGCAGAGATACCTTTTGGTAAGATCTACCCCCTGGCGGGGCCCGAGCTGAAGGCTTTAAAAGAGTACATAGACGAAAATCTAGCCAAGGGCTTCATACGCCCCTCTTCATCTCCTGCAGGGGCACCCATATTCTTTGTAAAGAAGAAAGATGGATCTCTGAGACCATGCGTAGACTATAGGGAACTCAATAAGGTTACTATTAGAAACCGTTATCCATTGCCTTTAATCCCTGAGTTATTGGAGAGAGTGCGACATGCCAAAATTTTTTCTAAACTAGATCTTCGTGGGGCCTATAACTTAGTCCGTATTAGACCTGGGGATGAATGGAAGACTGCATTCAGGTCACGCTATGGACACTTTGAATATCTAGTTATGCCTTTTGGTCTGAGTACCGCCCCAGCCACTTTCCAACACTTGGTGAATGACATCTTCAGGGATCTCCTAGATACATTCGTGGTAATTTATTTGGATGATATTTTAATTTTTTCTAATTCCACAGAGGAACATCATGGACATGTGAGAATGGTCTTGGAACGTCTAAGACAAAATCATCTTTACATCAAGCTTGAAAAGTGTGAATTCCATAAGACCGAAATTCAATTTCTGGGGTATGTACTGTCTACACAAGGAATTAGTATGGATGGAAGTAAAACCCAAGCCATCAATGATTGGCCAAGTCCTAGAAATGTGAAGGAGGTACAGCGCTTCATCGGGTTTGCAAACTTCTATAGACGTTTCATTAGAAATTTCTCTGAGGTAGTGTCACCTATCACCCAACTTACCCGGAAAGAGTCTAAGTTCTCCTGGACTCCCCAAGCCCAGGAAGCATTTTCCCGTCTAAAAGATAAATTTACCACTGCACCTATCCTAGTACATCCCAACCCAGAGCTTGCCTTCATAATAGAGGTGGATGCTTCAGACTGTGCCGTGGGAGCTATACTCTCTCAGAGAACAGGTGAGAAGAATGTCTTGCATCCCTGTGCCTTCTTTTCCCAGCAGTTGTCTTCGGCTGAGAAGAACTACGATGTGGGCAATAGAGAGTTGTTGGCCATTATTGCCGCCTTCAAAGAATGGAGACACCTTCTTCAAGGAGCTGCACAGCAAATAGTCGTTCTGACAGACCATCGTAATCTTGAGTTTATCAGGTCGGCTAAGTGCCTGACTCCTCGCCAGGCTCGCTGGAATCTTTTCTTAAACCAATTTAATTTTATTATTTCTTATAGACCAGGATCGCGCAATGGAAAGGCTGATGCACTCTCTAGGATTTACTCAGCAGAGACACGTCCAATTACTCCTCCTAAGACTATTCTTCCTGACTCTAGATTCCTAGGAGTGATTCATCATCAAGACCTAATTAAAGACATCAAGGAAGCATACCATGCGGATTCTTTTTTGGCTCAACCCCCAAGGGACGTAAGTCTTGTCTTTAAGAATGGTGTGTGGATTCTGGGACAACGTCTGTATATACCTGAAACAGTCAGATTGAGAGTATTGCAACTCATTCACGATTCCAAAATAGCCGGGCATAGAGGAATTCTAAAGACACAGGAATTTCTTTCTCGTTTCTTTTGGTGGCCCACTTGTAGGAAGGATGTTTTGGACTATGTCACTTCGTGTGAGGTTTGTGCAAGATGCAAAACACCTCGCTCTTCACCAACTGGTCTGTTACAGCCTCTTCCCACCCCGTCCCGCCCGTGGGGATCCATTTCTATGGACTTCATTGTGGAATTACCAACCTCTCAGGGAAAGAACACCATTCTAGTGGTGGTTGACCGTCTAACAAAGGCAGCTCATTTTATCCCTTGTGTCGGCTTACCCACTGCAAAACAGACATCAGATTTGATGATTAAAGATGTGTTTCGCTTACATGGAGTACCGGATGAGGTTATTTCGGATCGAGGGGTGCAATTCACTTCTAGGTTTTGGCAAAATTTCTGTGCAGCATTGGACATTAAAGTAAACCTTTCTTCTGCTTTTCATCCCCAGACTAATGGACAAACCGAACGAACCAATCAAACCCTGGAGCAGTATCTCCGCTGCTTTATCTGCCACCTACAGGATGATTGGGTGGATCTACTTCCATTGGCTGAGTTCTCTTACAACAACTCTCAGAGTGCCTCCACTAAACAGTCTCCTTTTTACTCTAATCTAGGTTATCATCCTAACATTCTACCACGATTTCCCATAGAGACGCCTCTGCCAGCAGTGGCTGAAAGAGTCACGACTTTACAGAAGAATATGGATCTTCTAAAGGAGAATCTGGAATCGGCTCAGGAAAGGTACAAGAAGGCAGCAGATAAATTTCGTAAACCTGCACCAGCTTTTAAGGTAGGAGACCTGGTCTGGCTGTCAACCAGAAATCTTAAGTTAAGGATTCCATCGTCTAAGTTGGGACATAAGTACATTGGACCCTATAAAATCAGTAAAATTATAAGTGCCGTTGCTTGTCGTCTTCAATTGCCCAGAACTATGAGAATCCACCCTGTCTTTCATGTATCCCTACTAAAGGCTGCGACACCCAATACGTTTCCTGGACGTTCTTCTCCTTGCCCTGACCCAGTGCTAGTCGATGGTCAGGAGGAATTTGTGGTGGAAAGGATTTTAGATTCCAGGTTGTATAGAAATCAGTTACAATATCTGATTAAATGGCAGGGCTACCCAGTGGAGGACAACTCATGGGAGCCAGTCAATAACGTTAATGCTCCTCGCTTGCTCCGTCAGTTTCATCAGAGGTACCCACACAAGCCTGGTCTGAGGTCATCCGGAGGTTGTCCCTAAGGGGGGAGTAATGTAAGGTTCTGTGTATCTGTTTCTGAAACTCAGTTTGTTCGTCGGCCATTTTGCTTTCTGTTTTGCTGCAGCTATCTTGCCCTCAGTCAAAATGGAGTTTTCCAGCTTGCATGTTCCCGCCCTGATTCTCTCCGTTTGCTTCTTAAACAGCCACAGCGGAGCAATCAGTGCTTCAGAATCTAGCCTGCAGTGAACCTGTGTTCTGACTCCTGAAGCCTTGGACCTTGTACTCCAGCCATTCCTACTGAGGAACACTGAAGCACTTGTGGACTCTGAACTCTGCTCTTGAGAGCCTCACGTTTGCATGGACTTGCGGTAACAGAGAAGAAGATCTGAATCTTTTGTGGAGAGTTATTGCTGAGCTCAGATTACTCTGGCCTGCTGTGTCTCCTGCTTCTGTGTTTGCAACCTGTGTGTTTATTTTTGCCAATTTGTATGAAGCAATACAAGACTTTCTTTATCAACCTGTGTCTCAAGTATTTTCATCGCACCCAAGCACAAGACGCTATATGAACTGTACCACATACATTACAGGAGGATACCCTAAGAGGCCTGGCCCGGCACCGGGAGGAGGTCGCCAGGATGGAAGCCAGCTGGCGTGCCCTAAAAATAAACTTGGAGCGGCGCCAATCCCTCTTACCTGAAGTGTCTGTACCGGAAGGTGAGGCACCCGTTCTAGTAGAGGAGCCCTTGCAATGTGATCCGGTTGACGTTGTCGCAGTGGAGGCACCCGTTCCTGCAAAAAACTCTGCACCGGCAGCACCCCAGATCCCGCTGTCTGCCCCCATCGCTGAGACAGAAGAAGCGACACCCGTCCTCATGGAGGAGGCCGCGCAGGCACCAGAGGTCTACCTGCCTGTACCGGAGACCCGACTGTCATCTGTTCCAGAGCCGGCTGCTTCCTCCGCAGGTGAGCACCGCCAGGACTGGGGGGCGCCAGGAGAGCTGCCGCAAACCGGACACTGTAAGCTGCAGTTTGATGGTGGAGACATGGAGCTGCTGGTGGAGGAGAATTTCAACCGGCGTCAGGAGGAAGAGTGGAGACGTTGGGAGCGGGAAGCAGAGCGACAAAGGGAGCAGCGAGAAACCCAAAAGCTTCGCCAACGTCAGCTGGAGAAGGACCGGGCAGATAAGGACCGGATGAGAAAAGATAAAGGAACCCTGTGGGAGCCGCGGCGTAAGGGTGCAGTACGGAGCTTTAAATTGAAAGGTGGTTGGGGCTTCATCCAGGAGCCTGGACTTTATTTAGAAGTTTTTGTGAACCGGCGGGACGTGGAGGCTCACCTCCCAGAAGGACACCCGGGGAGGGACCTGTTGCCAGGAGACTTGGTGACTTACACCCGACACTGGGGTTACAATGGATGGTACGCCCTAAATGTTACCAGGTGCGACCCCTACTCCCAAGAGTGTCAGGAACCTGTGAGACCCTCGGAGCCTTCAGCCTCCCACATCCAGGCCTCTGCAAAAGTGCCCACCCCACGCCGTAAATCTCCCCAGCCTCCCTCAGTGGTCTTCTCAGCAGCCCCAGCTATGGACATGATAAGTATAGCTGGCCCGTACCCGGCGCCTGTTAGGCCCCCTGGGGTTCGTTCAGTCCGGGACATAGGGTTCCAGACCCGGAGGGAGATGAAAGAGGTGGCCACACAGACCCAGATAGCGGGTCACGACTTGACTGTACAGGCCACACGACGTCATCAGGTCCTGGCGGTTCTTGGTGCCTCGGATGTTTGGCAAGCATCAGAAGAGTACCAGGTGGTACCTGGAACACCCCTGCCAAAGAATTATAAATAACCCGGACAGGGTCCCTGTATGTAAATAGTTAAATTGTTGATGTACCCGGACGGGTGAATGTTCATAAAAAAGTTTTTTAATTTAATAAAAAAAAAAAAACACAGTTTTTATTACTTTTATTACAGTCTCATCCTGCGACGCCATCGATCTCCTGTAAAAAAATGAAAAAAAAAAAAAAAGTATACCACCTGACCGACGCAGTCCATAGTAACGAGTGTCCCACGACGATCCAGCTCTGCTACATCAGAATGACAGGCGGAGCCTGTCATCCCGGCGCAGCACAGCTGATTACCTGCTTCCCCGGCGGTGACGTCATCGGACTGGTTTACGGCCGGGATTACCCTGCAGTCACTGCAGTTATCGCGAAAAAACTGCATGTGACCGCCAGGGAGAAGATAATGGCGGCCATCAAGCAGTCCAGGACGTGACAGCCGGAGATCTTCTGCCAGGTAAGTGCCGCTGACTCCTGACAGACCCGACCGACGGACACTCACAGTGACAGTGACAAATCCGATTCCGGTATTCGATATGATGAAAATATCGGTATTCGGAATCGAAAGGCCGATAGAGCTAATATCGGCCGATACCCGATATTTGCAGTATCGTATCGCTCAACACTAGTCGTAGTGGTATCTCTGTGGCAGCTCATATCTGTGTGTGCTCAAAGTTTGGGCAGTGTAGGCTGGTTTTCCTTTTTTTGTCCTGGGTGTCACAGTCCTGATATACCACACTAGTTAGCCCAAAAAAAAAAAACAGGAAGGACACACATTTGTCGTACTGGTTTCTCCGTGGCAGCTCATATCTGTGAGTGCTCAAAGTCTGGGCAGTTTACAGCAGTTTTCTTTTTTTGTCCTGGGTGTCACTGTACTTATATACAGCAGTATTTTGCAAAAAAGTAAAAAAAATACAGGCTACACGTTTGTCGTAGTGGTATCTCCGTGGCAGCTCATATCTGTGTGTGCTCAAAATTTGGGCAGTGTAGGCCGGTTTTCCTTTTTTTGAACTGGGTGTCACAGTCCTGATGTACAGCACTAGTTAGCTCAAACATAAAACAAAAAACAGGGCACACATTTGTCGTAGTGGTATCTCTGTGGCAGCTCATATCTGTGTATGTTCAAAGGTTGGGCAGTGTAGGCCGGTTTTCCTTTTTTGTCCTGGGTGTCACAGTCCTGATAAACAGCACTAGTTAGCCCAAAAATAAAAAAAACAGGGCACACATTTTTCGTAGTGGCATCTCCTGGGTGTCACTGTACTTATATACAGCAGTATTTCGCAAAAAAAAAAAATACAGGCCACACATTTGTCATAGTTGTATCTCTGTGGCAGCTCATATCTGTGTGTGCTCAAAGTTTGGCCAGTTTACGGCAGTTTTCTTTTTTTGCCCTTGATGTCACTGTACTTATATACAGCACTATGATGCATTATTTTAAAAAACAGGACACATTTTAAAGTTGGGTCTATCTCTGACACGCCTCATACATCCGTGTGCCAAAAATTGAGGCATTTTAGGCCTAAATTCCCCTTTTTGGGCAGTCTGTCACTCTTGTTACATCCAGCAATCTCTTGCATTCACCAAAAAAAACCTAAAAAACCTATTTTACAGTGTGGTACATCTGTGACACGCCTCATACGCTCATGTGATAAAAATTTGAGGATTTTAGACCGGTACTCCAGTGTTTTCTTGTCTGTTGCTCAAGTTATATACAGCACTGTGTTGCATTATTTTAAACAGGCCACATTTTACAGTGGGGTCTATCTCTGACACGCCTCATACATCCGTGTGCCAAAAATTGAGGCATTTTAGACCTAAATTTCCTTTTTTGGGCAGTCTGTCACTCTCGTTATATCCAGCACTCTTTTGCATCCACCAAAAAAAAAAACAAAAGCATATTTTACAGTGTGGTATATCTGTGACATGCCTCATACGTTCGTGTGGTAAAAATTTGAGGATTTTAGGCCAGTACTCCAGTATTTTCCTGTCTGTTACTCAAGTTATATACAGCACTATGTTGCATTATTTTAAAAAACAGGCCACATTTTACAGTGGGATCTATCTCTGACACGTCTCATACATCAGTGTGCCAAAAATTGAGGCATTTTAGGCCTAAATTCCCTTTTTTGAGCAGTCAGTCACTCTCATTATATCCAGCAGTCTTTTGCATCCACAAAAAAAAATAAAAAAATTTGACAGTGGGGTATGTCGGTAAAAAGATTTCTGCTTTCAGTTTTTATGGCAGCTTCATGACTGTATTAAATGCTCCAACTACTACCACCATCATCATCTTCAGACTAGAGGCAGTCACTGCACAGATAGAAAGTCTGATTAGCAGACGGTGAACGCTTAGGAGGTGTTGTACTCTGTATTGTACTATGTCTCTGTATTACGAAAGCTAAATCTTCTTGATGAAATCATGCCTGGAAGAGTTATAGCAAGATAACGTTGAAGATCACGGGACAGGACTCGCAACTACTGAAGCCTGGTGTTCCTGAGCAGGATTCTGACAAGCCCTCACCTACTAATACTGAACTGGTTGAACGCTGACGTTTAAAAGGAGCACATGCATTTTCTATAACTGAAGCTAGAGATTTTGACATTTCAGATGCATTTCCAGAGATGTCAATTGGAGAACGTGGTGGTCGGAGATGGGACTTTTACACCACAACACGAGCTGCCGCCTCTCCACCACCTGAGGTGCCGCACCGACCACCTTCTGTCTTTTTCCCATTCTCCCGCAGAATGAAAGTCTGCAAGGACAAGGTCCTCTCCCCTCTGTAACAGTCTGTCATTGTAATTTTTTGGGGGTAAATGATATCTATTACTATGTATGTAACCCCTTGTCATGTACAGCACCATGGAATTAATGGCGCTATATAAATAACTAAATAATAATACTATATGGGTGTTTCCACTAGACAATCCAACAAACATGTAATTGAAGAAATTTTTTTTTCTGACAACTCTGTTCAGCTGTGCACAAACTATGTCAACTTGGTAGCTATACCCCAGTGGGTGTTGGCACAGTGTCATGTTGACTAAATTCACCAGATGTTATGTAGGTCCCTAATCTCACCTCTACTTCAGCAGCATGATGAATTAATAGGAAAAGCAAGTGGTATTGGTGTAGCTGTTGTTTTCTTGACAAATAAACTCAATAACATCAATGAGGTGGTTAGCCGCACACGGAATGGAGAAATAGTAAAGATGACAATTGACAAGTAGTTCACATTTGAGGTAAAACACACTTTAACAAGTTGCTTTAACTCTTACAATATTATATTTCAAAGCAATGAAGAAAAAGATGAATATATTGTGAACCAAATAGGTATGAATAATTAATCACATAAATGATGTAACATACTTCTAAACATACACAAGCTATCAGTGGGGAAATTATTTTCCACCAAAAATTTTAAAATAGAGACTAGTGTCATCTTGTGGAATGATATGAGCCACATAGTCCTTCAAATTGAAACTGTTCTGGAGGTACTGTACAATTTTCTTTAGAAAATTGGAAGTACATGCTTTCTATGCTGCTTGCATTAAAGAAATGATTTGTCAAATATGTAAGGAGTCAGGATGACCGGACTGCGGGTACCTGTGCTGCACCGTGTCCGGAACTGTCAAGGCTGCGTCCCCTGTTTCCCGGCGGAAGGAGTAGGGTAACGGACAGGCCCCATTGCACCAAAAGAGGGGTCATGTTTAGACAGGGAACCTGGACGGAAGCTGAGGGAAAAAAAAAGCAAAGCAGCCTCCCCAGCTGTGACCGTGTGAGCAGCAAGGGCGGCAGTGCACTATGCATCCAAAGCGCCGACGCTGCGGCGAAATGCAGCAGACAGACCCGGTGACCTATAGGCATGGGGCCAGCTTAAGAGAAAGCACGCAAGACATCAAATATTTGTGGCATGGACAAGCAGCGCATAAGAGGCTGAGTAGCGTGCTCCGTCCTTAGAGCAGTGGCGCTGCAAAGGACTGTCCCATTGTCTCCCACCACTAAAAGTGGTACTGCCATTTACTAAGGCACCGTTTGCCCAGTAACCGCCAGAGAGCGAGGCACCGTGCGCTCCTTGACCATGAGTACAGCGGACGTGCGCAGTAGAGAGAGCCAGTTCATGTCACGTGTTCAGTGTGGATAACCAATAATTAGAAGGCACAGAGGAATGACAGAGGACGTTGGTACAATCAGCAGGTACTCCCTCAGCATTTTCAAAAACTTTCACTCCATGTGAGAGTCCCCTGCGCCTCAGTGACCGGGCGATGGGAGGGTCTGAGAAAACTTTGCCAGCATTCCACTGCCTTTGCTGGCTTGGAGTTATGTCTCTCTCAGCTGTACTATTTGCTTGGCCAACAAACTTTGACCTCTGCTGCCAGCGTTTTTAGATGTGAATTTTTTTAATAATTCCACAAGAAGGGCCCTCTGTTCCTTCAACATTTTAGTACACCTGCCTCTGGAATAAAAGATGGAAAGTTCTCCTTGTAACGTGGGTCTAGAAGTGTCACCAATCAGTATTGCCCGTCACCCAAAATTTTGATAACGCGAGGGTGACGGGAAGGCAGCGTAACATAAACTCAGCCATGCGTGCAGGACTGCTAACAGTCAATACTTCCGTGTCCTCACCAAGAGGACGACTGACCATGCTCTCCTCCTCCTCCTTGTCCTCATGCTTTCAACACTTAGGGCCCCGTCTCACATAGTGAGATTGCTAGCGAGATCGCTGCTGAGTCACAAGTTTTGTGACGCAACAGCAATCTCAGCAGCGATCTCGCTATGTCTGACACGTACCAGCGATCAGGCCCCTGCTGTGAATCGCTCGTCGTGTCAGAAATGCCTGGACTTTTTTTTGATCACTGGTCTCCCGCTGGCCAGCACGCATCGCTGCGTGTGGCAGGCAGGAGACCAGCGATCAGCTGGTAACCAAGGTACACATCGGGTTTCCAGGCGCGGGGCTGTGCCTGGAAACCCGATGTGTACGTTGGATACCAGCGCGCTGCTGCAGGGGAGCTGGTAAGCAAGGTACACATCGAGTTTCCAGGCACCGCGCAGCGCCTGGAAACCCGATGTGTACCTTGGTTACCAGCTCCCTGCATCAGCGGGCTGGTATCCAACGTACACTGCGGGTTACTAAGCGACGTTACCCGCAGTGTCGCTGTCCTGATCGCTGCTGAGCTGCCTGTTTGGCAGCTCAGCAGCAATCATGTAGCGACACACCAGCGATCCTGACAAGTTCATATATTGTCGGGATCGCTGGTGCGTCGATATGTGAGACGGGGCCCTTAGAACTAACCTCAGTAAATACACCCCTGAATTTTTTATCTCCCACACCTCATTTTAGATCGTAAGTTGACACCAGCAGTGTAGTTTTGTTTTGGTTTAATTATTGGATTATTGTTATCGTTGTTACTTAGGACTGTTGTGTTTGAAACTGTTAAACTGTAAATATATTTTCTCTCTATAATAAATCTCAGTCTTCAAACTAGAACACAGATAAGTAGGATGGAGACGTTAATTATGGTGTCATTGACGCTCACCCTCTTTGTGGATTTGTCAAAGTTTTGGAGGATGTTACATATGTCAGACATCCATGTCCACTCCTCAGATGTTCTATGTGAAGACAGAACTGAATATCGACAAACTTGTTGATGCTGGTAGACTATTCACCAACTACCCTCTTCTGCTCACAAATCCTTTCCAACATCTGCAGTGTAGAGTTCCAAGTCCTGAGGGCATCACACACCAGTCATTGAGCCAGAAGCTGCAAGCGCTGCTGAATCACGGCAATGGCGGATGAAGCTGTAGCTGACTTTCTAAAATGGGTATTTAGAGCGTTGCACTTTTCCTAGCAGATCTGCCAGCTCTGTGTCGCTTTTCAAAAACATTGACCAATTTGATTAAGCGCATGAGCCAGGCATGGTGCGTGTGTGAGCTCGCTTCGCCACAGAGCAGCCACCAGGTTGCAGCCATTGTCACACACAACCATGCCTGGCTGTGGGTTCAGTCGTCTCAGCCACTGATCTGCCTGCTCTTTCAGAGCTATCCACAACTCTTCAGCATTTTGGGGTTTGTCACAGAAGCATGTTCCTGCTTTCATTTGGCAGTGCTGCAGTCCTTCCAGCTTGTGAATAATATGCTACCTTTTGCAGCTGGAGGCAGAAGAGGAGGTGAAGGAGGAGGAGGAGGTGCAGGAGCTGTAGACTGTGGGGGCAACCCAGATTGACGTAGGGCCCGCAATACTCAGGGTTTGGGAGGACGTGCACCATACCAAGGTTGGAGTGGGTCCCGGCTTCCACTATGTTAACCCAGTGTGCCCTCAGTGAGATGTACTGTCCCTGACCACAAGCACTTGTCCACGTTTTTGTGGTTAGGTGGACTTTCCAAGTACCAGCATTGTGGAGGGCACAGGTAATATTGTGGGACACGTGCCTGTCTAATGCCGGGACGGCACACCGGGACAAATATTCACGCATGTTCGTGCCCTCGGGGTGATACGCGACTCTGCTCTCTGTTTCAAGCTAAGATCTAAGCCCTTGCCTCCTCCTGCCCATTACAACTCAAAGACATTTCCTGGATCTGTACAGTCCAAGAAAATTCTAAAATGTTTGTGCACGCCCTCATGATCTCCCGCCTCGACTATTGCAACCTTATACTCTCTAGCCTCCCCTCTAGTACTCTTGCACCACTCAAATCTATCCAAAACTCTGCTGCCAGAGTAATCCAACTGTCCCTCCGTTATTCCCCAGCCTCTCCTCTCTGCCATGCCCTTCACTGCCTTCCTATTGCTCATAGGCTAAAGTTCAAAACCCTAAATATGACATAAAAAGCCTTCCACAACCTGTCTCCTCCATACATCTGTGACATGGTCTCCCAATGTCCAACTGGGTCATGACTTCTATTTAATCTAAGTGTGCCGTCAGTGAGATGTACTGTCCATGCCCACAAGCATTTGTCCACGGGTCCGTGGTTAGGTGCACTTTCCCTGTAACAGCATTGTTGATGGCCCGGGTAATGTTGTGGGACATGTGCTTGCTTGTGTAATGTCGTGACAGCATACCTGGAGATATTTTCTGCTTTTCTTTTTGTTCTTGCTTTTTTCATAGTTTTCTGCCCTTTTGTGGAGGTCAGCCGGGTCCCCTCCTGGGGGCCTGTGCTCCTCTCAATTTATCTGTAGCCACTGTTATTTGTTCATTTGCTTTTTCCTGTTTTTTCAGTGGCTGCGGCTTTGTTTTGTTACACCAGAGATCTGATTTAGGTGGTAGAGATCGTGTGATCTCAGGTTTTTTTGGCAATCAGAAGTGCTGGTATTTTTTAGGGTTTTTGTTGGATTGCAGTCAGAATTCTTTCCTGTACTTTTCTGTCTAGACAGATTGGGCCCCAACGTTTGCTCATTCTATTTTCTGTCTGTGTCCGTGCTATCCTCTTGTCTAACCGCCATTAAATGTTTGGGGGCTTCCTATTTTCTTTGGGGATCTGCTCCGGGGCAGATAGCTTTCATCTTTCTGCCTTTAGGTGTAGTTATCTCTCAGGCTGTGACGAGGCAACTAGGATCAACGTAGGAACGCTCCACGGCTACCTCTAGTTGTGTGGTTAGTTCAGGTTACTGCAATCCAATAGGTTCCAGCCTCTCTGGTGTATTACCGTTTTTGCTTTTTCTCCTCAGCTACCTAAACATAACAGTATCACCGGCCCAAAACTAAAATTATATGGTACTCACAGAAGGGAAAAATAGTGTGGAAAAAAAAAAAAAAAAGTTGTCAGAGTTGTCAGAGATTTTTTTTTCTGTTTGTTGCATTTTTTCCCTCTTTTTCTCTGGGTGCTGAGGAGGATTTTTTTTTCTCTCAATGGAGTTTGCACAGTTGTCTGGCCATGTGGATCAGCTTGAGGTTCGGAGTATTGCTACCTATCTTGCTGGTTGCGGTTGTGGAACCTAGGATTCCCATGCCAGATTTGTTTTTGGGGGATCGGGCTAAATTTCTGAATTTCAAAAATAACTAAGTTGTTTTTTGCCTTGAAGCCTAAGTCCTCAGGGAACGCAGCACAGCAGGTTCAAATTGTGATCTTTCTCCTGCGCGGCGACCCTCAGGATTGGGCTTTTTCCCTGACACCTGGGGATCCTGTTTTGAATGATGTTGATGTATTTTTTCAGGCTCTGGGGTTGTTGTACGATGAACCTAATGTCACTGATCAGGCTGAGAAGACCTTGTTGGCATTAAGTCAGGGCTGTGAAGCCGCTGAACTGTACTGTCAGAAATTTCAAAAGTGGGCAGTCCTGACCAAATGGAATGATGATGCTTTGGCAGCCCTTTTTCGGAAGGGTCTGTCAGAGAATGTAAAGGATGTTATGGTGGGATTCCCTGTACCCTCTGGTCTCAATGATTCTATGTCTTTGGCTATTCAAATTGACAGAGGTATGCGTGAGATGGTGTTGCCTTGTGGGCCAGATCCTGAGCCCATGCAGTGTGATGGAGGGATTTCTGGGGCACAGCGTCATGAATTTCGAAAGTGCAATGGGTTATGTTTCTACTGTGGTGACGTCTCTCATGCTATTTCCATCTGCCCTAAGCGGGGAAGACGTTTTGCGCGCTCAGTTGTCTTGGGTAGTGTTCAGACTAAATTTCTGTTGACTGTTACCCTGATTTGCTCCCTGTCCACATTTTCTGCTCAGGCTTTTGTTGATTCAGGAGCAGCTATTAACCTGATGGATTTTGACTTTGCCAAACGTTGTGGATTTCCCATGATACCCCTGCGGAAGTCTATTCCCCTATTGGGCATTGATTCTACCCCTTTGGCGGAGAATAAACCCCAATTTTCTACTCAGGTGATAATGAGGGTTGAACCAGATCATCAGGAGAGTTGCAAATTTCTGGTGTTGCATAATCTGCATGACATTATTGTTCTGGGTTTCCCTTGGTTGCAGATTCATAATCCTGTTTTGGATTGGAAATCTGTGTCTGTGATCAGTTGGGGCTGCCAATGTGTTAATGCTGGCACTCCTGTTTTTTCTGCCTCTCCCCAGTCTCAGGATGTTCCTGACTTTTTGACTGATTTTTCTGATGTGTTTAGTGAAAGTAAATCTGCATCCTTACCCCCTCACAGGAGCTACGATTGCACTATTGAATTAGTGCCTGGTGGTAAATTTCCTAAAGGTCGCCTTTTTAATTTATCTGTACCTGAACACGATGCTATGCGATCTTATATCAAGGAGTCATTGGAGAAGGGTCATATCAGACCATCCTCTTCACCCTTGGGCGCTGGTTTTTTCTTTGTGGCCAAAAAGGATGGTTCATTGAGGCCGTGTATTGATTATCGCCTCCTGAATAAGATCACTGTGAAATATCAATATCCGTTACCCTTGATTTCTGACCTGTTTTCCAGAGTGAAAAGTGCTAGTTGGTTTACCAAGCTTGACCTCAGGAGGGGGCGTATAACCTTATTCGTATTAAGCACGGGGATGAATGGAAGACGGCGTTTAATACCCCAGAGGGGCATTTTGAGTACCTAGTGATGCCCTTTTGTCTTACTAATGCCCCTTCCGTCTTCCAATCCTTCATGAATGATATTTTCAGGGATTTTGTGGATAAATGTCTGATTGTTTATTTGGATGATATCTTGATTTTTTCCAATGACTGGGACTCTCATGTGAAACATGTTCGGACTGTGTTCCAGATTTTGAGAGAGAATGCATTGTATGTGAAGGGATCAAAGTGTCTTTTTGGCGTACAGAAGGTTTCATTTCTGGGATTCATTTTGTCTCCGTCTGTTATTGAAATGGACCCGGTCAAGGTTCAGGCCATCGGTGATTGGGTTCAACCTACTTCATTGAAGGCTCTTCAGAGATTTTTGGGTTTTGCCAATTTTTATCGTAAATTTATTGGTAATTTCTCTGGTATTGTTAAACCATTGACTGATCTGACCAAAAAGGGTTCCGATGTGGTGAATTGGCCTCCTGAGGCAGTTTCTGCATTTCAGGAACTTAAGCAGAGATTCATTTCTGCTCCTGTTCTACGGCAGCCTGATGTTTCTCTGCCATTTCAGGTGGAGGTTGATGCCTCTGAGATTGGGGCAGGTGCCGTTTTGTCCCAAAGGGATCCAGAGACCTCTAAGAGTAACCCTTGTGCCTTTTTCTCTCAAAAGTTTTCTCCAACTGAACGTAATTATGACGTGGGTAATCGGGAGTTATTGGCCATGAAGTGGGCCTTTGAAGAGTGGAGACATTGGCTGGAAGGAGCCAAACATCAGGTGGTGGTCCTCACGGACCATAAGTACCTGGTTTATCTCGAATCAGCCAAGCGACTTAATCCTAGACAGGCAGGTGGGCCTTGTTTTTCACACGTTTTAATTTTGTGGTTTCTTTTCTTCCTGGCACTAAGAATGTTAAGGTGGATGCCCTCTCAAGGAGTTTCTTTGCGGATTCTCCTGAGTTATCTGATCCTGCTGTTAGTTTGAAAGAGGGTGTAGTACTTTCCGCAATCTCACCCAATTTGAGACTGGCTCTGGAGGGGTGTCAGGGGGATAAACCTGAGCGCTACCCTGTTGGGAAATTGTTTGTCCCAGACCAGTGGAAGAAGAGTGTCTCTATGGATTTTATTTCCTACCTCCCTGTTTCTCAGAAAATGACCGTTATCTGGGTAATCTGTGATAGGTTTTCCAAGTTGATACATCTTGTGCCATTACCTAAGTTACCTTCCTCCTCCGAATTGGTGCCTTTGTTCCTTCAGCACGTGGTTCGGTTACATGGCATTCCAGAGAACATTGTGTCTGACAGAAGAGTCCAGTTTGTTTCCAGATTTTGGAGGAAATTTTGTTCTAAACTTGGTGTTCAATTATCTTTCTCCTCTGCATTTCATCCTCAGACCAATGGACAAACCGAGAGAACAAACCAGACCTTGGAGACTTACTTGAGATGTTTTGTGTCTGCTGATCAAGATGACTGGGTCTCTTTTTTGCCTTTGGCTGAGTTTGCTCTTAATAATAGGGCTAGCTCTGCCACCTTGATGTCTCAATTTTTCTGCAATTCTGGGTTTCACCCTCGATTTTCTTTGGGACAGGGGGAGGCTTCTGTCTGTCTGGGTGTTGACTCTGTTGTGGAGAGTATGCAGCAGATTTGGGACCAGGTAGTGGAGAGGTTGTCTCTCTCTCAGGAGAAGGCCCAACGGTTTGCCAACCTGCATAGGACTGATGGTCCTCATTTTAAAGTGGGGGACTTGGTTTGATTGTCCTCAAGAAATATCCCTATGAGGGTTGCATCTCCAAAGTTTAAGCCTAGGTTCATTGGACCTTATAAGATCATGGAGATTCTTAATTCTGTCTCCTTCCGTTTGCTTCTTCCAGGGACATTTAAGATCCATAACGTGTTCCACAAGTCCTTATTGAAGAGGTTTGTCGAGCCAGTGGTTCCTATGGCTGTGCCTCCTGACCCTGTTTTGGTTGAGGGCAGTCTGGAGTATGTGGTTGAGAAAATATTGGATTCTCATTTTTCTAGACAGAAACTCCAGTATTTGGTTAAGTGGAGAGGTTATGGTCAGGAGGAAAATTCTTGGGTGTTTGCTTCGGACATCCATGCTAGGAGACTGATCCATGCCTATCACCGAGCTCATCCTGATCGGCCTGGTTGCACAAGTGAGGGTTCGGTGACCCCTCCTCAAGGGGGGGTACTGTTATGAATGTGCTGGAGATGGTTTCTGAGCAGAGGCTCCCTTGGTGGTTGCAGACAGTACTGAACCTCACAGCGAGGAATGGCAATCTGGGATCACGGACTGGACTGATATAAGGGAGGTTCCCTCCCATGATGGTCACCGGTGATCAATTGTTCTTGTCTCAATTGTGGTTCCTGGTTCATTTTGAAGTTGCTGGAGTCTTGCCTGCACCTGCTGCTTTCAGATAAGATATTTTCTGCTTTTCTTTTTGTGCTTGCTTTTTTCATAACTTTCTGCACTTTTGTGGAGGTCAGCCGGGTCCCCTCCTGGGGGCCTGTGCTCCTCTCAATTTATCTGTAGCCACTGTTATTTGTTCATTTGCTTTTTCCTGTTTTTTCAGTGGCTGCGGCTTTGTTTTGTTACACCAGAGATCTGATTTAGGTGGTAGAGGTCATGTGATCTCAGGTTTTTTTTTGCAATCAGAAGTGCTGGTATTTTTTAGGGTTTTTGTTGGATTGCAGTCAGAATTCTTTCCTGTACTTTTCTGTCTAGACAGATTGGGCCCCAACGTTTGCTCATTCTATTTTCTGTCTGTGTCCGTGCTATCCTCTTGTCTAACCGCCATTAAATGTTTGGGGGCTTCCTATTTTCTTTGGGGATCTGCTCTGGGGCAGATAGCTTTCATCTTTCTGCCTTTAGGTGTAGTTATCTCTCAGGCTGTGACGAGGTGTGAGGAACTAAGCCGACCGCCACCCGGTAGCCCGGGTATCACAGCTTCTGATACCACCGCCGCTACCAAATGGGACGGACGATCCCTTTCCTCCCACGTCACCAATGGGACGTAACTCTACAGGTACAGCTCTCCGGCGCCCCCCTTTGTCTCTCAGGTCAGTAAGAGAACTGCACCTAGAGCAAATGGCCGCCGGGGAAGGTGTCCTGTTACCCACTGGGTATTCTAAGATTCGTGATCAGAGTAAAAGCATCAGCCCAAGATTAATTTTATGGTTTAATTTGCCTTAAGGGCGCACTAGATAATTACAGAAATATACAGTAAAGCTATACAACGTAATTACAATGGATTTGCAGTCAGAGAAACAATACAACGATAATGTACAAGGCTAAAAGGTATAAGCTATAGATCAATATTACCGGGTTGTATGGTCATGGGGAGGCATGGAGCTCTGCGTTCCCCAGGTGAAAGTCTTCAGTTGCTGGACAGTCCCCAATGCATGTGCTGCAGCTCCATTTGGCAAGTCTGTCCCTTGTGCTTCTGTGTGTGAAATGGAATGAATACAGGGGTACCTGGCTACAGCTCTTAACCCTGCTAGGCCCCTCCCCTTTTTCTTTGAAGCCCGCATATTAACTGGCCTGCAATTCATATGGAGCAGGAAACAATGGCTTGAGCTTGAGCTATTTACCATACGACTGACCATCTTATTCAGACCCTGGCCTAAACCAATTAGCATGTAAAGGCCTATGGATTCATAGTGGAAATCAAAGCTGGTCGTACTGAATATGCTAATAGGCCCTGTGTAGTTAAAAGTCTGTGGCTGTGTGAACTGACAAAATGGAGGCTGGTACAGGCCCTATACAAAATGGTGGCGGTCCCGACCTCACACCTCCCTGCTTTTGAGGGCGCTAGGGGGTATCACATTCCTGTGTTCCCCCGTGCGCCCTACCGCACCCTCTCCTTGCCGGGACAACCCATCAGCGTTACCATGGTCACTGCCTCTTTTGTGGCGAATGGTGAAGTGGTACTGTTGGAGAGCGAGGCTCCAGCGTAGCAACCTCCCATTCGTCCCAGAGACCGTGTGTAACCAGCTGAGGGGGTTGTGGTCTGTTTCCACGGTGAATTGGCGTCCGTACAAGTATGGCTGCAGACGCTGCAGGGCCCACACAATTGCCAGACATTCCTTCTCCATCGTGGAATAGGCCACTTCCCTCGGCAGGAGCTTCCTGCTCAGGTACAAAATGGGGTGTTCATGGCCCGTAGTGTCAACCTGGCTGAGCACAGCACCGAGGCCGAAGTCGCTGGCGTCGGTCTGCACTAAGAATGGCCGCGTGAAGTCGGCTGCCTGTAGTACAGGAGAACTAGAAAGAGCGGTCTTGAGCGCCTGGAAAGCTGTCTCGCAGGCGACTGTCCAGTCGACTGCGACGGGCAGCCTTTTCTTGGTGAGGTCCGTCAGGGGCTTGGCCAGGGCACTATAGTGTGGAACAAACCTCCTATAGTACCCAGCAGTACCCAAAAAGGACATCACCTGCTTCTTGGTCCTGGGGGTGGGCCAGGATGCGATGGCATCCACCTTCCCGGGCTCTGGCTTTAGAGCTCCCCCACCTACCCGGTGTCCCAGGTAGTGAACCTCACTCATACCCAGCTGGCATTTTTCCGGCTTAATGGTCAAGCCTGCTCGCTGGATCCACCCGAGCACCTGCGCCAGGTGCTCTAGGTGATCCTCCCAGGTGGGACTGAAGATGGCAATGTCATCCAGGTACGCGGTCGCATACCCTTCCAGTCCCTCGAGCAGCGTGTTGACCATCCGCTGAAAAGTGGCAGGGGCATTCTTCATGCCGAAGGGCATCACCGTGGACTCGTACAGTCCGAATGGGGTGATAAAGGCAGAGCGTTCCCATGCCCTAGGGTCAGGGGAATCTGCCAATACCCCCTGCTCAGGTCCATGATGGTCAGGTACTTGGCCCCGGCCAGCTGGTCGAGCAGGTCATCGATGCGCGGCATTGGGTACGCATCGGTGACCGTCACAGCGTTGAGCCCCCTGTAGTCCACGCAGAACCGCGTAGTTCGGTCCTTTTTAGGAACGAGGACTACAGGCGAAGCCCCAGCGCTGTTGGACGCTTGGATCACCCCCAGCCTCAGCATCTCGTCTATCTCTTGGCGCATCTGCTGCTGCACCTCAAGAGAGACCCGATATGCTGAACGCCGGATTGGGGGGTGGTTGCCAGTGTCCACGTCATGAACTGCTGCCTCAGTCCTTCCGGGCAAGCTGCTGAACAGCTCCCGAAAGGGGTGTAGGGTGGCCCCCAGCTGGGAACGTTGGTCCTCCGAGAGCTGGTGGCCAACCCCCACATCCTCGATGGATCCACCCGACTTGGCTTGGGTGAGCAGATCAAGGAGGGTTTCTGCCTCTCCTTCCTCTGGAAGGTTGCACACTGGGTGAGCATAAGCCTCCCGCTCATGATGGGCCTTCATCATGTTCACATGGAAGGCCTTCCTCCTACCACGGGCGTGGTCCAGGGTGACCAGGTAGGTGACGGCGTTGAGCTGCTAGTGCACGAGGTATGGACACTCCCAGGCCGCCTGAAGCTTGTTTTGGGGTACGGGGACCAGTACCCACACCTTTTGACCCACCTGGTAGGTCCGCTCACAAGCATTCTGGTCATACCATCGCTTCTGGTCAGCCTGAGCTTGGGCCATATTGTCATGCACCAGCCGCGTCAAGGCCATCATTCGGTCCCGGAAGCGCACGACATACTCAATGACCGACACTCCAGGGGTGGCTAAATCCCCTTCCCATGCTTCCTTCACCAGAGCAAGGGGCCCCCGTACACGTCGCCAGTACAGGAGCTCAAAGGGGGAGAACCCCGTTGAGGCCTGTGGAACCTCCCGGTAGGCAAACAGCAGGTGTGGGAGATACCGCTCCCAGTCTCTCCCGTGGGAGTCGACCAACATCTTCAGCATCTGCTTTAAGGTGCCATTGAACCACTCACACAAGCCATTGGTCTGTGGGTGATACGGGCTGGCCACCAGATGTTGCACCTGTACCTGCTTACAGAGAGACTCCATCAGCTGCGACATGAACTGGGTCCCTCGGTCGGTGAGCATTTCCTTGGGAAACCCCACTCTGGAGAAAATCTCCAGTAAGGCAGTGGCCACTTTGTCGGCCCGAATGGACGACAAAGCTACCGCCTCCTGGTACCGGGTGGCATAGTCCACTACCGTTAGTATGAAGCATTTCCCGGAGCGGCTGGGAGTGGACAGAGGTCCAATGAGATCCACAGCCACCCTCGAGAAAGGCTCTTCGATGATGGGCAGAGTTACCAGTGGGGCTTTGGGGCGCGGCCCCGCCTTCCCCACCCTCTGACAGGTGTCACACGAACGGCAGTAGGCTATCACCTCGGTCCTCATTCCAGGCCAGTAGAAATGCTGAGCTAGCCTGGCCCTGGTTTTAGTGATCCCTAAGTGTCCGGCCATTGGAATCTCGTGTGCGATCCGCAACAATTCCGCCCTGAACGGATGGGGCACCACTAACTGTCGGTCCCTGGGCCACGCCTCCGGTGAACCCTGCTGGACCGTTACCCGGTACAGCCGTCCCTGGTCCCCAGACCACTCGCTCGCAGTCGGACTCCAGGGGAGGCTGTGTCGCCTGTTCCTTGAGAGTCTTCAGGCTAGGGTCAGCTTCCAACGCTGCCTGAAATCCCTGACTAGATATGGCAAGAATTGATGAAACTGCCCTGTCCTCTGTCAGTTCCCCGGGATCTGTCTCCTGGCTACTGTCTGACTCGGCAGCCACTTGGTCAGAAAGGGGGAAACCGTCGGACCTCCGCGAGGCTCCTTGGGCTTCAGCGCTCCCACTCCTGGTAACAGCGACCACGACCGCTGAGACCACGGGTAGCGCCTGCTTTCCCTCATCCTCTGACCAAGTCGCCGGGTCAGGCAGACTTCCCTGACTTCCTGACATCCCGGATGTGGGGAAATCCTGACCTGGGGTCCTACCTGGTGGCTCCTCTCCCGGGACACCCCCTCCCCCCCATGGCCTGTTCCTCTTCCTGCAGGGGCCCTAGACTCAGCAGGCTGGGTTCACTTAGGGGCCCTACACTGCTCATAGCAGCCCCTCCCTCCACCTCTGAGCTCTCCCCTACAGTCTCCTCACCTGTCCTCACTGTGAGCCCTGTGTGTGTAGTGTCAGTGCATGGCTTACCATCAGGTTTCACTCCCTCCTCCACTGTTGGAGGCACATTCAATACATTAACATTAGCATTCACAGTAGAGTCATGACATTGTTGGGGAGCCGAACTTGGGGTTCAGTGGCCACATACTGGGACACTAGCCGCCCCAAATCGGTCCCAAGCAACACATTTGCAGGGATATTTGGCGTTACTACTCCACCTCCCGCATCCCCCTCCCGGCGCCCCAGTCCAAATACACCTTGGCAACGGGCAGCGCTGGTTCAATGCCTCCAATTCCGGAGACGGAAAGGGTTTTCCCAGGTACCAAGTCTTGAGGGGACACCACCTCAGGGCGTACCAGGGTTCGTTCAGCGCCTGTGTCCCGCAGTCCCATGACCGCTGAGCGGCCGATGGTGACGGGTTGGTAATTGTCTAGGGACCTCCCACCACCCTCTCCCACACACAAAACAGTGGTCGGTTTCTGGGACAGGGATGGGGCCTTCTGGCACTGGGGATACGCAGCCTTAAAGTGTCCTGGCTGGTTGCAATTATGACAACGTCTGGGTTCTGTTCCTGGCCTGGAGAGGGTAGCCGGGGGGTACACCCCTTGCACTCTGGGGCTGGATATGGGGCTGGGGCAGGATTGGGCTTACCCCCTCTCCAGGTGCTGCTGGCAGGCTTCTTTGGCTCCGGCGCCCTGTTGTTGGCATACTCGTCTGCCAGGGCGGCTGTAGCAGAAGCCCCCTTTGGTTTCCGGTCACGGAGGAACTGCTGGAGGTCCTCTGGGCAGTTCCACAAGAATTGCTCCACGAAAAACAGTTCCTGGACCTCCTGGCGGGTAGTGAGCTCTAGACCCGAGGTCCAGTGCTCCGCAGCTCTCAGCAGGGCCCGCATGTGGTCGGTCCAGGTGTCCTTTGAACCCCGCTGCAGGCTCCTGAACTTCCTGCGGTACGACTCCGGGTGAGGTTGTAGTGTTGGATCAGGGCCCGCTTGATGCTGTTGCAGTCCTGCTCCTCCCCGGCAGGTAAGTCCCCCAAAACTTCCAGGGACTTACCCCTCAAACGGGGGGTCAGGTACCTTGCCCACTGATCCAGGGCCAGATGATGTTGGAGGCATGTCCTCTCAAAAGCAAGCAGAAAGGAATCCAGGTCTCCATCCTTTTCAAGTAAGGGAAAGTCCTTCGCCTGGACCTTGGAAGCCCTTGTCTCAGCTGGGCCTGGTGCGTCCAGCGGGGGCCCGTGCTGAGCCATCTCCAGTCGGTGCCGGCGCTCGGCTGCTCTCTCTGCCGCTGCATGCTCCCGCTCCGCTGCTCTCTCTGCCACTGCTTGCTCACGCTCCGCAGCTTCACGGCGTTCTGCTTGCTCACGCTCCGCAGCTTCACGGCGTTCTGCTTGCTCACGCTCTGCTGCTTTCTCTGCCGCCGCTTGCTCACGCTCCGCAGCTGCTTGCTCACGCTCTGCTGCTTTCTCTGCCGCCACCAGGAGTCTGTCATAGGCGGCGTCATTACCAGCCTCGAGCTGTGCCATAGCCGCTTGGAAAATGGCCTCCGATCTGGACAGGCTGGGACGGGCAGGGGGTGGACAGTCCACTGTGAGACTGAGCACGGGGGTCGGGCTCCTTGGGGAGCCCTGGCTGAGCTCCCCCTCATCGGTATCGAACCCCTCATAGGCCACAGCATTGGCCTCCCCCTTTGCCCTACTCCTGGTGCCTTCCGCCATCTAGGGAACCTTTGGTTACTGAAACACAGCTGCAACCCTGACCTTGCACACAACTTGTTATATTTACACTCTGACCGTCTAGTGCTGGGCTGACCTTAAGACCCCAGCAGTGAAAGTACTGCTGGTAGTCTCTAGTGTCTGGAGTAGGGGTCCCACGCACACTATTACTCTGATCCCACCGCTGCCACCAATTTGTGAGGAACTAAGCCGACCGTCACCCGGTATCACAGCTTCTGATACCACCGCCGCTACCAAATGGACGGATGATCCCTTTCCTCCCACGTCACCAATGGGACGTAACTCCACAGGTACAGCTCTCCGGCGCCCCCCTTTGTCTCTCAGGTCAGTAAGAGAACTGCACCTAGAGCAAATGGCCGCCGGGGAAGGTGTCCTGTTACCCACTGGGTATTCTAAGATTCGTGATCAGAGTAAAAGCATCAGCCCAAGATTAATTTTATGGTTTAATTTGCCTTAAGGGCACACTAGATAATTACAGAAATATACAGTAAAGCTATACAACGTAATTACAATGGATTTGCAGTCAGAGAAACAATACAACGATAATGTACAAGGCTAAAAGGTATAAGCTATAGATCAATATTACCGGGTTGTATGGTCATGGGGAGGCATGGAGCTCTGCGTTCCCCAGGTGAAAGTCTTCAGTTGCTGGACAGTCCCCAATGCATGTGCTGCAGCTCCATTTGGCAAGTCTGTCCCTTGTGCTTCTGTGTGTGAAATGGAATGAATACAGGGGTACCTGGCTACAGCTCTTAACCCTGCTAGGCCCCTCCCCTTTTTCTTTGAAGCCCGCATATTAACTGGCCTGCAATTCATATGGAGCAGGAAACAATGGCTTGAGCTTGAGCTATTTACCATACGACTGACCATCTTATTCAGACCCTGGCCTAAACCAATTAGCATGTAAAGGCCTATGGATTCATAGTGGACATCAAAGCTGGTCGTACTGAATATGCTAATAGGCCCTGTGTAGTTAAAAGTCTGTGGCTGTGTGAACTGACAAAATGGAGGCTGGTACAGGCCCTATACAAAATGGTGGCGGTCCCGACCTCACACGAGGCAACTAGGATCAACGTAGGAACGCTCCACGGCTACCTCTAGTTGTGTGGTTAGTTCAGGTTACTGTACTGCAATCCAATAGGTTCCAGCCTCTCTGGTGTATTACCGTTTTTGCTTTTTCTCCTCAGCTACCTAAACATAATAGGGGGGCATTCATTGTCTCCCTCTCCCACACCACCTCCTCACCTCGACACCTGTCTTTCGGTGTTCCCCAAGGCTCTGTTCTAGGGCCCTTACTCTTCTCTATCTACACCTTCGGCCTGGGACAGATGATGTAATGGCACAGTTTGCAATATCATCACTACGCCGATGACACGCAGATCTACCTATCTGTACCTGACATCACCTCCTTACTGACCAAAATCACACGTCTTCCCGCTATATCATCCTTCTTTTCTGCTTGCTTTCAAAAAGTGGACATGGACAAATCAAAATACATCATCTTTCAAGCATCTCACACTGAGTACACCTGAGAGCTGTGTATGCCTCATTCGGTACCACTATAGTAAGAGGTAAACTTTGCCCCAGAGAAAATGATTTTTCAGTAGTGTTGAGCGATACTGCTCGATATCTAAAAATATCGGATCGGAATGGTATCGCCGATATCACTAAATATCGTCGATATCCGATTCCGATACCGGAAGTCCAATGTAAGTCTATGGGAACCAAATATCGACATTAAAAAAAACATTCTTGACTTGTTGGTTAATTGTACATGAAGGAAAACAACAAAGACTAATGTAGAATGTATTGGGGGAGGTTGAGGAGACAATAAAGGCATACATGTTTAACCCAATGCATTGGAATAGCATTAATATATTTTTTTTTGGAAATACGTTTGGATTGACTAACAAATTGACAATGTTGTTAACCTTTTTTCTATTTTGGCAAATATGTATGTTTCACAACTTCCATGCTCTTCACCTTTTTAACTTTTGCCAGTGCCACACTTTCTCCTTCATAATCTTCAGCAGCAGCATCATCTTTCTCATCAAATTATTCTTCATCTTCACCTTCTTAATCTTCTTCTTAAACTTCTTGCTATTCATGTTTTTGTTTACATTACTCATATTGTTATTATTAAACTAATTAATCTTCTTCATATTCAAATTCTTCATCTTCTTCCTCTTCATCTTCTTCATCATATTCTTATTTGTGACAGAGATTCCTGTACTTGTAATCTGTAAAAGTATGAATTGTTCATCCTTCCGTTCTTGCTGTCACAAAAGATTTAAATTACAACAGTATTTGTCCGTGTTCAGTTTAGCCTGCAGCAGCAGGCATTTTCCAGGGGCACCACGAGGAGAACGGACTCACCCCATACACTGCTTAGTCTTCTTCTGCTTAGAATTTAGAGCATATATTTTGCTCTTCATTTTGGTCTTATACTTCATGTTCTTCTGCTTTTTGATCTTCTGCTTATTGTTCTTCTGTCTCTTGTTCTGTATCTTGTAGTTTGTCTTAACCTTCTTTGTCCTGTTGGTGATCTTCTTCTGGGTAATCTTTTATTTTTTCTTTGTGATGGTGTTCAGGCTGGTTGGCTTCATGCTCGTCGTCCTTGTTGTCGTCATCTTCTTCTGGGTGGTCTTTAAGGTCGTCTAATTTCCGAGAAACAGCTGACGTTACTGGAACCCTGACGGGTATCAGATGGAGCAAGAGACAATGGAAGTAACGAGGACCAGCTGACTGTGCTGGAACCCGGACGGGTAGCAGAAGGAAAAGAGGCAATGTCACAACCGAGTACCAGCTGACGTTACTGTGACACGGTTACTAAGCAGGAGGTACCTGTGCTCCAAAGCACTACCAAGGACCAGCAGACGTTGGTGGAACTCGGATACGAGATGGAGGCACCTAGGCCAAAGGCACTGGGGAGAACCTGTTGACGGTACTGGACCCCGGACGGGTAGCAGAAGGAAAAGAGGCAATGTCACAACCGAATACCAGCTGACGTTACTGTGACACGGTTACTAAGCAGGAGGTACCTGTGCTCCAAAGCACTACCAAGGACCAGCAGACGTTGGTGGAACTCGATACGGAGATGGAGGCACCTAGGCCAAAGGCACTGGGGAGAACCAGTTGACGGTACTGGACCCCGGACGGGTAGAAGAACGCACCCATGAAAATGTAAGTTGACAGGACGCAAGCCGTCCGCAGTTACCGAATCACACAGTCCTACAGTGGGTGCTTGTCCTATTGTCACAATGGAAACCGCCTTTATTTACATATACCACAGCACACATAGGAATCACCTAAACTGCAGGCACCATAGAGTCGGCTAACCCGAATGCAACACGACAGCACAACTTATTGGAGGATAATTGGCGTTCACACTGCCAGGAAACAGCTGTCGTGCTGTAACCAGGCTGGCCAGAGTCAGTACCCCTGCCAATTACTTACGAGCAACAAATGGCGGTGTTGTAGCCCAGGGAGTAGTGTTCAGGTGGTAGAAAGATGAACATAACAGGAGACATGGAAAACGTTTTAATCTGAAAACGGACAGGCAAATTCAGGTGAGATCCATGCCTTGTTCATTTTCAGAAAAGTAAGCCGGTCTACATTCTCTGAGGATAGTCGCATGCGACGGTCTGTTACTACACCACCTGCAGCACTAAAGACACGCTCAGATAATACACTGGCAGCAGGGCAAGCCAGCACCTCCAATGCATACTGGCTAAGCTCTGGCCATGTATCCAACTTAGAGACCCAAAATTTGAAAGGGGAAGAGGCATCTGGGAGTACACTTAGAGGGAAAGCCAAGTAGTCTGTCACCATCTTACGGAAACGTTTCTTCCTGGTGACTGGAGCCGTCTCGGATGGTGTAGACCTTGCTGGCGCTGTCACAAAACTTTGCCACATTTGTAACATACAGCTCTTGCCCTGTGCAGAGGCGCTGCTTCTGCTCCCTCTTGTTGTAGAGGTGTCTACACTGCCTCGACGCACAGAGCTGCTTTGTAAAGCAGTAGCAGCAGCAGCAGCTCTCTCGGCTGGAATGTACAACAGTATGGATTGCACCAGTGTGTCTTGGTACTCCTGCATTTTACGGTCCCGGTTCACCGGTGTGATGAGGGTTTGTAAGTTGTCCCGGTAGGAGGGTCTAGGAGGGTGTACACCCAATAATCTGACGTGGTGAGAATGTGGGCGATGCGGCGGTCGTTTCTCAGGCACTGAAGCATGAAATCAACCATGTGCTGCAGACTCCCAACTGGCCAACAAAGGCTGTCCTCTGGAAGAGGTGTCATCTCTGCCTCCTCTGCATCACCCCACCCTCGCTCTACATACTGACTAGAGCGTTGTGTACCTCCCTCTGTAGGGATTTCTTCCTCCTCCATTGACTCCTCCTCCTCCTCATCCTCCTCACAAAGTGAGCCCTTGCCCAGCCCTTTGTGAGGAACCACGTTGCGCTGACTGTCCTGAAGGTAATTGAATTTGTGACTCCTCATCCTCCACCTCTTCCAAAACCTCTTCCTTTAGTGCTTTCAGTGATTTCTGAAGCAGGCAGATAAGGGGGACAGTCATGCTGACTAGTGCATCATCTGCACTCGCCATCCGCGTTGAGACATCAAACGCACGCAAAACGTTGCAGATGTCCTTCATAGAGGCCCACTCAGTAGTGGTGAAGTGTGAACGGCGCAAATTGCGAGTTGATTGCGCCTGTTGCAGCTGATACTCCATTACTGCTGGCTGCTGCTCACACAACCGCTCCAACATATGTAACGTGGAATTCCACCTGGTGGGTACGTCACATATGATGCGATGTTCAGGAAGGCGAAATCTGACTTGCAGAGCTGCAATGCGCGATCTGGCCATGCTGGAACGTCGCAAGTGAGCGCACTCTAGGAAGTGAAAGGCTACTCCTTTGTCTACTTCTATAGTGTTTGCAACCAATGTATTGGATACGGATGGAAGCGCGTCACACTAATAGATTATATTTTAAATGGAATGGAGCAGAACCAATTGGAGATAAATGAAAAGGATGAGGCACTGAGACACGCTCAGCAGAGTACAAGCAGCAGTGCTTGAACAAGTAACTGGAGCGTGATGTGCACTCAAAAAATAAAAAACACAGACTGAAGTGAACACTGAAACACAACTGTTCACAATCTGTGAAAGGCTACTCCTTTGTCTACTTCTATAGTGTTTGCAACCAATGTATTGGATACGGATGGAAGCGCGTCACACTAATAGATTATATTTTAAATGGAATGGAGCAGAACCAATTGGAGATAAATGAAAAGGATGAGGCACTGAGACACGCTCAGCAGAGTACAAGCAGCAGTGCTTGAACAAGTAACTGGAGCGTGATGTGCACTCAAAAAATAAAAAACACAGACTGAAGTGAAACACTGAAACACAACTGTTCACAATCTGTGAAAGGCTACTCCTTTGTCTACTTCTATAGTGTTTGCAACCAAGTATTGTATACGGATGGAAGCGCGTCACACTAATAGTTAAATTGCATGGAGCTGCAAGAATTACACTGAAGAAAAAAAAAAGAGTCTGTGAGTGACACGTGCAGATGCCTACAGACAGCGTTGCATGCAGAGCAAACTGCAGCGTCACCTGCACTCACACACACCTTGCAGAGCTGTTAAAACAACACTGCAGGCAAAAGGAAGCTTTACACAGCGGTTGGTGCTAGCCTGCCTACAGCACAGTACACTAAATCGCAATCTCTAACTGTCCCTCAGAGTCAGCACAGCAGCGTTCTGTCCCTTACTGAATTCACAGCACAGTGACGCTAAAATGGCGGTGGCGCCTTTTATAGTGCATTCTGACATCATTTCAGCATCCAATCACAGCCATGCCATTAGTTAACTTGACCGCAGCAGTACAGGATGTGCCCACACTTCTTAGGATTCCTCATTGGCTGACTAAAATCACATTGCCTCTCAAAGAATTATGGGAACTTCCGATTCCGGTATACGATATATGGAAAATATCGAAACTAAGTATCGAAAGGCCGATAGAGCTAATATCGGCCGATACCCGATACTTGCGGTATCGTATCGCTCAACACTATTTTTCAGACATTCACTGCCTTTTTTGCACATTTTTTGCAGCTGTGATCTTCATCTTATTGGTTTGGATGTGGTAAATTTATAAGTCGTTATCAATACCATCATCATACGTTGTAAAGAGGAAATCAGGTGTTTCCAAGGGTCGTGGTTATGTACATTTTGTGTCATTCCTTTAACAGTGTTCGTTACACTAGGATAATTAATTTTAGACTGGAACATTAGGATATTATTGTTAATATGTATGGGTGAAGATGAAGAAACTTGTGCCACGGGTGTGTTTATAGTTACGGATGGTGCACTCCTCTTTAAACTTAGTTTTTCACGAGCATCCATTAGTTTGTTTGGTTTTCCTCCAACACTGATCTGCTTTCTCTAATTCAGCATCTCATGAACATGTTGCACTTTGCCCTTTATACAGATACGTGCGTCTTTGGCAACATATTTTGGACGGGCATTTTTTAGGCCGAGTCTCACACGCGCATCTGTTACACCGATCTTCAAATGGGCATAAAACTGATACTGGTAATTGATGGTGGCTAAACGACGAATCATTGTTGGCTGTATCCTGGATCTCATACCTCCCATAGCCACTGTTGTTATTAATCATGTACTTTCCCATTCCTGTCATCACCATGCCCCTTTTCCAGATCATTTCATCCAACGATTAGTCCGCCATATTGTTACTAAAAACATGCACCTTTCCAGCAGCAACTGTGTAGGAAACCACGTTACAGTTTTGCAAGGTGTTTATGATGTCCCTAAAAAAAATAGGAAACACTATGTTGATATCAACCTCCAGGTGGAAATGTTTGCCAGCCAACACACTTAGTGTATGGGCATTCCAAGTCTAGGAGCCCTGCTCCTTTAAATTGAGCCTAGTTTTTAATCAGGCCTTCCTCCACGTCTCATCATCCACCACCACTAGATCACCAGTGTTCCAGTGCTGCTACAGCTAGTGTCAAAATCCTAACAAGGGTGGGTGGTTTTGCTGGGTGTTAAATACTTGTTATGGAAAAGGTTGAGGTGTACCCCACAGGGGAAAATGTTTGCCAGACAACACACTTAGTGTATGGCCATTCTACGTCTAGGAGACCTGCTCCTTTTTAATGGGGATATTCCTGCAATTGAAACAAGGTGCTCAGCACAATATAGAAAAATATTTAGACTTGAGAGTCCTCAGTGGTTGATACCTTTTACATCTTTCCTACAGCACAATATAGTAAATCACAGCAAACTGAATAGCTGGATGCGACCGCTGATACGAACCAGTCCAGCAAGGATATGACGCAGGAGTGCGCGAGACACTTAACGAGGAAGTCAGTAAAGATATTAGTGCGAATACACGCAGTACTTAAACGTGGAAGTCCAGCAAGGATATTAGAACTTAAACGTAGTTATCCAGCAAGGGGGTAGTGGTAATGCACACAGTACTTAAACGAGGTAGTCCAGCAATAACTTGATCACATAAGCGTACGGCATTTCTTTGTAGAAGTCCTGTAATACGTAGATGAAGCGTAGACAGGGGATGGTCTCTATAGGTACCTTTAAGGGCTGACAAGTCCCGCTCAAGTCCCACTGACTGCAGCAGTTTCAGAGGTGAGAGGCAGCACCAAAGTATTTCGGTCAATAGGCAACCCCGGTCAGGATCCAAGAGCACACAGAAGATGGAAGGCAGCTGAACGAGGCGAAGGTAGACCACAGAGTAATGAGCAGCAGTAACGAACAGCAGTAGCAGGGAGTTCACCAGCAACAGGAAGAAGCTCAGGGGCCAACAGCACAAAATATAAAATGCACAGGCAAGGAGTAAAGATGTGTATCTTCGTACCGTGTTAGCCAGTAGATAGAAAAATATTTAGACTTGAGAGTCCTCAGTGGTTGATACCTTTTAATGGCTAACTGAAAAGATGGTAACAAATTGCAAGCTTTCGAGACTACGCAGGTCTCTTCATCAGGCAAAGACTAAAACAAAAGCTGAAGAATCACATATTTATACACAAGAGGACACAGGAATAATGCAATAGGTAAGACATGTGACGTGAAGCAGAACTGTCATTATGGCTGAGGGATGAACATAAATATGACTAGTTCATAGATAAGGAGTGAAAGTTTTATTACCCTCTGATTGGGGTCTGGTATTGTGTTGTGATGACCCTAAAAGGTCAGGGAAGCAGATTCCTTAATTGTTGTAGAAAGACATAAAACTCTGGGATATATTCATCCCAGCACTAAGAGTGTCAAAGGTCATCATAAGTTTATATTCCCAGACTTTTCTATCCTTCTCAGATTTGAAGTTAGATTTTAATACCAGTAATTCCATATCCGTCATGCTATGACCGGGCATACAAAAGTGTTTTGCCACAGGTAAATCCATTCTCCTTTCTCTTATTGTGTGGCGATGAGAATTCATCCTTGTTCTCAGTTTTTGCCGGTCTCCCCCACATACAGACCCCAGTTGGACATTTAGTACATATAATTAGGTACACCACATTAGATGTGATGCAGCTGAAAGTACCTGGTATCTTGTAGTCCTGATGGGAGTTGGGATCTTTATCCTGTCCGTGGTCATTATAGATGTACAAGTTTTGCATTTCTTTTGTTTGCAAGGAAAGGTACCTGCAGCTGTTGGGGAGGACAGGGAGCTTCTGACAATGATGCTTCTTAGATTTGGGGGCTGCCTAAAGCATAGTAGTGGGGGGTCTGGAAATATGGATTGTAATCGGGCATCTTTTTGTAGTAAAGGTTGTAGTTTCCGTGCAGCTCCCCTTAGCATCTCCAGACTTGGATTGTAGGTGACCACTAGAGGCACCTGGTTATTTTCTTCTTTAGCTTTGTAATGTAGCAGGTGATTCCTTGATATTCTGGTGGCTCTTGTAATTTGGTTTTCAATTGTTCTTGGATGGTAGCCCTGGTTCAAAAAAGTCTTTCTGAGGCGACCAAGGTGTTCATCTCTATCCATGGGGTTGGAACATATACGGTTGTATCTGATGGCTTGGCTGTAGACAATAGAGTTTTTTATGTGTTTTGGATGGAAACTGTCCCATTTAAGATATGTTGGACGGTCGATTGGCTTCTGATACAGGGATGTCTCTATTTCATTGTTCTTTAGCTTAATGGTGGTGTCTAAAAAGTTAATTTCAGTGCTGGAGTAGTTAAGTGTTAAGTTGATGGTGGGATGAAATTGATTGAACTGTTCATGAAACGTCTTTAGCTGTTGTTCAGACTCCGTCCAGATGATTAAAATGTCATCAATGTAGCGGTAGTAGGCCCGAGGCCTGATGGGGCATGAGGACAAAAATTCGCTTTCAAGCTTGGCCATGAAAAGATTTGCATACTGTGGAGCCATTTTACTTCCCATAGCTGTGCCAGTCTCCTGAAGATAGATCTTGTTGTCAAATTCGAAGTAATTTGGGTGAGGATGAATTTTGTGAGTTTCACCACAGAATCAGCATCATTCCCGGTGTTTCCCATGAAGACTTTGCAGGCATTTAATCCATCCTGGTGTGGGATATTAGAGTACAAAGATTCCACATCCATGGTGGCCAGGATGGTTCCTTCTGGTAGAGAACCTATTGCTGCTAGTTTATTCAGTAGGTCAGTTGTGTCCTGAATGTAGCTGGGTGTATCCTTTACCAGGGGTTTAAGAACACCCTCTACCCATCCAGATACTTGCTCAGTAAGGGTGTCCACACATGAAATAATCGGCCTCCCTGGATTTCCGGCTTTGTGGATTTTGGGAAGCATGTAGAATGTCCCTGTTCTTGGACTTTCTGGTATCAGGTCATCAGCTCTTATGGATTTGTCAGACAGACAAGATACCAACTTGCTTAGTTCCTTGTAATAGTCCTGTGTAGGGTCCGACTCCAGTTTTCTGTAGTAGCGTGTGTCCGTAAGTTGTCTGTTTGCTTCCTTCATATAGTCTGATGTGTTCATCATGACTATTGCACCTCCCTTGTCAGCAGGTTTAATGATGATTTCTTTGTTAGTTTTCAGAGACTGTATGGCCTTTCTCTCCTGGGCACTGATGTTGGAGGCTTATCTCTTGTTGGTGGCTATGATGGTGGATTTTATCAAATGTCTGAATGAGTCTATATATTTATCCAAATGAGGGTTACGTCCAGGTGGAGGTGTCCAGTCTGACCTCTTCTTGGTTATTGGGATCCCTCTTCCTTCAGTCCGAGTGTTTTCTGAATCTTCTGTATCATTGAAGTATTCCCTCAGGCGCAGTCTCCTGAAAAAATGTTCCATATCACTGCAGAGTTCGGTTTTATCCAGGGCCTTAGTAGGACAAAATGAGAGTCCTCTAGAAAGCACGGCAAGCTCCACTTTGTTGGGTTTGTAATCTGAGAGATTGATGACACAGTTAGATGCTTTTGTGTCTGGAATGGAGTGGTTGTCAGAGTTGTCAGGTTTTGGTTTTGTTTTGTATCTGTTTGTATAGAGTCCGGAATGGAGGCGCAATCTGTGTAGTTTCTTTTCCTTGTTTTGAATCAGAAAGGTCCGTAGTTTGTTATAGTATTGTTGTAATTTTTGCTCTGTGCTTTCTGTAAGTGTTTTCCTCAGAGTTTCAAATTGTCCTTGGACTTTACTCCTTATGCTGTAGCAGACATGCAAAAGATGGTTCCTTAGTCTTTCAGAAGTCCTGTGACAAAGGTTTTGTGCATAATGGGTATTGCAGGTGTGAAGAATTGGGTTTGTAATCCAGAGTCCTTTGGGAATTAGATTCTCCTTTTTGCATTTAGATAAGAAAAAAATGTCGCTGTCCATTTGTGCACGTTTCTTCAGAAGTGGTTTCAGTTCCATAAAGATGCGGTACATTCTGGTATCCTCCATTTTGATATAGGAAAGATGTGTATCTTCGTACCGTGTTAGCCAGTAGATAGAAAAATATTTAGACTTGAGAGTCCTCAGTGGTTGATACCTTTTTATGGCTAACTGAAAAGATGGTAACAAATTGCAAGCTTTCGAGACTACGCAGGTCTCTTCATCAGGCAAAGACTAAAACAAAAGCTGAAGAATCACATATTTATACACAAGAGGACACAGGAATAATGCAATAGGTAAGACATGTGACGTGAAGCAGAACTGTCATTATGGCCGAGGGATGAACATAAATATGACTAGTTCATAGATAAGGAGTGAAAGTTTTATTACCCTCTGATTGGGGTCTGGTATTGTGTTGTGATGACCCTAAAAGGTCAGGGAAGCAGATTCCTTAATTGTTGTAGAAAGACATAAAACTCTGGGATATATTCATCCCAGCACTAAGAGTGTCAAAGGTCATCATAAGTTTATATTCCCAGACTTTTCTATCCTTCTCAGATTTGAAGTTAGATTTTAATACCAGTAATTCCATATCCGTCATGCTATGACCGGGCATACAAAAGTGTTTTGCCACAGGTAAATCCATTCTCCTTTCTCTTATTGTGTGGCGATGAGAATTCATCCTTGTTCTCAGTTTTTGCCCGGTCTCCCCCACATACAGACCCCCAGTTGGACATTTAGTACATATAATTAGGTACACCACATTAGATGTGATGCAGCTGAAAGTACCTGGTATCTTGTAGTCCTGATGGGAGTTGGGGATCTTTATCCTGTCCGTGGTCATTATAGATGTACAGGTTTTGCATTTCTTTTGTTTGCAAGGAAAGGTACCTGCAGCTGTTGGGGAGGACAGGGAGCTTCTGACAATGATGCTTCTTAGATTTGGGGGCTGCCTAAAGCATAGTAGTGGGGGGTCTGGAAATATGGATTGTAATCGGGCATCTTTTTGTAGTAAAGGTTGTAGTTTCCGTGCAGCTCCCCTTAGCATCTCCAGACTTGGATTGTAGGTGACCACTAGAGGCACCCGGTTATTTTCTTCTTTAGCTTTGTAATGTAGCAGGTGATTCCTTGATATTCTGGTGGCTCTTGTAATTTGGTTTTCAATTGTTCTTGGATGGTAGCCCTGGTTCAAAAAAGTCTTTCTGAGGCGACCAAGGTGTTCATCTCTATCCAGGAATCTGCTTCCCTGACCTTTTAGGGTCATCACAACACAATACCAGACCCCAATCAGAGGGTAATAAAACTTTCACTCCTTATCTATGAACTAGTCATATTGTCAGTATTCCGGGTTTTCTAGGTAACTTTGTCAATGATTTTGCCCTTTGTTAAAATGGAGTTTGCTGTTTTGTGTGCCCTACTTCCTGTTCGTTTGTTTAAAGCCTGGCTCAGGTGTTGGCTTCACTGCTGGAATATTCTGCTTCCGTTTCCCTGCAACCCAGCTGCTTTGTTCCTCACAGATCTTTTGTGTATTTACCAGGAAAGTGCATAGCCTTATCTTCAGGTGTTTCTCAGCCACAGCAGTTTCTACCCATGGCTCTGGACATTCTCTGCATATGTAAGTTGCACAAAGTACTGTGTTATCACTAAACTGTTGACTTGGGAATTTAACCCTTGGTTCACTCCATCTGATAAGAACTGTGTTTCTGAACTGTTGCTGTTTAACCCTTTGTGCATTACCTCTGGTGAGAGCTGTTGGAACTGTTACTGGAACCTTACTGACATATGAACTTGTTGTTGGACTTCACTGAATTAAGCCACAACTGAGATTAACTTGTTCCTGGACCTCCCTGTGTTTTCTGCATACCTGGATCTGACTCTTCACACACCAGCAGTGTGTAAATCCAGCCACGTTATCTGTGCATCAGACTTACCTTGTGGTCACATTTGTGTGAGGACTCCGTCGTAAGAACTTTACCACCCTCGCTATAGAGGTTCAAAGACTTATATATCCGGATTCATATAACTGGACTTGTGTATATATATATGGACTCATTGCATGTCACTACGGGTTGTTTGAATATTGTTTTTGGGTGTTTTGCTGTTTCACAAATACATTATTTGCATTCAAAGAAACCCGTCTCTGATTGTTCATTGCCCCACGCTATCAGAATCCTCGAGTTCCTACAATAGTATTACACATATTTATGTTCATCCCTCGGCCATAATGACAGTTCTGCTTCACGTCACGTCTTACCTATTGCATTATTCCTGTGTCCTCTTGTGTATAAATATGTGATTCTTCAGCTTTTGTTTTAGTCTTTGCCTGATGAAGAGACCTGCGTAGTCTCGAAAGCTTGCAATTTGTTACCATCTTTTCAGTTAGCCATTAAAAGGTATCAACCACTGAGGACTCTCAAGTCTAAATATTTTTCAGGCAAGGAGGAACACACGACACAGACTTAAATAACTCGGCAAACAGGAAGTTCCATGGATAAGGGCGAACAGGCTCAAAGGGAGATCCGGTATCCTTACAATGAGCCACGTTTACTCCTACCCTTCCTGACTACATTTTTTATTTAGACAAACTGACAACACATTGAGGGATTAGATTTCTGCTGCCTATTAAAGTCCATAAAGAGGAAAAGATTGAGAGAGGTAGAAAAAAACAGCAGCTTTCTAGCAAATGTTTATTTCTCCCCAGTGCTTGATTCACAGCTACCATGTTTAGTACTCCTATATAATTTCCTCCATACTGCTACTGGATTTGGATATGTGCTGCATAAACATAGAGAAGAAGGAATCCTTCATGTCTCTGTGTACTGTGTATGTGACACATCATTGCAACTAGTCTCCAGCCACCAGCTCAGAGACAACTGAAAACTAGAGTTTCTTTAGGCAACTATATAAAGAAGCCATCCCTTTGGGATTATAGAGAAAAGTTTTTTTGTCAACTATTATTTTAGAAGACATCCATGTGATAAAGACATCTTGATGTAATTGTGCTTTGATGTGACTGTTCTGAACAGGTGGCTGAAGTGTCTATTTTATCCCAACATTATGGAACTGACAAGCTATCTTTGTGATTGCGAGCGATAAGATATTCTCTGCATCTTAAAATTAGAATATATCCCTAATTTCTGTTATGATAGCAACCAGTATTTTTAGCTATTATGTAGCGAGTCTTGTCAAACTTTTTTTTATCTAAAGCTGTTTGCAGCCAGCCCTGCATAATGAATTGAATGTGGTGAGTCATTTTTACCCTTTTCATGAGAAAATTGATGTTCTTAGTTAATTTTTTCTCCCTTTCTTATACTCTGTAGATGCAGTGTAGTAGTCTCATTCAGTGTTGTCATGTTCCTCCTGAATCAAATGTCAATCACAGTACTAAACCCAGAGTTAATATTTAATTATAAAGACTTAGTTATATTTTATATTATATATCAGTGATTGTAGAAGTATAACATAGGCCTAGAGGACAACATGGACCCCAAAGCAAAGGTTGCCAAATTATTTCTGTCCTCTACTTACCCTCTACTAAAGTTCATACATGATACAAAATGGTAAACTATCACTGAACTAATAACCCTAAAAGGGTTATCCATTTTTGGAGACAATTTGTTTTTACTTAAATGCATGTATTTGGTGCTAAAAAATAATATTTTTTGCCGTTGGGTTTCATTAAAAATATTGCATCGTTTGGCTTTTACAAGCTTTTGCTTCCTATATGTTTAACTTTGATGTGGTCTGTGGTCAGAAAAAGAGAGATCAAAGAGATACAAACTCCCCATCATTCAATATGAATGAGCTCAGTTAATTTATTCTGCAGCCAGCAACCCAGAGGCTATAAGGTTAACAGGGAAAAATGTTGAATGAAACAAAATTTCAAAATTTGTTATTTTTTTGGTACCAAATATATGCATCTAAGTAAGTCTACATTCACACATTCAGTATTTGGTCAGTATTTCACATCAGTATTTGTAAGCCAAAACTAGAAGTGGGACAATCAGAGGAAAAGTATAATTGAATCACGTCCCCACTTCTGTATTTATCACCCACTCTTGCGTTTGGCTTACAAATAGTGATGTAAAATACTGACCAAATACTGAACGGGTGAACTTGGCCTTAGAAAGAAAGCCTGTCCTCAAAGGTGGAAAACCCCTTTAAGCTATAGAATTCCAAAAGGATCAGCGTTCCACTGAAGCCGTGGTGCACGATGAGGATAAAATCAGAGAAGTCTTGGCACTCATGGAAGGTGTAACCTTTTATTTTTATTACATCACACCAGGGGCGGACACTGACAGCTTGTGGCCCCTATGCAAGAAATGTGTCTGGGCCCCCCTCCTAGTAGTCTAGTCACCGGCTCCTCCATCAGTAGTCATTTTATATCTAACAAGAGAGTGGACTATGTAATAAAAGAGGGTGCTGTGAATAACAAAATAACAAGAATTCACTATGTAAGATACAGCACCATACATAACAGCAGATGAAGTTATATAATAAAGGACGGCATCATCTATAATTAGAGAGGATGGTACGTAATAAGGGACGGTGTTATATATAACAAAAGAGGAAACTATGCAACTAAGGATGGTGTTATACATAATAAGTGAGTACACTATATACTAAGGGACTGTGCTATACATAGAAAGTGACTACACTATGTACTGAGGGATGGCGCTATACATAATAAGCGAGTAAACTATGTACTAAGGGGCTGTGCTATGTATGATAAGTGAGTACACTATAGACTAAAGGATTGTATTAAAGTGAACCTGTCACCTGTTTTGGCTGCTATAAGATGCGGCCTCTGCCTTTCAGGGCTTATTTACAGCATTCTATAATGCTGTAGACAAGCCCCCGATCCAACCTGAAAGATAAGAAAAATAAGTTTTATTATACTCACTCATGCGGTCCCGTCCGATGGGTGTCGCAGTTCTGGGTCCGGCGCCTCCCATCTTCTTGTGATGCCGCCCTTCTGCCTGCTTCATGGTCCCCGGCATCGCGCTACTGCGCAGGTGTACTTATCTGTCCTGTTGAGGGCAGAGTAAAGTACTGCAGTGCTCAGGCATCGGGAAAGGTCAGAGAGTCCCAGCACCTGTGCACTGCAGTACTTTGCTCTGCCCTCAACAGGGCAGATAAATACGCCTGCGCAGGAGCGCGATGCCAGGGAGCCATGAACCAAGACAGAGGGCGACATCACAAGAAGATGGGAGGCGCCAGACTCGGACCTGAGACACCCAGGACCGCACCGAAGTGCCCCCCAGGTGAGTATAATAAAACTTATTTTTCTTCACTTGCGGGTTGGATCGGGGGCTTATCTACAGCATCATAGAATGCTGTTGACAAGCTCTGAAAGGCAGTCGCCGCATCTTATAGCGGCCCAAACAGGTGACAGGTTCCCTTTAAACATAATAAGCGATAACAATGTCTTCCTCAACCTCCCCCTGTCCATAAATCGATTATAAATTCCCCTTCTTCCCTTCCCAATCCCCACACCCCTCATTGTCCTCCTCCCACCACATCCCATTATTGTCCTCTCCCCATCCCCATCATTGCCTTCTCCCCAAGCACCCCATCATTGCCCATTCCACCACCTCCATCAATTCCTCCTCCCCTATCACCCACATCATTGCCCTTTCCACCATCATTTTTCTTTCTACTACCACCATTATTGCCTTTTCCCCACCACCACCATCATTGCCCATTCCACCACCTCCATCATTGCTTTCTACCCAACAACCCATCATTGTCCTTTCCACCACCTGCATCATTGCGTTCTCCCCCACCACCCTCATCATTGCCTTCTCCGCAACCACCCCCATCATTCCCCTCTCCTACACACACACACACCTTTCACCTCTCCTCATGCTCTCCCGCAGCATCACCTTTGCCGGAAGCTTCCTGTCTCTGGCACAGCCATCAGCCGCGGTGCTGAATGATGACATCATCCAGCCGCGCCGCTGACTGCTGTGAGAGACAGGAAGCGCAGCCAAGAAGCAGGGCGGATCGCTGAAGCTCTGCTGCCATGTTCTCTTGTAGGCAGTGGAGCGCTCCCTGCCCGCCGCACATGAGGGCAATCTGGCCAGGGGCCCCCCGCAGACTCGGGGCCAGATAAACAGGCCAGATTGCCCTCATTATTATCCGCCCTGCAGGGGCCTCCTGGAGCCTCCTGGAGCCTCTGGAACGCTAAGCAGCCGCACCGGCTGCACATGCGGTGCGTCCGCCCATGCATCACACTGAGCCAGCTAAACTTTTAAGCCCATCGTGAGCTCTCCACAGCAGAAGTACAATGGGGTTAACAATTTTAGAAAAGGAGGATTATTGATAAAGAGAGACACCAACTCTGTTCCGAAAGCTTTGCCATACACTTTAGACAACTGTCGGTTGAACTTTCATGCAGCAGCCAGCAATCTTGAATGACTCCCCCATACACATAAACAATAGGTTCAGCCAAGTGCTCAGGTGTTTTCAACCAGGAGAGAAGAGAAGACACTTCTGGCAGCAGCTCATCTCCCATTAAAACAAAAGGATCAGATGTTGAAATCCACCTGTATGATCCTTATGAGATCATCTGCAAAGGAAGAGACTGGAAGACCCCATATAACTCAAAATCGATGGGTTGGGCCAACTTTCATCTAATGTTTAATGGGAGCTTCAACTTTAGACTTGTTAACCCTAATACGTATAACAGTGCACCCAGTCTGGAATGGGTGACCCGACACTGGAACTTTTTCAGCATATACTCTCGGTTAGTCCCTAGACTAGCGGCCATGCGCTTGGCTGCAAAAAAGTGCGGCTCATCAGTGGACTAACAAGGGAAAACTTAAAGAGGTTGTCCAGTCCAAATCGATAAGTCTGCAGTCACGCACTCCGCTCAGCGGGGATTCGCCAATTTCTGAACCGGGACTGGAAGGTATATATGAGTTATATATACTCCCTGCCAGAGCCCAGTTAGCCTCGGGCCATACACTTGTATGGAGCAAGGCCGCACCCTCCAGTCAGCCAAGCACACTGGACAGTCGCGTCCCTAAAACAAATAAAGCAGCACTCTGTAGCGCCATAGCATGCAAATATGAAATATGAAAATTGAATTGCAATATTGCATTAGAAATATGAAAAATTGAGAATGCTTAGTGCATAAATTGGCCAATTCATGTTTACCTGGAAGCCACGTTAAGGAGATTCTCGTTTTCCAGGACCTAAACCTAATGTCAAGGTAAAGTCTTCATCTGTATGGGAACCTAAGGCCGGGATCACACATGCGAGGAAATCGTCTGATGCTTGCATGTGAAATCCCAGCTCTCGCACTGGCACTCGGGAATGGAGTGCGCGGCTGCATGAATTTATATGCAGCCGCTCGCTATACTCCCGAGTGCCGGCGCCAGAGCTGGGATTTCACATGCGAGCATCGGACGATTTCCTCGCATGTGTGATCCCGGCCTAATGTGAATCCTCTCTTAGACTAAAATCTATCTCTGTGGAGGGGTAGTGGCCCTGCTGTGATTAAAAACGCCTGCGGGTGGAGTGCTCAGTCAGAAGGCTAATGAATACAAACTTCAAAAAACTGACCGTCACATCCAAACATAACTAAGTGTGAACAGGTGCTCTACCTAGAGTCACCAACTCATATACACTCAAATAAATAAGGCAGCACTCTGTAGCGCCATAACATGCAAATATGAAATATGAAAATTGAGAAAAGAGAGGCTTGGCATTAGGTTTAGGTTCTTGAAAACGAGAATCGCCTTAACGTGGCTACCAGGTACACATGAATTGGCCAATTTATGCGCCAAGCATTCTCAATTTTTCATATTTCTAATACAGTAATGCAATTCAATTTTCATAACCCTCTGCTGGTTATGAAAATTGTACAGGAGCCCATGCCATTTTTTCCTGAAAAATAATCTTTTAATAATCAAATACATGTACAGTAATCTGCACACACTGTACTAATTGTATTTGTAACAGACATCTATATATCTACCTATTCTCTTTGTATTTACTGTATTTAATCTATCTCTTCTATCATGTCAGCTCCTGAAGAGATTTTAAGCTATCCGGCTGCTGAATTGCCAGCTTTTCTTCTATCTATTTATCTATCTATGTTTTGAAGAATATCTCCCTTGAAAACGATGTGTAAATGACTTAAAGCTCATGTTAAAATCGCATTGCAGTCGGATAGCAATCACACTGCACTCGGATGTCAATCAGATCCTAGGTGTGAAAAATCAGATTGTACTCGCATAAAAATTCATGGCACTTGCATTACACTCATCCGACTCTCCTGCATCAAAATCGGCCGGTGTCAAACTTACAAATGCAATGTGAGAAACTCTCGCGAGTCTCTCAACTCAATACCCGGCACTGCCAGCGGCTGTTAGGACCGGAGCGTTCAGCTGCATAGAAATATGTGTGGCCCAGCTATGTCAGGCACACATAATCCAGGAAAATGCACAGGAAGGTAACCGCAAAAGCTTGATATCCATTCACGTCACTCACACTTTCAGACACACCCACCAGGGGTATAAGAGGAAGTGACACGTAGCAGTCAGTGTTCAGTCAGTGTTCAGTGTTCATTCAGAGATTAAAGCCTTGGGAGACTCAGGAGTGAGTCATTCCCAGACAGTGCAGTTCAGTGTCAGCTCAGTCTGGACTTGGAGGATACTGAGAGCTGTTCAGTGAGCTCTGGAGAAAGCTGACATTTCCATCAAAGCTACAAGTGCTTATGTTAAGAGCGAGAGCAGGGCGAAGGGCACAGTGGAGAAGACAGAGAGAAGTGCTTCAGGTACCAGATTACCTGCACTTATTCACCGGACACCGGGGTCCGAAGCGTTGCTAGTGCTTCACGCCTAGTAACAAGATAACCGGAGGCTTTCTGGACCACAGGTCGCAGGAGGTAGCCCTAAGCGCTGATACGTAACCGGAGTCAGGGAGAACAGGAGTCTAGCCTGATCAGCAAATATAGACTTAGTTCTTTCAACATCTGAGAATCAGAGACATAGAAGGCTCTACCACAATGTCAGCCGGGCGTTGCAGCTATTGAAAAAAACTGGAGATTGCAGAGTTAACTTCGCTTCATGCAAGTTTGGACTCACATACATATGAAGTAAAGGAGGCCTCTAACCTGCTCAGCGGTTATCCTGAATGTGCATTCTCCACCCCGACCAGCTCACCGGGACCTGCCTGAAACACCTACAAGTAAAGGTATGGAAAGAAGCTGCATTGTGTGTGACTGAATTCTTAACTACACCCTGCATCATCACCATAGACTTCCAGGGGCCAGTCTCACCTGTGGGAGACTTACCACCCAGCTGCCCCATAACATCCCCTAGGAAGACCCATATAGCAGCGCTGGTCCAATTGATCAGACACCACAGGTGGCGTCACGAACTATTCTAATCTACAAATCCCCTGTAAATATCCCCCATTGTATGAGCGCCCAGGGCCACGGACCGAGTCCTGCTGCCAGTGACAAACCCCATGGACTTCCATGGGCTCGGTGCCGAGTACCCCATAGCCCTGGTACTTTGTGCGACTCAAATACATGCAGCCGCACACTCCAGTCCTGGGTATGGAGGCGAGAGACTCACGCGAGTTTCTCGCATTGCAGTTGCAAATGTGACCCTGGCCTAAGAATTCTCTTCACAGGAACAAAGTGGCCAGGGACAACCCATGAAAAATGAGCCCATAGCATTATTCCTCCTCCTCCAAACTTTACATTTGGCACAATGCAATCAGGCGGGTAACATTCTCCTGGCATTCACTGAACCCATGTAAGGTGGCAAGGGTGGTAATCGTGGAAACGGGCTGTAGTGTTCCCACACCCTGGCACCCCACAGATAAAACACAATGTCCCTTCTGCTGCATGTGCAGCATGCGCAGCAGTACACTTACGTTCACTTTCAGAGTTGTTTGAAGTTCTGTCATCCCGGCTCTGTGTTTCCGAGCTCCACAAAACATCTCAGAGACACAGATTTTTTCCAACAATTGAGCTTTAATAAACAACAGGGCATCCATCACACTTGCAGCACAGGTTTCACAGAGGGACATCTTCTGAGCTTTCCTTGCCTTCTGGGCAGTCTCTATCTTTCCTGTCAGCTCTATCTCTCTTCTTCCGGCCTTCCCTGCCTTATTTCTAGAAAATTTCTATCTCATCCGTGCTTCCAGTGTCACCAGCTCCCTGCTATCCCCTCATCCAGTTCCAATAGGGAAAGGTGCCAGGAACGCCATCTCAGCTACTCCTGCCCCGGTCGTAGACCTCGGATCCTTCCTGGGACGGTCCTTCCTAAGCTGGTGCCTGCACAATCCTCAGCCTGGGGCCCCTTCCTGCCATATCAGCTCTATCCCAACAGCCGGCAGACTGTCTCCTTCACTGATCCTTACACCTTGCCCTGGGCAAGGCTGCCCGGGCTCTGCTGCCTAACCAGGAAGTATCTGTCCTATATTCTATTGCTCTGCACTGCACTGCTCTAACTCCTCCCCACTTGGAAAACCCTTATGCTGCCTGTACCTAAACTCATACTCCAATTCCTATCTCTAATATGTCCCCCTCTATTATAACCCCAGAATTGTTCTATACTAACTTATACCTTATCCTAGCCCTAATCTTATACACAATACATAACAGTATAATAGCATTAGTGAACAATGAGGTGCCGCACATAATCCTGTGAACAGCGTCCAGGGGAGAGGAGGCATGTGAGGGTCCCTGGCACCTTCTTACTCCCATAGTCCATCAGATATGAGATAAAGAAGTATGATCTGTCACTGCACAAAGTCCAGTGCTCCAAAGTCCAGTGGTGGCAGCTTTACACCACTCCATCTGACATTTGGCATTGTGCTTTGTGACATAAGGCTGCATTCAGCTGCTTGGCCATGAAGTTCCCCGCCGGGGTGCAGTTTTTGTGATGAGGTTAACATCAGAGTTGCTGCGGTTCCTTCCACTTCTCAATAATATCATTTACAGTTGATGGTGGGATATTTAGGAGGGAAGAAATGTCACAAATGTACTTGTTACACCAATGGCTCCTATTACAGGACTGCACTGGTATTAGTGGGCTCTTTACCTGCAGCCATTGTGTCACACATGTTAGAAAAGGCATTTGGCATAGCAGGGGGTCACATATTATACATCAGGGGTGAGGACTCGGAGCCAGATGTTATACACCTGGGGCAATGGGACTGAATGAAATCTGAAGTGGGACATGATTATGATGTGTGTCCTAATACTTTTGTGCATATAACATTTTTCTTCATAGTCCAAGAATTTGCTTTCTTAGTGATAGATATGATATGGTATTGGTTGTTGCCATTCAACTGATGCTTCACTGTAGTCCCCATATAGGAAAAACTTTATTCTTCATTTTGGTACATTGCAAAAAACATTCAAGACTTTTCTTCAAGCCCAATCATGTACTCAATGATATCAAATTCAGTCTAATTACAGTCTATCCCTGGTCTAATTATCATAACTCCACTGAACAAACCCCTATGGAGGTCTTCAGTCATAGTCGCATTACACCAAAATCTGTAATGAAACACGACTAAGACTTCTTAGTTTAATGGCTTTTCCTGCTACGTACGTCCCCATAACAACCCCCTTTTCTTTACCTCTGTGTACTAATATAAATGAATTTTATGGTGGAAAAACACCATCTCGCAATGCTTCGCTCGCCAATTGGAGAGCTGTTATGTCTTTACCAGGTCAAATTAGATTGTAGCTTAAGGGCAACCCATAGAGTGTAGCTGTTTGCTACAAATTACAGGGCTATGAAACCATGATGAATGAATTACTAGCAGCAACACCTGACACAGCCACCAATTCAAGAACACAGGATATTGTAGCCTTGCTATAAAATGGCCTTAAGCACCAATACCAAATTTTCAGCATTCAGGGTGTTGGATACTAACGCAAGAATTATGGCTTATGAGAATTCCTCAACTAGCGCAAAAGAAAAGTCATGGATCCTTTTCCACCAGCATTATTAACTTTTATCATGTCTGACTACATTACATTACTGTTTAGTGACCGCATTAGGCCAGTTTCACACATTCGATATTCATGGTCCTGATTGGCCTCCTGACCCGAACTCGACAGCCTCATATATTTTTATCAGGCTGATAAAGAGCAACTAAACTTTTATTTAAAAAATGTTTAATCATCTTGTCCAGCTTGTAAAGTTTTGAAACTGCAAAACACTTTTTTAGGAGATTTGTCTTCACTCCTGCAAAAAATAAAATAAAATCTTATAAGTAACTTCCAAATTCCAGCTTTGCCCAGTCTATTTGCCTGACTTCAACTGCACTGATACCAGAATGTACTTATTTAGAGTACAGATGATGGCAGTGATGGGTTAGCAGCACCTGTCTCTTCCTCTTAGTCCTCTGCTTTTCAAAACAATCTCCTGCAGCAGCTTACCTCTAGAATTAGTGAGACACAGGTGCTGGTCCTGTTACTGCCATCATCTATACTCCAAAGTAGCATCTTCCAATATCAATGCAGCTGAAGGCAGCAGGGAAATATGCTGTGGACAAGGAGAGGTTTGGAAGTAATTTATATGCAATTTTTTTACAGGCATGAAGTCAAATCCCCATACAAAATTATTTGCAAAGTTGCATAACTTTCCATTATGGACAATTTTTAAAAAAAATAATATAAAAGCCTAGTAACTCTTTAAGGCAAACCTGTCAGCAGTTTTGTCCGATATAAGATACGGCCACTGCCTTTCAGGGCTTATCTACAGCATTCTATACTGAAAACACCCATCACGTGTAGAAAAAGCTGTCTTTTCCTTGGCACTTGGTGACAGAAGGATATGCCAGTAACCTTTCAATAAGTCCAGGGTGGTGATGTATCTGGCACACCCACCCTAGCCTCTCAATGAGTTAATTAGTGTGGAGCATCAAATAAGCGTTGAATTGTGATAACTCATTTATCTTCCTGTAATCGTTACAAAAGCACCATTCTCCATCAGGCTTCAGTAACAGGACAATGGGGCTGGACCAGCCGCTATTTGATTCCTCGATGATGCTAAAGGCTCAACATTCTTCTGACCTCCTTCGAGATCACCTTTGGGAATTCGATACTGTTTTTGGGTCACCCACACATGCGGTTCAGTCAGGGTTTCATGCTCCACAACCTGCATACGTCCTGGCAACTCGTAAAACAGTTCTCAGCACTGTTGTTTCTGGGCCAGTGACAGGTCTCTGCCACTGTGACATCTTTGACCTTGGCTTCAGGACTGGCGCCCAGTCTTCCACTGGTTTCCTGTTTTACCATGGTTTGATATGGTACACGTGGTACGGCTTACTTCTCCCTGGCTGGTGAACATTGTAGTTTACATCACTCCATTTTTCAACCACCTCGTAAGGCCCCTGCCACTTGGCCAGAAATTTACTTTCAACCATGGGCACCAACACCATTACTCGGTCTCCGTGGCTAAGCTGTCTCAGCCTCGCTGCCAGATTGTAGACCTTTGTCTGGGCCTCTTGTGCAACACCACCTGGTTTCCTTAGGGACCTTCGACTACCTGGCATATTTCTACTAGAACAATTAGGTCATCTGCATTTGGGGTCCCCCTGGGCAACCCAGGTCTATACCGGCCTTGGAAGCTAGTAGATAAACCTGTGCATTACGATCCTCTCTACCATCTGGGCTGGGGTAGAGGACTTCTGCTTCAACCACTTCTGTACCAGATGCAGCAAGTCAAACATTTGAGAGTGAGGGGCTTATCACTGCAATACACCCAGTGGTGGACCCTTTGAGCTCGGTCAGCCATAGTCACCCCTGAGCATGCCAGCATCTTAGTTTTTAATTTGGCACATTCCCAGGAATCTTGTAAGGCCAAGTTAAACTAAGCCTTCTGGGGCTTACAAGTTATATATGGGGCCAGCACCTCCGCCCACTGCTTGGGCTGCAGCTTCTCCCACTCTGCTACCCTTTCGAACACAGCCAAAAAAGCTTCCACTTCATTGCCCGAGGTCATTTTTTGCATTGCTTGCCTTACAGCCTTCCGGACGTATGCATCGTCACCTGGGGGAGGGGCTCTCACAAATGGCCTCTGCGAAGAGTTCCATCTGCCGTTTAAGCACCTCCTGTTGCTTTCCCTGCAGCTGCTGCACCAACAGTTTATTTGGTTTTGTTGTGCATCTGCTGCTGTTGATGCTGCTGTTCCTGTTGGACCAGGTGTTTGATGAGCTCCTCCATGCTGTCTGACATCGCTTCCTGGCTTATGTCGGCTTTCACCCAGGCCAGGACATGTGATTTGTCCACAGAAGTCACACGTGCTTCGTTTGTGAAATTGCTTGCATTCTCCACCAACTGTGGTAGATTGGCTCACTCGGCTGCACACAGGTAAACCTTCTCTTTAAATCTTCCACTGGTTTATATATACATGCGACATAAACCAGTGTGAGGCAAAATAGGAAAAAAAAACTAAATGGTATACAGTCTCTGCAGCTGCAGGGAGACGCCTGCTCATTATATAACAACCGGGTTCAGTACAGTTTAACACAAACACTTCTCTGGAGCTGCCTGCTTCAGACACATTGAACACCAAATGATTAAGAAGGCTGTCTATTTACCTTGTAAATACCACCCTGGGAAGGAGATATGATGAACAGCATCCCACCTGCTCTTCAGCTGTTCACTAAAAAGCTTAACCCTTAAAATGGCAGATTAATCCCTTTCAGCACTTAGTGTGCTGGACAAAACTTCTAGGTTTCAGATCACTTAAACTAACAGCCTCAGTGAAACATACAGTATCTCCCCCCAAGACTTTGCCAGTGACTTTGTCACTATAGCTATATATAGATTTATATACTCACATATATAAATATATATATGCCTCTCTTGGCATGTACAGCACTGTTCCTTACATATCAGATTATTTATGGTGCCCTGTTCTTTATTACATACTATCCTCTCTTGTTAGATACATAATGCAATGATGGCTGATGGAGCATAGTAAAGCTTCTTTTCTAATGGAGAAGGCTGATCTTCTGGTCACTGGCTGCTCCATCAGCAGTCATTTTATATATAACAAGCGAAGACTATGTAATAAAGAAAGGGCTCTGTGAATAACAAAAACAGCAAGAATAGGCTACATAGGGGACGGTGCTGTACATAACAACAGAAGAAACTATGTAATAAGGGACCGCCCCATACATAACTAGAGAGGATGGTATGTAATAAGGGATGGTGTTATACATAATGAAAGGGGAAACTATTTAACTAACTATGTATTTAAGGATGGCCCTAGACATAATAAGTGAGTACGCTATATACTAAGGGAATGTGTTGTAAATAATAAGGCTACATTCCTGTATCCATGTGCAGTGTCGGTGTGCTTCCGGCTTTTACAGACACATTGAGTATGTCCTGATTTGATCCTCAAATTCGGATCAGAACAGGACATTCTCTGAGCCTCACAGATGTCATTCTCAGATCCGTGATTTTCATGGATGTGTGAATGGATCTATAAAACTATGAATCTGTGTGCCATCCGATAAAAACAATCTGGCAACACACGGACATATCACATGAATGTGAGAATGTAGAATAAGGGATTTTAAAAATAACATTATCACTCCAAGTGATATAGTGCAGATACACAATAATATTTGCATCCAGTGGCCGCTGAAATATCGTCTGATTAGTCGTTTTCTGCTGTTTCTTCTCCATCTAGTCAAACCTTCATGTCAACATCTCCCAGCCATGACTTGTCTTGTCACAGAGATCACTGCAGCCCTGAAAATAACAATACATAACAACAGCCCCATTCATTATAAGTCCTTGATAGCATCATAATGAATTTGGAGGTGGGAGAAGACAATATCAGGTACTTAACATCTTCTGCCAACTCCTAATTCATTACAAGTCACTGACAGTGTCCTCTCACACCTTTCAATTCATTAGAAAGTGTCCTATGCACCTTACCCCCTACTGTTCCACTCCCCATAAATTTTAAGTCCCTGATAGTCATAATGAATTGTGAAATTAGCACCCTCCTCCACCTAATTAATTTTAAATTGATATCTAACGTCCTCCTCCCCCTGCCTCTGTTCATAAGTCCATTATGTGTTCCCCTTCCTCCCATCCCAATCCTACCCCCTTCATTGTCCTCTCTGTCACCTCCCTCATTGTCCTCTCCCTCACCCCCCCATTTCCCCTCATTGTCCTCTCCCTAGTGTATTGATTAAAAACTCACTAGCCTCATCTATTAAAATTCCTTAAAAACTGTTTGTCACCAATGAGAAAAAATCTGAACCTTCCTTTCAATTCTTAACTCTCTTTAGGCCAATTTTAATCTTTTTCCCTTTCCTTCTTCCAAGAGTCATAACATTTTTCATTCCAATTTTTATTTGATTCGGCGTAATCATCCAAGGGCTTGTTTTTTGCAGGACATGTTGTAGTTTTTAATGACACCATTTATTTTACCAGATAATCTCCATGAAAACAGGAAAAAAAATTCAAGCTCAGTGAAATAGGGAAAAAACTCAACTCCAACATTCTTTTTTGGTATCTTTTTACAGCTTTTCTGTGAGGTAAAAATGACAAGGCAACATGATTCTTCAGGTCAGCACGATTACAGCGCTAAAAGAGTTTTCACTTAAGTGGTGAAAAAAATCAGAAGTTTGTAAAAAAAAATTAGGTTTGTGTTGCCATATTCTGAGGCCTGTAATTTTTTTATTTTTCCAATCATGGAGTAGTGCTATGGCATGTTTTTTTGCATGGCAAGCTATCATTTTTATTGGTACCATTTTGCAGTACAAATAATGTTGTGATTGCTTTTTATTGACTTTTCTTGAGGAAGGTGAAACTTAAAAAATAAAAAAAACAAATGCTGTGAATGTTGCACAGCTTCTGAATCCACACCTTTGCAGAGGAAACTTCACAGAGCAAGTTGCATGGGATTATAAGCATTTACTTCTCTGAACATGAGGTGAAGGAATAATGCACAGTCATTACAGCATTGCATCAGCAAATATGAACAAAACGAAAGGGAAACTAAACAAGAGACTAATTCTTATACAATACATTAAAGAAGGAAACGTTACACAACATCGCCATCTACTGTCAGGTCAGCATAAAGTCCTCCTGTTACACATATATAATAAGTTCTGATCTGTTGCATATGACAACACCCTTTCTCAACAGTAAGGACTTATTCAATCAAACCCAACTTTTTATTAGTCTCTGATGTTTATCAGCATTCAACGCCTTCGTGAAAAAGTCCGCTGTCATTTCTTCAGTAGGGCAATACTCCAACTTTAAGACTCCTTGGTCCTCTTTGAGGTTTGTTGGTTCCAAGTGTGATTGTCCTAATTCTGTCAACAATTGTCTTAACCACAGTACTTCTTGTCTTTCTATCTGTATTCCTAGGTACTGTTTTACATTTCCCAAGTCTTTGATTTCAAAATGTTGCTTCAGGATTTTTAGAATGTTTTCTTTATCCCTTTCTTGTTTAAAACAAATCAAAATGTCGTCTACATATATGAGTACATAAATCCATCTATTACTCAGCCTTTTTGTGTACAAGCATGGATCAGCTTTGCTTCTTTGAAATTTTTCATTTGTTAGTACTTCCGTGATTTTGTCATTCCACGCTTTAGATGCTTGTTTTAAACCATATATGCTTTTCTGTAGTTTGCAAACTTTGTTTGGATTTCTTTCATCTTTGAATCCTGGAGGTTGTTCCATGTAAATGTCTTCTGTTAAATCTCCATTCATAAAAGCTGTCTTTACATCCAGATGTCTTAGTTCCATCTTTTCCATTGCTGCAACTGTAAGTAAAGTTCTTATTGTAGTGTGTTTGACAACTGGAGCAAATGTTTCATCATAGCCTTCTTCTTCTGGAAGTCGAGCTATGTCTTCCCAAGAGATAGATTCATACATTTTACTTGTACTTGCCATGTATGAGAGGCGTTTTGGTGGTTTTCCTTTGTTCTCTCTTATTGAACGTCTTGGGTTCTGTGTCTGTTTGTAGTTGTGATTCTTCACTTTCATTATTTTGTTCTTCATTAATTTCTACTTCTTTCTCATCAGATATTTCTTCAGTTATGTCACTATTGTTTTTCTCATTTTTTGTTTCAACTGAAATCATAATGTCTTCATTTAAATCTTCAATGAATGTCACACTGTTTCTCACTGTAACTCTGTCTGTTTTGGGATCTAGGATTCTATATCCTTTGCAGTTTTCACTATATCCAACGAATATTCCTTCCATGGATCTGTTTTGAAGTTTGGAACGTTTTTCTGTTGGAATGAATATAAAAACTTTACATCCAAAAACTTTTAAATGATTGACACTTGGTTTCATACCTTGCCACAGTTCATATGGAGTTTTCTTCAGTTTTCTGAAAAAAAGTCGGTTCTGTAGATATGTAGCTGTCATTGCTGCCTCACCCCAATATTTCTCTGGTAGTTTAGAATCTGTCAGCATACATCTAATCATTTCTGTTAGAGTTCTGTTTTTCCTTTTTGCTACTCCATTTTGTTCAGGTGTGTATGGAACAGTTTTCTGATGTTCTATTCCATTTTGTCTTAAGTAGTCTTCTATTCTGTGACCTGTAAATTCACCTCCATTATCACTTCTGATGACAATTGGCTTCCTTTGAAATTTGTTACTTGATCTTGTTACATAGTCTATAAGTTTATCAAAAACTTCACTTTTGTTCTTAATTAAGTATGTGACTGTGTATCTTGAGTAGTCATCTATAAAAGTCAACATGTATCTATTGCCTCCTGATGTAGTCAATTTCATGGGTCCACATACCTCAGTATGCACAAAATCAAGTGGTCTTTTGCTTTTCATCTCACTTTCTTTGGAATAGATATCCTTGTTGGCTTTGGATTTTATACAACATTCACATCTTATGGTAATTGAGCAATCTGATATCTTTAAATCTTTTGTCAATTCTTTTCTCTGTAGTTCCCTTATACTGTCCGGGTGTCTATGTCCTAGACGTCTATGCCACATGTGAATACAGTTTTTGTGATCATGTGTACATACCTTCATCTGTACCTTTGGTTTGTCAAAATGATATAATTGTTCATCTGCCTTGACTTTGGTTATCAACTTGTTTCCTGCAAGAATTGCACACTCATTATCTTTGAATTTTACTGTAAGTCCTTTTGCTGTTAAATGTTTCACAGATAATAATCCGCCTTCCAATTTTGGAACATACAACACATCCTGTACAAGTATCTTTGAATCTTGTCCGAACTTGTTTGAACAATTTAGCATACCTTGTCCGATACCTTCTGCGGTTCTTTTGCTTCCATCTGCAAGATAAATGGCTTCTTTCTTATTTAAATCAAGATCAGTAAAGAAATTCTTGTCACTTGTCATATGACTCGTTGCTCCTGAATCAATAAACCAACCAAGTGATGATTTCTTATCAGTTACTTTAAATGTGCCAATCCAATTATTTTCACATGAATCAGAAATTGTGTTTTTCACCTTCTGTATATTATCTTTATAGTGTAATTTCTGTTGTTCTGCTTTCCATATGGTGCAGTCTTTCTTTAAGTGACCTTTTTTCTTACATCTGAAGCATTCTCTTGTCTCTTTATTATAGGGTTTTTTAAGTTTCGTAGCTTTAAGAGCATTTCCATTATCTTTTTCAGTAGAAGAATCATTTGTTTGCTCTTTCCTTCTCTGATATTCATCTATGAGTCTGGTCTTCACAAACTCTAATGTAATGTCAGTTTCTGGTCTTGTCTCTAGTGCATTTATTAAAGCTGTATATAAATCTGGTAAACTGCACAATAAAATTGCTGCTATATGGCTTTCTTTAATGTCTTCACCAATAGATCTTAGCTGTAATATCACTTCCATAATAGAGAAAATATGCTTCTGCATGTCACTGTCTGCATTTAGTCTCATATTGTAAAGCTTTCTTAGTAGAAATAACTTGTGATTTAAGCTGGGTCTCTCATATAGCTTTCTTAATTCTTCCCACATTCCTTTCGCTGTTTCTTCATTTCTTATATGTATTAATTGAGCATCATCCACTAATAAGCTGATGGTAGCTCTCGCTTGTCTATTTTTCTTATCCCATGTCTGATTATCTTCATCAGGTCTATCTGTAGTGATTACTTCCCATAAATCATCTTTAGACAATAACATCTCTACTTTGAACTTCCATAGCTGATAGTTCTCATCATTCAGTTTAGCTACTGTGAGTTTTAGCTCTGTGCTATTCATCATTTTTAACTTATCTTACTTGTTTGGTGAGACTTGCACTGAAGAATTCTTCTGCATTCACCAGGGTCTTGTTGAGAGTTCCAGTGTCCTGGGATCTGTGGTGTCTGGATTCTCTGTATTGGGTACGCTGTATCTGGGTGCCTGGGTCTGGGTGCCTGGGTCTGGGTGTCTGGGTGTCTGGGCCCATAACCTGTTGCACAGCTTCTGAATCCACACCTTTGCAGAGGAAACTTCACAGAGCAAGTTGCATGGGATAACAAGCGTTTACTTCTCTGAGCATGAGGTGAAGGAATAATGCACAGTCATTACAGCATTGCATCAGCAAACATGAACAAAATGAAAGGGAAACTAAACAAGAGACTAATTCTTATACAATACATTAAAGAAGGAAACGTTACACAACATCGCCATCTACTGTCAGGTCAGCATAAAGTCCTCCTGTTACACATATATAATGAGTTCTGATCTGTTGCATATGACAACAGTGAAATGGTGAAAAAAAACACAATTCTGTCATTGTTTTTTAGGTTTCATTTTTATGGCGTTTATTGTGCTGCGAAAATGACATGATAACATAATTCTTCAGCTTTGTACGAATGCAGCAATAAAAAAATTAATAGTTTTCTTTTCATTTAAGTGGTAAAAAAGTGAGAAATTGAATAACGCGCCAAAAAAAATTGGCACAATTTTGTAAAAAAATTGGTGTGTTGATTCTTTCTATTTATGGCGTTTATCGTCCAGGTTAATTAATTTTATATTTTGATAGATTGGACTTTTATAGGTCTGGCGAAGCCAAGTATGTTCCTATTTTATTTCTTTACTTTTAAACTGGGAAAAGGAGGGTGATTCAAGCATTTAGATTTCTTTTAACTCTCTCGCTCTCTCTCTGTATATATACAGTACAGACCAAAAGTTTGGACACACCTTCTCATTTAAAGATTTTTCAGTATTTTCATGACTATGAAAGTTGTACATTCCACTGAAGGCATCAAAACTATGAATTAACACATGTGGAATTATATACTTAACAAAAAAGTGGGTAACAACTGAAATTATGTCTTATATAAAGTAGCTACCTTTTGCTTTGATGACTGCTTTGCACACTCTTGGCATTCTCTTGATGAGCTTCAAGAGTTGTCACCGGAAATGGTTTTCACTTCACAGGTGTGCCCTGTCAGGTTTAATAAGTGGGATTTCTGGCCTTATAAATGGGGTTGGGACCATCAGTTGTGTTGTGCAGAAGTCTGGTGGATACACAGCTGATAGTCCTACTGAATAGACTGTTAGAATTTGTATTATGGCAAGAAAAAAAGCATCT